>OX638360.1:10385388-11585388 GCA_951812935.1 Hermaeophaga mercurialis
GCCTATTATTTTCAACTACAGATGTATCGCCAGTTCTATCGGACATAATTTGGCTTCTTTGCATACTGAAGGAAATATATTTTATGAAAGGTTGAAGATAATAGTTAGAGGTAAGGCAAGAACCTAGGAACAGTTTCTTTAAAGAAATGATGGAATATCGTTTAGCTATAAATTTAATTTTTAGTTACTTATCTTCAGTAATGAATGGCAGTCCTAGATATAATGGTATTACATGAGTTAGAAGTATACATGTTTTTGTTTTTTTTTCAATAAAGTACCAAAATTGTCTAGAATCATCGTGTATTAATGACTGAATATTTTTAATAGATACTTTATACACGACAGGGATCTGTGATTTTACAAATATGTATATTCCTGATGATATGCCAAGTTTAAAGAACTTTTATATTCTTTATATAATCTTCCTTCTAACATATTTGATTATCATAATGTTTCTTTAACATTAGCTTTTCCTGTTATTGTTCTTTATCAAAATCATACTTTTTTAAATGTCTTGAAACGTATATTTACGAATATAGTGCGGTTTTTTTACTTTGTTAACATAAGTAACACTATCCCTGTTCACATCTGTAATTGTTTCTAGTTACCCAGTAAACACATTAATAATTAGGCACATACGTTTTTATTTTCATTAACAGTGTCAATAACTTGGTATCAAAATAAAAAACGCATATCAAAAAAAATTTTAATCAGTGTTCATTCAATTACGGAAACCAATAGTTAAGTATATTACATTTCACTTGACTTGTGAAACCGAATTGAAACCATGGCAATATGTCTCTAAAATTGCTCTATAATCTTATTGCCCAGTAAACTTTCTTTCTAGCACCAATTGAATTTTGATCTTACAGTTGGGAATCGAATAAAACTCGACTGACTATAACAATAACAGTTCTCTGGAATGTACTTAGATAAATTGTTACATCCTTCTACGTCTTTGTAAGAATTCCAAACAGCAAAATGGGAAGGTGTTCCATTCAATACTGACTACGTATTCTTAGGGGAAGATAAATTCGATTCTATCGGCATTGTTTCGATGGATATTGTTTGCTGATTGTTGCTAAATTTTACAAAGAAAGTTGGAAGTCGATCTTAACATTTTTTACCTTTATCTTATAATATTATCAACTTTTTGCTTTCTCAAATTATTTAGTCGTACATAAAAAATAATAATAATAATAATAAGGTGGTGCCCTTACTCACTTTAATTTCTTGAACAAAGTTCTTATTAATTACTTACTTTTTCGTCTGTTCCAGAAATCCACCAGACTATTGAATTTTTTATTTGTAATTTTTACTTTTAGTTTTTCAAATAATTTTATTTTTTACTTGCTATTTTTAACGGCATTAGTCAGGAATTAATGTTATTTTGTTACTAAAGTTCTCTTTTCAATTTGTATATCAAACGTGATATTTTATTTTTGAAGTTAAATTCTCATATTGTTAAGTATTTTTCTATATCACTTGTTAACTTTGAATTTTTAACTCTGTCTTATAAAACTTAAAACTGATTTTCTTTGCATCTTCAACAATACCTATTAATATTTTATCATGTCACCTTTAAGTCGACAGCTAAGTTTAGAATAATATACTGGGGAAGTAATTTCAACACATTAGAAATTTTCCTAATCTAGAAGCGAATAATCAGAACTATCTTTAAGTTAAAATATAAGGATTCTTCATGTCGAGGATATTCAAAAATTTTTGTCAATTATGGGGCTTTATATCTATGGGTGTTTTATCTCTTGTAGAGCTAGATATTCATTCCTATCCTACTAGTAACTGTAACATATTGTACCCACCATCCAAATTGGTGACATAAGAAAAACATCCGTCTTATTCATGTATAAAATTAATTTTATTTACGACCGTTAGTGGAAAGTGCTAATTCCAAAATCATTTTTAATAATGTAAACAATATCACTCTCGAAAGAGAATATTTGTTCCCAAATACTTGCTTCTTATGTGTTTTGCATGTATTTTCATTCTATAACAAGTGATTGAATAACTTTCCGTAATTGTTTTAAACAGTATTGACAGCCATGGATATCAAAACTGTCAATATCAGATGCTCAGATGCAAATGGCAAATATTAATTTATTTAAAATATTGAGTGAAAAATATAGTGAATTTCTGTTTGTGGAGAAAATATAGTCTGTAACTTTTTTCATTCTAACCTTGTTAGAAGTAAATGTACAATATTTTTGTAAAATAAACAGTATTTTTATTTGTATTTGTAATCTGTGAAATTTACTTAGATTAGCTCTTCCAGATGAAAAATAAATAAAAACAAATGATTTTTTTCTGAACATGCACTGGAAAAATGTCATATAATGAAATTGTGTTTTGACAATTGTCTAAGTAAATTCGAGTAAACTAATAATCATCAGTTTTTGTGCAATGTCAGAATTGGCTTTTGAAAAGTTAGTGTCTGTTCGCCGGATGCATGCAGATTTTTATAATCCAAAAATCCTGTCCTTTCTGGCGTACAGAATCCAATTTTATGAATACCCCGAAATAATAAATAACATATCATTTAATCCCACGGAAATGTGTCGTAAGAGTGAAACCATACCGCAGATAAACCTAAAACCTACTTAGAAGACCTTTCTCATTTCTGCTATCGATCTCCTAATGATATGTTTAAGCACGTATAAGGGGCCATGTTAATCCTAAATATCCCAGCTGCACGAACTCACGACAAGATGAAATATCTCGGATAGTCAATGTAAAGTAGATGGAAATGAAAAAGTGTCCCTTATTGACTATTAAATGACGTTTCTACACATTCTTAGATCTTCTAAAATCGCGTTCTAGTAAATGTGAATGCAAGAAAAACATTGACGTTCTTTGGTCGATGATCAAATTCACTAGTTCAATGAATTGATTTTTATTGTGTTTTAAATAGGACAATGATGAAAATTAATTAGTAGCAAAGCAAATTGTAATATAAAATACCTGTAGATTCAAAATTATAATTGTACATTTAATTGATTTGAATAATTACAATTATCCAAATCTTTGATGGTGTAGGAGAAATGTTAATTAATAATAATCACATTAATTGTTTTAAAGCAAAAAAAAATATTCAAGTATAAATTGTCTGATTTTCAATGATTCAACATATAAATCGCAATAAAATAGACATTTGGTTCAATTATAATTTTTTTGTTTTATGTAAATGTAATACCTAAACTGTTACGTCTCACTTTGATCACTTTTCTTTGTAACTTTGACCATATTTTTATATGGTAACGAAATTAAATTATAAAATTTTTCTTTGTTTTACTATACTAACCGATTGGTCTTAATCGAAGAGTAACTGCAATAACTACTGAAACAATTTCATTGAGCTAATCAATTAATTAACGGCGGTTAGTTTAATTAACAAATGATTTGTAATCGGTCGTAGATTAGTTTCTAGATCATTAGGTTGGTTATCGGACGATGGCTACAGTCAGTCGGAGTGTAGTTATTTCACCAGTTTCAATAAATCATGCCTTAGCAAATTCCAGTTCTGTAAGCAGATAAAATCTAATTACATTTTTATCAGTTCTGTCATACATAAGCCAATTTCAGATGAGGAAACTATGCCAAATATGCAACACAGAAAACTAGTACACTGAAATTCGGATGAATGTTTGAATGTGTAAAATATCTATTTCTTAGTTATTGTCATAATTACCGCAAATAAAAAAATATTTTATTTATTTTCCAGTAAGATATTAATATTTATTTTAAAATTTAAAGACCCTTTGATAAAAAATCGACGGGTCACCACGTTTTTTTAAAACGGTGACACAGTTCCTGATAATGGCTCTGTTTCGTTTTCATTTGGCCACCCTTTATATAATTTAGGCAGATAGATACAAGGAAAGAAATGTCGACATGGTATGATAAGGAGAGAGTATTGGTCAAAAAAGAAACTTTAAGTATTATTAATGTTAACAGCAACGAGAGTGAGAGTTACTCCAATAAAATGGTTATTAAACAAGTGATTTTTAATACTCTGTAACTAATTTTGACTATTTATTTTAAACACTGAAAGATATAATCTAGTTCGTTGGAATAACATTTCAAAACTATATTTCCTACGTTCAATTACTATTTTCACATGTGGCAACCCTGTCGAATAAATTTAAATACTTCATCAATGACATGCATCGGGATTTATTTTGTACAAATTATAATTTTTGTTTAATTGTAAGATAAACTCTATCAGTCAATGAACTTTTATTACATGCACAAATTTTAATCATTTATTTTTATTATTATTTTGTTAGGTCCTATTTTGTTCTTAGCATTGATTTCTGTATCGGGGTGAAAATTCTATTGATAGTAATAGATCATTATTTTCTTTGTTTGATACTTTTAGATTCAGTAAATATAGCTTTATTAGTGTTATAATATTGTATTGCAATTGATGGAGGATATTTTTAATATTGTAAAGAAAAACATATATGAAGAGGTAAGTAGGATATTTATTCCGAAATTATACTGAATGACAGTTATCACTTTATCGTGTCTTCTTCACAAAGTAAAAGTCCAATTCTTCTTGTTTCTTGCTTGTCAGTTTAAACTTCCTATCATATCACTGCTGTTGACTCAATAATTTTATCAACTCTTCAAATATCCCAAATTTCTAAAATTTCCAAATTCTACCCTCTTATTGAAGTCCATCCATAGCAGGAAGGTTAATTCACTTCTTTGACAGCACTATTGTCTTTTTTTATAACTAATTTTATTTATGTATTGACATTATCCTAGCCATATGATATCTTAAAGTACATATCAACTTTTGTTTAATCCAAAGTTAAATTATTTAATTTCTTTTTTAGACCGTTATACAGAAAATAAGATATAATCAACTTATCAGGATAATTAAGTTTTATACAAATAAAATAAGAAGAAGAAATTTAGAAACCTTTCGAAAAGCCAAGTAAGTCTGAAGTATCTTTATGTTAACAAAGCTACTTAACAGAGTTTAAATCCAATCTTTCACTAAATTATAATTTTAATATAGTGTTTACTTTTGGCGCACTGACTAATTTGAATCATTATAATAAATCTAGAATTTTGTATAACCTAACATGGCTTATTTAAATCAAATACTTCAAACAATTAGGTATTGTAAATGTTTAATATTAGAGTAAAATTATGTATCTAATACAATCATAATGCTAATTTGATAATAATTAATAATTAATTTTAGTGAAAATAGAAACTAATATAACAAAAATTCATATTCTCATTCATTATTAAAATTTAAAACTGGAAATTGTATATTATAATTTTAAAAAGAAAGTGTAAAGAATATTTTGATATAATTATACATTATATATAGAAATATTTTTGTAGATAAATCTAAGGCTTTTAAATAATAAATTTTCTATTTATATATATTCAGGAAATGTCAAATGACCAATTATATTTATTCAGTATCTTATAAAAGACCTCGCAAAGTACTCATTATTATACATGTACAGCAATGTGACTTGCTTGATTTAATTTAGTGAAATGTTAATATTATTCATAATATATAAACCAACATCAAAGTTTTATCACTAATAAGTGAAAGAGGAAAGAAAACTTCCTGTGAACTTTGGTTTAGTGTCAGCATTTGTTCGATTGATGTGTGAAACTCCGACAACTTGAATTTCTCCAAGAAGTTTCACAGTTTCAATATCAAAACTAAAAACTTGCATTTTTTTTAAGTAAACATTAATTTTTACAAAGAATTGCAGTATTTAAAAACTGTAGCATGTTTAAATAATAAACTGTTTACCTGGTCAATCTTATTAATATAAATATTTTAAATAAACAATTTATTTATCTATTTATGGATTTGAGATGAGAGAATTGTTTGGCCAGAGTTAAATTATACACTTCTTTACGACAATTTTAATAAATATATATAATTGTTACAGCTTTGAAACTGTCAATTTATAATTTATCTTAGGTATTTATTATTTATATTTTATCGTATTTCGTAAATTATAATTTTATTTACAATACGAGTTATATTTTCTCTCAAATTTACAAATAAATAATTCATCAGTTAGGGACTTTAAATCCCTAAATTAATTTTTTTAACATAAATGTATATGATTTGCCGTCAATAAAGATTTGACTTAACTAAACTAGATACTACTTCTATATAAATCTTCTAAATTAAATATCATATTGTTCTTGTTTGTATGTATAATGTACATGTTTGGAGTTTACCTATGTATCGAAAAGATCCTTGTTTTATCTTCCATTCCAAGATCCTTGTGTTTCAAAACAAGTGCATGGGATTGGCTTTTTATATTTATGTTTCTGTGATAAATGTAGACAGGATACAGTAAATTCAATTCTTTCTTTGGCTATGAACCGTCTTCCTTTCTTATATAATTTTCAAGCTTTGACATGATAAACATGTGATGCTGTATCATTCTATTTGGTCATATTGCACAAGCATCTGCAGGTTATCGAGAAGTATGTGAAGAATTCTGAACACATTTCAGTAAAAACGAAACTCCCTTTTTCAAATATTATTCTAATCGATATTCCTAAACAAGGGCCGTCTGGTCTAATCCTAAAATAACAAAGTACGTTTTAAATCAACATTACTCAGGTGAGATAACAAAAGGTTTGGCTATCAGTTCTTCAAACGATACGGATGTCGATTGTCCTAAAATAAACATTTAATCATTTAATAGTGACGATAGTTGAAACTTGAACACGTTCAAGCACATCTTACGATACTGATAGATATACTGATCAGGATTACGTTGGTCACACTAGAGAAATATGGTTTAGATTAAGTTTATAATCGAAAAAGCTTTTATGGTGGCAATGAAAAGTAAACAACATATTGTCTTTAATTCTACATATCAGAAAAAATTGGAAAACTAGTAGTTATTTAGTTTGATAAAGACATTTAAACATGATCTTTTTTATTTCTATGTACAATTATATCTTCTGTATGTTTTAATATGTATTTGTCTCTTAAAGAAGTACCTAACTTTCCAAATTAGAAATATGGAAGGATATTCAATAGCTAAGGCAAACTTAAGCTAATTTAGAGTAGATTAAAATTCACCAGATCTCAATACCATGAAAATTAAATTAAATTGCAAAATATGGACTGTACAATCAAAACAAATATAATGGAAACAGTGATCTAAGTGCGGTTTCGAAATGAGATAATTAAGAATAAATGCCAAAATTTAATTGGTTTTATGACACAGCAGAACAGGACAAAATAACAAAACAGAACAAGACAGAACAGAACAAGACAGAACAGAACAAGACAAAACAGAATACTGACAAAACAGAATACTGACAAAACAGAATACTGACAAAACAGAATACTGACAAAACAGAATACTGACAAAACAGAATACTGACAAAACAGAATACTGACAAAACAGAATACTGACAAAACAGAATACTGACAAAACAGAATACTGACAAAACAGAATACTGACAAAACAGAATACTGACAAAACAGAATACTGACAAAACAGAATACTGACAAAACAGAACATTTACAAAACAGAACATTTACAAAACAGAACATTTACAAAACAGAACATTTACAAAACAGAACACTTATAAAACAGAAGAGCGACAAAATAGACAATGACAAAACAGCACTATGATAAAATAGAACAGGGATAAAACAGAATAAACATTTACATTTCTCTAATGTCATTTACTAGGACATAATCATTGAACAAAAAATATAAAAATGTTTAAGATCGAGATTTTATATTCATTTGTCCGGTTGTTTTTTATATCCATTTTAAATAGTATATTTTGTATTTCTGTTTATTTATTGGAAATATTATGTTAGCTAAATAGCCTAATTACAAAAGGTTTAATTTTAAGGTTTTAAGTAAATATGTAAATTATTAGAATATGTTCTATTGCATACCTAGTATTTCGAAAAATTAAGTAATCTAATGAACTAAAATGGTAAAATGTGACGGTAATCCTAAATAAATTTCATTTATAATTTAATTATACAGGGTGTTTCATTGAGAAATGACCTATTTTTTTCGGAGCTCATAACTTTTTATCACCCTATGACGTAGGGTGTACATATTGAATGATTATGGACTAAGTACGGCCCTGTAGCCATATTTTCCAGTAGTCTGTATTTGTAAAAATACAAACATAATTAAATTTTTGGGAAGCTTCTGAAGATTGAGTAAATTTTATTTCAACCGAAAAATTAACAAAAATCTTTCCGATACCATTTCGTAACCCACAAAACGCTCATAAATTATATTTGTATGTAAAATTTTGGTACTATAATTGTCTGCAGAAAAATAAAAAAACTAGATGAGTAGATTCAGATTTTCTGCTCTTTCGAATTGTACAGAGCTATTTAAAAACATTTTATATACAGGATGTTCTTTTTTAGAAAGATCAATGATTAAATGTTCTATAAAGCCCTCCTGAATTTTCTTTTTGGTAATAATTTGGTAGAATTTTCAAGTTATGGTTATTAAGCGTACCAAATCTCAAATTAATATACAGAGTAATCCGGAAGTTATGAGCTCCGAAAGAAATAGGCCAAATTGATAAAACACCCTTTCCCAATGAAACACCCCTTATAACTAAGTATTTTTCTTATTATTATCCTAAAAGTAAAGAAATAAATGAAGTCTCTTCTTTAATCAATTGAAATTAGAGGAATGTAAATGTGTATATTCTGTTTTGTCCTTGTTTTCTTTTATCATAATTCTGTTCTGTCATTGTTCTGTTTTGTCGCATTTCTGTTTTGTAAGTGTTCTATTTGGTCTTGTTACATCGGATCACCAATTTAATTAACTCCATGCTGAAACGTGTCCAGGTTGTCATAAAAACAAGGGACATATTTCCTACTAATATCTATTACATTTTAGTTTGGTTTTATTCTGTTTTTTCAAATAAATATTATCTTCGTAAAAATGATCTTCTTTCACATTAATTCGCATAATACTCTACATAAAACGGTCCAGAGTTAATGGAAGTTGTCCGCTGTCATAAGTTCGAAGTGTAAAAAGCATGATTTATTTTTGGGCAAGATCGAGGGGACCGTTCCTAAATTCAAGACTACCGGAAAACGTCTCCATAGCCGGAAACCGTATAGCCTCCTGAAGATTTAGCTAGAAAGATAATAGAGATGGAAAATTACATTTTTCTCAAGTCGACTCTCTCAGAAAAGTGACACTAAACCCAATGAATTTATCAAAGTACTAGATTAGATGAATTGTATTTGAAATGTTCATTTACACGTTTTAAATTATTTTTTCCACAATCAATATGGTAAGTAGGCTTTTGCGCTTCGATAAGTCACCGCAAAGTTGACATTTTCCGAGTAGTCACGTCAAATGAGAGCTTTGTCCGTCTAGAGCGACAACATTTTAAAAACGCTCGCCTAATTTTAATTACGCATACAAGCTCTTTTAAAGTAACAAATAAATAAGTTAATTTTTATTAAATGTAAAATCTAAAATTAACAAATTCGAAACCGGGTATTTACAACCTTAATTATCCGGATTGTAACGCTATTTATCTTAGCCCGACCTTAAGAAATTTTAATAGATGCTACAGTGAAAATACTTAGGACCTTATAAAGATTAAGACAACCATATAAGTCACATTACGCAAAACACCTCATTGACACCATACACAAACCTACAATTAATAACACAATGGAAACAACAGTGGAAGTACTTCATATAAGTGACAAGAAAGAAGAACTAGATTTTTTGGGGGAACGTGAAATAAAGAAACACTTAAAATATCCTCAATATACAGCATTGAATCAATAACTAAACCTTGGTTCAATTATCTTAGATTAATAACTAAATACCTATATTATACTAACCAAATATATTTTTAAAAAAGGTAAATATTGTTTAATAAGAGTTGGTTGCGATATCTACGACATGAAATTATTTACGTTTAAAAGATCTGCCAAACTTCTTGTCAATCTTGGAAAATGGTATGTCAGATATCGAAACCTGGGTCAGATTTGAATACATTTTTAAAACGCTTTGGAAGATTGTGGAAATTCAGATACGTATAATTTATCTTTTTCATATTTATTATTAAACTGTAGTTTAGAGCTTCAATCTTCGAGAAGACTAATCACTAATCACACAAAAAATACAAATGTATTAAAATTTGCAGAACCACATATTTCTACTCGACTTTTAAACGGTTTGTATTCAATTTTATCGGACTTCTTAATAACTTGTTATGAACAAAATAATTTAAAAAAATATTTTATTCAAAAGAAGACATTCCTATCATAAAAGTAATGTTGAAATTTACCATTGGCGAAGCAATGGGCCATCTCTAGGCGGAAATAGGTCTGAAGGGTGCCGATTAAGTCGAAACTGCTCTAGATGTGTGATAAGTTGGAGAAATTTTGTTGAATCATTCATTTATACGACGAGTTGGTGATAAGAGGCTTGGAATAGAGTATAAAGAAAAGTCCCAAAAGATACTCCCGAATGGTCTCTGTAATTTTCGGTGTCTTTGGACTATTTTCGATATGAGTGTCGGATGTTCTTTACAATTAGGCCAGCAATTTTCTCTCGCATTTACTCGATTCTATATGTAATTTGTAATTAGGTATTTTGTCAGGCGTTGAATTCTAGAATTACGGTCGCTTAATTTCTTTTGAAAAGACGAACAGTTGACCCTATAATCTTTCAGGATATAGAAATATTTTATTTCGTACAGAATAGCTCTTCATCATGAAGTATTTTAAGTTATCAAAAAAATTAATTATTAAATATTCTTAACTGGTGAAAGTATAATATAACAGTTTTTTCAGAACCATTACAAAATATAATAGTTGTGAAAATATTTTAATACTAGAAAACTTCAATTACAAGATAAAAAACATTAAGAAACTCTTGCTTCTCATATATTTTGCATATACAGTGCTAGTCAAAAATCCCATCTTCCTCATATCTTTTGAACGGTTAGACTTATACTAAAATTCGGAGGATAAAAATAAACGGTGTATGCTTTTCAAGTGACGCCTCATTTGAAAAGTACTGAAAATACCTATTCAGTTATACTAATATTGTTTGGGTTTAGGCTGATTTTGATGAATAAATTATATAAATACTAAAATAATTAATTTATTTACTTTAGCCATCAAAATCAAAATCAAAATTAGTATAACTTCTTTAAAATGTTTGATCATAGTGAAACTGTGACTTGATCTATGTCTATTACATCACCTGTTATATCTAGTTGAGAAGCATGCATCTGTTTATTGTCACCCTCCGAATTTCATTAGTATAAGCATTCTCTAATGAATGAATAATATATCACCGGTAAATACAGTACAGTTACTTACAGCTTTAGGATGTTAAGGTACTTCGTTACAATATTGAATTTGAAATACCACATCTAAAATTTTAAAATATCCATACTTAATTATATCTCCAAAAATGTATTGAATACGTGTTACACTTTGTTGTGAGAAATTATAATTTGTTACGTTGTTGGAAAGAAAATTCTATTTTCACAATTCTTCCTGCTTTCGTTCATTACCCTTTATTATCATTGATGTTTTATTTTATTTTTGTTAAACACAGAACATCTATTCTACTAAGAGAGTATTTTAATTAAGATCTATTTGCAATGAATATTTGGATATAGGATTTTTAGTACAAATACCGTTGCACGTCAGGAGTGACGTACCTCTTTCGTCATAGTACTGCCAACTAATTAAAATTTCCCTAACTAAGATAAATCATACGAAACATCACGAAAATTCAAGAGGACTCATGAACGTAGTCACAGTACTAAAAAACCGAAAAAGTAATCTTAATTATTTTGATAATTTTAGAATTATTTCAATTATATTGGCTTATATACGTCTTATTCTTTATAATATAAAGTTTATAAATCATTATTATATGTTTAGTACTCAAAAAACCATAATTTACATTAAATAATTTTGAAATTTTCTACGCCCATGAGACTCGTATTTATGATGAAGAAATGACATTGTAGCGATTGGCATGCCTTGATGCGACGTTGTCGAGTATTTAGATTGAAATATTTCAACGATTTCTGACGTCCGGCCGTCAACCAGTTGTGTGTTTTCACCACGTTTTCGGAAATTTTATAATATTGTCTTTATTTTTTGCTTTGCTAGATAGTTAACATCGAACTTATTTGGGGCCTTTCTAAGCAATATTATAATAAACATATTGGCAGAGACGGTAATAAAAAACAAGATTCTTTAAATATGTGGTCTGAAGCTCTTAGAACAATTACTCCTGAAGTATGGAAAAATTCTATTAAACATATAGAAAAAGAAATACAAAAATGGTATGAAAGAGAGAGAGTTTTTGATAGACTAGAAATTAATTCCATTATTATTAATCCTAACAGCGATGACAGTGATTCAAGTGATTCAGATTTGAATTAGGAGAAAGGATTTACCTTTTGTAGGAATTCGAATATTGTAGTTGAATTGTTTCTTATAAGAAAAATATATATTTTTTTAAACAAAACATTGTCTTATTTTAATAACAATAAATAGTTTGCTATCTTTTTTATATGTCTCTATTTTATTTATTTAATAAAAATATAGTACAAATAAACAACATAATATAACGATTTTTATAACAGATTATTGAATATTAAAAGTAGATAATACAGCAAGAAGAAGAAGAATATCACAGTTGTAGATTGCTAATGAATCAACTGAGAAAAACATTTTTCAAATGTACTTTAAAACTGGCAGGATGAAGTGTCTTGAGTGTGAGGATCATATATTGTTCATATACGCTTCAATAAATTAATTTTTCATAATAATATAGCTAAACAACATAACCTAACCTTACATTTTTGAAACTTCCTACATTCCTCGACAATTTAGAGAAGCCGACAACTCTGCAGGGTCGGGATCTCATAATTGATATATGACGTGCAACGGGATTTGTATTAAAAATCCTATATATCCATTTAGATATTTGAATTGAAATCTGGTAAAACTTTTAAACCGGCATCTGGCAACATTTTTAAAACGGAAAAAATTAAACTTGCTTCACCATAATTTTAGCCAATCTCTCGGATTTAAATAGAATATATAAAACAACAAGATAAGTTTCTATTTATTTTCTCTTATATAGGCTTCGCCTATACTGAAATAGGGACTCTTATCTAAAGCACTTGAATCGTTTGTTTTTCAATAAGTTTTAAAATACCTAATGTAATTTAATAATAAAATTAATAGTAGATAAATATCCTTAAAATTAAATATTTTAAACATATTTGGCTTATTTAGTTAGCTTTAATACAAAAATGGTAAATTTTCACACCATGTATGACAACAATAATATTTTGGAACAGCCTAAAATTTGAACTAAGAAATAGTAGTCTTAATCGATATCCATAAAATGAGCTGGTTTAAAAGAAACTCTTTTTGTTACTGCGGGATTTATTAAAAAAATGTGTATATCTATTGAACTTTAGGCACTTTTTATGTTAAGTGTTTCAAAGCTCTTAGAATTGACGATTGTTGAACCTTTCACAGTGCCTCAAGAGTTCAGGAAAGTTGGATAAAGCCAGCCAAATTTATGGAAATTAATTCGATCATAGTGCGGGTTTGGAAGAAAATACCATAAAAATTCAGTAGAGGCAGTTCTATAGATATCCGCAAATTGGCTGTCCAGCTTAATTATCTAAGCCCGAGAGTCGCTAGAATCCTTGAAGAGTAACAATTGTATCTTTTGTCACTTACAAAAAGACGATGCACTTTCAAGAAAGTATGGAATTTTCAAACTGGATTTCAGCTGGTCACATAAACGATATAAATTTCATTAGTTCAGTTTACTTTAGTGAAGAAGCTGGATTTTCTGGAAACGGCATCATAAGCTTGCAATTTGAATTTATGGGCTGACGAAAATCATCCTGCCTCTATACTGATATATCAGCAGTATAATTTTAATCAATATGTGGGAAGGAATCACCGAGCAATATTTAATTGAACTCTTTGTATTGTCAAGAAGGTTAACTGAAAAACTTTATTTGGAATATCTCTACAACAATTTGTTATAACTTTTTGAAGATCTACCTTTGGCAATAAAATGTGATATGTGATTTATGCATGACGTTACACCATCACGTTTTATTCTAATAGATCAAGAACACCTAAAGAGAAAAGAAAATTGATGAATAGGAAGAGGAGAAATATTGGCCTAACTTCCTTAATCACCTGGTCTAAACCCCTCAGATTTTTTTTGTGGAAATTTAAAAACATTAGCTTATACCAATCCAATGGGCAATAAAGAAAAATTAATGCACCTGATTACATTTTATTGACCCGAAATAAAAACTAATGTTGAGGAATTGCAAAGGATCCAATATTTAGAAAATATATAAGCTGTCGAAAATAAATTATCATTATTGTTTTAATATAGATAATCCGTGCCTGACCAACAGAATAAGCTAAATATATTTAACAGGGTCTATTTGAAGAAGACTTATCTAGTGCAGCTTAATATTATTAAGTACTTTAAATTATTTAAAAAAAAAACTATTTCCAAGTCCGTTCGTTGTGGCTTCCTGTCAATATATAAATATATAAATATAGGAATTTTTCATATTCTAATTAAGTCACAATATTTATAATTGGAAACAATATTATCGACAGAATATATAAGGACCGCTTCCCAGTAAAAGTCTATAATTACAAAGGCAAAGGAAGAAGAAGTGAAGGCAGACCAAGGAAAAGATGAGTACCGTAACAAGCAAAGGCCTAATATCTAAAGTGAAGAGAAAGGAGAAGAAACAAAAACAGACATAAATAAATATTAACTTCATCTCAGAGTGAGTTCATGTATTAAATCAAAATTAAAATCAATTTTCTCAAATGCTTAAACCTAATTTCAAATGACTCATTTTAAAACTATTATAATCAACTAATCCAAATTTTAAATTTACTGTAATTTATTTATGGCTTAATTCTTAATCAAAGTGTCACTAAACGTCTTATCCATTTAGCAATACTTATAATTATCATAAATCGAAGAGTTAAAAAAAAATCTATTTTACCTATATATTTTATTTTCAATTAATAAAACTGACGAGTTAAATGCTATTTTCTAATTTGGTTATATCTCAAATACAGCAACTCTTTTTAAAAAAGACATTCACTTATAACTTATGATGTAAAATTCTTCTTGTACTTGAAGAAGAAGTTTGTTCTCTGGTGAAAATTCAAATTACTGCCGAAATGCTACGATCACAACAATGTTCACAAGAACATACAAAAATTTTTCAACACTTTCACTAGTTGACAGATGAAGTTATAAAAAATATATTGTTTTGTGAAGTCGGGATTTCAAACATTGACGTGGCTTTTTTATTTTAAAGAGAGCCAGTAAAAATTCTGACATCTTTTTTAAAAGATTTTAAAATCATAGCTATCTTACCTTTTTTTTATTTGACATTTCTTAAACTTAATTTTAATACGAGATCATTTTTAGATGCCCTGGATTTTTCTATATGACTAATTATTTCTATAAAAAATAATTAACAATTCTATTAAATAAACCTCTACATTTTATTCCTTAAACTGAAATACATAATTTGCAGTTATTGTTTAAACTGAATGAGAATTTTTAAATTTTTTGGAGACATATTCTATGACTTAAGTTCTAATTTTCACTGTTACGCAGCATTATGCACATATAAATTATTTAATTTAACCTTTCTTTATATTACATTTGTTTCAAAAGACATCTACAATATGAATTAATGTACAATTTTTAATTGATAAAAATCATATTAATTACTGAAATTCGCCAATTTCCCAGAAGTTAATATGTTTTATGAACTTACTAATTAGAATTTACAGATTGCTTTTAATTTCTTATATCTAGACTTCTAAACTTAGAATTACTTCGGACATAATCGGCACTTTAACAGAATTCTTAATTTATTTTAAAATTAGTTATATTTTAAGTAAAACTTAATTGGACTAATAATAAAATTTCCTGTTTTTAAATATATACACAGTTTTTTTTTAAGATTATATTCTTATTGATTGATTATATATTTTTAAAATGTGTCTGAATGTAAGGCAAACATGAATACACGTTATTTACATAACATATCAAAACATAAATACAAACCCGAGGGTCCTGTCTACCTCCATCACGATTTCCATTCTAACACATGATCCCAGTTTTACATCGAAACCGATCCTGATCTTGATCACATTTTCCAGCGGTTTGAGCCCAGTGTCGGGACTCATCTAAGCGAAATCACCCTTCGTGCATGTCGATTCAGGTGTGTGCGATTCAACACGGGGGTTTGCAAGCCTAACCAGCCATTCGGAAATCACGTACGTTACCGTAAACACCAGATACCTATTAATTTTGTTTGGCGATATTAGGTGTAGCGATTTAGAAATATTTCATTAGAGGGTACAACCAAATACGCCCACTCTGTTCGGTTCAGGATTTTAATTTTTTTATAACTCTATCGATTACTTTTACAGTTCATATTCCTTAAAATAAAAACACATGTATTAGACAGTCTGGATATCATTTGTTTTTTTATGTTATTTACAGCAGTTTCTTTCGTGGAGACTACCATAGTCAATTTACAGGTGTAATGAATTATAAAAACTATATTATTCTATTTAGGTTTAAAAAAATAGTTTTGAACAGAAGGAATTAATCTTTCGAAATAGCGTCAAACATCTTTAATAAACCTCACAACTTCTAGAAAACATTTGTTGTATTTTGTCACTTACCAGAGCCAGAATGGCGCTGATTTAGCTTGAGACTTACTCAGACCAGATACTTCCACCTGGTTTATTTTGGATCATCTTATCAACTCATTGAGTTTAGAAAGACTGCTTTCGTTTCTTGATCTTAAAAACACCATATCTGTTACAAAAGAACTCTTTCAATTATTTTGCTATGGGTGATGATTGTTCCATTTTGTGTTTGAACTCTTTTGCTTATAGTCGCTTGTTTAATTATCTATTCCTATTTCCTGTTTTTGCTTGCCATTATTTGATTTTAATTGCTTTAATTTTCTTCGCACTGTTCTTTCTATTTTACTTAGGGTTTTTTCTTATATATACCTTGACTAAATAAGGAAACTCACAAAAAATTATCTTCACAATGAATTCACGAGTCAAAAAATTAAATTTGAATTTTGTTTTCATTGATTCGATGTTTTAGTAACTTATTAGAGCACATACAAAATGGATTATATATGACATAAAATTACGAAATTACAAAAAACCGGTGATTAAAAGAACCTGCGACAATATATAAATTTTTATGGGCTATTAGTTATTATTATGGTGCGGACGTTATCGTAGATATTATTTATTTATTTTTGTTGATCATATATCAAATGTTTATACGGTTTCATATTTTATCTAAAATGAATTGAACTATGGATGATTCTTTTTAATATTTGAAAGTATCCTGTAGATAATTCGGAATTTATTAATCCTGATGATAAAAACCAATAACAAAATTGATTTTTGAGCCATTATTTCTGTTATCTGACGATTGGTCATTAGTTTAATAATTTTCGGATTTTCACTACATCATGGCAGAACCGCGAATATCGAATTGATAAAATCTAATTAAGATATACGTTTTTGACTTTGTCGGATATATATCTGTGTGTTTCGGCACAAAAGTGCTTTGCTCGGCAAGTTTTAATTAAAAAATATTGGAAAAGTGAAATACTGCTAAACTTGAGTAGGTGAACGGAGATGGAAATTTTTATGAGCTTGCTCTCAAACGTTATGTAAATTTTAATAAATTTCAAACTTTGAAATTGTTTGGTTGTGGTACGTTTTTTGCCAGTCATAGTTATAATGAATGGGTAACTACAAATATGTTTTATATTCTCATTTTAATTGAATATTCTGGCTATCTAAATATTCTGATATATTCTGACAATGATATATTAAACTAAATATTTAAGCATAAAAAAATTTCATTGCGTTTAAAATAATAATTCTATATCTATTTTGAAAATCAATTGTAGTAGTTAAATAAAATCTATTTTAAAAGATACCGTCAATTTGACATCTAAATCATTAACACTAATGTAAGGACCCTGTAATGTTCTACAAAATAAAATGCGTTATTAATGTGTACTAAAAATAATGAAGGATCCATGAATGGTACCTTGTAGAATACCTACATTGTTTGTAATTTCGTTTGTAACACTACTAACTTTATATTTTTAGTTTTTCCCCCTAACTATGAAAAGATAGATGTATTAATAATACAAAAAAATCTATGTTTAAAGAAATGTTTTAATTTTCATTCAAATATTTTTCTTATCATCAATTGAAATTTATCGGTATCAGACAGTATATCATTACTATCTATTTCTGGATAGAAAATTATGTCCGCCTCTTGTTCACAAGATGTATCTAACAAACAATTAAGGATATTGTAAATAAGAAAATAATTACCAAGAGAATGACTTTGTGTCACTTTAGCGAAGAGTTTAAATACCTCATTGCTCTGTTGATTATCCGCAAAGGAGTGTATTTACTCATTCAATTATTTGTGTTTGCAATACTTAAACTCGAAAAACTTTGTTGCAAAACAAGTACATATATATATTTTTTTAATGGTTTTTCTTGGACTTTATTTCGTTATCTAGTTTTGCTTATTTTCTTAATTTAATTTATTATTTACACACGCACTTTTAAAATCATACTGTTTTTATTTAAAATTATCATTTTGTGTTGGTTGTTAAAATGGAATGCGATTTATTTAACTGACGTCCCTGTATTTTATACAAACCAAGGAGTGGGAAAAACAATAAAAAAATGTTTGCTCTAATCCAGTTTTGAAAAAGGCTCTAAAGTAAAAAAGTAAATCGTTTTTTATTACATTTTCATTTTTTTAACTTAAAAGGACCTAAACCCAAGAAAATAAACAAAATTATAAACTATATAAATATATATATAAAGTAATAAATTTTAGTTATTTCAAAAATTTTATCATCATATGTTATAAAAGATTATTAATAACCATCTTTAGAAAATAATTAATATATTTTCTATTTAGTTATACTCACGAAAAAATATGTTTTTTTACAAATCATGTGTTAAGTACAAGTAGTTCGATAATGCAATAAAGAAATATGACTCTAGATACTGCTCAGCGGCATGATAGTCCAGTCAAAATAGACACTAATCCATTATATGCTCTTCTTTTCCTCTGCTCCTTTTTGTACTTCATATTTTGCTCTTAGAAATCTGTTTTGTAAAATTTTGGCCTTCACAAAAATCTTGTAGTTATATTAACTAAATATTTGGGTTCAATTCTGAATAAACATCTTAACTGGCAGGTGAACATAAACAATATTACTAACAAAATTTGGACATTTTTTTATAAGTCAAGATATTTACTTTAATTTAAAAATTATATTTGTCTCTGGCCACCTGCATCTCTGGTACGGTATTCTTGAATGACGAAGGAGGCGTAGCAAAATGTAATATAAATTGCTTAAAAATAATACAAAATTTTTTAATATTTTGAATATTATGTTCAGGAAGCTTACAACTTACTCTAGTATCACACTATGTACCGAAAGTAAACTACTAGATATGAGACTATAATCTCAAAGCATATCATTCAATACTTTCACAAAAACAAATAGAATTGATTGCTACTTTGTGCTAGAAACAACAGTTCGATGTATGACTCTTACCTGTAAACAGTTCGATTAGAATGTGTAGATCTGTTCTAGCCCATTACAGGATCTGCGATATGGTGCTACATAAAGATTGGTGTATGAAGGTCCTATAGTGACCGAGACCAGGGATATATTTCCAGTGTTGGAGGGTTCTGCTCTCAGGCCAGAGAGTCTGCTTCTTGCTATGCTCCAACCATTTATGCGGTACTTAGAGTAGAGTTAACCTGTTATTGATAGCAAATCCCAGAATTGTGTCCATTGCTTTTGTTGGAGTAGTTGATAAAGAGCCCGTAATTGCCCTACATGCTTCTTTACGTTACCGAGCAAGCCATATAATATTAGATATGTGTTCAACAATTTTGATGTTATTGAAATTGCTGGTAATTTATTCTAATTTAAAACAAGAAAAACAAAAAATTACCTTCCTCAACTCTCAAAATGTACTAGTATGTAAGTACACTAGTGGACAAAAAATACGTTTGTATAGGTTACAAAGAAAATAGGTAATATAACAAGTGTGAACCAAGACCGACAGTGGTTTGGATAAAAAATTGCATAGACACGGTAAGTCCAACGGGTGGCTTGGCGCCACGTACCTGGAGTCTTTGCCACGTAGTTTAGCCAATGAATGGTTCGACACCTCGGCGCCATGGATTTGTGGATGATTGAATTTCTAACGTCGCAGCTACAGTACCAGAGTTAAACTGACTTTCCCCACAGGGTGAGATTTTAGATTGGCTTTGGTCCTTAATAACTACCTCTATGGTCATACTTGGATGTGATATGATTGTTTATAGCTAGCAGTTGATATTGAAGAAAAATATGGTCGTTTTATATTCATCCTCAGTTCTAGCATTTTAAAATTTGATAAAATTAAATATATTCTTGATATCATTGATATGATGTTAAACTTTCTGATGAACATATTTTTGTTTTTATTTGATCTTAATAAGTAAATAATTTTAGCCAGTTTTATTAGCAAGTCGATATCTTTACCAACTATATTAGTTGTATTTTTATTGGACTCTCCAATTGGTCGAAGTGAAACATCAAGATGAAGATATGTTGTAGTTCTATGATGTTTTTCCTTTAATCAATATCTCAGTACTTAAATAATACAAGAATCTTTTTCTAGAGAATCGCTTGATTTACAAATAATAATTTTTATGCTATTTTCACTGGATTATAATGATGTATGTGTAGCTTTGCTGTTGTTCATTACAATTGTTTAGCTTAACATGCAGGCTATCCAATTTCTTTAAACAAATACTAGCACACTTAATAAGTATCTTGTTAGTTTCACGGCGCTGCAGGCAAAAGGACGAAAAGGATACATTTTCTTAAAAGGAAATGTCTACTGGCCAGCCAGCGCGTACAGATTTCTTAAATAAAAACAAGAATATTCACACGATATTTTGAACTCACGTTCTGTTAAAATTATAAGTATTTTTATACCGATTTCCGTCATACCTATAAGCAAGAATACCACTAAAATAAATAATGAGGGAGTAAAAACATTGTTTTCATAAATAAATAACACTTACCTACAACTACATAAGCAAAACAAATTCCAGTAAATTCTACAAATCAATGGGTTCTTAATTTTAATTTTCAATTAGGGCTTATTGTATCTAAAAACCTAGGTTTATAACCGAAGACGGACTTATGTGCTAATATTAGATGACCTATGAGGCTTTAAATTGTAATTGAATAGCTCTGATGTATCTACCAGTTTCAAAAAGTCCGTTCCTATAATTCTGAAGATTATATAGATAGTGAGAATAAATCATTAAGACACAGATTGCTTTAATTATCTATTTAATTTACAACATGTTAAGGTTAAATGAATTGTTTCAATCCTTACGTTGTGTAATTTATCCATAATAAATATAAAAAGATAAATTATACTTATATAGTATTACAAAGCCTTTTAAATTATATTTTCTCGGCCATGGTTTCACTTATCTAGCATTATCAAGAGTGACACAAGTTTGACAGATTTTTTATAAGCTATACTAGCTATTGGGCATAGTTAAAAGGCATTGTCATCAATCTTCAAAATGTAAAAACAAATATCCGTAAATACGATTCTTGTGCTTTTCATTACAGGTAAAGTAAGTACAAACAAATTTACAAAATGAAAACTCGAAAACATTTCTAGTATCATAGGCCAATTATAATTTATTTTACTGCTGTGAAGGTTTCACTTTTTTTTACCAGAGGTCATATTCGAATTATATTCCGATCAATACTGAGGACATTTTAGGTATTTCTTTATTTTATATCTCTCCAAAAAATCAAGTTCTTCTTTCTTGTCACTTATATGAAGTACCTCCACTGGAGGAATATGAAATAAAGAAATACCTAAAATGTCCTCAGAATGAACAATTAAACCTCGGAAATTCAATTATTTTAGATTTCCGTTTGGACTAAATAACTATACAGGGTGGCCAAACGAAAACGAAAGAGCCATTATCAGGAATTGCGTCAACATTTTAGAAAAATAGAGGGACCCATCGATTTTTGATAAAAGATATCATTTTAAAGCCTTTTCAATTCTCTTTACAACAGTCTTTAAATTTTAAAATTCGGCCTAATACTTTTTAATAAATTACATTTTAAAGTTTTAATTATATTTAGTTGTTTAATTACTTCTTAATTAAATTAAATCCTCAAATTGATGACCACTCGTGTTCATACAATAATAAAGATTTTGTTCGAAATGTTCTCGCACATTCCGAAGAATTTCCGGAGTGATTCGACGGCACTCCTCGACAATTCTTTGACGCAATTCTTCTAAAGAGGCTGGTTATGTTTTGTAGATTCTACTTTTGAGATATCCCCACAAAAAAAAATCAAAGGGCGACAAATCTGGTGACCGTGGAGGCCATTCAATGCTACCTCTTCTCCCAATCCAGTGCCGTGGAAATTGTTGGTCCAAATACGGACGAACAATCAAAGCATAATACGGAAGAGCACCGTCCTGTTGAAACATTAAATGATTTTCACTAAACTGTTGATCATTTTCAATAATATCGGACAAGATAGGGTCAATAGCATCTTCCAGTAATTGTAAATACATTTCGCCAGTCAAATTACCAGGTAAAAAATATGGACCTACCAGCCGGTCACCGAAAATGCCAGCCCATACATTTAATTTTTGCGGTTACTGTGTATGTACCGCCTGGAAAATTCTTGGGTTTGAATCAGACCAGTAACGACAATTATGACGATTTACGGTACCGTTCATAAAAAAGCTGCATTCATCGGAGAAACAGATATTAAAAAGAAACTGTGGATCGTTCACTACTCGCTCACTCATTATTTCGCAAAATTGCAAACGGCGGTCATAATCATCCTCATTAAGTTCCTGCACTAAATGTATTTTACCCGGATGGAATTTGTTCTTCTTCAAAATGGTTTGAATGCTAGTTCGATTGAGCCCAGACACAGATGCTAATTGCCTTGTACTTAACGAAGGATTTAGATGAACATGTCAAAAAACTACAACTTCACTAGCTGTATTAACTGCAGGCGGTCTATTTTCTCGTTTTTTATTAGCTACATTTCCAGTCTCTTGAAATTTTTTCACTAACTCTAGAACGTACTTCCTATTGACCGGTTTATCTTGATTTTTCATTAAATAACTGAGCCGTTACATTTGCACACTTATTGTTCATAAAATAAAGCGAAATGATATCTACCCTTTCCGCAATTGAATAAACCATGGTATTTAATTTTCAAAACACAATTAAACAAACCTTCGCTTCGATATACGAATCCACTAATTTCACGTTCTTTGTGTGTCCGTATCGTATCCATTTGTCTTTTACAAATGAAATAAAAAAATTACAAAAACAATGCAAAGCAAGAAAATCAATATTTAAGCCATTGGCGTACTCAACGACCTATGTGTCATTTTCACTGTTTTGACAAAAATGAAAAAAATTCCAATTTTAAAATCTCTTATTAAAAACTAAACAAGTACATAATTTAAATTTTAAAATGTAGTTTTTTAAAAAGTAATAGGCCGAATTTTAAAATTTAAAGACTGTTATGAAGAGAATTGAAAGGTGTCTTACTTGACCCCTAATGCCATTTAAATATTTTGGGGTGATTGTTACCCTCTCTTGGAGGTGTAGGCAGCGAAGTCGAAACTACCGGAAAAAAGTGTCCCCCTTTGATAAAAAATCGACGGGTCTCTGCGTTTTTTTAAAACGTTAACGCAGTTCCTGATAATGGATCTGTTTCGTTTTCGTTTGGCCACCCTGTATAATAATATTCAAACAATTTTTAGGAAACTAAGAATATTATTTGTACATTTTGCTAAACAACGATTGGTTGAAATGTTTATGGTATGAAGTCACTTATGCTCATAAAAAAACCTGTAATTCATATGTCGCTCTTGACAATGCTAGACAGGTGAAATCTTGGAAGAGAAAAAATAATTTAAAAAGCTTTGTAATACTGTGGTCTTTCAGATAAGTATAATTTATCTTTTTATATTTACATTTTAAGTTGTTTAGGATTCATATGAAATTGATTTCGGATACATACAACTGAACTCTCCATTTGTGTAATTAAATTTGAATTCTTAATCGATACATTTAAATATACACGTATATGTTTACTATTATTCCTTCTGCGGCGGTACGGCAGCCACTTCCGACCGTAAGATAATCCTGTGATATGGGACGGTGACCAAAGGTCCTTATTGTTCAGCTAAGACATTGTTGTACAAACAGAGAAACAGTCGGGGATGGAAGGTATACATCAACGTTGAGAAGTGGTCAGATTATTGTTTGGTTGAAGACAGCGTGTCTCGAATTTCTCGCTACCAGTTTTGTATGTGCAGACCAGTCTGAATGCGAAATGATATGCTACTAACTTTGCTTGTAATTCTGCTGTTACGGATTCCGCAAATACTTCCGTTGTATTTCAGAGATTTTTTACCTTTGAAAAATATCAAATAACAGTAGAATAAAACAGGATACTAAAAACATGAATCCGACTAAACTACTGATAAATTATTATTCATATAATGGATAGTTTTACTCAAAGAGAAATAAATTATGTTCTAAAATTGACATAAAACTGTTGATATAAAAGTGGTGATTTGCTGCTTTTTGAAATAAGTTTTATAATGGCAATCATAAGGTTAAAACGTATTCAACCTCCGAAAGAGAAACCTTTTTTATTATTCATAAGGAAGCGGTAAAAATAATATTTTTGATAAGAAAATTCTTAATCTTTCCTGTGTATAAAATACGCTTTGAATTTAAAATACCGAAGTTTTGCTATATAAAAATAAAGCAAGACTACGTTTCCTTTAGAAGGAGATTTAATTACGAAAGCGCGGGTGCGAGTTTCAATTTTATCACAGAAAACATTTCTGAAATGGTCGTTTTTTTACACTGTTTTTAAAGAAATGTTAATGAAATAAAAGTTCTATTTGCTAATAGAATAGTTTTGCACTGAATTTTTCTAGAATATTATAATTTGTTTTGTCTTTTCTTTAGTCAATCATTCATATTTCATTAGTCAAATGTACCTAAATACGGAATTGGCTCTCCTGTTATTTGTTTAAATATACCTACAGCAATATTTCCACAAAGTTTAAAACTCAATTTTTGTTATTGATATGAAACTTTTTTTTTTTAATTATTTACGAACCATGTAGTTTGACATTTCATAGAGTAAGTGTAACAAGAACTCTTTTATAATGACCATTAAATATTTTTTATTATAAATAATTTGATAATAAATAAACATAAAGGCATAATGGCTGTTTCTACACTTACTTTGTGGAATCTATTCGTTATAAATATAAATCATACATTATACTTATCGTCAGTTTCCAGTTTTCCAAAACTGTAAAAATTCTTATTTACATAAAGTTTAGCCTTTTTAGCATCGTCAGATATGTGAAAGTAATTAACAAATATTTTACATATATGCTTGATTTCTTATTATAAATATTCGAATCAATCAGCTTTATATAAGATATAAGAAATGACAGATTACAAAAAATTTTAAATGGAAAATATGGGCCAATTATTTTTATTAAATTTATTAAAGATTTTGCACTCCAATATTTGCTTTCAGTTTTAACGGTCCAATATCTCGAAAACTGTTAAAATTTAATAAAAATAAATAGAATTATGCCAAGTGTGATGTTCTTGAATTTTAAACCCTTGCATAGTATTTCAAATTCAGATAACTTACATTTTCATATTTCACTCCATTATACAGGGAACTTAAACATATATAGATTTCAACGGTCTGTAGGCCGAAAACGTCGTTTTTATTCTTAAAAATCGAAATACCTAAATAACTACAACACTTAGGTATACGGAATGCTTAACAAAAGTAAAACTATTTTTTAAGTGGTTTTTGAAGATAATATAAAATACAGGGTTTTCTATTTAGAATAACTGAGAAAATCATGAGCGTTAGTTTTGGGTCACCATGTATACAAAATGAAAGCTAACAAAATAGTTATGAGTTACAACTAAACTAGACTACTAACAAATTTTTTTGGTCTTAAGAAATATTAAGTCTCAATTGTTGATTTTATATAATACAGGGTGACAATTTCATCAATATTTTCAGACGAAAGTGACCAGTTCTGTAGAATCTAGTAAAACCTTATATTGTCGGAATAGGAAAAATGAACAAAATTGAAATTCAATATAATAAACAGGGTATTCCATTAAAAAAAAACATAACCTTGATATACTGTGACCCTGTATATTCCGAAATTATTTTAAAATTGGAATCTTTTAATTAGGTTGGTTTAGTTTTCTCGTCATGTAAAATTTGTAAATTGTTAGTTGGGAGATTTTGCAGTTAAGATATCGATTTCTTTTTTTCTCTCTAAATTTTTACATTTGCTGGAATCGCTCTTAATTAATTTTAATTTCTATCCATTAAATTTTATTACCTAAATATCAAGCATAGCTTTTTTTATTATTTATTAATGGACGTGTATTTTGATGTCGTTATAATATAATAATAGATTCTTTAAAATTGGCATTATTACACAAAATACACTGGGATATTTTTTTATTGATTTTATTATTAAACAAAGTCGTATTACATGTGCTTGATAAAGATAATAATATAAATTTATTTTAAAAATAGAGGTTTCCATTTACATACTGAATATTCTACAAAAGAAATTAAAGCGAAATAACGTTTCTATATCGAATTAAAAATATTTTTTAAATCCTATTCTTGTTTGATTTCATTAATCGAATCAAGTACGGTATTATGGAGATCGAGAAAATTTTTCAAAAAGAAAAAATATTCTTCTGTAAATTAAAGAGTGAAATAAAATATAATAATTTATTATAGCCGGGCTCTTTGAGTAACATAAGTAGTCTTGTCAATAAGTCCTGTGTTGGTTTGCAAGCAACTTACAAGAAACTTTACCGAGTTATTTTGTACTTGCGTTCATGAACGTCGACGATATAATATTTTAAAGGATTTTAAAAATAAGAAAAATATGTCTAAAAGACAAAGAAGAAAAACATACTACTGGCGAAAGAAATTATTAGATACTCTGTCGTCAAATGGGCCATTACGTCATTTTGGAGCAGAAGTAAAAGCGTTCTGTATATAAATGAAACCCAGGCATATATCCATCAACTCAAAATAATGCATACAACCCATTTAAACTCTTTTGATGCGTACTGCTGAACAAACTAATGTCAGAGAAATCTATCGGAAACGAACAAATATTTCAATCAGAAAATGTATGTGAAAGTCTTTATGGCATTTAATTTACATAACAAAGATTACCAAAAAGGAGAAATATTATCACTTTCCTATGTAGAAGTACTGTCAAACTAAGCAATCAAGGTTATGCTGGTGATATTACTATAGTACCCACAAGAAAATACATTAAATATATACAGGGTTGGGATAAAGTATAGAACTAAGTAAATATCTTTAAAAAGAAACAGACGATATTTATAAAATTTTGTAGATTTTGCAGATTTTGAAAGAGCTTGTTATTTCTCGAATTTGTACATATTGGGTTTAGTGGAAATAATTGTAAAAATGGGAAATAACTCACTTTTAGTTGTGAAATAAAAACATTTATTTACTTTAGACTAATGAGAATAATAATTGTCACAAAATTAATTCAAATGATCAAAATGCTCTCCGTTCACCTCCTGACAATATGCCAGCCTATTAACAAATTCTTGAGTCACTCTTTCCAAGACTTCTCCACATATTAGTTCACGTACATCAATAATTCTTTGTCTCAATTCCTGCAAGCATGTTGGTCGTTTAACGTAAACACGTGATTTTAGATAACCCTAAAGAAAAAAATCTAATGGGCTTAGATCCGGAGAACGAGTAGGCCACTTTATGAATCGATTACCATAACCGGTTATCATTAATATTTCTACTAGATAGTACTCGTTTATTTCTTACTATTAATACAAACAATATCAATTTGTTTATCTAAATGGTATTTTACTGTAATGTATAAAAACTTAAAAGTGGTTTATTAAAGTGGTATATTCCTCATTTTTACAGAGTTTTTACACTAAACCCAGTACGTACAAATTCGAAATAACAAGATCTTTTAAAATCTGCTAAAATATGCAGGATATCCCATTTAAATTAAAAAAGTTGAGGGTATTTCCGGTTAAACCGAAAGTAAATTATTAACAAAAAAATATACATCAGCTGCATTTTGCCCCATTGCCTATACTTGTAAAATTTTGTTTCGTTTTAAAAATATTTACTTAGTTCCATACTTCATCCCAACGTTGTATGCAAAATGGATTGAGGATAACAAAAAAAAACTAGTATAAAGATAATAAAGGAACTTCATATTAACCGTTTTCACCCCAAAACTGACACCTTTTACCATGTGTAATAAATGTAAGAGAAATTGTAACTTGCACTCTTTTCAATGAACATCTATATCCTAGATATCAAACTTTAAAACCAATAATAAGATATAATTACTTGATTATGACAAAAAAATTATCAAAAACATGCAGTGGAACTGAACAAAATCAAAATACTACTAATATATAATAACTATGGAATGCGATGTTGTTCGAATCATAGCTTAAAAAATCATAATACTTTAGAATCTAAATATATTTGTATCTTCCTTCATAAATTCTGCTAATAATAATTGATTTAAAATTGTTGACGGCGCTACTGGTTTCCTGTCTTCGCGTCTGCATTTATTATGCAAGACTTACCTTGTGTTTCTCCTTATCAGACTCTACGTCAAATCTGCATCGAAAAATATTGAAATGGCACCTGGATATCCACATAGTCACATTTAACATGTATTCGATGATTACCATCTAAAATGTGTTGCATAATTTTTATGCCGCCTTTCCAAACAAGGATTCGCATATGTATTGTATTAACGATTTGTTTGGTCGTTGAAGATTTTTGAGTGAAAGATATTAATATTGTTTAGTTAAGAAACATGTATCGATGTTAGATATTGAGACAAATGGAAACTATAGGAGCTGTAGCTTTGACATTTTACTAAGAATTTTCTCGAAAATAATCTATTTGTTTCTTTTATTTTACCTGGTGTTAGTATCTACTTAAGGATTGTAACGCTTTTTTCTTTCAAATATGTTTTTCATATTCAGAACAATGGTGCTTTATGAAACAATTACTTTTGGACACTGTCTCGTTAATTTTGGACAGTACTAGTGACTTCAGAGGTAAACGCTTTTTTCCAATAAAATATTCTTGTACGAGATTCCTCACGTTGATAGCATAAAAAAATTATCACATATAGGATATTGATCATTCAATACTGCACGGAGTTTTTAAAATTCGATTTCGTTACATTCATAGATTCATCACACCCAAAATAATTTGCTACAATTGTTTCGTATAAAAATTATAGTTCAGATAAATATAAATAAACAATTACATGCATTTGGAGGTTAAATATTATTTTTTGGAGATCAGATCAAAAATTCCCATATGACTTATATTTAACTGAACGAAATAAAAAAAAATAATTAAATTTTCAATTAATAATAATAGTAATATTTTATTATAATTGGTTTTTTGTGTTGCTTTAAGATTGAAAAATAAAGAAAAATAGGTATCATAGATATTCATTCAATTTTTTATATATCAAGTAAAAATGTTGATGGTATTTATGGAAAGTTGTAATTTTTAGCGTTTTTACTGAGATTTTTTTGGTCCAATTAAATTAGAAAAAAATATTTTGATTTCGTATATTTAATGCTGTACATAGGTATGTAAGTAATAAACAATACATTTTTCAATATCCAAAATAATATGTTAAATATGTCAAAATCATCTTTCAGATTAAATTTATTGGACCAAACAAAATGCGTGTTAATAACATATACATACAATTTTATATTAATATTCTTCACGAACTTGTTGCATAAATAATAATGATTGATTGTAGACTTGAATACAAATGTATAAGTTTATAAAATTTAATGAAAGCTTGGAAGTGTATCCAACAATATTCATTAAATAACTATTACAAACTTTCATAACCTTTAACAAATATTTATACTGTAATTATTTTGTTTTTCTTAATAATATTACAATTTAAAAGTAGGAAAAAAAATAACATTGTAAGTAAAAAAAAAATCAGTAAATTCATTAGAATCTTCACTATCAGTTTCAGGAATCGTTGTTTCTACCTTCCTCGCAATCTAAAACATAAGTGTATCGTTTCACTATTAAACATTATTAAAAGCTTAAAAATTATGTTTGTAACTGAATTTTATTTTATTGTATCTGAATGATAAATAATTGTAGGATGTCCCATTTTAATAAACACTTGTTAATGTTGCGGCAAATACTCTAAAAGTTTGAAAGGTCTTGAGTTAGTCTTTCTGAAAAAGCTGGATTATAATCGAATTCAGTAAACTCATGAAATGCATCTAAAGAACTGAAAAAGTTATTTTATCTTAAGACGTCGAAAATAGCACAGATATCCAGATTTCTGATATTATTGCCAGTTTCATCCAAATTTTCCGATCTATGCACTTTTGACCATCAACACCTTGTTCAGGAAGATGCTGAAGTTTGCCAACAAAATAATGAAAATATCTATGTTGAAATATCTTATTAATAACCAAATTAAATTCTAAATTATTACAAATTAGTTAATCCACTATACCACATTTGAGTCCGATGTATACCTTCTTCATTTTATTAATACGTTAACATTTTTGGCATGTTGCAAGCGTGAAAAATGATTAGTTAATTTTTTTTTAATTCTCTTGCATTTAATGTTCGTTATCTTTAATACTGGGCTGTAGGTAAGTCTCGAAAATTATGTGAAATTAAGGCCATGTAGTCTTTGGGATGCGTAAAATAGTATTGCAAATAGCAACAAAATTTGACTAAATGTCTTTTGTGGTATATAGGTAGAAAAATCCATTAATAGTAATTAATTTTATTATTAATAGGATCACCAGGTAGTTTGCAAATAAAACAAATTTTCTCTGTAATTTTTTTATAGTCTTCAAAAATTTCTGAGATTACTTGGGCTCTGACATATTATAACCAAAATACAGACCGATAAAAAAAGTAGCTAATAATATAAAAATACAATGCTTAAATGACAAATTATCCTCGAAATATGTACGATATGACAAAAAAATGTCATCGTTTCATGAAATAACATCATTCAACTTGACTGTTACAATTAGTTGTCAATCATCATGGTCCTATTTTTAAATAGATTTATTGGAGCAAGATTTTTGGAAATCAAAATACGTACTATTAATCAGGTAGACATTTATTAACCGAAAAATGTAATTCGTGTAATTTTCATATCATGTTTTAGACAAGATGCTATGCAATTAAAAAAGAATTTTCTAACACGAGAAAAATGGTAAGTTTTACTAACGCATAAAACTATTTAGTTAAGAAATTTTACAGCTTATAGGTACATTGGGTATAATTACTGGTGGAGCAGGAGTTTTCTTATATACATTGGATCAATCAGTTAAAGCTTCAGAACTAGAACTGCATCCACCTAGACATACTTGGCCTCATAGTGGAATTATTCGTTCCCTTGATCATGCAAGGTTTGCTTAAAATTTTAGTATTTACAAATACAAACAAATTGTTTGTTAAGATAATTTTTATAGTTGCGGTTAGTGTTTATTGCATATAAACAATATCCCTTGCTCTCCATTTTTAATTTTTTGATTTTGGTTTAGGATGAACCGCTAAAAAGAATCCTTTTATTTACAGTATAAGGAGAGGTTACGAAGTCTACAAACAAGTCTGTGCGTCGTGTCATTCTCTTCGTTTCATAGCTTACCGAAATTTGGTAGGCGTAACGCACAGTGAAGCCCAAGCTAAAGCTGAGGCTGAAGAACAAATAATAGCAGATGGGCCAGATGAAAATGGAAATATGTTTAAGCGCCCTGGAAAGCTCTCAGATTATATCCCAAACCCGTATCCTAATGAACAAGCAGCAAGGGCTGCGAATAATGGAGCTTTTCCGCCTGATTTAAGTTATATAACTTTAGCCAGACATGGTGGTAAGTATTTTATAGATTCTATATTTTGACTGATTTTTAACTTTTCGACTTATAGCTGATGGTTTTTAGGTGAAGACTATATTTTTGCTCTTTTAACTGGCTATTGTGATCCTCCGACAGGAGTGACTTTAAGAGAGGGTTTACATTACAATCCTTATTTTTTCGGAGGTGCAATAGGGATGGCTCAACCTCTCTTTGAAGATTCTGCTGTGTATTCTGATGGGACTCACGCTCACGCCAGTCAACTAGCAAAAGATGTCTCTGCTTTTCTCAAATGGACTGCAGAACCAGAATATGATGATAGGAAATTAATGATTATTAAGGCCACGATTTTGCTGAATCTACTCAGTATTCTCGCATTTTATATTGTAAGAGGAAAATTTATTTCTCTTAAAACACGTAAAATACAGCTCCGGACAACATCTGAAGATACCAAGACAGGAGGGAAAGGAAAATGTGATTAGCTGAAATTAGTCATCGAGTAAATAAGTCTAATATTTTAGAGATTTAACTTTTTTCATATGTTATGTATGTTGAAAAATAAAAATAAAAAATATGGTTTCTAATACTTGCTACTAAGAGATATTTACTAAACCTACAAATTTACCTGAACATTCTTAAAAGTAAGTATTCCCAGTTATTACCATAGAATTCCCTTGTCTTCTAACATTCTTATATAATTTTGATGCATTAAGTACTTAATTTTTGAAATATGGTGTTAAATTTCTAAAACAAAACCATTTTTTCTACAATCACAAAAATGTTTTCTTGAAAGTTGGTGTATAATATCATCTGGTTTGGCAACTTTCTCCAATAATATGTAATATGGTAACGGTAATCTTAGATCCCATATTTTCTGCAAGACTGGATTACTATTAGTTTTAAGACAATTCCATTTCTTATTCAATTTATTCGAATAATAGATAAGTAACCTTTAATTGAAAATTATTTTTGATTTATTTTACAATGAGTAAGAGGTTTCATGTGGAATTTTCCATTATATTTTGATATAAAAACAAAAAACTGGGATTTTATATGCCTATTCATTTATTTCATAGAAAACTTTTAAATCAATATTCCTCAAAAAACGAAATTTTATATTATTAAGGAACTTTTAGATTCATTAAATATAAAAATATCATTATAAAGTAACACCACCACCGTGCCTGGCATAAAATTTTACATTACAAAAAATTGTCAACAGAATCCCAATATTGAGACACTTCAGGTTGCCTTGACAGTAATAATTAAATTAAATTAAATTAAATAAGTATTATTGTATAATACAGGTGGTATCAAGAAAACTTGACAATGAATGTATTGTTCAAAGTAATAACCATTAACCTCCAAACAATGATACTGCTACTTTCCTAGGGTTTTTGATACATTCGTAAATACGTCCGATGTCAATAATTGGAATTTGGTAATAATTGTCTATCACAGCCTACAAGATCAGCTGACCGAGTTACGCATATTTTGAATTTTAAGTGTCTCTTGAAAAAGAAATTGAAAGGCGAGAGATCAGGTGATGTAGCTAGTCACTTCATTTCCAATCCAATACCCTGGAAAACGTTCAACGGTTCAAAAACTGTCACATGCGAATATCGAAATGTGGGATTGTACCATCCTGTTGGAAAGTTATTTCATTCTCTAAAACATTATTTTCATGTACCAATATCCCGTTAATCATGGAGTTAATAACATTGTCTAACAAATTAAAATAAGTTGTTCTATAGTGATATTTCCCTCAAATAATAATGGTCCTATTATGTGGTTCCCTAAAATGGCAACCTAAACATTTAATTTTTAGGGATAAGTACAATTGTCAGAAAAACATTTATTGTACAATCGATGTGGGTTCTTATTTAATAATGCATTAAGTTCTTCGCGAAATTAAAGCCTGCAATCAGAATCTTCTTCGTTTAATCCTGAATTATCTCCTAAGTGTGAAATTTACAATTTACAATTACGACTAGACGCTGGTAGACCAAATGCTGGTGCTAGTTTCCTGATAGATTGTCGATTGTTCATTTGTGAAGGACACTGTCACTTCAACTGCTTCATTTCGCACTGAACGTTCTACTTCGTACTTTTGGTTGTGAACAGAACCCGTCCCTTCTTATTTAGATATTACTTAATGTACGACTTACGTTCTTTTCTAGATGATTGGCATTAAACAATCTTGCCTTAGCCTTAATACACTCATCATTGCTCTAATTTTTCTTGTTGTATATTCTTTCTTTACCTGAATACATAATTTTTAAACGCTTTGATAGTTCTCAAAGGTAAATTGATAATATTTTTTCATAATAAATATGGAAAGATAAATATTACTTATCTTGAATTTCCACAGTCTTCCAAAGCGTTTTAATATATATTCTTGTCTACCTAGGTTTCGGGTTCTGACCACACCATTTTCCAAGACAGAAAGAATGGTATGGTAACAAATTTCAAATTGTTTTTGATCACTTCACTACAAAGCTTAATACATTTTTCGGACTATCGTATTATTTTACTACCCTAAGAGGATGAAGGCCGGTCATAGCCGTAACCGTAATAGAAACGGATAATTATATTTTTGATGGCCACGGCACCCAAAGGTAATTGACAATTTATTTAATTAAAAGTTTGTAGTAATCAATAAACGTGAAAATAGTAGTGACCTAAAATAGAACTAATTTAAACTAGACATTTTTCACTCAATGAAAATAGGGTTATATTGAACGTCTACATCTATTTTAGACAACATAATCCTTCAAATACTGTTGACACCGTAGCTGAAATATCATTTGAAGCAACGGAATATGGAAAATCTACGATATATAAAGTTTTAAAGAAGGAAAAATCAGGTGGAGCAACCCCACCAGTGCCAAAGCCAGGTAGATCAAAATTATTAAAAGTGGACATAGATTAATTTAAAAAAAATTCAATTCGTAAGCTTGTTCACTCATTTTTCCTGAACAGCAAAATATCAGTAAGATAAAGTTCTACAAGCTAACCGACGATGCCGATTTATCCGCAATAAACCGAGATAAACTGCAGAAAATATCCAATGAATTAAACTTTAAATATGAAAGACCCTCAATGCTAATTGACTCTGAAGAAATTGTAAGTTGCCGACGACATTACCTTAAAAGAGTAAAACAAAGGACAGAAAGTAAAAAACATAAAAGTTTGGCAAGACAAAAATATAAACTCAAGTATTTACTATTGATGGTATTAAGAAACATACGGGTAAAGGTGCAAGAATAATTGTTTGTCATAAAGCCAACATGAATGGTTGGTTTTCTTTACTTTTATTTGATCCAAAAAACACCATTAATTATCACGAAGAAATTAATGGAGACGCGTTTTAGAAATATTTCGAACAAATGATCTAATTAATACCGAAAACTTCGGTTATTATAACAGATTACTTGAAACTTTACCAACCATTAAATGGAAGATATGTGTAAATGCAACAGGGTTAAGTTCTAAAAATAGATATATCCTTTGACAAAACAATGCTGAAAACAGAACTGTGAATCATTGTCATATAAGCAAAATTACAATAAATACATTATTGAGGAAATTGCCAAAAAAGGAGGAATTGAAATCTTAATCCACTAGAATTAATGTGAGCTGAAGTTAAAGGTTACGTTGCTAGAAATAATACAACTTTTAAATTACCAGATCTTAAAAATTTATTCAATATCTGATGCTACCTGTGAGAATTGCAATATTAATTATGTTATAGGAATAGAGAAAAAAATATGGAAGTTTAATAACATAATTATTATCGTCTACAGAATCTATTATATTTCTCTGGAATTAGATGAAACAGAATGCAAAGAACAATAATTTTATTACTTTTTCCGAAGGTTAATTAATATTTTGAATGTTTATATATTTATTTACGTAAAATTGATGATCGGTAAATAAATAGGGTTTTTTATATTTTAATAAATAAATTAAACAAAACTGTATTCTTGAATTTTCCTTTAGTTTGGAAAAACACATCCATGGTTTATTGATTTCGGGACTAACCAACCAACTTACTTCTTGGAATTTACTCTCTCTTAATTTTGAAATGAAGTACATGGATATTAATGTAAGTAATTTTAAACAATACTTCTAGTTTAAAAAAAATATTTTTTTGTTCAAATTATCAAATAAATACTTCAATCTAAAAATCGTCAAAAATATTTCTTAAATTAAAGATAAATGTGATTGCTGCAGAGCACCAGGGGTTTGATTTCTAGATATGAATTTTATATGATAATTTGTCCCTTTACTAATAAAAACACATTTTTTTTTAATTTTAGAAAACTATTCTGTGTTTCTGGGACATCAATAAAACGATTGAGGTGTAGCTAGTGGCGTCAAAGATATAAGAGCTAAAATTACCCTAACCATCTGCATAGCCACTGAAATTTTAACGCACTGTATCTAGAAAATTAAGCTCTTGAGGGGTTTATATTTGTACCTTGCATTTCATGAATTTCGGAGGGCAGACACCTGTCAGGTGTTGTCGGTGGAACATCAAGAATTATACACTATTGAAGCAGTGCATATTGCAGTAAAAATTTAAGAATTTTATGTTTAGACCCTTTTAGTTCCTCTTAGTGCAGATGTTTTGCAGGATTTGACCTCGATCGATAAGTTTTCCCTTATACTTCTTTTTGCATTATTGTTCCTTCCACCTCACTTTACGAAGTTAAAATGAATCCCTCAATACGATTTTTAAGAGGAAATAGGATAATTATTTCTTAAGTTCTTAAAGAAAATGGGAGAATCCACTAAAAATATATGTAAATCTAATATCTAATATCATTACTGGAGTCCTAACTGTACAAAATATTTCTTTCAAAGCCTAAAGCACGACAAATATCCAACGACAATTTATAATAACATATAATATATTTCAATTAAAAAATTGTGTTTTTGCGCTTTGCACTGTTGCGTATGGTTAATACTATAAATTAATTACAATGTTTACAATCAATCCTCTTATCATGTATTTCATTTGTTATTATTGTTATTCAGCTAGAATATCTGTAATTTCCTGTGGCAGAAACTACTAATTTTGCAAAGCGACTCGAAACAATCAACTGTTAGGAGTTACAACCCTCAAACGTGCAGGAAGTACGTGACTAAACGCCCAATGTAAATGACACATGTTTTTGTTGTTTCAGCCTTCAAATTATAAATTCGAAGAGACTGGAGGATTTAAGTCGATGCAATGGAATGCATAAAAACATCACGATATTAATGGCAGATGATTTGATAAAATCGCGATTGGCGTTTAAGGATACATGAAAAATATAAGGTAGAATTATAAAATATTGACCGCAGTTCTTAATTTTAAAAATCGGTCAATCGAGAGGGTAGAGCAGTCAATTACCACAAAAAAAATTTCTCGATGAATTCTAAAAAAAATATTTAGTATTTTTTTCATAACTAGATAGTCGTGAAGTTAATTCTTGTTCATATATTTTCTTTCAGTGCTCGTTAATCTTGTTGATTTGAAATTTGAACAGTATATCTCTCAATCTATTGATTTTAGATAATAGTTTATTTGAGAACATTATCTGCTGTTATATTGTTTTTTTCCTAGAAACTATTTAAAAATAATTTTATCTTAATACTAGACTTTGTATTGGATATTTGTAGAATGAAAACATAATAAATTAATAATATGAATAATATATTTTTAAATCGTAGTAACAGAAAGTTAGGTTGGATTAGACCGACACTGGCGGTGGGTTGTTATTGTTAATATTAGATAATATTCCATCAATGTAACAAAAATGAATTTTATAATATGTCAATTGAATACAAAATACTTAGAATATAACCCTTCTTTGCGGCCTACTTATACAAAATCATACTAATTATTTAGAGTAATTTGCATGTACTTGCAATAACATGTAATTTGCTACAAGGAAGGAATCTATAATAAGCAATAGTAATTTCTCATGCAGTAACACATCCATAGGTAATTAATAATCACATAGGTTTACGGTCTGTCTAATAATATACATATACAAGCTATTAATGTAAAATTATTTAAACATATATATGGCTACTGAATTCAAAAGTACACAGGATGAGTCATAACTATTGGGGCATACCCGAGAAACACATAGATCTCTAAAAATATAAAATAGATATCTCAAATATGTACTTCTATATAGTCTTAAGATTATTATGCAAATTAGATGTACTTATTTAAATTGCATGTACAGCTTTATTTTATACTTTTACCACATAGTCTAATTTAGTTATAATTTAGATGTCTAGAAGAATTTTGTAAGTAATTAATTTTAGAATAATTTTAATTAAATATTTTTTTCGTATTTTGCTCGTATCTTTTATATAAAAATTATTAGTATATCTTGTAGTTAGAAGACACTTTTAGTTTTTTATTTTTAAGAAAAATTAGAATAAATAATTTTTAGGCCATAGGATATAAATTAATATCCAAGTTAGAAATAATTAGAAATTAGAAATAATAATCGGTCATATTTGCATTGCTGGGTTGTGTACTCACAGGCGTGGTCACTTTGGTTATCTCGATTTGTGTAATTATATTACATCTAAAATAAATTTTAAACTTATTCTTAATTTTTTACACACGTCGACTAATATACATAGATTTAACTGGTGTTTATCTAAGTGTTATATTTTAGTTCTTTCAGTTTCTTTATCGGGAATCGCTTATTATGTAAAGCCCCTGATTGAAAAATATAATAATTAAAATAACATTACTTACCTAAAATAATGTATCTGTACTAATTTTAATAATAATTTATTAATATATGTAAATAATCTGTTTACTCTATGTTCCAATAATTATGACACCCTGTATAATGTAAAAACCATTGACACAAAATATTTGTAAGTTAAAATTAAAGTAAACGGAGGTGGTAGTTCAGTGGTAGAAGCTTGGGCTCATATAGATCCCGCTCAAAGAGATCCAGCTATTTTTTTGATTTCACTAGAAATGAGAAATGAATTTTCTATAAAGAAATATTTATGATTTTACTATAAAACAAAAACGGATTTGTTGATTTGTCTACAAGTTACGTAACCGTACCCGACTCGAGCATTTACTGTTGGATTCTAATGAACAGTGATGTTCCTAGAGTAACAGTAACGTAGTCTAGAGAGATAGAGGACGAAGTTAATTATGTAAGTTGTTAATAACATTGACACCCAACTAAAAAGTAGGATAAAGGAAATTTTGAATACTTTTAAATTTTTAGAGTCAATGGAAAAAGTTTAGACGAGCAATTGAAATATTTTATGAAAACTTAAGATTAAAAAAACATAGTTAATTTCTACTGCATTCCAGTTGATCATCCATGTCAAATTAAAGGATTTCTTATCTTTTCATGACCTGCCTGGAAATACCGAGGATATTTATATCAGAGTTTCATCAATCTGTCAATATAGGATTATAGAATTATATTAAAATACAGAGGTAAACATTTGTTTAATGTAAATTCATTATAATTATATATTTGACGAAGGTAATAGAAAATACATAATTATTTATAACAAGGAATAACAATGGCAACCTTTAGATGTTTGTTTTGTGTTTTGACAAATGCAGACAAACGTTATTTCTGTAATAGTGGTTTGGTTTTGGTTATTAAAAATTCTGTATTAATTAAGAGAGGTTCAAATAAATAAACAAATATGAATTGCGTTCAAAAGATTTCAATAGGGATAAATCCAGTTACCTTATTGCGCAATAAATATGTACTCTTCGATCCACCGATTATTGTGGAAATATTTACATAGGTACTAATCCATATCACCTTGTTGGTACCAGAGATTTCATCTGAAAGCTGAATTATTTTTACACAATTGTGAACAACTTATGAAGACTTTACCAACTCTTACTTGCTCTAATTTTACTAACCCAACCATTCAACATTGTGAATGTTGGATTCGAACTTCTTCTATCCATAGGTTATTATGATTAGTTCACTATCGGCAATTTTGCCGTTTACAAAAAATGTTCTTTCATCAGAAAACATATTACTATTATATGAAAACTAATATAATCAATATCTCAAAAAGGAGCATCGATCTAACAAGAAGATCTTTATTGAATTGTAATTGTACTTGATAAGGATGAAATATATTGTCTCTCAACATCCTTTTTACATCTTTTTCTATTATTGTTTTGTGAGATCAGCACTGGTACCTGGAGAATTTTACAGTTGTTTATGGATATTTAGGACGATATTTTTTTTACTAATTAGCATTAATAGCAAATGATCAAAGAGTAATTGTTGGTGAGGATTACCGCTTCCGGAGAACCACGTAATTTTTTGAAACATTTCTCAACACTTCACCGCCTGTCATAAGCGGATCCTTCAGGAAATATTTTCTTGAAGTGCACCATCTTCTTCATTACTTTTAAAAAAAAATTCATCAGTACTGTCCTTGTCTTCTGCTTCTGTATGTACAATTTCTACAGTTTTTCTATTCTATCATCATATTTCTATCCTCGTCCACAATAAAGTCTAAAAAGGAATCAATTTTAGATTTAACATTTAACGATTTAACGATTAACATTTCTGGTTATTTTAATATATTTTTTTTGGGGAATCCAAATGCTATATCCCTTTGATTGTTCCGAATATCCCAGAAAAATACCTTCCTTACTTCTAGGGTCGAGCTTTCCTTTTGATTGGTTTGCATTTAGACATAAAACTCTACAACCGAATTCTTTGAAAACACTTAGGTTTTCTACCGTGCCACAATTCATACGGAGTTTTGCCGTTTAAACTCTTCGTGGGACATCTGTTCCGAATAAAATTGGCTGTATTCACTGCATTTGACCAAAAAGAAGGCATTAAACCGGACTGCATAAGAAGGCATCTAATAGTATCCAGTAGAGGTCTGGTTTTCCGTTCTGCAATGCCTTTTTGTTCTGGCATATATGGACAAGTTAACCGCCTTGTAATTCCTTTGATTTTCAACATTTAATTTTTCTATCTTTTTGGTTCTCCATTAAAGATATATAATCTCTAGTTATTTTTTCAACATTAGCTTTCGAACAAAAAATTCTTATTTCGCACTATCTGGTATGATCATTTATAAATTCGATAAAATATTTCGCTTTTCCAATCGATTCTACACTTTTGGGGCCACAAAAGTCTGTATGAATCAGATCAAGAATATTCATTATTCTTGAAGACTTTTTTGGAAAAGGAACTTTAGACATCTTCCCTTGACAGCAAACGTCACAATAAAAATTTTTGCTACACGTAAAATTTAGACCAATCATCGTATCGTTCTGTTTTGCATTAAGATGCCCCATTCGACGATGCCATAATTCAATGTCACTACAGGGTGTTTCGGAAATAAAGCTGAACTCTTAACTTCACGAACATAATACAAATATCCAATGCAATCGGCAACCATTTTTGTATTGCCTTCGGAGTCTAATAACAAATTATCGTCCTTTCTAAATAAAACTTCATAACCATTTAATGTCATCTTGCTGACAGACATCAAATTCTTTCTTAAATCAGGAACAAGTAAAGCGTTTTTTAGAGTTATATTTCTGTGGATTGATTGGTTGCCAAATTCAATTTTTCGTTATTTACGTGGGAAGATTCTATAAATCTATTAACGTCTTTGCACAGATGGAAAGTTGCACCGCTATGAAAAACTGTAACCATAAATCATTAGGCCATAAGCTAACGCTATTAGTCCAACGATAACTCACTAAATCTCTGATGAATATGACTGAATCTATTGAGAATGATGTGAACCTATACATTCGTCACGTGACATACAGGGATATAAATAAAATAAATAATATTTCCACCAAATTATAGAAATTTGAACAGACATACATATATACATCTTCGTAAATGAATGTAAAAACGTTGGCATAAAAGTTTTGTCAACTTTGCTTTAAAAAAGGTCTGTGAATATATTAACGTTTGCTATTGCTCTTACCATTTAGCATATATTGAAGAAAAGTGAGCATTAAATTTTAAATCAATAGAAAGTTGGTTTTCAAATATTTAAATTACATTTTCTGCATACCTGTACTTCTAAAACTTTGAGATAACATTTTGGTGAGATGAACTTTGCTAAATATATAAGAGAATTTAGTTCCCTCAAATCGGATTTGAAGTATTAAAAAGTTAAATAAGTTGTCAGGAAAAAAATTTATTGGATAATGCGACGTATTTTCAGATAACGAAATTGGATAAAGACCTTTCCCGTCATAATTTTTGATAATTTTAAATGCCATGGTTGAATGCATAATAAGAATTAATTGATTTAAAGGAAACCAATTTTTTATTTCTACTGACGCTGTCATTTTTAAAAGAAGTAGACAATATTCGGATTAGGGTAATTCTGTTTAGCTATGCAGAAATAAATATATAGTTGACTGGCATTTTTATAAATCTTTTTTACTATGCTTTCAAGATTTCCCGGTTCTAATTGACTCAATTTTCGTATGTATTTTGCTTTATTTTTACATATTATTCATTCTAAACATGTGTATTCTATTTCTTCATTTTCCTTTGTATAAAATTATAAATTCTTATAAGTTTTAAAACAAATAAATTCATTCCAATATGTACGCGAACTACTTCAGTTTACCGGTTCGTAATATCGTGCATAATTTTCCCACATGAAATAAGCATGTAAGTAATTACTTCCCATATGACTTTTCCCTCGTGTCTTCTAGAGCTCGTAATTCTCATAATATTCTTGTAGTGGTATTACTTCTTGTCATTTGTTTCTATTAATTAGGTTCTCTCTCGGCAACTCGCTCAATTGGAGTAATAAACTTTGCCATAGACAGCTCAGACGTACGATTTTAATATTTTCTACTTTCTAGTTAGTTAGATAGTTGATGTCAGAATAAATCTATTCATTGTATAAAATTACTAGTATTAGGCACTGAGAAGAATATTTTAAATTACAGCTTTAAAAGTTTGCACAACAAAATACAATGTTTATATTTTAAAGAAAAATACTTACTATTTATTTTCTTATAGTCTACAGTGTTCAAAATGCAAGGCATTAACAGACAACGGATAAAAACAGTGATGATGGTTTCGTAAAAAGGGTCACCGGAAATAAGCATTAAAGACATTTTATTAAGAATTGAAGAAACTCTTGAAATATAAAATAAGGAAGTCAGTCGTAGTTGACTGTGGACAGAATGTTAAAAAAGCTTTTTATTTTTCCATACAAAATTAAATTGGATATATATATACAATATGTCCCCCTAAGTTGGAATCATATGGAAAACTTTTTTATTATTAATTTTAGGAAAAAAAGTTATTCTTCATAAAAAGTTCTGCATTATCTAAAACCTAGAATACAGTCATCAAATATCAAATTTTTTCAGTGGTATACGAGGTTTGTCAAAAAATGTGAGTTTTACTCAAGAGTAAAGTACTTTAAATTTGACAATATCGAAAAATGTTACTAAAAAAAGTTGATCAGAATTAAAAATTACGTTTAAATATCCATTTAAATTAAAACTTCAGATTATTTTATTTTTTACTAATATTTCTATTTTGAATAAACATTTATCTCTTGTGATTACGAAACACATGATAACCTTTTAGTTTTTCGATGTTTTATAATAATTTTGCAATTAAAACGCGTAATAAGTGCACTACAGTTAAATTTGCATTATTGTAGACATACGTTTTAAAAATAATTTTATTAATGTAAATGGATGTACTTGCATATTTAAACGTAATTTTTAATTCTGATCAACTTTTTTTGTAACATTTTTCGATATTGTCAAATTTAAAGGTACTTTACTCTTGAGTAAAATCACATTTTTTGACAAACCTCGTATACCATTGAAAAAATTTGATATTTGATGACTGTATTCTCGGTTTTAGATAATGCAGAACTTTTTATGAAGAATAACTTTTTTCCCAAAATTAATAATAAAAAAGTTTTCCATACGATTCCAACTTTGGGGGACATATTGTATATATATATATATATATATACAATGTGTCCACGGATAGAGTTTGGAAGAGGAAAAACTTTTTTATTTGCAGATTTAAAAGAAAGTCATTCTTTATAAAAACGTCTGCTTTTGTCGAAACTACAATTTTGAATATTAGATTTGTGGTTACTATACAGGGTTAGTCAGAAATAACATTTTTAGTTTTTTGGATTTCGTTTAAAATTAATTTTACGTAAAAACAAATAACTGTTGTTGCTTTTCTACTTAGAATATGATTTTATATCTGGCCGAATAATGATTTTGTTGCAAGAAAACTATTTCTTATTTGTATTTTTATTATTACATTGTCATAATTTCTTCATTTTATTCAATCATAAATATTAAAATAAATAAAGTTCTATTCAAACGTGATACCACAGAGTTCAGCGCATAGTTCAACTCGATATCTGAATTCCCGATAACAATTCCTAATTTGCTGTATTGGGATATTTGCAATGACTTCTCTTATTTTTTCTTTCAAGAGATCTAAATTATTATTGAAATTGGTTTTATAAACATATTGCTTCAGATATCCCCACAAGTGAAAGTCCATAATTGTCAGATCGGGACTCCTAGGTGGCTACTCATTTGGACCATACCTTCCAATCCATTTGTTCCCGAACTGATTTAGCCAATCACGAACAATTATCGTGGAATGAGCGGGACAGCCGTCTTGTTGGAAGTATAATTTTATTCGATCAGCTAAAGGTATATCTTGCAAATGATCATAAAAAAAAGTGTTTAGAAGATGCAAGTAAGTATGTTGATTTAAATTGTCTTCAATAAAATATGGTCCAATGATTTCATTGTAAGTAAAAGCACACCACACGTTAACTTTTCGTGAATACTGTCTACTAGAGCGGATACGAAAATTAGGGTTGTCACGGGACCAATAGCGACAATTTTGGGAACTAACTACTCCGTTTATGCTAAAAGTTGCCTCGTCTGAGAAAATAATATTATTAACAAAACTTTTTTGTCTAAGGATATGTTCCCCTATCCATAAACGCTTCATGTCGTCATTTTCTTCCAGAAAATTATTAAATTTAGGTTTGTACGAACGAATTTTATTGAATTTTAATATTTTTCCAATTAGAGATTTACTCACATTACCAATTTGAGAAGATCTTTTTCTTAAAGACAATTTGGGAACATTTCTAACCGAATCCATTGTCATTACAGTTACAGCATCATCTTCATCATAATTTTTTTTCCCTTTTTTTATTTAAAACACTACCAGTTAACCTGAATTTCATTAAAATTTTTCTCAAACCCACGTCCGTGAGAGGAACATCGGGCCATATCTCTTGGAATTCTCGAAGAACTGCCGCATAGCTTTTTTCATGTCCTAAACTATAACTTCGCACAATATAAATTCTTTGTTCTAATGTAAGCATTTTCCAATTTCACTATTTTGCAGATTTATGACAATATTATGACACAACTGTCAACAATTTGGAAGTTGCAAAGAAACTAACACATTTCACTCATTTAGAACAGGCTACTTGATATTTTATTATTTTAATAGTAGCTATGAAATTAACCCCTTTCAGAAAAATGTTTATTAGACTGTTTTGCACAATTGGTATAATAAATCACGGTTTTGAAAATATTTTCATAAAATTTAAAAAAAAAACGAAATCAAAATAGTGCGAAGGCACATATTTTTCATGAAGATGTGAAAGGTTGCGTCTTTATTTCCATCAGGAATTTCAATAATGAAAAATATTTGAAGCAGGCACTATTTGAAACTCCAAAAGGTTCAAATATTTTCAATATTTAAATTGTTGGCTGCAATACATTACCGAAAGAAGAAGAGAATGAATTTAAACATATCGTTTTTTTAGGTAATGATTTTTACATTTATTTTTTGTGACGCTCTTAGCTAAAAATAGTATTTAGCTTTAAAAAACTAAATGCTGTATCGCTTCTTCATAACGTATCTAACTGTCACTAGGGAACGAATCGAATAATACTCACTAATTTACATAATGCTGATTTTATAAGGATTACAGAGAATGAAACAGACGTTGCATATAATGATGTGCATTTCATATTTTGATATATTCGAAGAGATATATATTTCTCGTTCTAGTTAATTATAAACCGCATAATTAATTTTATTCCTGCTGTAGTCCTAACTAACTAGCTGGCTGGTTGGAATGTAATGGCCGCTTTCTAGTACTTACTTTTTTTAAATTTCCTGTTTCATTACATACTAAGTAGTCAGAAAAAGTCCCAAAAACATGTACAATTATAAAAATATTTTCTGGACGACGTTTAGTGAAATGTGTTAATCCCAAAATAATTTTTAATAATGGAATACAAATATTCTCACTCTTGAGACACAATAGTTATTCCGAAATACTTGCTTCTTATGTGTTTTGCATGTATTTTCATTCCATAACAAGTGATGGAATGATATTCCGTAATTGTTTTAAACAATATCGACGGCCATGGATATCCAAACTGTCAATGTCGAATGCACAGATGCAAATGGCGGCTTTGTAATAATTTATTTTAAAACAAATTTTAATTCAAATAGAATAATGAGTGAAAAATAGAGTATATTTCTGGTCGTGGAGAAAATATATTCTGTTACTCGGTTAAAATAACAAAATTCGATTTTCCAATTTTTTTCATTCTAACCTTATTACAGAATCTACTATTTCTTTACGAGTACATTTTTAGTTTCGCCAGAAGAAAATGTATTTACACAATACTCTTTATTTTTATAGAAATTATGCAAATATTTTTAGTTCTCTACAGTTTTTTCTGAACGAGCAAATCTGGAATGATCCGTCTGTGGCTATGGCTCTATAATCTGGATTCTTGCTATCTAGTTAATATTTAGTGGTTCTTGGAATGTAATTGTATTTCTTATTATTTGTTTTGCTCACTATACTGTTTTATCAATAAATCTGGGGCTTAACTAGCCAATTTTCACGATTCGGACTCTGAGAGTTTGAACTAAGACAACAAGAAATGGGTTAAAGAGAAAATCCCTATTATTACTATATCAGAAGGCCCAACTGAATTGGGAAAAATAGAAATAGAATATAGACATTTTTTGAACATGTAAACCATCATTTTTACACCTACATGTTATTTTAGATTCCCTGGGTATAAGCAATTAGAGTTGATGATCATTAGCAGAATAAAATGGATTAAATGAATAAAAGTCATAAGGGTTGCCATCTTGAGCGTCATAGAAAATTGGATACCATTAATATTATTGACAGAAATGACTTTTAAATAAATGGGTTAATGATATAAGACTACTTTATATAATGCAACAAGCTTCTTTTATACAATTTATCAAATAAAAAAGATAAGTATTAATTGATATTTTTATGTATAAACGGGTTATCATTAAAAGTCTAATTTATTAATGGTTTCGATATTGTTATTATTAATGAAATTATCGTAACAAGATGTAAAATTTTCGATAAAATGTGTTTTGTTTTATTAACGGCAGTTGATTCATTAGACACGTCAAAATTGATAACTATAAAAAAATTGAATGTTATTTTATTTGATTTCTAATCTCTAACTACACACTCATAATCTAACTAATAGAAATACAAAACTAATAATAATTTTCTTAAACACAATTTCTTTCTAAGAAGCAATTGATTTTATTTTACTATTGAATAAATTGCAGGAAGAACATTCAAATATTCATTCCATTTAAATACACAATTACAGTGGCGTAATTATACTGAAAATCATTAAAAGCTTTGATGAATAGCTCTTTTACATGTGCTTGTAAAAGTTTCACTAGATAACTTTAGCAATTAAAACTTAAATCAGGTGTCACAACCTTTAAAGAACTTTATAATTTATTTGCAAGGTAAATTATAATATTTGACGTTTACGAAATTTATGTTCATTATATATGTTATTACTTATAGTGATTCTAAGTTCCTACATCAATGTTATGGCGTTAATGTACTTAAAAACTAGTATACATTGTATTTTATATTTACTTTAATGATATAGTGTAATTGCCAATTTTTCCTTTTATTGTTATTATATACTAAACCAATAGTTTTAAAAAACGTGAAATTATAAAACCTCTATTTACATTCTGATATATCTCTTGTTATTTTCCGTGTAACAGCAAATATTTAAAATAAGGAAAATGAAATTTAACATAAATATAAATAAATTGTTATAATAGTTATTTTATTAGAGTTAGCATGAATAATTGAAAATTGGTCATAAATCTCCACAAAACCATATAATTAGGCCATAAAGAGAAATCCCCCTCTAAAATTTCAGGGACGTGCCAATTTTTTTTACCAGGTGCCAATAACGTATTGGTTTATTAAAAAAAATTTTTAAAGCTTCTTCTATGTTCTTAAATATCACCAACATCTGAGTAACATATTTCAATAATTTTTACAGCCACCAACTTTCAATCGACTCATTCATATCTCCGTGTCTCGTGTTTACTTCTTTTACTGCATCGTCTGATATTAATGAGGATAATAATGTTCTCATAATACCTCATTATCTTAATTCGTTATTTGTCTGGTGTTTCATAATTTATTCTGAAATACTTTTGGTATATTTTTATGTGTTCTTAATACTTTTTGGTAATTAGTGGCATCAAAATCTGTCAATTTTTTGCCTTTTTGGATGAATTGCTTACTAAATAACACCGCAGTGTGCTTTTTATATATTTATTACTTATTTTTGTTATTTCATAACCTCAAGTTTTACAACTAGAAGCTTTTCAATATGCTTAATATGTTTTCATTTTTTTATTTGATCCTCAACATCAACATTTTTGGAAACATTTCTTTGAGTTCGTACTACGTAATTTGTTAATATTTTTTTTTAAATATTGCAATGCTATCTATACCTTTTTATGTCTTCCATATTGTTTTCAATTTATTTATTTTTATTCATACTAAAAATAGTTTTTTGTAATTTATTTGATAATTCAATTTTGTAGTTTCATTACCGTTTCTCTTGTATTCTGCTAAATTATAATCCGTTGGGTACACCCATGGGTTTAAGTGAGCCATCAATCCAAGGAATTTGAGAAATTTAGAAAGTGTGCTACTAATACCATTTTGAGGAAACCGAGTAACCCAATAAAATCCCCAACTTTACAACCCTGTCGTCAACATTGACAACATTATCTCAGAAAATTACGTGGAAAGTTGGTGTAAAAGCTTTGGCCAGGCGGGGGTGCCAATTGCGGCCTGAACGGTAGTAAATCAGTGGCCAGGGTATTATCAGTAAATGGAACACTTGTTTCTATTCGAAAATAGGTCAGTGGAGATTCTTAGAATGCTGTTCAATGGTTCTGGTACAATAAAAGTGTCAGGATTGATGAAGAAGAAATAAAATATTGGTGTACTTAGTGTTAGCAGCTGGTAGTTGTTGGAAAGTAATAGTGAGCTACCGCTATTTCGCTTGCGAGAGTCAAATATTTTCCATGTAACAAGCCCTATGTGATTTATTGTTTTACTTAGAATTAAACTAAACTACTTATAAAATCCTATTTAATAAAAAACATAGACATATAAAAAGCTCTTATTTGGAAAGAACTTAACGGAATAGTTTCTCTTTGTATAAATATATTTAGGTATTTTGAAAGGTTACTAAAATAATAGCGCCTACTCTAGATGATAGATGACGAAATGAATTCGCAAAAACTTCCCATTCTTTCACCCAAACAAACGTACTCGACCCAGCGCTAATGACCATTAGAAGTTCTTTTTGGGAAAACCAAGCTTTCTGGAATGAATTTTTCACAATGAAAAACAATTACCTACCGTTGTGGATCTTTTTCGCTCAGTGGCAGGTCACGTTAGATGGAAAACAAAAAATATTTTAGTATTTATTTAGCTTGGGTTTTAATTTCGACACTCTTATTCCCTCAGTAAATCGTGAAAGTTTATCTAAAATCATGTAAATTCTTATTTATGAGTAGAGTCTGCGAAGTTTTATGGAGAGTTCAAAAGTTTAAAGAGAAACGTGATAGGCAAGCTTTTTTGTGTTAGAAAATAAAATCAGATAAAACACTTTTAGTATAATTCTTTGTTTTCTAATGATATTATTGAAATATTTTTCATCAGAGTACTGAACTGAAACGTTGATTATTTATAATGAAATCAGCATAAAATGAAAGAGTAATTGAAAAATCAATAACTAAAGCAGTAATCCACAAGAATTCACGAAATAAGAACTAAATTGCCAAGAATTAGGTCAGAATTGTAGAAAACAATTTATTAAAACAAATGTGTGGAATTAGACTTGAAAGGCAAGAATCTAGTAGTTGATATTCAAGAAATAAATAGCCAAGAAACGTATAAATAAAATGATAACACTCAAGTAGTCGATAATCAAGACAATTGACAATGGACAGTTAAGAAGTCAATTAACAAAAGTTACTGGTATGTTTCCAATATTTTAGAGTATAAAAGTAAATGACAATTTTTTTACAGCCTGTGATGTTCATTAATTGTTACATACGGGTATATGTGACAGATTTGGTACGTCACTGTTACCGAAGCTTTAGACAAGGAATTTGAGGAAAACATATTTTTTAACAGGCAGGCTTAGATGCATTTCTTTTTTATTTGCTCGATATTTCTTCCGACGATAGAACATCCGGTTTATTTACTGTATAAAATAAAGCAGAACTGTCTTTTACAGAGCACTATTACTCTTTTCGAAAACTCGCAGTTAATTGGGTCCTGTCTAAGTAAAACGTTTACACTATTACAGTGCAGCGTTTATTCACATTGAAAAATTGAATAGCTTGTGCCGGGTAAAATTGTACTTGTCATAAATAAATATGAACATAAAAGTATATTATAGTATAATATAGGAATCAGAAGGGAAAAATAATTCAAAGCAGAAATCAAGGTTATGTTTAATTATATTATTTTATTTTAATATATTACAGATTTATAATTTATTACTTATATTACTAAATGAATTTCAATGAATGTCAAAAACGAACTACTCTATTTCGAGTAGGTCCGATGTAAAGAGTGATCAGCGCATGTTAAACGTATGTTAGCCTCGTGATTACAAATTTTCGCCACGCTATTAGGCGAATGAAAAGGAGACAAATAGTGCTACCAGGATAGTATTCGGTTAGCAAAAGTACGTGTTGCTGTTGTTTTGATTTCCTCTTATTGGATTATTTTCTTTGAGTATAATACCGTCCTGTTCTACACTGAAATAAATTAATGTATTTTTGTCAGAATAAATTAAGTAACGTTCACACAATTTTATATGTGAAACAAGTTTTTACATAATAAATTATCTGAAATTACATTTTATGTAAAATTACAATTTATAATATATAGAAAAAATTACATTGGAAATTTACTTTGTGAAAAATATTATGTGAAAATAAAGTTTTACAGAACATAATATTTTGGAATAAATTATGTAACTTTCACATTACTGATTAAGTAAAATTAAGCCCTTATTGAAATTTACGTTTATTATTATATTATATTATATTATATTTATTTATGAATTATTATAAGTAAAAACTGATTGCAGTGCTATATATATTTATTATGCTAGTAGATGTTGTTGCTACCGAAGAAGTAGGTGCCGAAGTTACCAAAAGACAACGCAATAACTTTTTCCAATAAAATAAGGGACAATCCATGTATCACATAAATAGTACCCTTTAAGAAATTAAAGTCCAACTATGTATCTACTTTTTAAACTAACGTTTTAATGTTTGTAGCATACATTTTTACTTAATGATTCGGCAAAATATTTGGACAACTATGTAATACTTTTACGACATAACAGTTAAGAAATGAAAGTTGGTTCGCCCAGTATTTAACGTTAATACATGTGACAATAAAAATTTTACACAATATATAATGGAAACTGGAAGAGTGTATTTGCTAAACTAAAAACTAAGAACAAAACTGTTCGAGGTTTTCATAGGTTTCAGGTGAGGTTTTTAAATTATTTTAAGAATAAGTATTTACAGATAATTTAGGAAACATTTTTATTCAAGAATTTATTATATTTCATTGTATTCGATTTCCTGTAAACACAGTTAATAAATACGTACCAGAAATTCTTCTTCGAAAACCGTTAAGTACGTTCTGTAATTGGCTTATTAGTGCTCAAATACAGAAACGTACAATTTGTCAACAACAAGCGTAATAATAACACATTATTATCTCAGTATTTTTAACAGACAGTAACGAGGCAAATGATGTTTTTAGGATTTAGTTGGAAATGACAACCTATCATCAACACATTAGTTTTATTTAAACATCTTAATCAAGAAAATTGTGAACTGCACGTATACATATATTTGGAGATTATTTTGTATTGTATGTCTATAAAAACGTATACATTAAATTATAAACAAAATGAATGTATTAAAGATATTATCTGAAAAATATATTAAAGATATTCTAGAAATTTAAGTTGCTAAGACGGTTTAAATAAAATAAATATTTTTTACATAAACTTATTCCCAAAAAAGGAAATAGAATTCTTCAACAACAATAAAAAAAGTTGTTGACTAAAATACATATTTGTATAATATTGTATTGGCATAATAAATTTTTTAGTATTAAGTTTTATATTCGAATACAGTAAAAAAATCTTAGTCCTATGCTTATAATTATTAAAAAAACTTGACTGACAAGTATAAAAAAATTGATGACAAATTAGTTAGATGAATGAAATGGAGATGTAGAGTAATTTCAATTAAAGAGATTAAAACAATATTTGTGCTGTCAGGGCGATCAATAGATTATTTAGTTTTATTTATGCAACTATATACAACGAAGCGTTTGGAGTAGTACCTAAGTTACTTTTGTTAAAATATCAAAACATTTTCATAGCCAAGTAAAATAAAAATATCTCATGTATATGAAAATTTAAAGAAAAATGTTCATCAGAAACCAAAAATTTTACCAAGAAACGATGATAGTGAAATGATGATTCATATGTTGTGAAATTCAAATGGCGTAAAACACAAAATAACAGAAATGTTATAATAGAAAAACTTGACATCAGAGATAAAAGAATAGATTATATGAAAAAAATTATATAGTGCAAAATTATTGTTTGCCATCATTTCGAAAGGAAATGTATGTATGTTGGTGGTGACATCTTCTTTATTTCTAATAGTCTATGTCTGGGATGAAATCAGGTCATAATAAAAATGGTATGATCTAAAAAAAGGGCCTGATAAATGTTAATACCACATTTACCACAAAAATCTTCTCCTATAGTTCTATATAATGTAAAAAAAAGCTGCCTCTACAAACAGGTTGACGACTAATAACATTGAATTAGAACTTTCTTCACTACGACCACTGATGCAATTAAATTTATTCTCTGAACATTTTTGAGATTACCCGCAAACCAACCTGATATAAATTCTATTGAAATGATTTGATATTTGGTGTATAATACTGTAGATGCAAAAAGAATCAATATAACCCAGTGCAATTAAAAAAAAGATACGCACGTTTAATAGCTGTTCAATGGTCTAATTGAAAATATAAAATTAACTGTACAGTGACAAAGTAAGATGGATCCCAAAGAAGAGGCAAGACTTTTAAAAATATTTGAAGAGTTAGAGCAAGAAGATTTGTTACAGAAACAGCAACAAGAGTTCCATGAAGAGCAATTGAATGATGAAGAACGCGATACAGATTCTGTTGAAATTGGTTCCAATCATGACAGTGACTCTAGTTATCTGCAGATAATGTATGTGGAACAAATTCAACAACTGTTCTAACGTTGGTCCAACCTATATCGGCAAAGACAGAAACCCATTTGGAAAGTTCACCATACCCCAAAGACAAATCGAACTACAAAGCACAATATTATTACTATATATTATTACGCAAAGAATGCTCAAATACCATTTGAACTTGCTCATAACAACAATGATAAGTTTTGATAATAAATGTTATTTGAAAATCTCAAAATAATACGTTTAATTGGCAGGTGAGCAACGGTGTTTTATTTGAGTGCGCGGGTAACGCAGGGTTAAATAATCTTTACATAGCCAGTGTGTTTTTTTGTAAAATTCTGAATGAATAGTTTTTTGTTATTTTAGTCTAAATTAGTTAGTAAACATCCATTGTAAAAATTTCACTTAATTTGTAAGAGGGCAATGGGCAACTGCGACTTTTTACAAATTCTAAAGAAAACTCTATTTTTTATACAGTTCACGTGTAATCCATTAATCGTATTTCAGTTTTTTACATGGAACTATCAATAGTGGTTTCTAGTAATTTCTTACTAGATTTGGAATCATATATCCAATATTCCCCACACAATATATTAATTTAAGGGTTATGATTGATAAAAACATAATAAAAACTACTCCTTTTTTAGCAAAAAATTGACCAATTTTATGTGTGTAAGTCAACTAAATTCAAGAAAAATATCTTGAGAAGATAATAAAATACTGCAATATATAATATCAGCCTACAGACTATAATCCTTTCCCTCAAATTCTAAAAGGGTCTTTAAAGCTAAGACCAAGGAAATTATTCTTTTGGTTGATATATTGACCGTCCCTCATTAGGCCTTTTGTTTGAGTTTATCGTTTCCCAACCAAAAGGGCCTAAATTTACACTAAAATTTATTGTCGTATTTATACTTTGTAGACCGATACCCAAAAGATGCTTGTTTTATGATTCTTTGTTGACAGTGGACCAACCGTCATAAACACACACAAAATGACTTATGGGTATGAAGAAAAAATATTAATTGTTATTTTTAGTAAGGTTTAAATATAAATATTTTACAACTACCATGTATAATTATAACGAATTAATGAAATATTTGTCCAATCAATCAACATATTTTTAGCAAGCAATTAGAAATATATCAAAGTAATTTCATTTTTTAAATGCTTATTATTAACTGATAATTTAATAGTCTAATTATCTTAATTACTAACGTATAATATAAAATATTTCAATTTTAATTAATCACCTTTTAATTTAAAGATAACAAAGCGATTTTACATACCCGACATAATTAATTTTAATGATGCTATTGTAAAATATATTTTTCAAATTCGAACAGCGTTTATTTAATTTTTATATGTACTAAATTGTTTTTGTTTTAATATTACTACAATATAAATTGAGCAAAAGCATTCCAATGAAAGCACACACATTCGAGATTAATTTACCTCATTGTAGGAAACTATTGTTTATAGTACCTTGTTAATAATAAATTTTGCATGTAGAGTAATGGGTATACGACTTACGAATTAGTTAAATCCTGCATATAATTATCACTCTGTTAGCAAACTCTAATTGGAGAGTGCAAACAATTTCATGCAACTAATACCTCCATTCCCTTTTGATGTTAAATTCACTTACGGCCTCAATTCCTATTCTTAAGCTCATTGTACTCTACGAAGTTTCTGAACAATAGAATGAGCACCAGGAACAGCAGCAAAAATAACACAGCCCTCGCAGTATTACGTTAAAATTGATCTGGACAAAGTACTGGATGAGGAGGTAGAAATAATTTAATTGTAAAGATAAAAGATAAAATATGAAATATTTGGTAGATATTATATATTTAGTCTAGAAGGTAATTTAAAAAAAGAAGAAATTTTGAAATCAAATATAGTGAACACTTATGCAAAAAAACTCATTGATACTAAACACAAACCTACACTTAAAACAATGGAAAAAACAATAGTAATAAATCATATATGTGATAAGAAACAAGAACTTGATTATCCGGATGAATTTAAAATAAAGAAACATATACGGGATCCTTAGCATATTAAAAGAGCAAGTAAATCTGGGAAATTTTCTTTTTTAGTGTACTTTATGGACTTCTGGACTAAATATATTATATTAAACAAATATTTTACAAAATGAAGAACGTTTATAATAAAAATCAAGTCTGTATCTCAAATGCCTGTGAATTTCTTATAATTTTATATGACGATAGCAAATGATGAAAAAATGGTCATATTTAAAATGATTTGGATTATCATGGAATTTTAAGATAAGTATATTTTATCTGTAACGTTTATAATTGAAAGAGCCTACAAAGTAAGGGTAGAAATAATCATTATGATTTAATTGGTTTATACAGGGCGTTTGCAATGTAATCAAAAATATTATTGTGATCGATTTTAAGACTATAAACCTATTTGAAAATTTTTAGCGGTAATGAAATACAGGTTGTCGAAAAATAAAAAGTAGATGATTACATTCAGTTTTTCTGCTTTTTCGCATTATAAAAGTAATTTTAAAAAATTGGATACACACATTTTTTTTGGAAAGATGAATTTTTAAATGTTTTGATAAGCAGGTCCTGGATTCTCTTTTGGTAAATTTTCCAGGTAATGGTTATTATGGGTACCAAATATTAAAATAATATTCAGACTAATTCGGAAGTTTTCAGCTCCAAACGAAATAGGCCAAATTAATAAAACACCCTTATATGTCAGTTATATGTATAGAGTGGAAGACCCATTAAACCAAGGTTATTTGGAACCACCAAAGTGATGTTTATCTACAGTTAAAGTTAGGCACTTTCTCAATGAAACACACTGCATCTTCATTTTATAGAAAATCAATTTGCAGCTCTTTTAGAAGATGTACCTGTCATAATTAGAAGGTCATTCATAAAAGACGATGTTTCTCCAAATTTTGCAATAATAGTGCGTTAGTTTTTCTAGACGGTTGGATAGAAAGTATGGCCCCAATGTAACCTAAACAGACAGCATTTTAGTGTCTGATAATATTTCAAAATACTCGTTTGGACAACCCCGGTTGTAAATTTGAATGATCTTCAAAATTGCATCGGTGAAGGATGTAAATATTCGATTGAAAGCTTCCATCTTACCTAAATTGCACCAAACAATTTTGGAAGTTGATCACGCACAACTTATCCGGAATCATGCAGTTAACAAGTGATAAAGGTACGCGTAAAAATCAGAAAATTTTATTGAGTTAAATTTTATTTAACTTCTAACGTTTCCGTTTTACACTGAAAGATTTTGTGTATAAAATTAAAATAATAGTGTATGTATAAAATACTTTGCCAGATGAATTTCTATGTTTAAAGAGGAACAACACCGATGGATTAATACAATTAAAACTAATAAAAAAAACAAGATAATATTGAAGAAGGACCATGATATAGCCTCGGGATTAATGACATCGAGTGTTTCAATAAATATAGATATTTATAGAGAAAATGTTCTTAAACTTTGCATAACGTTTTTCCCGAAACGACATTTTTAAATTTTATATGCGAGAACTCGAGAAATTACAGTTCAATTTTATTTTTTGCTTTTACGAAAGTTTCTGTGATTGCAGCAGCAAAATCTATACCTAACCATTATCTTCAATTTTGTTCAATTATTGTTTGAGGTTACTTAAACTAATAGAAAGTACCATAAAATCATTTTTCCTCTAAATGCCGCCATTATAACCAAAATCATTTGAACAAAAGCAGTTTTCCATAATACCACGCTTATACAGGTTAAGAAAATATTTGTTTCCTCTTTTAAATGTATTTTTATAAAGATATTATATTTGGCAACTATGTAAAATTACTATATTTTTCAAAAAAAATTTACATAAACATAATTCAATGCATATACTCAATAACATATCCTTTCTTCAGTCCAAAAATAATTCATTAATACACAATAAAAAAATTTGTTTGGTTTTACCCATTATTAAAATAATGAAACAAAACATGATCATTTATGATTTGGTTTTAACCAAACATTTGATAATTTTATTTCTAGGAATAATCCAAATTATGTCTAGAAAATTTAATATGAGATTATACGTCTTTAATCTTTTTTAAACCATTACTCATATTTTATTCCGATTTAATTCGTTATGCGCACTCCTAGTGTAATTTTCCATATTATAGTTGCAAATAATTACTCACTATACACATAACTTATCATACCTCGCAGGCACTATACCAATGAGCACGAGGTATAGTGGAGGGAGATATGCCGTATTTCGGAGGAGACGTTAAACTGTCGGTCCCGAGTCCATGGATCTTGGGCTCGTTAAAGATCCCTACTTCGGGTTGGAATACCTGAGGATTCGGCAAAATTTCCGGTTAGGGGTAGCATGCTCCCGGCGTCGGTAATCAGCCCTGGTCGCAGAACTAGACCGATGTTAAATAAAACAAAAACTATATACATAACTGTGTTCCTATGAAAAATGCAACTGATTGCCATATTGACAAAAAATTGTATTTAATTATTTGAATATAGACAGAATTGACACAAAATTTAAACTTTTCAATGAAACACATTATATTTATATTCACATAAATTGTTTCCAAATACTAGTTCTGAAATAGTATATTAATTAGTATTAAGAATTTATTTATCAAAACGAAGAGACCTAAACAAAAAACTTTGATTGGGATTTAAGTCGATCGACAAAGTATTCATGATGTAACACATAATAATTTAGCTAAGTAATGTTGGTTTGATGTAGGTATTTGCCTTCTTCTGATATAACGGGGTAGTCTTTCAAAATTACGATTGATGAACTATATAATAAAATTATAATAACAAAAAATCAATACCCTGTTTCTCAATTGTGAAGCCGGACACATGTGGTACTGGACGAATCCCGAATGACAAACATTAGTTATTCGGCAAGTAGCGATTCGAGTATATCAGATGCTTGCAGCGAATACCGCCACATGTGTATATACCCTGCTCCTCAAAAACAAAATGATTTCCGAGTTACTCGGCGAATAGCGAATAATCGCGATACGCCGAAGGACAAATATTCGTTATTCGGCAAGTACCAACTACTATTTACCGGTTGTTCGTGGCGATTACCGCCATTGTATATACAGATTTGGTCTCAATATTTGAGGTATACACTTTAGGAAAGAGAGAGAACGTATTACTAAGATCTTGAAGTAGGAATATATCGAGGTGGGAAAATCATTCCACTCAATTCAATAGTAACCTACCAGCAGTCACGGTCGTACCTCTAGTTCGATTGAGAGGGACCCCATCGCCGGCTGCTCCTTAGTTTATGTCTTATTAGATACTTTCTAAATCTGTATAGTCTGCTCGCTAAATACAAAATGATTTCCGAGTTGCTCGGTGAATAGCGAATACGCCAAATACCGCAGGTCTGTGCCCAGCTTTAACGAGAAACGAGAGTCGGGTTAACGGAACGGACTCATTATTGTGCACCCTCTAATCATCTGGTTATATATTCGTATCCTTTTACTCCTTTAGATTTCTGCCTATGCCCTAGATATTTTATTTCCTAACCGGTATATTAGTCTTAAGTCATATAGATTTTAAAGCGATTAAAGCTTCTATAAAATCAAAGATTTAACTAGCTACCTTTGTGGATATGTGGATATAGGGGGGTGTTAGATAACACATCCATAACAAGAGGTGACCAGGACTATGAGCAACGGGTTGTCCTTATCTAGTGAAAAATAATTATAATAAAGATCTGTAGTGTCCAAAGATGTACTTAGCACTTAATTATTGAAGCCAAAAGAAGAGTTAACGACATAAAGATTATATGTGTAGTACTTCCAACTAAATTACAAGGTGTATAAGACATGGTACTTCAAATATTATAATTCAAAAAAAGAAGAAAATTGGAGGATATAGTATTCTGATATGTATCTTTGATATAGTTGAAAAAGATGCATTAAGAAACGGTAAAAAAAGACAACAAAGTTTACGAATTTGTATTTTTAGGCATTACAGAATTATGCACTAAAAATGGGAAGAATTAGTGCAAACAATAATATGTATTCCTCTAAAATGAAAATAATAAATATTAATAAAAGGAGGTAAAAATCTTATGGAGAATATTGTTTTAGAAATTTATTCGTTATTGATCTGTTTAATTGTTTAATTTTTTTATTTTGGCGCACTGGTACACAAATACTACAAATGGATAAAAAATTGAATACACTTTGTAGATTAAAATGCTAACTCTTTCTGGTAAAAAAATAGCGGGTAGAGTGAGGAGAGCAGAGGGAGAAGCGGCTGGCAATCCTTAGAAAAAGGTTGAGAGCCTGCAGAGCCCCAAGCGGCTATAACTTTGATCTACCACCGAAAATTTTATGTATTTGCCAACTTGCTCTTATGAAATATTACCCTCAATTATACTCCCGATGTATAGGGAGTGAATTATCGGTATGGTGGTATAGTTTCAAGTGTAGTAATTTTATATGAAAGCTGCTATTAACGGAAATTAATTACCAATTATCTGAAATATCTCAATAACCGCCAGGAATAAATTTGCTACTGGTGTGGTTATCTCTTTATATCAGAACTATAGAGAGAATACTACTTTTATGTGGTATTTTATATAACCAGAAAATAATCGTGAAAGCTATTTAAAGGTGTAGTTGAAATAATAATATAGAATATATATAGAAATAATTTTAAAATATTTAAAAATAGAAAACATATACGTTTCGGCAAAATTTCATTTTTATCTTGCAAATTCAGTAAAATGTCCCACATCCGGTTGTATTTAATTGATTTATGGTATTTTAAAAAACAGTTGAAATACTGTTCCTGAAGTTACCAACACAGTTTCGAAATATGATTTACTTACTATTGATGGTATGATGATTGACAGAAACTGTATTTAATTTTCAATGTACACTCGCATTATTTATCTTTGAAAAAAGTACACGAAGCAAAAATTTTCTCTTTAGTGGGATTATTCGAAATGCCCAAAACTTTGTTATAATAATAGTAATTTTATTAATCATAATAATAAAAATGATACTTGTCACATTTCTCCAAGATAACCTCAAAAGGCAAAGCTTATTTGTTATTATTATTTGCCAAGGATTTCCAGAAGGATTTACATAATGCTTCTCAATTTATTAGATGAGAAAAACCTAGAAAACTTTAGCACCATCGTTTGATACGCGGACCTACTGAGATTCAAATGTAAATAATGCATCAACAGGAAAAACTACTCACCCGGCATCTATCAAATCCTATAATGGACCATGTAATTAAAAAATACACGATTTTCTGCAGGATTAGATCCAACGTCCCTCTGTACCAAAATATCCCTAGAATAATGCATACCTGCCGCAATATTGTGAAAAGTAATTATTAATTTTGGGTGTTAACACGAAAAAAAGATATCCTTTTTTTATTAAATTCAAGGGATGGTTGGTACCGGATATTCATGCGACTTAGAATAATAATAGATTTTTATATCGTCAACAAAATTTATACAAATAGGAGGAAGAGATTGTCTGGCACGATTAACGTGACTTTTAAAGATAAGTTTGCCATTGTTGTCTAAGAAAGTGTTTTTGTTTTTATTTCTCAATGAATTTAGATATTTTACTGGGAATTTAAAAGATTATTTGAAATAATTTGAAGAATTTCCATTGTTTCCCATACTATTTTCCTTAGGTATCAAATTATTAGATCATCTCTTTTTTTTGTTTCTAAAACTCATTTATAATTGTTAACTAATTTTTTATCACTAATATATTATTAAACCGAAACCTGAAATTAAAGACTTTTAACATTTAGATATTTGACTAAAAGGGCGAAGCTAGACTTCATAAGCATATCAACATTAATGTGTCAGTTTCTTTGTGCAGACTCAGGTACTATTTTCACCCCCATTCTTCATCTGCACTAAAATTTCTATCCAGCAGGTATTCAATTAAAAATTTGTTGAATTCCCGCGGCGAATTAGCAATTTTTTTCTGCTTGTTTCTTCTGACCCTTGATTGATTATTTAAGATTTTTATGGTCACACCCCCGAAAAGAACTCTGGCCAGCCCATCTTTCAAATTGCTTTATGACGGTCGGTTTTGTAGTAATAAAAACATCATTCTGATTTATTAACAAGAGTGGTTTGCCCCTTATTGCGTTTACGGCCCAATTTTTGCTTTTGTGGCTGTGCCATGTTTTATAAGTTCACTCTACTTTTGTTGTTATGAGGAATGAATCTCAAACTTCCGTAATTACGAAGGGGTTATTGCTCATTATGATGTTATTTGTCCGCATTAGCATAAAAGAAAAAGTAAGCGGCAAACTTTAATTAAACATACTTTTGGAGTTCAGCTTGCTTATGGAATCAAAATAAAAAGTTTTCATGAATGTTCCAGATTGTATATTTCAGTGCCTACTTTCGAACTTGTTATTATATTAGCGACGATTAAGTTATATGGGTAAAACATTACCATTACGTTAAAATATTTTTATGACATGGATTAATGTGAAAAAGGCCACACTTAAAAAATTATAACCGCTCCTATGAAGTATCTTAGAAGGCTTTTGAATTTTAGAGCATACTCTACAAAACGAATAAATTTGTTAAGAAACGATTCAACCTAATTAAGAAAAAGTTTAATATCTGAAAAAGTCCTGTGGACATCAATAGATGTTTTTTTTACAATTTTGGGATCGAAATAAACCACTTGGTATTCTATAACTAACTAGTATATATCTATGTAAAAGATCTAAGATGTTGAATTCTCTTATTATTAAATATTAAATAGTTTTTTTCCATCTATCAAAGAAAATAGGTAACCAAAACTATTAACCGTAAATTCGCCAATTTTACATCTACCTATGATAGATGACTGTTTTCCGCTCTATATTAATGCGCAGAGCATATAGAACACATTAGATGAGATCCGGATATTATTGAATGAGATAAAATGTGATATTCTTTGTATCTCGGAGCACTGGCTAAATTATACTAAACTTGAAAAGTTAGGATAGGGACATGTACGCCGTTTTTATTGATTTTTAATGGTTTGGATGCTACAGACATCTAAATTCAAAAAAATGTGATTTTCAGGGGGCTGTTGATCCTTTATTAAACAAGTATGATACATCGTTGAAATTAGTTCGGCAAAAGGTTTATAAAAATGTAAAAACATACGGGATATTCTATTTAAGAAAACATAGCTTTGGCCTGGCACTGCATTCCTGAACACCCTGTATATTTGGGACTAATTTTAAAATGTGAATCTCAAGACTGCCTACACTTTTTGTAAGAACTTTTTTTCGTTACTTCAATAATAGCGGACTAATCGAGCTTCGACGCATTAATGCCGCACCCTGTATAGATAAGATCTTTAGTAGTTTTAGATATATAATTTTGTGCCTAGATAAATGAAATAACTTATTTTAAAACAAGTATATATCTTAGAAATATCTCACTAATTACTTGCTTCTTTCCTGTACCAACAATATGACAAAACCCATTATTTAAATTAATCCTCACAATCTACACCAATATAAAAACAGTAATATATATAATAGGAGATTTAAAGTTTTATTTTAATTATTTGTGTTACTTCAAGTATTTAACACTAAAAAAATTCATAACTTAATTTCTTTTGACACAGGTCAGACGCGAATTTCAAAATCCACAGTGACTCTTTCGGGAATGATTTTTCAATATTAATGATAGTGATAGGGATAATGAAATTGACCAACCATGTTCAAATAAGAAGATATGTAGGTACACATTTGAATGAAGAATCTCAACAAATTTGTTTCAATGTATATAAAAATCTAGCAAATTTATGTGTATGGTCATAAGAAACACATTCTACTAAGAATAATGTCGGACTTAACAAAAGTTCCTTAATACTTTATTTAAAAAATTAAAAGAAATGGGCCTCATAGAAAAAAATAAACGTTGCGATTTTGGAATATCTTTATAACCGCCATTGGTGAAAAAGTTGATGACAACACTATGTAATTCTTATAGAAACAATTAGATGTCAACAATAGAAAGCATAATAACGAAGATAAACAAAGCAGGGTATGAGGTAACATTCTGTAATAAAACGCTACAAATCTGGTTAAAAAATATAAAATAAATAAAAGAGATGCCATTTTGGAGAGTATAAAAATAATTGAATTACACAATATGTTCTCGGAGAAAATAACAAAACATAGAGGAGAAAACAGACAAATTTGATATTTGGATGAATCCTGGTAGGATATCCATCACACAGTAAACATTGAACAATTACATACACGCTCCAAATGACTGCGAATAAAGAGTCATTGTCAAATGAATTAAAATTATATGAAAACGAAATAAGTGACTGCAATGTAGAGTACCACTAGTTTAAGGAATCTAATATTTTTGAAGAATGGTTCGAAAAGTGGTCATTGATTCCAAACCTACCTGTAAATAGTGTTATAGTCATCGATAACACTTCTTATCACTCCAGGGAATTGAGGAAAATACCTACAAAAACAAGCAGAAGAAATACAAACTTTTGTGATGGAAAACTATTTGTTTTACGAAGAAACAAATACAAAGAATTAGCTACTGGAGGTATTTAGAACTAAAGATTTTTAAAAGAACTACACTATAGAGGCATTTGTAAAAAACTATGGCCAGAGGATTTCAAGATTACCTCCCAACTTATATGGGGTTAGCTAAAGAAGAGAGTTCTACGGAAAATCTATTTTCCGAAATTTGACAAGAATGTCCAACTGATCAGAGTTGAAAAAGAGTATAAAAAAATTGGGAAATTTCATATAAATGGCGGCAACAAATTTATTATAGATGTAGAGGACTAAGAAGAAGGACTAAAAAAATAAGTGTTAGAAGACAGAACCGAATAGTGTAGCAAAGAGGTGTAGGTACCTGTAGGCACCTAAAATTGAACATTTCCCTTCTTTAATTTTGTTTACAATTATTTTCGTATTTTTATTTATTTTGTGAATAAACCATTATTATTATATATTATTATTTTATGCCTTTGAAAAACAATTCTGGAAAATGTTATATAGATTACAAAAATGCAATCAGACTATCTTTTTATTCAATAATACTTTCCGAACTTTTTTTATACTAGTTATTTATGTACCAAGAGAAATAAGTGACTCTTTATGAGATTATGAGCCTATTAACAAGCAAGTTCGTGCGTTTTTGGTCGAAGCTGAAGGTGGAGCTATATAATAATAGTACCTAAAACTGGTATTATGGTCCATTTCCATTTGCCAACAACTCCTTTAATATGCGTTTGACTTGATCTAACTTTATACATATTTCTTATTCTTGTCCCTTTTTGCTCCACTTTATTACTGTAAATAAGGGAGAAATAAATAATAGTATTTCTGGTATTGCTCTGGTGTCCCTGGCGTATATCCTACCTACCATCTTTGTACCATACCAAAGACGTTAGTTATTACGAACTTTCCTAGAGCATTGTATACTTAATTATTAACTTAATATATTGCGATTTCCTTTCAAAGAAGTATATTATTGTTACCGTCCCAACAGAATATTTCTGATTTTAGAAAGGATGTTTAAATTCCTCCCCCAAAACGTTATTCCGATATTTTATTACCATGGACTCCTATTGTCATTCCTTATATTTAACTGGAATCAGAATTAAACGTGTTTCAATGAATTATATTTATTTACAGTTTTTACAAACTGATATTACAAATTAACTTTAAGACAAGCGACTCTAATTGGAACATTACTGTCTTTCTCCGAATTTGTATTCTTTTCTTGGCTTCTCGAATATTCCAGAAAATTCTTGACGTTTACTAGATTATTCTTCATGTTTATGAGAATATTTTGAAACTGTCTTAGCAGTCAGCAATTAGGTTAGTTTTCTGGGTCTTGTCTTATGTATGCATATAGTCAACCTTCTCATAGGAAGTGGCCTTGTTATGTGCAAACAAACAATTACAATATTAATATGTTAAACAGCAAAAGTTGGGAAAAAATATCAAATTTAATGTATTATGTCGGAAAATTCTTATTTTAAAATGCTAATTGTATTATAAAAGAAAAATTTGTAGAATCAATACAAAATTGTTATTTACATAGTTATGAGCATATTCCCATATTAAAATAAAAATAAAAATATACAGGGTGTTCAGGAATACAACTCCTGACTAATTAAATATATAATGTGGCCCATTTAAATAAAACGAGAAAATGTTTATAACCAGCGGACATATCGAGCTCAGCTCTAATACCTCCCATTGTATGTTTGAAAATCTTTATGTATTTAATATTTATCGGAAACGTTGTAACTCTCTAATTGTACATTTCCCGTCATAATTACATATAAGCGTTTTATGACACTATATAAAGTGACACATTTACAGTCTTATTTATTTTAGAGCCATCGCACCTCCCTGGTATTTAATTATTTATAACCAGAGAATAGAACATGATTTGTGGATAGAATAGTCGTAAACTTTCAAAATCCATTGTCATGCTTGATGTTCGTTAAACGGAAATTTCAGTTTAATTGGACCGAAGGTGAAGAAACAACTTATTATTTAGATAGTCATAGGCGTATCATAAAGAAGCCCAGAGTAAAAGTCTTCATTTTTATTAAATCATTTTTCTAAAACAACTGACACACAGGAAAAATTTCTATTTTACAACAAAGGAAATTATAATATAACAAGACTCACATTATGTATGAAGCTGATATTATAACAATAACCAGCATCGACGATCAACACAGTTTAATTACACAAGAAAAATATATATTAAGCGCAAGATAAAAAATTACAATATAGTACTATGAAAATAAATAAGGACGTTATTAAATTACAAAAAAAAGGATTGAGATTGTTACGATAGTATGTACAGGGTTTTTGTTAAATATCGTCCTGTCATAGAACTGAACATTTTCTAAATTAAAACACTATTTATTCGATACTAAATATGTGAATGTTATAAGACAAGGTCGCGATCGGATAATAAATAGATATTTTCTTTGAGTTTTCAAAAATAACAAAGCAATGGGGTTTTCTTGGTTTGAAAATAAAAGAGATTAAGGAGCCAAGTTTGGCAACTCGAAAGATTGAGACCTGACTGTACCTACCCCTGCCATTAAATGAGTTATTTATTATAAGATGTAAGTTGACCTGATATTTTTTATTAGTTGTTTTTATAAAGAAACAAATTATGATAGTTTATCCTCATCGTCTTTAAGTTCCAATAATCAAATTACGTAGTACGTTAAATCCCTCCAAAATAATAGTTAGAAATTTTCATATATTCATTGAAAGAAAATAATTCGATACGTTACTTATAAAAAAGAGCCCAGTAGTTATAAAAGAGAAATATTATGATCAAATTGAATATAAGAAGTAAAACTAGAACATAGAAAACAGAAAAATGAAGAAGATATTTAATATAAATTTAAAAGGAAAAACAACCGTTTATTTGTGTTCTATCTATATCTTACTGGCATCAAAAACTCTTTCGTAATAATATATAAAGTTAAATGTCTGGTTTTTCATATCTTATCTGTATACCTAAAACTAATTCAGAATTAAAATTATCTTAAAAAATTCAACAAACTAATTTTATTACGACTCTCATGATACTGTTTACTATTTGTATGCGACTTTCGAAATAAATTTTAGCTACGACTATGAGTGTATATAAAGTTCCTATAAAGGTTTTGGTGGAACTAATTTTCAGGCTCTTTTGTTGGCTGATTTCTATGCATCGTAAAAATGTAGATGCTACATCTTTCTTTAGTTTTTCAATTGATATTCAAGTATTTAGTGCTTCTGACATTTTTTATATCACGTTCCGTAGGCCGTAAAAAATCTTCTTTTTACTACCGTCTTGAATAGAATTCATCCATAATCAAAATTAATACCTGTTTTCATGATTCCAATATATAATTTTTAAGTTATTTGTTATGATTTAAGTGAAGTCTGAAATTTGAATAGAATGTCGTAAATATGAGTTCTTGTTTATTTGTAACCAGTGACTTTCAATATTAATAAAACAACAATAAAAAATAAATATATGGAAGAAGAGAACAGAGAATACAAGTGGAATTTGTTAACCTGTACAAAACATATAAAAGCTACGAGTTACGTAAAGTAAAATATCTAGTAATTGCTTTTTTACTAATTATACGAATTAAGTTCAAAACTTATTTATAATATCGTATGCAGATCTGCTGGTATGCAATAATAATGACATTTGTATTTAGAAGAGTTTTTTAGCCTCCATATTGGTGACACTAACAATTCATATGTCCTATCCTATCATTAACATAAGGTTACAAAACACATAAGTGAAGCCAAAAATCACATATGGAGTAGTGGTGTGGAGTAGTATCACAACCACAAAGATCAATCTCTCAAAATTTCCAAGTTTAGCATGTATATGCTAATCCAGTGCAATGAGAATGTGTCCAACGGCCGCAATGGAGATAATTCTAAACTTCTTCACTTTGTGGTATAGAATGTTGTAGACAAGATAAAGTAAAGCTTAACAAGGGCTCATTAAAGTTGTACGCGAATGATTCTAAAACCGATGATGGAACTAGAAGAGGAGTATATGAATATCGAACTAAATACTCAGAAAGTTTAGAAAAATTCTCAGTATTTTTATGGCGAAAATTCTCGCCATTGACAAATGTATACAGTGCAGAAAAAATTATGTAGAAAAGAAATCATCATTAGGTAGGATAGTCAAGCAGCTATTAGAGCACTGGACTTCAGTATTGTCAGTTTTATGATCGTCTGGTAATGACGATACAAATTGAATCAGTTAGCTAAAGGAACATAGTCAGCCTCCAACGGGTTTCGGGGCACTCCGGAGTTGAAGGTCACGAGATAGTAGATAAACTAGCCACAAAAGGAGCTCAAAGGCCCTTCATAGTTCCAAGCGCCTTCTGTAGGATCAGCACCAATAAGTCTCAGTAAGAAAAAACTCCCAATAATAACGGGAGTCCTAACAGGGCACTGCCGATAGAAAAAATGAAAAGAAGCTTGGAATAGAAAACTCCATACACATTTTTGCAGAATATGCTGCCATACGCAACCCAAGGGCTGCTCACCTCAGTACATACCATATTAAAGAAGAGATCTTATCTAATCTAGATCCATCTCACATCCTAAAATTTCTTAGGGCGATTGGTTCAGAAGAGTTGCTATAGTTACAGTTATAACTTTCTTACACAGTATAACAGAAGCAGGGGACACAATAGATCTTTTAAATCTCAGTATAACTACCCCGCCTACATATATGCATACATTACACAGAACAGATTTTAAGTAATCTAAAAAGACTATCAAAAAAAATGTTAGCGGCTTCTGGAACTTTCTGTATATACTTCTGTATATACTACTATGTTAATATTTTTTATTAAAAAAAAATATTAATTTTAACAATATTTCATAAATAAAAATTGTTTTTTGCATTTTCCTAATACCAGTTCTCTAAGGAGCATTTACATAATGGTAAACAAAATCTGTACCTGCCTATTATATTATTCTCTTAGATTAAAAGTAAGGCAGCCATAAAATAGCTATTGCACTTTTCTTAAAATGATAAACTTACCGCCTTAAGCTGGTCAACCCATGGTCAGTTACACCAAAAGAATGGGCTACTGTGTGGTCGGACCCCTACCCTGTTTGGTAACAAAGGGAGGCACATTCAAAATTTTGACGCCCGGCTGAATACGAAATTAAAATTCAGGGGCGGGGAATAAGTTAAATCTCAAATAAAAATAAATATCATCTGGGCTGCAAAAACAATTAATGTAAAATCACACAACATAACGTTAAGTTATATGAAAATACATATATCTTATTTTATATATATAAATTACACTCTATTTTACACAACTTTCAGTAATCCGTATTGGGGATGGATTCGTTTACTTTTGTGGAGTTAAAATGTTTATGAAATTCTGAAGGAGGTATCCATATTTCATTTTTTTCTAATAAAATAAGTATTTCCGATTTAGCATGAGGAAGGATTTCGTCTTCTACTGAAGTTATATTACTTTCAGTCACTAGGTTTGCTTCATTTATTTGAAGTGTATGGCGAGCTGGAAAAACAAGTATTATTTCAAAATTCATGAAGAATGTATGTAGCTTTTTTTGAAGGTGATGTATTCATTGTAACTAGCTGATTGGTAAAACCCGAAAATGAAATGTCATAAAGAAGCTATGTAGAGGGTATTTAACTATCTTTTAAATGATTATAATTGTGGGAAAAAACTAATATTATTTCAAAGGTTCTAAACACACAATATACAATACTACATCTAAGAGTTTGATTTAATTTTGTTTTTTCACCATGTGCACTAAAAATGTGGAGTTTAAAAACAAAATCATTTATTTTTTAAATGAGCAAACTCAACACCAGTCCAATTACGATGTAGATGCTGATACAACTCGTATTTTCTTAAGGTCAGAGATTTAAAACTACATAATATACATGTGTAAATTATACTTACCTGATTTAGTAAGTTAACAAAAATACAAAGGCTCTAAACTCTAGATTTTCGACACTGATGGCAAAGGTTAAAACTTCATACCGCGCCTCAATTGATAATGGACTTTATCAGTTTCCATTATATATTGTGTAAAATTTTTATTGTCACATGTACTAACGTTAAATATTGGACGAACCAACTTTCATTTCTTAACTGTTATGCAGTTGAACTTAATTTCTTAAAGAGTCCCGTTTATTTGATCCTTGCAATCCCTTATTTTATTGCAAAACTCCATTACGTTGTAATTTCGTAATCAGTACCTATTTCTATTATAGCGACATCTACTAGCATAATAAATATTATAGCACTGCAATCAGTTTTTACATACTTATAATTCATAAACATATATAATACGTAAATTTCAATAAGGACTTAATTTTACTTAATCAGTTATGTGAAAAGATACATAATTTTTACTAAAATATTACATCTATTATGTGAAACAGAATATTTATATTAACTTAACTATTTTCACAATTTTTCTTACGTATTATAAATTGCAATTTTACATAAAATGTAATTTCACATCATTATTTATGTAAAAACTTGTTTCACATTTAAAATTGTGTGAAAGTTACCTAATTTATTTTGAAAAATTACATTAATTTTTTCAGTATATAAGGTCATTTTTCGGTTCACAATTTTATAAAAAAATTTTCTTGCAAAAAAAATGTCTCATTGTTACCAATTTGAATAACACTCCGAGGATTGCACATTTATTTCTTTAATATAATTTATTGAATAGAATGTAGACGCAAAAATAATAATTATGTTTGAGCAACATCAGAATTATATACGTATTAAGCTTAACCTATTTTTATTCTGCCATTGACATTATCAAGAAACTAAGTTATGTGAAAATGTCCTTAAAGACATTACGAACATTTTTCATATCAAAACATATAAGGGTATTATGCTTTTCATACATGAGATTTATTTCAAGAATGTTATTTCTTATATAGTAACAATTACCATTTTACTTTATTTTGAAAAATAGAACTCGGTATATACATATATATGTAGCATATTCTAGTGCTTGATGCGTTACTAAATAACTAAAAAATAGCTCGGTACTTAGCAGAATTTATCTTAATAAAAGAAAATTGCATCATTTTCTTTTATTGGACAATATAGGGAAGATAAGATGTTTTACTCATCATTACGAAAATCTACCAATATATTACCGTACATGTTAAACATTATCATCATTTATATTAACAATTTTCGTAAACTATAGCGTTATAAAATCTGTATCGTTAAAAATAATGATAATATAATTCAAAGTATCAGAATGATATATTTTTTATCTAACTAATTGAAAAAGATTTTTTTTAATTCTCTGGGCTAATTTAGAGAGTATTAAAATTAATGTATATACTTTATTTTCCCTTTAGGTACTATAGAGTTATTTGGTTCATTTTATATTTAGTAAAATAAGTTCAGTTAGACTATTTAGAGAATTATATTAAACTACAGCTAGGTTTTAATGTTATATTATAATTTATAACTGATAGATATGGTACTTTAATCTTATCCGTAAATTTGGTCTATAAAGAAAGGTAGGCAAAAATGACAATAATATTGTTCAACTTATATGAGTTATAAATTTATTAAACTATTTTTCAATTGTTAACAATTAGTATAACTAATGAGCTTCTGCTACTCTCTCATTTTGAAGTACAGTAAGTCACTTAGAACTACTAACATTTTTTCAAAATTGATATAACATTTTAGAATAAAATATAAACTATTATTATAAATAGTTTTATTGAATAGCAGATGTTTAAAATTTCAAACTATTTTAGGCACGCCACTGCATATTACATTTCCTAGAAGACGAGTTTATTTTAAATTCAGAGATATGGCCCCAAAACGTACCAAAATGATACAGTCATTGTGAATAATTTTAGAGCCAGCCTTTGTGCCCTATATTTCCTGTCTGATTTAACACAAATGACCCACTTTTGAATGAGATGTGGTGACATTCTCCTTAAGGTCGTTTTTGAGTAAACGGCACTGTAACGAATGATCCATAAATTTTCAGAAATGTGAGGGGAAGATACAATTGGCATCAAAGGGAATTCTTACGATATTATCATTCAATACCGATTCTTTTTGACACTTTGAATAGTCTTGAATGGCTCAGGAACGATTTTTCAAGTTTAACGCTTGTTATTTAGACTTAATGATTCATTGATGAAATAATTCATCATTTCTAATAGAGATTTTTGTTAAAAATGTCTTTGTCAAGAGGCCAAGTCTGTCATGGATTAAAAATGAGAAATATTTTAGATTTTCTTATTTTATATTTATTTTTAATATCCATAACATTTCAAAATAAATCACATAAAAACATAATTTTTGGTATGGTGTATTAAGCAAGGTTAATATTTTTATTAACTTTAAATAACAACAAAAAATTAATTCAACACATACCTAAGGTCAATATTAATCTGAAAATACAAATCTACAAATGTCCACTTTAAAGTTATTGACTGTAAATAAAACGACCAGAACATGGATCTAATTAATATTATTTATAGGAGAGGTGATAAGAAATAGTAAGCGATTTTAAGTTTCTACAAAAAATTAAAAAAATGAGCGAAATATATAGGTACTCTGTAAAAAGATTAGATAAGTTTGCTAGAATGAAGTTTGTGTGGCAAACGCGTTTATATCACAACTATATAAATAGTGCATATATGTATATTGGATTAAATAAACATTGATAGGTACAAACACATGAATCATATAAAATTGGTTAAAACAATACTCGTATAAAAATATTTTCAATTATTTTTAGATAATACTTAAACTAATCAAAATGCTGTGAATTTAATAGGAATTGTTAATTAAACTTTGGTCACTACTTAGAAATATGTAAGAATTTAAAATTTTTCGATTATAACAAAATTAAGGTAATTCATTGTAAAAAAATTAGGCTTTGTTGTATCGGAATGATAAACTAAATTTTAATGTACAAATAAAAATTATTATGTCAAAATGCAAGTAAAAACCACGTGTTTTAATCATTAATAGTTAATTCTTTAATACAATAAAAAATAAGTCAAAATTCATAATATTGTAATTTGTAATCAATAATTTATTTTAAATTTAAATTTAAATAATTAAGTGTCAAAACTAAAAGCATTAGGTTAGTCATGTTTATTGTTATAAAAACAACTACATAAATACAACCTTAAAGTGTTTAACCTAAAAAAGGAAAATTATAAGAAAAAGATAATAGTGTTAGCAATAGAAGTAAATAACCGTACCTGTTGTGGATGATCTTCAATAAGAAAGTGAAATTTGAAATTTTTTGGAATATTTGAACAACTAAATGTGATAAACTTTACTTAAGTCAACGGCCGTACTATGACAGACATTTTGAATTGTCACATAAAAAGTGAGAAGAGTTGGATGTTTACTTACTGCACAAAGAACTACAAAGTGGTACTTGTTGATGATATTTTTTTTTATTTACTTTTCTTTGTGTAAAAATAAATTTAGATTATATTGTTTAATCCACACTTTTATTTGAATTCACCCTTAGATTAAGTAGTCATTTATACCGTGGATAACTCACCTATAATTAATTAAATACTTTTAGCTTGTTCCGTAGGTAGGAAAAATATCAATTACACAAAAGAAAATTTCCTTGACCTCTTTTAGATTATTAATATGAAAAGGCAGGTGCAACTGAGGGGGACTTCTACCCTTTTGCAGATAGTAAACTGCAGCTGGGGAGACGGTAAATTTTTCTCTAAATAGAAGTTGCGACTAGTAACTTGTATATTACACAATTTAAAATTTACATAGACATATTTGTATAAATTTTTTAAAAAACGCTGTTGTAGTATCTTTGATATTTGTCACCACCCTTTGATTTCTAGTCTTGTTTTATTGAATTTAATAGGAAAACTCTAAATTTTTTAAATCATATCTACTCGTAAATTTTTGAGGACGTTTTCGATGAAAGCGCAATATCAAATTATAGAATAGTGGAAAAAATATAAAAAATAGAATATTATAAATTTTTTATTAATTTCAACAGGCTGATTTATAGCTTTTAGTAGGACATTGTTTATGTAGAAATGTCCAGAATATATTTTTGAAGTAAACAGTTTTAAATTTTTTGCACTTGATTTAAATATTTTACAAAGAACATACTTTTTGAATTGTTGTTCTCGTCTTTAAAGGCATTGTATTCATTTTAGCCGCCACCTGCATATAATCTATATAACAATATTCCATATCCTGTCTGCCTCTCAATCATCCAATTATAACTAACGTCTATACAATCCTTCTATTCACGTCAAAGCCAAAACCATTCGAAACGGCATGAAAAGAGTTATACCTTTTTCTCGAACCCCACGAATTGTCTTCGGACATTTCTGTTTACTTTCCGCACAAAGGAACACGTTGGAGATGTGTAGTTGAAACCAAAATATTAGGATTGGGAAATTCACACCATCAACAAAGAGCTGTTCGGTGGGCGTAGAAACGGAAGAAAAGAAAAGACTAGTCTCATTATTCTGAAAAGGGTAGATTGGTGTCTCATAAAGCAAAACCAAACGTCAAACAATGAATAAGAAGGGGTCTGATTGATGAAACTAATTAATGGAATAAAACAGGAACTGGCAAAAACTGTTTGCAAAACTTACCGTGAAATATACGTCAGCCAAAGAAAAAGCTACCTACTTACAAACAACAGTTATTTGGGATACTAATTCCTAGAGCAAATAGAAAGAAAAACAGTATACAATAAAAGGAAAGCCAACTTTTCAACAAATCCACTATCCATCTGTCTACGGATATTCCCAGCGTATTCTCTTTGATGTCTTATTGAAACCATGAGGATTTTTTAAAATTTTGTTAATTATTTCTATGATTTGAAACTGTAATATATTATTTAAATATAGGCATTGAAATATTTGAGATTCTGCCCTTTGTATTAGTCATATTTGTAATTTTTATATTATAATCCTTTGAATTTTTTTAGAAATTAACCACATAACATATGTGTTCAGAGTGTTGCTAAATTCAAGTGAGAAAATAAGAAAATTATGAATAACTTTTCGTATTTATTTTCCTCATCCCAATTCGCAAAGAAATATCACTCCCAAAAGCCAAACTTAAAGTTTAGGCATTTCGTACACTCAAAAAAAGATAATTATGGTATTGTTTTTTGTATTACCATTACGTCAATGTTCAGTATTTCGTTAAAAATATTATTTTTATTGAATGTAAGTGTCGCACTTTGTATTTTGGATTAGAGACTTATGTCAGATATGTCAGAAAATTTAATTTTATTAAGTAATTCTGACAATAGTACTTTTATTGAGGCGAGGATAACGTTCTCAATACTTAACAGTCATAACGGGTGAAATTAATAATATTTTATGTCAGAACATTTTTATGAGATTTAATTTTAAATTAAAAATATTGTTCGAAATTTATGTTCTATCTCTGAAAGATTTTATCTATAGCTTTTGTTCCACTTAACTAATAGTTTTCGATTAAAAAAAAACAAACACAAAAACATTGTTTTAATATTTATTAAGTGAAATAGTTTATTCCCAATACGCCATCTGTCAACCCGCCACAAGAACCTATATTGTCCCAAATCGTCACCAAACGGTAAAACATATTTTAAGATGTATCAACTGGCCACACTTTATTAGAAATTTAAAACAAACACCATTTTTAATAGGTCAATAAATAATATTTTACCGGGGGGGCGGGAGGGGGCTTGTTAATAGGTATAGTAAACTTTTTTGAAATCTTGTTTTCCTGTGAATGCAGTTATCTATAAACAATGTAAAATCTTGAAACATATGTAAATAAATAGATTTTTATGAGACTTGATTAATTTATTTATAAATGTATTATAGTTTTTCATAAACCATTATTTAATTATCTTATAAAATTGTTGTACATAAAATTATTTTATGTAAATACTAGTATTTAAAACTAACTAAATAGTACACCTCGAAAAATACATTGCTATTTCAGTTTATCATATTATCATATATCTTTTTAATTAACTTTAACAATATACTTAAGTTTATTCAAACAATCTCCGGTCTTCAACAAATTTATCGATCTTTTTCGCGGCCTCATATTTAAATCAATTTATGAAGAAACAAAATCGTAATTTTTACTATATTCTTTATGATCGAATAAATGTTCACAAATATTAGGAATGTATTTTCCAACAGAACGATTTAGTCAATTATGCCAACCTTCCCCAAAATTTGTAGTGCAGTGTCTTTCATTGTAATAAATCCACATTTTAACTATTGCACTATTTTCTAGACACTGTTCAACTAAATAACCGATAAACTTTTTCACTGGACTAATTTGTGGCGATGTTTTCTTATGATTAATCACTCGTTTCCTTCCAATATTGCGTCCATACAAAACAGAAGCTTTGAGTTTCTCAACAATTCTGCAACAGAGTGGAAACATTTTAACGAATTTTTTGTCTCGGCTCTGTTTTATAACCTGTTTTAGCAACCGTCCGTCCCGTCTCAAAGTGTTTCTGTTTTGTTGCTGTGAAAGTTTCTAGAAAGTCATATGTTTGTTTTGTTTCCTGTTTCTGTTTTGTTTTATCTTAATAAAAGTACTTAAATTTATTGCCAAATTTACGAATTCAATAATTGTCCTAAAAAACATAAATCCTTTTGAAATAAAAATAGTATTTTCAAGGGTAAGTTAAAAAAGTTGACATACAGATTTCAAAGGCAGAGACAAGATTTTCTTACTGAAATGTAAATTTAACTCTTCAAACTACAAGCAAACATTAGTTTTGTGACTGTAAAAAAGACTCTTGTCAAATATTGTTATTCCTTCATAATTTCTAAATAATAGATAAATAAGAATATTTTTCAAAATTGAGAATCAATACTAATTATAAAAGCGCTCAAATACTTTCTATGAAGGTGGTGTGGTCAGTAGATACTGTTTTATGTAGGGATTAAGATTAGCGTGGGGAGTTGACACTAAAACAGGTAAAATTCCTTGGCGTGACGAAATGCGACGAGGAGTAGGGAAAATGCCAGTAAAATAACATAATTGAAAAGACTAAAAATAGTTACAAGTGCCCGCCATTGTAATCTAGAATCATTTGAATAATGTTCTTTATTTCACCAATAAGAACATATAGAGTGTCCACCAAGCGTCTGCGTTATAAGGATAAATGTTTTATTATTAATTGTCAAAAAATAGCTTTACTCTCAATACTGTCATCAATAAATATACTTAATTTATTTTTTATATTTTTGGAAGTACACCGTATGTATCTAATAAATTTTGACAGTTGATGGCTGTATGTATTATGGGTTTTAAACTATATTCTAAATTTTTTCAACAAAATGTTTGCAAAACGATTATTGAAAACTTTTCATGTAAGGTGAAATTTTTTGATGGGCACTATAAATTTAAACGTTTTTGGGCTAATCCGGATCTTGTGAGTTGTAACATGTTACATATGTTTTACTTTATTTAGTATTTTAATATTTAAATAGGGATATACAGGCAAAATTAATCAGTATACCTTCAAAATTATTTATGAACTATATTTGACATTTATAAATAAAACAAAGCACTCCAAATAATAATACTAATGTGATTCAAAATATGAAAGGCATTTCTTTTCAATTCCTATGAACTAATACAGATTATGAGCATAATAAATTGAAAACTAAATATTACAAAATAGAGTAGCATGTTGTTATATTTAATATATTAAAACATAATTGCAATATGTCCAATGAAAATTAGATCAAAAGCATATTTTTCAGTTAATTTCCCTTTAGCATTTTATAGAGTTTATTGAAATAATTACCCCTTTTATATGGGATGTCAAATTAAAATAGTAATATATTTTTTTATATGTTATTCGTCCTGTGCATGAATATAATTAAAAATTTAAACTCATATTATAGAATATATAGAAAAACAGTATCCTATTTAGTTACTAAAAGTACATTAAATTTATTTTTTTATGTCCTTTTTATAGAAAATAATTATATATTGATACATTTATTTTTGGTGAGTCGGAAAGATAGTAAATTGTATAAAAGTATGACGACCATGTCTAGATACAAGTGTTAATTAAGTGGAAGCAAATTCAGAATACATGCACTATAATGATATAAATTTTGAAGAAAGTTATACTAAAAAACAATATAAATACTTCCTTACTTTAATTAAATGAACGTGAAGATAAAAAAGCGAACCCACTGTTTGAAAAAATTTATTTAAGCAGATATTCCTGACGAATACTTTTCTTAAAAAATGTACACATAAATATTTTTTTTTGCATAAAACAGTTAAGTCCAAAACAGGCATTTGCCTCAAACAATATCTAATATAAATTGTATTTTTCACATAAAATCATTGTTTACTGTTTTAGTGAATTTATTCGCAATTTACTGTTCGCGTTTCTGGTCAATAAATCAGTAAAAATTAAAGATTTTTGTGTTACTCGCTTATCCCACTTTTTAAATTTTTCTCTGATCTTTCTACAGTCAGGATTAATTATTTGTATATATGTAAAAGGTGTTTAATAACATAAAAATACATTTTCAAAATTAACGAAAAAAAAGACAATTTAATAAGTTAGTGATATTGTCACGTTTCTTAAAAGTTTATCAAAATAGTTATTTTTGTAAAAACGTGAACCGTTAGTTTTTTTTATGAATGGGAATTTAATATATTCCAGAAATGAAAAAAGTTACTTTACAGGTGAACGCCATACAAAATTTTTCTGCTATCATGATAGTAAATCTAAAATTTTAATCAAAATTGTTTACTTAGTGAGATAAATATTTTTTCCACTGTAATGACTAAAAACTTGTAATTTTGCGTGAAAAATGCTACTTTTAGAATTCTAGTAATAGCAAAACTAATTTTGATTTAGAAAAGCTGTTGCAATTTAATCACAACCTTAACTATCTATAGCCAAATAATCAATACGAGAAAAATAATACTCTAATACCTTAAATGTTATTATTTCAAGATTTCGTCCTAATTTCCTAATATAATAAAGTAAATACATAACCCACATAATAGGTATGCTAAACAAAAGTTTCTAACTGTTTGAGAGTTTTGAACTACTTCACTATATCAAAACACCCCAAAGGTTCCGGTGTACTTCGTAAAATATTTTAAACAAACATAATTTTCATTGTCTGACGATGCGAATTGTGAAACTTAAGTCATATAATAATTTTTGCAAAAGCTTTAGATAACTGTGAAAATTGGAGAGGAACCTAATTTATTTTTTATATTTTTAATGGATGCGATTTTCATTATTAATCCATAATAATAATCTATTTGATACATTTTTAAGCAAGCATACGGAGTAGATGATTGTAATCAATACTTCAAAATTATTTTAGTGGCCTTCTACAATGTATGCCTTCAATATTGTCAATGAAATTCAATTTTAATTAAATGGTGCCTCCATCATATTACAATAGATTTTCCGCTAAACGAGAACCTCTAATCCCACCCCTCTTTATTTTTATTTTATGGGTTTATGCTAAAGATATTGTGAAGCAGTAATCAAAAGAGAAAATATAGAGTCACTTACAACAGTTACGTAGCCCTGACATGTTAATAAATAAATAATAATTGTAATTCGTTAAAAAATAATAAAAAGAAGAAAATCCATTGCTCAAATTAGACTAATTTTTCACGCCGTTCGAAACTAAAAAAAAATACCTATATTTTTTTTTAGCTAAAACAACTTTCCGTACGATAAATTTGTAATGTGTTAATTTAAACACGTAGCTTGTGTTGTTATCTATCCGGTTTATGAAATACGCTTTCTATATATTGAATAATAATTGTTAGATTATTTCCTTTAAAAACCGAAAGTTGTTTACAATGATATCACGAAAATTTAATATTATGCTATTAACAACCCCAACTAACCTTATTAAAATAATTATATAATATGAACAACATAAGGTCAGTTTAAGCCAACGTTTATTTTTGACATCCATTTTTAAATATTTTAACTAAAAGTGTATTCAATTAAATTATATTTTTCTTATTATAGTTCCACTAAAATCCATATATGCAATATGTGATTATATACTAATTATGATTTAATTTTCAAAAAAAAATAGGTCTATATTATTTATTAATAACCTTAATAATTATAATAATAATAATAATAAATTCAGTAGATGTATCTATTATTTATTGTATTTCGTTTGTTATAATAAATAAAATGCAAAACATTTGAAATATTAAAAAACAGATTGGTAATTAACTTTTGTTAAAAATTAACAATATATATACGAGAAAATATTTTCAAATCAATATTAGTACTCGTATGTTCATAAATCGTCTTTTGGAGAAAAAAATCATTCTGATGCAGAATTTTGCCAATATTTTAACTAAAAGTGAATTCAAGTAAATTATAATAGTTATTATTACAGTTTCACCAAAATTTTATTATTAATTATAGTAGTAATTTTAGAATATAATGGATAATATTATCAAAATATTAATAATAGTAATAGTAAATTAGTATATGTACCTAATATTTAATGTATTTTGTTTGTTTACATTCTTATAATAAATAAAATGTAAAACACAGATTGGTACATTATTTTTTATTAAAAATGAACAATATATAATAGAAAATATTTTCAAATAATTATTAGTATGTTCGTAAATCGTCTTATGTAAAAAAATTCAGGTGCAGAATTGGCAATATTTTAACTAAAATTGTATTCAATTATAATAGTTCTTACTACGATTTTAATAAAATTCTTACTTTTGGTAGCAATTTTACAATAAAATGGATAAATGGATAAAACATCTGAAATAGTAAAAAACAAATTGATACAATAATACAACAAATCGTTTGTTGAGAAAAAATTGAATTGTTGAATTGGCGATATTTTAAATAAAATACTAATTATATTATCATTCTTATTACACTATCACTAAACTACTTATTTTTGGCATTTAATTCGAATTATTATTTACATTTATAATAAAATAGGAATATATTATTAAAATTAATAATATTAATAATAATTATAATAGCATTAATAATAATAATAATAGTAAAAATAAAACTAAATTAGTATATGTGCCTAATACTTAAATGTATTTTTTTATAATCCTATTGAGAAATAAAATTGGAAAACATTTGAATTATTAAAAATCACTTTAATACATTAATTTTTATTAAAAATCGATAATGTATCAGAAAACATATTATTAAATAGTACATTTGCAAATTGTTGGGGGAAAATTAAGACGGTGACCTAACGATATTTTAACAAAAAGTATATTCAACTGAATTTTGTATATTGTACTTATTACAATTTTACAAAGTCCACCTTTTTGGTAATGTGGAGGTATATACTAATTATGATTTAATTCTACAATAAAATATGAGTTAATTATTAAAATTATTACTAATAGTAGAACCTAGTACTCAATGCATTTTGTTTATTTATATTGCTTATATAATATGGTATAAATAACCCCCAACTTTCATATTTGAATAATTATCAAATATGAAAGACATAACTTTAAATGTTTAACTAAAAATGTATGCAATTAAATTATATTCTTCTTATGAAAGTTTCACTAAAATTCTTATTTTTGCAGTTTGAATTATATAAGTATGATTTAATTCTTCAATAAAATGTGAGTTTGTTATTACTAATAATAGTAATAATATTAATGCTATTTGGTAATAATAATAATAATAATGAATTAGCAGATATAGCTAATATTTAATGTATTTTATTGTTTTAATTTTTTGTAATAAATAAAATTGTAATACATTTGAAATATTAAAAAAGTGTATTGCTTCATTAATTTGTATTAAGTTATTTAAAAACCGATGGAATAGAGGCATTCACAATTTATTACATTACATTACATTTTATTGGAAAAAATCAGGTGCTGAATTGACGATATTTTTAAGGTTGAAATAAATTTTGCAAATTGTCGACGTTTCTTCTGCATAAAAACGCGACGGGATATCTACCTAATATCACCGACAATCGAAGCAGCCTCAAATTTCCGACTCGTGTCGCATTTCACCTGGTTTATTTACAAAGATCTGTCACCGAAATCTAAATAATTATAACGTTCATGGGGAATTCGACAGTTCTTTTTAACTTCCTGTTCATCTATTGTTGCTCGTCCTCCTCCTTTCTAAACCAATAAGAATTGGTGAGCACTATTCCGGTAACATAGAACACAGGTAAAGGACATTATTCAAGCTCCGAGTGAAGTGGTGGGGACTGCAACGCATCCTGGCAAGCTGTGGAGAACAGTTGAACAGAGTTCAGTTCAGAGCCAAGTCTGATGTGCGACGTGCGCGATCGCTGCGCTCTCTGTTCTCCCGTGTCCGCGATATATATTTAATATAAAGCTTATACAACTCCAGAGTGCTGTTTAGATAGCGTCCCATGAAGATAAATAACTGTTTGATGGAACATCGAACCTCATTGTAGCTACAATCGTAAGGATTTATTTGTGACAATCACTATTGCAACTGTGATAACAGTGGTTTTACTAGAAACTGTGCTTATATTAGTGTATTGTGCCTTTTGTTAACTGTTAACTTTGTGGTTTATTGAACTAACTGGATTGTTTTTGTTTTCTTAATTCGGGTGAGTGATTCTTCAAACAATTCAAAGGAACAATAAATCACCGTTTTATTTATCAGCGGTTTTATTGTTTTCTCAAAAAAAAAGTTGATTAACTACTCATTACCACTTTCAGAGAATGGGTTCAATAACAGCTCTTTATATTTGTATATACCATCCCAACAAACTATCTGGGATTACGTGAAAACTATTTTCATTCAGTCTAAACCTGAGTTTTAATAATCTTCTGAAGATATTAACGCGCGCCGAGTAAAGTATTTGGTGTTAAATGGATCAACATTCAAATTGTTACGATAAAATAAAAATTCTTCTTCCTCAGGTATTTTCATTCTATTTCAATCCAGAAATGATCTGACTATCATTGAGAAAAAAATACCGTTTATCTTGGATACAAACCTATAAAAATAGTGATTACTTACAACTTAAATTATAATAGATAAGATATTTCCAGGAGTATTTTTATCTATTTACCTTTATACTATTAAAGTGAAAGCCTTAAAATTACCTGCCATAAATTAATATTAGAGACAGCTAAACGTTTTTAACTCAAAAGATTCAAGGCGGATTTAGAAGCATTAGAGAAAGCATCTATTATTCTCTTTCAGAATGGTAGGGAAATAAAGATTAAAGGTACTGAAAGCAGACATGTCATATTTGTCCAAGGGGCAAAATACATAAATTGGTTTCCATATCTTGTTAATAGGGCCATGGCCATACAGACTTAATATAACATTCAGAAAACATTCTTTTGATATTTTATTTCCGCTTGGAAGAAGTAGATTTTAATAAAATTTTACCTAACAAACACTTCCTGTCGATGGATTTGAATACCACATAAAGAGAAACAACTTATGTATTTGAAACCGAAATCGTTTTATTTATTAAGCAAGAATTACTTTTATTGTCCAGAGGAAAATTTGAAATGATGCATTTTAGATGAGAATTTAACGACTCTTGACCACAGTTTACGATAAAACAACAAAAATAAAATAACGGATCTTGTCATTGCTTGAATTTCTTTGCAAAATGATTAATGGCTATGTTATGCACTACCTTGTCCTTTTCAATTGTGAAGTGAAATATGAATATTAGCACGGTGCTGTGATTACAGACTTTTTTTATAGCATTTATTCATCAAAATGGAAAACTTGGGGATATTAGAGTTAAACATAAGACAGAAGCTTAATTGCCTTACTTTTTCTTAGTTAGTTTTACTAAACGTATGTTACTGTAGTCATATTTAATATGTTATTAATATATGGGTTGCTCACATTTTAGTATGCCTTTTCATACTTTGTGATGTAAATTTTTGTCTTTTTAACTCCTACACAAATAATATTCATTTTTCTAACAGTAATTGTTTTCTGTATATTGATTTCGTTGAAGAATAAATTCGATCGGCATGCCTGTTTATGGCATCTCATCTCTGATATAATTCAGTTCTTTTATATTTCACCGTTTTGACGGCATACCTTTTCCTTTAAAGTTATTTTCAATATTCAATATTATTTCTAGATTAAATAAAAAGTAAAGTTATGTTTCCTGTCGACATAATCAAAAGGATGAACGGGTCATGTTTTTCTTAGGACAAACATGATTCACAACTCATGCCCACCTATGGAAGTTTCAGATTACATACGACATTCACAACTCATATTTGGTCAATAATTATCTTCAATATTTCAACAATTAAAATATAAATGTATAAATTATAGTAATTGTGGTCTGTTGAACGTCCACTAATATTTATCTATTTTACCAAAACCAATACAATCAATCTCACAGACGTTGCTATGAACAGAAACCTGCTATTATGTAGATCAAAACTGTTATTAACATCAATGCAACACGATGGGCATAAAATGAAATGGATGGGTGAAAGTTGTAGGTCAATTGTATTATCTGAACGCGGAAGCCATTGCAGACGTTATTTCATTTAAAAATAAATAATTATGTAAGTTTTGTTATTCATTAGCATGCAGCTTGCGAATACCTTCTCAGGATACTCGTAATTTAATTAATGTTATAAATTATGTTCAGTAATATTTTATATTGAATGGAGCCGTGTTAATTTAAAATCTTATAAATCGAGAAAATACCTGGATTTTTAATGAGGCGTTGTTTCGTTTGCAAAGGCTTATTGTTTCAAGAAAAAAACGTAAATGATGACTGGAGGCATTGCTTTCTTCCTTTATCCTCGCTTATCGTTCATTTCAGAGATAACCCAGATTTCACCTGAGTTAAATTCTCATGGTTCAAAAGTAAACCACGGTTAGTCGAGTCCTTTTGAGGGCCTACTTTATCAGATTAGGCGACACGATTTTCGACGTTGTTTCACTCACGACAGTTTCGAACTCAAACTCATTACGAACCCTTGTCATAAAAAACAATAACGTCTTTGTAACCGCCTGCAACAAAGTGTCTAAGAAAACAAATGTATTTTCTAACCGTCACAGTTATCGGTATTTTTTCTCTTCAGAGGAATTTAATTTATCAGAACGTACCAATGGCAGTAGATAAGAGGGATAATGCCCAAACGTCTTATTGATTTTGCTTTTTATATAAAGGAAACAGAAAAGCATTTTGCCATAAAATATAATATCTTGCCTACAATATTTTTTGGCTCTAGCGACGTTTTCTTTTAGTATTGGGTTATGTGATTCGTTTGTACAAATCTCATATCACGAATTATGGTCTGTGTTTTGGAAATCTGATTATAAATATTTTTTACAAGAGGAGATATGCACCAGTTTATCCAGTGTTCGTCGGATGTTGATATTCTTATTTGCTGATGTAAGTACAAAACATTGGAGAAAAAGAGAAATGCAGAAACAAACTTTTATTTGCTAGAAATAAAATTAATCATGTGGATGTAATACTTTCTGTGGTGAAAAACTAAAATTTATGATATCTAGATTTAGTACTAGAGCTCAATCCATTCTCGAAAATATCTATATATATCCGCAGAATTTGGGAAAACAACATTATTTTCTCGGCTTTCTACGCACCATTCACGAACATTGAGTTTTATTGAAAATACCAATCAATTTGGTGCTTCGAATTGGAAAAAAAGTCATTTGAATTGAAGAGAATGAGCAGAGCCGAACTAGCTCAGTGATTTATGAAAACTTCGCCCTTGAGGCCGGTCATGGAACGAAAAAGGCGAAAGAGAATTAGAGAATCAAGTCGGCGCTGCCTTGTCGAAAACTGGGTCCGTAGAGTCCGTGTGCCTGTAAAATTTATGAGCCAGTCAAGTACAGCACTACCGAACTGAAGTGTATTTCATCCCGGGGAACAGTAAAAACTCCCGCTACCCTTTTTACAATAAAGTGCATGTTCCTGTGAAAGGGAAGGGGTTAACATAAAGTACGTAATCGTTAGCCTCAAAGAGCCAAAGAAGTCAAAAGGATCAACTGTATTTCGGAGTGATTTTATCACAGAGAATATCCCCTAATAAATAAATTGAGTTTCCGGTATAATTGCCTCCGTCTGAGACACTTCTATTACTTTGTCTTCGACAACTAATCCCCCAATTCTGTCGCTATATTTTATGGCAAAGAAGCACCAATTCCATTAGATTTAAGATTGCATCTTGGAATAACCAGTCTCATAAAATGTATCCCAAAAAGTTAGCCAGTTAAACAGGAAAATAGAAACCTTTCAACTTTTTTTTATCTGAACTTTTGAGATATATGAGTAACCATTTGGTTTAAGTGATAACCTAGGTCTGCAAAGCTAAACAGAAAATAAAAAACGAATTATTCCAAGGCAGAGTACAGAGCTAGGAAGAGTATTTTATCAGTAATATTTAGTATCCAGGTCTTCGGGGGACATAAACTGATGATGTGGTTTATTTACACCTGAAGGAAATGTAGTTCTAGTGCACAATGAATATTCATACAGTTAATGTTATTAATACATTATTTCTGGAATTAAACGAATGACCCTACTACCTGGACACTAAAATTCGCCACACTAATAACACTTTAACTGTTGCGGTAGTCTGTGTAATTTGTTCTGCCTCTTGGGATATAAATTTAACAATAAAACAAGTTATTTCCTTCAAATTATATCTGACAATAATAATAACGATTTGAATGCGATCTTCATATTCATACTCTCAATTATATTAGAAATAATTTTGCGGAACACCATGGGGATCTTCCATGGTAAAATGAATGTAATAAAAATGAAACGATGACAATGAACTATTTTATTACAATCTGGTTTTCATTTTAAAGCATTTTTTCTTCATATTTGCTTTGTTTGACGGTAACAGATAGTTTAGATTCGCCTAATTTTACTAATCTAACAAAATTTTCTGGAAGTCACGATCGTCACATATATCAGTATTTGCACAATCCTGTTGATTCTTTGTGCATGAACCAAAAAATACCGTCCTTTATCGGTCAGTCTCCCGCATTTCGCACTCTGTGTAGACCAGCGAAATAAATAATGATTCATGAAACGCATGCCTTTGTTTGTGCATGTCTACCACAGCAGATGGCGCTGCTTGTCCGAATCCTGTATTCAGACGTTTAATTCAGAGCTGCTGGCGTGGATGCTGTGTTTGGAATCTCGTTTCTCGTAGTCGAACGTGTTAGCGTGTGCTGCGAGTTTGTTTCAGACGTATCAGGCATTCGTTTTCAGGGATGGATAGTCGTGTTTTATTGTTTGGACAATGTTTATATGAATAAAATGAATTTCTATGAACTGCGACAACGGAAATTTACATTTACATTGGAAAATTTGTTTCCCTACAAAAAATAATATCAACTTAAATAAATATATAAACGACTAACACGTTTTTGTGTGCTATAAATTACATGCAAAACGATATACGAGATAAAACAATTTTGGTAGATACCGACGGACAATAAAAATATTTCTCTTTAAAAGTATTAGATCCGTAAAGTCACGGATATTTTGACATTAAGTTTCATTGGAGAGTATAGAGAAAATTAAAACTGAAACCAAGAACAAGTCAGTATTAATCAGAATAGAAACAAGTGGAATGTTAAATAAGTATCGGTGTTGGCAAATTACCTTATGTCCTCCATTGAGGATTACTACTTCCGGAAAAACGCGTAATTTTTGAGATATTTCTCAACGTTTCGCCGTCTATCATAAACGGCTTCTTCAGGAGGTGAGATGTGCACGGAACTCAACCACTCAACGTAGCCAGAGGCAAAAAACATCACAGGTGGCCAAGGAAGCCTCTGCGAATTAAGTCTTTGATTAGATACCTACAAGAATTTTACATAATTGAAGTTTTGAAGTTAGATTAGGTTTAAAAATGCATTTATTTTAATAAGTAGGATGTAATATATATAGATTTAGTTAATAATTTGTTGTTACATTTTCATATTATTTAACAAATAATTCAACCAACCTATAACATTTTATAGTTTTAATCTATTATCTTTTATCTCTGAATTTATTAGCGTGTAGTTTCAGATAAATAAAAATTATGGGTCCCAATAATGTTTTCTCTTCCTAGTCGGTCTTCTTCCTTTTATGGATTTTCTGGTTCTAACTATTCTTCGCATGCAATCATGTTCTAAATTAAGGCATCCTTTAAATCATAGGTGGGTCTCAGCCCTTGGTGGGGGGCTTAACGTTATTAGGGGTGCCTTACAAATAAAAAAAAATAATTAAAATTTTATTTAACGGACAAAGAAACTATCTAAGGACTAATTACTAATGGCTAACATGCGATTGTAAGGCACAGAACCTTTCAAAATTCGGTTCTATGTTTGAAACGGCTACTTGACATTTATTTTGGTGTTTAGATTTTAAGACAAGAGCAAAAAATCCAATTTCACAAAGATAAGACGTAGGAAAAGTTAACAGAATACAAACCTGACGCGAAATTTCCGGCAGTATCTCCGGCGAACTAATGAAATTTAAATTCCTCGGGGTTGGCTCTTAACTAATATCATTAAAAGGGGGCGCCAAATTATATGACATAAAACAGGGAACACTAATTAAACAGATTGAAAACCCCTGCAAATAATCCTAGAAATTTCAATCAAAAATGACGGAAATCAGAAATTACCAAATTTATGGATTATCCTTATATTCTTACATTCCAAATTTAAATAAATTCTTTTTGGATAAGCATTTATCAGGGCGTAATAGTTGCTGAATATAATATGCCCGATTTTACTACCGGCCATTTATTTAGACAGTCTGATAATGATGCGAAATAGATTGGCAATTAGGAAATAAATTTAAATAAACTATACAGGTTATTGCTATCCTATGTTTTAATAGCCATTCGTTTATAAAATTTAGTGCCCTATCAAATAATTGCTTTAAATTAGTTTGCTAATTATTTTTATCGACTTTCAAACACATTGGCAAATTATTACTACTTAGCAAATTAATTATTACACACTATTTTCTCCAAACATACCAAAAAACATAATAAATATTATCCGATGCTTATTATTGTCATTAAAGCATCATAATGATGTTGATAAAACACCTTTTTGTTAGACTTTTTTCAAGCAACATGTATTGGCTTACTTGAGCAATAGTTTATACATTTTATATTTCTCTTCCTATTTTCTACGCCGCTCGCGTTTACGGCTTTACAGGGTATGCCGCAATATAAAAGTATTCACATCTGTCCTCGAGGCAATTGCAAAACTTTTTTTCAGCATTATCATAATCCGGGGAGCCACAATATCCCTAGGTAATGTGGCCAGAAATGAACATAATTAAAAAGTGAAAATAATTTTAAGAACGTCTCGAGTAAAACGATTCTTTCAGTATGTATAATATGCGTGAAATGAGAAGAAGGTTTTGTTCGTTTTGTTAGCCATTGTGCCGTTGGATAGCATCTTTAATGGGCTAGATCGTGAACAATACACCCAAGCATGGGAAAGAATGGGTGAGGTCGTATTAGATACTATAAGGTCGGACGGCCACCACAGCAATATCAAAATTATAAGATGTTTTCAACCACTTACCTCCAGCAACTTTATAATATACCAATACATGCAGACAAAAACCTCAATAACAAAGAAAGAACTTCATAAAAAATTCACTAATACAACTAATTTACATTAAGTAGATTTGATAAATAAACTATTAAAAACTAAAATCGATTTTTTTCCAATAAGATATTATGATCGACCTAACATGCGTTAAGATTGAACTCATTTAAAAGTATAAAACAAAAAATTGTAGTTTTTGATAAAAAAATTATTTCAAAATCTGTAGCCACTAAAAAGCATTAAGCGTTCTCATCATAAAATAATTCACAGTCGGGTTGGCATGAGCCCATTATAAAGCGTTAAACAAATCCAAAGTGACTGTTAAATTAAGTAACAACACAAGGTGTGACATTTTGTATTCGTTCACGCCCTTCAAAAAAATATCACGTTTCTTGATTAGAACGGAGAGTGTCGAATATCACCTACATGCTCGAATTCTTAATGAGTCGAAGGGACCCATAATTCAAGATCATTTCGATTTTATAAGCCTGGCGTTATCGGATATCACGAATATTGGTGTTCGTGGAGGTTGGATAGGTATAAGATAAGGTTCTTGTTTGAAAACGTTAAGATTGTTCTAATTGTTGCTGACCATCATGATTGTGGAGGCGATATCATGTTCGGTTTACGTGCATGTTATGAAATCCTGAGAATGTCATTCGGACAAAATATCAAGTTGGCGTGGGAGAATTTACTATGTGCAATAAAGATAAGAACAGAAAAAAAGTTTAAAGACACCACATGTCTTATACTCTTATTTTTTCAACTGTCTTTCTACTTTCTACAATAATTCATATCCGAGCGAGATTTGCCTTACATCACAAATATTATTTTTTATTATTTTGCACTGGACCACGGGATTGTTGGATGCTGACAGGATAGTAACAATTAATAATATTGCATGCACTTTAACTTTAAATTTATTTATTTAACTCTACTAGTGATGATAAAATTACTGTTAGAAAAATAAAACTAGAAGGATAAACAAAATATTAAAAATAAATAGAAATATTTGTTCTAGTTAGGTGTTTAAAACCTATCGTTGGACCAAACAAGAAGGATAAACGAAATATTTAAATAGAGTAGAAATGACCATTCTAGTTGGATGCGAAAATCTTAACGAACTCCAAAAATGCTTTGGTTTGAACTTACAGTTCTCTGGAGATTTTGTTTCTGAGAAATTTGGAGATGTGCGTTTGAAATATGAGGTAAGCACTCCCTAGAAGTTGTTTTTCATAAATTATTTTATTTATTGAAGTTGTTTTTCGATGATTATAACAGATTTTATCTATAGATTTCTCCATTTAAATTTTATATTTTAAAGAGGCTGCATAGGTACTTTATTCTTTGTAATCTTATATGACATTGACTTGTTTTTCTAGAGCAAAAAAATTTCATATTTCACCGGTATTGATCTTAAATACCAAAGTAGATAATACAAGAACTTTCTCTGCGGATAGCGTCAATTATCCTTTAATTACGTTCAAACAAATTCATCAAAGTCTTATTAAAGAATTATTTATTACCCAATTAATTAATATTTATTTATCAAATGTAATCAAGTATGACGCAATAAAGTTTTGGTTTCCATTCGAATGCTTGTATATTATGCATTATAAAAAAGTATTATCGAATGGTTAAACTTGTAAACCATGGAATTTTATCGTGAGAATTGGTAAAGAATGTTTATGGTTCAATAATTGAATATCCTAAGTTGGTTTTATTAACTGGTTGCAGGAAATTGAGGAAATAATTCTACAGATATGGAACGAAACACTACGATATGTTTCTCAAACGTTATTTACTCTTTAAACGTAAAAATGATACCTTAACAACTTAAAAAATATGTGATATTTTTCTGACATTTCTGTTTCTATGCTCAAAAAAATTACGTAAGCAATGTAAATATTGTATGAAAAATAACATTAAGTAATCGATAAAGTATCATTTTGCTAAAACAAATTGTTTATTCAAAACAAACGATCAAGTATGTGTTTCATAACATCTTTTTAGACATTAACAGAGGATAAAAAAAATTAAGTAAGCTTTTACTAAGAAGTTACTTTAACTAACTGAGATGTAGTTGAAAACAGTTTTTTTTGTTATATACAAATAACATGCATAACTATTTAAAATTTATTGGCATTCCAAACATCTTGTAGTTGATGAAACCAATTTAAATAATGTCGTGTAACTTCCAAAACAAATCTCATTAAACGTCTAATAGGTTTTTGAAATATGTATTGGATTTTTTTATATTATACCTATAAATATCATCAACAAAATACGAATAAATTCTTGAAATTTTAATTAACATTTAACATTTGCTTCTTCGGTTATATTTTTAAGGTGTAATTTTATTGTGAAGCTCGGAGTTACTGAATTAATTTCAGGACCAACTTAATCTTCTCACCTTGTTTAATACCTTCAACATGAATCATTTTATAGTTAAAGAGTAAATAAAAGTTCAAAACAAATACTGGGAACAAATATTTAGTTAGCTTAGGTATTGTAAAGCTTTTATTTAATTATGAATAAAACAGGTGCGGTGTGTTCTTAGGAAATTAAAATTTATTTTTCTGTTGTAAATGTAACAAGAATTAAAATAAGATAATCATATTTTTCACGCCTTTGTTTGTAAAGTTTGTTAAGTAAATTTCCTTCTTGGGTGTATAAGAGTACAACAACCTTTGTTACTCTAAAAATTCAATTTATAATAAAATTGTAGCATTAAACACACAAAACTTTCTAAAATTATTTATTGAGATACATTCAATGTAAGTTTTCCATCTTACCATTATATGTAGCGAATGAACCTTAAATATTCATTATTAATGGCGAATTGAGCTTCAGAACAAGACTATATTAATTTATTTCTATAAATTTGTGTCTGTTATCTAATTTGCTAAAATTGTTGGAAAGTGTCTCCCGTCATTTCGAAATAATCCACTAGGGTTGTTCAAACTTTCCAAATACCCGAAATATAACTTTGTTCTTTGCAATTAATAAGGAGTTATGGAGTGGCTTAACGCGCCACGTTTAGGGAATTTTGGAATTTGTATAGCCAAGGAAACAACAATAGGAGTTCTAAGAGTTATTTGGAGTTTGTTTCTTCGGGTACATTTGTTAGTATTTCTGTAGATTACATAGAAAGATTATATATTAATTAGTCTTCAAATAATTGTTGGAAATGATTTATTACCACCATTTACACAATAAATTCGTATCTAATTTTTCAATAGTATTATTGAAAAATTATTATAAATATTTCGAATATTCAGTAAAATCACAAGAAATTTAAATCAAGAGCAAGATTTAAATCAAAGGTTCCCCCTTTCATTCTCGTTATTTTTTCAATAATAGACTAGTCAATTAAATTATGCCATCATCTTCCCAATTGGGAAGATCCAACTTTCGTATCCACGTTTAAGTAAACTTATAATGAGTCCCCAAGTGATGTTTTAATTTATTTTGTGTAAACTGACTCTATCAATGTGTTCTTCCTCTTTGGATGCAAATTTTGTATAGTTTTTAATTTTGTAGTTCACATTTTTCTTTTTATGTCTCCATTTTAGCAATATTTGTAAAGACGGATTCAACACGTTTTATTATACATATTTATAGTATATTCTAAGTTTAAAGAATATTTTTAAAATTATTTGAGGAATAAAAGGATATCTCATTAATTTGGCTCTTAAAAATTTGATTTTAACTTACAACCATCATAAATTTTTATTTTACGATCGCCGCTTTTTAGAACGTGCGTAAAATGGTTCTACAAACTTTTTACATTTTAATTTTATGATGGGTAAGAGTATAAAATTCCCAGATAATAGAACATTAATGAAGTGTTGATAACGACATTTTAAATAAGAACTTTATGAAATAATTTTATACGGCAATTTTTTCGCGATTGGAACGAAATTATGAATAATAAAGAAACGGATTACTTTTTTTAAGAAGGAGATAGTCGTAAAAGTTTAAATGGATTAATAATTATTTTGGTTTCTAGAGTACTTTGTCTCAATTTATAGAGAAAAGACTTTTATATCTAACGTAAAATAAATTACGTATATAGAGTGCTTGATAGTGTTTCGACATTTTAGGATATTCGTGAAAATTTCAAATAAAGGCCAAATTTAAATTCATTTTTTCAGCTTTAAAAGCCATGGGACTCATTACTTATGACTCACTGATTATATCAAGAACATTTAAATTCTTTTCATAAATAATCTTAGGAACTTTTAATTTAACATCAACAATGTTTCCTAATAAAATTAAAAGTTCTCTGTCTTGAAAGATTTAATGACCTAATTTAAATTACATATACTAACAACTTACAAGATTTTAGTTATTTTATTAGAGTACTAATTAACTGATGAATTTTACTAGAATTTCTGGTTTTAGTCTATCCATAAATAAACTTTTACTTATTTTGTAGCCCAATGTCGACGTCAAGGAGCTGGTAAACAAAACTGGATCCATTCAAAATGAATATGACGTCCAAATATGTATGTTTTAATTAATTTTAAATACCTAACTCGAAATTTTAAATTATAACTATGTAAGGTTAGCTTTTTGTCTGCGACAAAACAGATCGCAGCAGTCATCGCCAATGGCTGTTTCAATAATATATGGACAAATTCGAGGCGTCCTAATGAGTATTTTCCTCATTAAAATTCCATAAAAATCAATTTGTATATTCAATTAAAGCAAATGACTATTACTGTTCGTTAAGAAAGCTCATCAGACCTTAATTATTTTATTAATTTTCTATCTTCTTAATGAAAGCCGGCCTGCTTTTGTAATTATTTGATCTTGGAAAGCCGAAAGTCAAAGTGGTCGTGGTGGCCCGATTACGGAAATCTGCATATCGTTCAAAAACCAGATTTGGATTTTTGAGATAAAATTAATTTAGGTTAGATGGTGGAAAATTAGGTTGGTAACAAAAAATTATCTAAATTAGTTGGTAAGCAATCAGCAACATTATATTAATTAGGGTCTTCTGAATTATTAAGCAAGGGGCCCGAATTAGAAATCTCAACTTCAGAGATTATATAAGTGATTCTCTCGGCGCCGTGGAATCATTGAGTGGTATTAGCTGAGTAAATAATTTAAATAAAATACATTTATATTTAGTTGCTAAAATAATATTATTTCAGTTAAAAGGATTTTAATCCTGAAATCTCATAATGGCTAGCAAAATATTAGTTTAAATCGTACTTGTTCGTTGTTGATATTTCTGAATTTATCTCTATTTCAGATAAAAAAAGAATAGGAGCTTTTTTCTTTTCAATATAGAATATGAATATAATATTGTATATCCCTTATCAAGAGATTTGGTATTGACCTTACATTAGTCTCACAAAATCAACAGTGATGAACTAGTTATAAAAAAAATTCTATTAAGCTGGTCTAGATGCTATGGGGTGACCCAACTTCCTGCCGTTCCAGATCTAGAAACCATAAACAATTCGGAAATAGATAGGATCCAATATTAATCTGGGAAAGTAATAGGGAACTACCCTGATCATGAATTTTAAGAAGACACCGTTGACCAAGGTGAATATAAGTCTACACTTGCCTATATAAGTGGGACACCTTTTGGTGAGGTAAACAACTATTTTTAAAGAGATCGTTCCCTAATTCGAAAAGAATAATTACAGAGTAGATAAAATTCAAACATTTTTATTGTCGGTTGCTAAGCAGTTCGCCTTTTTAATATTTTTAATTCCGCTATAAAATCTAGATTATGGGAATGTTTTCTATTAAAACAGTAAGTCTGAAATCCATGACCTCAGAATAATAAACACCGCATTCAAACGCAGCTTTTTTTCTTTGTCTCGACATTGACACGCTCCATCAAAATCTATTATAAAAAGCCGTTTTCCCATACAACTCGGCACATTATGCAATGGAACCGAGGATTTTGTATGAATCGAATCCATTAGTAAACGAAAGAACAAAGTAATGTTATAAATGTGACTCGACACGGTATTAAAAGTATAGCGATTCGATTTCGTTGGATGACTTTCGTTTTCGGCCCGAGGTCATTTATAAAAATCCACTTGTTGTGATTTCAGCTAATGGAATAACTGAAATGGGTTATTGTTTGAAACTTTTCCGAAGGGATTCAAAGAAACCGTTTTAACGAAACATTATCGAATCTTTTCATATAACCCAGGGATTCCATATTTTTGTTACTTGATGTAAGTTATTAATTCTCCACAATTCTTAAATTGAATAAAATAAATAACATCTTTATTCATATATCTTTTTATTGTACTGTAACCAAGTTTTTCACATCAGGTTAACTGCAATTTTAAAACAAAGAATTGTACCTTATTAATTATTGAATCAGACTAGGAATTAGAGTCAATTGTCGAATTATATCTACCATATTTAGTTATTTCTAAGTATATAGAATTTTAATGGATAGTGGTGTGCACCTACCATGAGGGTTTGACAATTACATTATAAATCGGTTTTGGTTCCAAGCCGGTGCATCTATATGTCTAGTTAACGCAGATTATTCTACTTCTAATTCTGAATCAGTAATGAATATTTTCATAACTTGGACAAAAAAGACCAGAAAAATTGGCAAAATAACTAGGCTATTACTACTACCACTACTGCTCTTTTTTTAATATGACAGTTCAGAAGTACATTTTAGGTTTTTGTTTTCTCTATTTGCTTTTGTAACTATCCGATGCCTATGACCATTTAGATTATATAGATCCTTTTTACTTGGTTGGATCGATCCTAATTATCTTCCGTTTCTATATCCAAAATTTCCAAAAAGTATGGACTCTCTTACTTACTTGTTTCCATTTTTTCCGCTGTTTATTGGTGTTGTCCCATTTCTATATTTCGTTTGTCTCATATTTTAACCACTTTGTTTCTGGCTTTCTCTTTGGTCTTTCTTCTACTGACTTTTAATTTGCCATGACTTTTTGACCTATCTTTATCATCTAATTTTGCTTATTTTAAATATTTTGAATATATTTTCTCTATTTATTTCTTAGTTGATAACTGGCCTAATTTCTGCTTTTCTTACCTTCTTAGGTTCTCAGAGACTTCTGATGCCTTTCCTTTCAAATAAACTATTATTTTTCATTCTATTGCCTGTTTTCGCGGCACTGGTATCATTGTTGTTCTGGGTGTCCTGCGTTTATTGTTTTTACTGTTGAAATTAATTATATTTTTATTTGAGTTAACTACCTTGTCATGTATTAGTGCGTTCCTGATGTTACCTCTTCTGGTTATTCTCCACATTTGTTTACATACCTCATTTCCTTTGTTTCAGTTCTGTTGTATTGTGCTCCCGGCAATACTCAGCTTTCGCGTCCTTAGATTAATGTTGGTCTATAGGAATATGGTTTGTTACTTAGTGTCTTTTGGACTGATGTAGTCTGGATGTTGCTTCAATTCTTGCTGTGACCTAAGTGTTTCATTCGCTTTTGAATCTACTTCAACACTTAGACACTTAAAAGCATTCATTCTCTGTTTTAGTTTAATTTCTTCCATGTTGATTTTTAATTTTTGCTCTTGGAACCTTAGTGTTTAAAATATAATAATGTTGAAACAATATTTAACTCATTTTACTTCAGGTTAGTTTAACCTAACTGTTAGATCTTAGATTTTAAGACCCTGCTACTAGATTCTTGTTAAGATCGAAATTTTTCCGCAAATTTTTGAAATTCCTTTATAATTTGAGGCTGGTTTGCGAGTATAGGTAGCTTGATATACAATTTAAAGTGTTTGATATTGTAAATTTATACAATGTTAAATCTTTAGGCTATAACGCTACCAGATTTCATCCTTTTTTAGAACAGTAAACATCTTTGATTCCGAATATAAAACGATATTTCTATTCAAACACGACGTAACTCACATGTTTATTTTGTTTTTACTGTCGCTAAGCATGTTTATGACTCGCAGCTATATCAGACTTGAGCATAAATTGAGAGTAAAAGCTTCAGAATTTAATATCTTTTGAGATGTAAGGGTACAAGGAAAACATGAAAAGGCGTACTTCACAATACACAGCTTCTATTCGCATTTAAATTTTTTATTAAAACTTTTATCAAGTCATCTTCGTTAAATATCCTCTAGATCATTTCTTGCCTGCTTTAGAATGATTAAAGACTTTAATTAAAGTACAATAGTTTAATTTGATTTTTAAACACATACTTTTTAATAGAAATAAAGCATTTATTAGTTCTGATCTAGATACTCAGCATCGAACAAGATATAAGAGAAGTGGCGATTTTAGAGTTCTCGCTGGATGATAGACATTCTAACAGCAGAGATATGTTTAAAATGCAAATACACTGTTCGTTACAAACGCTATTTAACATAGTTTCTAAGTGTACACGCAATTCAGCACTTAATTATAGGTATGTCGTGTATGCAACTCTTCTTATTTCCATCTAATTGCATGTCGATTTTAAAAGATATTTTATTGGAGGTGAATGGCAACTAACGCGCGTTTCTTGATCTGAATAAAATTGCAATAAATTATGGTTTTTAATAATATCTACGAGCAGTCAGGCTACACGCGTGAGGCATATCTGTTAAGACACCTTCGCATCTTAACTTACACACTTTATACATTAAATTTAATGGTTTTCTGATAAATATGCTAATAACTTTTTTAGTATATTTACAAAACCAAAACCATTAGCTTATCGCTCTCAGATCTGGCTACCTTAAAATTGGCATTTTTTTTATTAAGTCTTAATGATATTAAATAACGGTCTCTCTGGATTTTCATATGTATCTTTTTGTTGTTTGATTATTCCCGACATTGAAATCTACTCTAAATGCTAAGATAAATTTTATGACTTCCATTAAATACGAACTGATTTTACTTCATAATTTACGCGAAATAAAATGCGTAACATTATATGCCTTAGGTCAAAAATTCAGCGGGAACATTTCAAACCGGATGTGCTTTCACCAATTCTCAATGGAATTTTTAATCTGATCAAAGTGTAATTTTTTTTTCAAAAACTTCGTTGCTCTTAAATTTAGAATAATAAGAATTATATCACTGATCTCAATGTTTCCAGAAATTATGTATTTATGTTTTTTTAAAACTCTGAACCTAGGATTAATTTATAAGTTAACAAGAATTTAATTCAGGTGGAATTCAAGAAACACAGGTTCATCTAACTCATGCCTAAAAGATGTAAAAACCCCCTAAAAACCATCTATGTCAAATAACATGACATATAAAATATGTTAATTTAGAGACTATAAATATTAATACATTTAATAGATCTATATTAGTCTATATTTTAGACTAAAGTAAATTTTTATTAGTGTCATATAGCATCAGTTAGAAGTTTTTAAGACAGATCATGTTAGATTTTAAGAATATTATCTAAACTAAATCTACTTATTACAGGTATTAGAGCAACGTAAATTGAACATGTATTAGACTCTATTTTAGATCAAAATACATTTTTAGTATTTACTATAATCGATGGGATGTTTTAAAATTGTTGTGCTCAGAATGGATTACGTTAGTTTATAAAATTATGGTCTGAATCTTTTGGGATTACATAAATTAATAATATATTAGACTAAACAAAATTTAAAATTTTTAATGATATCCAAAGGATGTCATCCAGATCTATAAATTTTAGAAAAATATAATTTATTTATAAAAAGTGATTTAACAATTGTCTTAAAATTGAATCTTCTAGAGCTAAGTAAATCGTATATTCTTCATTTCTAAAAAAAAAACGTTGTAAATCAAAATTTATAAAATAATTTTTGCTAATGCTGTATCCAAAACCTGGTCGTGGAAACATAATTTTAAGAAACTTTGTAAAACTGTGGAAAAAAAATAGGTATAATTTATTTTTTCATATTTATCATGTATAATTTTCACAAAGTAGTTGAAATAATTAATCTAAAGACATGAATAATTGAAAAAACAATTTTTGAAAGCAATGTTGGTAACAAATCGACGACTAAATATAATGCGTTCAAAATTATTTGTTTCTAATTTAGAAAATTTATTGCTTCCAATAAATTAATTTGAAATTAACGAATGTTAGAGGATATTTTATTAGGCAAAAATTTTAACAATAATGGCATAAATAAATATTTAAGAAATAAGGATTTTTTTGAAGCGAAGATCCGTGAAGGAGAGGTCCAATGGCATGAAAGTTAAGAAAATATTTGGAGAATTAATAATATCGTAGCGATGTTGATGCGGCATTGTCTCAAGGGCACGTGTGATAAATAATGGCCTCTTTGATCGCGCACAATAAAAATTCCTATAAAATTAAATTCTTCAATCGTCACAAAAGCGTTCCCTTCAACAAAGTAATTGCGAATCTCTACAACGCCGACTTTATTAAAGGCTGTCTTTCTCAAAGCAAAATGTCAGCTATCATAAAAATCGTATGCACTCTTGCATACGTAACAACGAACATTTGATTGATTGAAACTTCTATAGGACCATCAAAATGACTCTCAACACTGTGAAATCAACTGAATGACATGCGCTTTTAAATGCCAAAGCACAAATGATGGCATACATTAATTTTGAAAAGAATCGATGAAAGGTTCGGAACCATCCGGTACCTTATACGGCACCACTTAAGGTCGCACTAATGCTGTGTAGTCGTAAAAAATTGATAGAGTTAAATTTATACCTTTAGAGCCACATTAAGGCAAGACAAAAGTGATGGTCACGCTGATGAATAGCTAGTCCAGATTATGATATCAGGTTAATTATAGAAACTTTTTAAAACAAAAATGCATGTTTTCAAGGCTTTATAAATTTTGCTAAACTTGAATTGAACACTACTAAAACAGCGATTGTAGAAATGTTAAATGTTACGCATTTCGAATTCCTTTTTATTCAAAACCATTTTCAAAATTGAGGAATTTTAAATAGTTGTTGGGCATATCAGAAGATAATTACTTCGAGAACGAACATAAAAACGGGGCATCAAGAATTAATCTAAATATAACTAGTTGGATTTCCATGTACATCTTATTAATAATAGTAAAGTAACGGATGCTTAAAGAGTTAATTTGCAGATACTCAAGAATTTGGCGTATTACTGTTATTTGCTTTTAAAATCAATTATCTCCAATTATCATGTATACATTAACGTTGTCTCAATATTTGTTATTATAATGTTCGAACTAACTAGTATAATATATTTATGTTATAAAACTGTGGTCAGCGTTATTTATTTTGTAAAAATATCCCAAAGATAATCATTATTTTAACAACCATCAAAGCAATTTACACTATTAGTTAATTATCCATTGTTTTTAATCACAGTTATGTTTGCATTTCGAACGTCTGGAGCTCAGCATTCACTTCTGCTGACTACCTACTCGTTTATTAGTAAGTTTGACTTGTCGAAAGTTAGCTAAGTAAACTATTCGAGAGCAAGCATTAACGTTGGCTGGTATAAATCCAACAACTTCTGCTAAATGCGAACTATTTGACTAACATGTGGTTCTTTCGTCTTTCCTCTAGGATTTATTATGTTTCTCCAACTGTCAACCAAATATCAGAGCGGGGATGCCATAATTGGTGGATCCACATTTAATACATAATAAATTAGGTTTAAATCGCTTTAGAATATATCGTGGAGATATTTGGGATAACAGAATTACTACTAACTAGAGACAGAGGCGTCCTTATTAAATAGGGGACGAACAATATTTATTAATACAATAAAATCCAATCAAATTAACAATAATATGAGTAGAAATATTTATTATTCGTTTTTTAAACAATACTTAAGATAACTTGGAAAAGGCTTGTCAGGTTTATTTTGTTAAAAAAGTTATGCTACTAAAGTTCATTTCAAGATATTTTGTTGACCTGCCACTTGGATTCAGAGATCTATTAGTAAATCCCTCTGTAGGTGGTCGTTAATCCAACCAAATTGATACAGGATGGTATTTAAACCCCTAATAATTTTATTGCTCCAAGAGAAAGTTGGGGTTACTGGAGGATTATTTTCAAACTGAATTTTAGTTTATTGTAAATATTTGATTGTGAAAGTAATTCATTTTGTATTTAGTATGTTTTATTTCGCAAAAATTTTTTGAAAAATTATTTATCAGCGTTTGAGCATCACTAGTCACAAAATTCGTGGCAGACATTCAAGTACGACCCTGTTGTTCTTTACTTTAAAATGAAGAATTTACAAGATTAACTGAGAGTACTCTCCAAGCAACGGTAAGTCAACGAAATATCTTGAAATGAACTTTAACAAGGTAGTATGGACTAACTACAATCTTTTGAGTTAGAACATGGCTAGAGAAAATTTACATTTTAATACAAAATGCTTCTTACGTGTGAGTGAACAATTATGCAGTAATTAAAGATTATTGATTATATGAGTACAGCAGCGCCTATCGCTTTAAGATCTCAATTAAATATTAATTTTAACCCAGATAAGATGAAAAATATGCATATATTTCACTGTTTCACTTCTTTTGTTATCATTAGGGATGTGCTCTTTCTTTAGGTTGCTTTTAGACAAGGTTATAGTATAAAAAATATTTGCTAGATTTAACATAGTTAAGATCCCGTCAAAGCTTTCAATCGTAAAATAACTGTGTCATAACGAAGACAAATTACTTACATAATGACTAAAATGGAATATTAATTGGTTATTACACTGTTGGCGTAAATTGATTTCTTGTTCACTATCGTAGCGTCTTCCGTTATCGAATTCATTGCTTTAGCGCCAAACCGAGAGGCCTTCTAAACAATGTCCTGTGAAATTTCTCCCCAGTTCCTTTGTGGCAAGAAGTTAGTCAATGAAAGGAAATACCATTCATCCTTTGCCTCAGTACTTGTTGATTAGTCCACTTACAAATAGTATATTATTATACGTCGAGAAACAGATTCGTAAAATAAACTAAAAAATAGCAAAAAAAGCAATTAATGAACTAATCATACGGAATATATACAACAAAAATTGCAAAATCTGATGATTTGTATGGCAAATTTTTTAAGGAAGCAAGATGCCTGTAGCAAATATGTATATTCGGAATTGAATAATTTTGAATATGTATTTGAATTAATTAGATTAATTAATGCAATATGTTTATGTATTTAGATACACTTGAGATTAGTTCGATCGGGTTACATGAGATATAATTTGACATACAAATGGTCATGTTTATTTATAGAGAAATACGATCAGATTAAACAACGTCTACAACTCAGCCCAAAATCATCGCGGCTCATTGATTGAGTTAATGTAAATATTGATGTAGTAACTATTCCGGATCAATTTACACAAGGGTAGATAGGCGATGTGGGTTTGGTTTTTATTATAACAGATGAAGATGTATAAATCTTTGATTTTATAGTTTCAATCTCTGAAAAATTACTTTTGGCTCCTATTGAAAAGTTTTTTAATAGTATACCTATGTGAAACCCAAAACTTTTGCTTCTTATAAGCTATGCTGTTCATTTTAAAGGCTTTTTAATTACTGTTTTACCCTTTCAAATGAATTGTCCCCTATAATCGGTTAAAATTTTTAAGTAGGCAGGTACTCTGAAGTTGATATTTGGAATATTATTTTATTGAAAATCCAAAGTTTTCTTAAAGACTACTAGTTTCGACTTCTCACAAAAGTCATCATTAGGTCTAATAATAAGGATGCAGGAACAGTAAAAGTGAGATAAAAATTTATTAACTAAATTAACATAAAACATTTTAAGTGGTAATGGAAAAATTTTTGATATAAAATTAAAATTGAAATGTATTAAACGTAGGTACCAACTAGTGAACTTGAACCTTTTAACACAGAACAATTACAAATTATTGAAAGTAACTTTTGGTATAAACTATGTGTGATTAAACTCTCAATGCATTGACCTTTTTTATGTTAATTTAATTTTTTTATCTCAGTTTTACTGTTCCCGCGTCCTTATTATTAGAACTGATGATGACTTTTGTGAGAAGTTGAAACTAGTAGACTTTTAGAAAACTTTGGATTTTCAATAAAATGTATTGTGGTACGATTTTGAGTTTTTTTGGGTTATTCCACTTTACCACATAGGAGCAACATAGAGAACCTTTTGTATTTCCCTAAATATTTTGCTTTGGTAAGAAGGTAACAGTTAACGATCGAACTGTATCTAGACACATGGAGGTAAATATTTCTACAATTTGGTGATAGTTTGGAGGAAAATGCGTAGGTAGTTAAATTTATCATACCATCATTAATATTAAACAAATGGTTGTATTCTAATGTCGTATAAACCCCGTATTTTCCAGTGTATGCCAGAACAAAGGAAAAATTTGTTTTTTTATAACACTGTAACTCAAAATAAGCAAAAAACATGATACAGCTCACAAAAATTCATGGCGCTCTGAAATTTAAACAATTTACTGGTTTGGTCAAACACACATCGAATACATTTCAGGACGGTAACTATAAAATGGAAACAATGAGAAACTTTGTTCAGACCATGGAGATTGTAAAAAACGATTTATTCACATTGTGAAAAAATGTACTAAAGCGGAAACAATATTTTTACATTATAGTTATGACGCGTTTATATTCTATTGATATCGAGGTGACAAAATGGTTCAAAAAATGTGTAACATAAATATTAAGAATCTGCCAATTTTTATTTGACACATTGAATTCGATTAAAAAAAAATGATTATGAAACACGATGTTTCACTTAGCATGACATATTTGTGCCAATTTTCAGATTATTAGATTATTGGTTTTAAGATTATGGCAAAGGTAGCGACATAGAGAATAAATAGAGAAGGAGTGATCAGACGCAAGACGATCAGTTAGGTCTTAAAAAATCAACAAATATGATATATTCCTGAAGCTTATCAAACTTCCGTGAATCAGTATCTGAGTTGAGCAGTATTGAGCTTAGTTAAATTTTAAAATAGTGATCAATGAGCACCAGTTACATATATAAATATATCCCAACTTTCTGAGAAGATGTTAAGTTCGCTGTCCGAAATCCACTGATTTTAGACTCATTAAAGATCCCTTGGGCTGGAACACCAGATCAGCCTTAATAAGAAAATTAGACTGACATTAAAAAAATACGTATAACTCAGATAATACAAAAAAGCTCACAAATCACAGACGTTGATAAATTTCAAAACAGAACTTTACGATATTGAACAACAACGAAAAATAAATACTACAGCGGCAGGTAATTATCATTATAAAAAATATAAGTTGCCATCAAATAGAATTAATCAAAGATAATGCTAATTGTATTGCATTGACATTTTTTATAAATTAGACTAATAAAATTAATAAAATTTATTTTGCACACCATAAAACCCTAATAATCGTAATTCAATTTCATCTGGGTGTTTATTACTAGTATTGGAAGTTTTTAAATTAAAATGTAATAAATAAAGTTATATATTTATTGGTTGTTATACCAAAACGTTACATTTTTTCTAATTTATTAAGTGCTTGACATTTTCGAGATTATATTGAAAAATAGTATCAAAATATATTGGAAAATAATTCGATGGGAGCTATTAAGCTGTCGTTTATATGCTAGAAATTATTTAGAACCAATTAGTCTCAGTTTTTTATAACCTGTTATGATATAAATATATAAATTTTAATTTCAACGAAAACCAACATGGCAATTGTTTTCTTTATATCAGTAGCATTAGTTTTAAAAAAGGTACTATGTTGTCGGTCGATAAATGAAGGATTTAGTTATTTTCTTCAAAAATTGATTAATAAACTGTAACGCCTATGTTTAAATTACGACAAAGGATTTCGCTATTTGTTAAGGTCTAAATTCATGAAATAATCCTATTTACTTAATGTCTCATCTTCGAGTGTCTTTGTTAACTTTGAATGTTAGTCAAAGCCCCTCAACATATCTCTACAACCGTTCAACTGTCATTTTGATTTCTGAAGGATGTTTCAGAGAATATTAATTAATATTTGTGATAAACAGGGAACAATATCGCATCTCTCGACATAATTGAAAATTCATTATTAAACATTAATACATACAAAGTATTATATAAACTTGATGCTCAAATCAAAACAAGGTGCTGTATAAGATTTTGAAATTGCTGGAACGAAATATTTCCACTGGACTATTATTTATACCGCTTATGTAATTGCTTTGATATTATTGTATCTGCTTTTCCCTGAAAGCAATTCTCTGTGGGGTTAAAGAATAATTATTTGAAAACATCTAGCTTATGTTGTTCCTATTGATTGTATGCTCTTTTTGCCTTATAGAAGCCATCTTTAGGTCAACATATTACTTATATTACTTATATTAAAATAGAACAATATGAAACTTAAATATAAAAATTAATGTGTGGTAAAAAGGGGTCGTAAATTTAAACATTAAATTGAAACTTAACTAGTAAAACATTATAATTAAAGAAAATATCAACATCGAATGAGCTTACAATTGCACCGAAAAAAGAAAAATTTATATTTAGTTAATATCAACTATTTACATATTCGTTATTTTCTTAATCACTAAAATAATGTTAAAATTGTTATTATGGAGGTTTACAACTCTATTCCTAATAATCGTAGCAGCCACAGCGAAGTTTGAATGTAGATGGACCGATAGAAGCAGGAAAGAAAGTAGAATTAATATGAGTGCGTTTACATACAAACTCTGTAGAGTAAAATTGGATGCCGAAGATGATAAATTCATAACTGGGTAAAAACTGTAAACAAAAAGAAGAGAAAGCTTCTGAAGAAGCAATTTTTCGAATTGACTAACCAAATTATGAGATTGGATTGTAATTGCTAATTTATGTAAATATTTTGATTGTTTTTGATTATTAAAAAAATATTGGATGCGGTCCTGTGGGCAAAAGGTCCAACATACGTCAAATTGAGGGTCATTATAATAATTTACTGCCCAGACGCAAATTCTGACATTCCGCATGCAATCGGTAATAATAGAATCAAAATTGCCTTCTGCATATCTACCTGTGGGCATTGCAGTTATTTTTTATTATTCTTATGCCTTTTGGATTTGCTTGTTTCAGATTTATGTTAGTATTACAGCCACCCACTTGATGTCTGGACAGGTTTAATACTTTAAATACTATTATCTCGCACAAAGGTGTCCCGTGGACAGCAATCTTGAAAATTGATGATATTGGATGGGAAATGCGGGTATATATGCATTGTTTCATCTGCAAACCATATAATATGATTTACCGAAAATAAGTTACGTATGTTACGATATGTAATAAAGGTGTGGCCTCTAGACAATACTCGAGCGTGGGTTATGGCCATTGCTATATTTCAAATTACATTCATAAAAGGAAATATTGTTAATAAATGTAAATAAAGCACAGAGAAACAAGTAAAAAGCACGTTATAGCTATTGTTCTAAGCCAAATAATAGCCAAGTAATTCAGAAGCAATATATGTATAAAGATTCGATTCAGATCAAGGAATAGTGATTAAAATATAATATGAAATCATTATTTAATTGAGAAGAATGAACTAATGAATAATGAAAACAAAATTCTGGAAAAGATGGAACAAAACGAGGATAGTTCAATAGAAACACGTTTAGAGGCTGTAAAGTAGTATTTATTCAACGAATCTAATAAGAGCCTCCATTCTCCATAAGTACCATTTGTGGACTAGTCTATAGATTCCCTGCTGGTAAAATTCTTGCTTTTGTTAACGGAACCATTCTCTAACAGCAAAATCTATCGCAGGGTCCGAGTTGAACCGCTACTCATTCAATTATTGTTTTAATGAGCCAAACTTTTGAAAATAGTAAGGGGACAAGTCGTATAAGCTGAATGTTGTAAAGCTTTCCATTTCATATGATCAAGCGTATCTTGAATCGTCTGAGCTGCATGCATTATAATGATTGATTACTTGGAGATTGGGAATCTTTCCACTGCATATTCTAACGTTTGGATTCTAGTTCATAATGATCAAGACCAAGACTCGTCACCAGCAACAATTTGAAGTAAACAATTGAGATGCAACTTTGCCAATCTAACGTGTTCCTATTGAACTATCCTCGTATTTTTCTGTTATAAATAATATAAAAATACTTTATAGTTAATTTCATCTATGAATTAGAGTTTGTAATGGTTAAACAAGATTAAATTAACATTTCAAGATAAGATCTGACACATAACCATATCCTAACGATATTTAAACTTATTAAAATCTGATTATGTCAAATAGTGGGTTAGTAAATTAAATTTAAAAGAATTAAATACTTCATCTTTTGTAACTGATATCTGTCAGAAAAATCTTACTCGCCTGAATAATTGCTTTTGTGTTTCTAAGACACTGTCCATTAATAATGTTTAAATGGGTGAGGTACTTAACAAATATATTATCTTTTTGAGAGTAAGTGACATTTTGTTGCCTAAAGATAGTTGAGACGAAGGTGTAAACAAATTAACGTCTATTTTTGATATTAATAGGTTCCTAACAAGCTCCGTACCAAAAAAAAATAATATAAATATGATTAGTGGAATTAACGTTTATTGTGGATCTATAAAATATATACAACTATTATTTTTTAAATGTAATATAAGCATATTAAATAATTCACTAAAAATGTTTCATATATATATATATATATATATATATATATATATAGAACCCGCTGATACATTTTTCTATATAAAACTTTCTTCATTATTTTCCGGAGTAGTTTCGAAAGTTTTCTACCCGGGAGTGTCGGCATTTAAGAAATTTTCGGTTATCACTTATTTTTTCTGTAAGAATTACTCAAACCAGTAAGAAAATATTTTACTATACTTCCAAAATATTATAACATGAAATAATTGAAAACTTTTCTTATCTTTAAACATGTTCTTTTGAAATAATTACAAAATTACCGATTTTTCTTTTACAGTTATATACCTCCTGGTTTGTAGGACGTATATTATTGTCATCTTGCACAATTAAACCGCTTTAGTTATTTAGCATTTTTATTATTACTATTTCGTTGAGTATTTGGCTGATACAAATTAGAAAATAATGAAAAAAGGAGAACATACCCAGTAAATTTATTTTTATTGTCTCACGTACCAAGCAAAAATTGTAAAAATAATTATTAAAAATTATTACTACAATAACCTCTCTTCAGGTACATGAAACTTATTATAAAAACAGTAGAATTAATCAGCAGTAACAAGGTGAATACTAATGACACGTTAAAATTTAACATTTATGTAATGTCCATACATATATCTTTTTGGCGGGTCTATGTATGAATACTTTTATCTCCATCCAGAATGTTTTCTGGTCTTCAGCTTTGATAATACTTTCATTCCGTTTTAGTTACAACATAGCACTATTCGTTTTATGTTTCTTGTTAAAATTTTAATAAATTCAGTTAGTGTAGGTTTCTTTAATTACTATCTGTAACATATATATTCAGTAAAAAAGATGTAGAATTTATGATATACATATACAGGGAGAATATCGTTTTTTTTTTCATTAATAACCCATATATGTAAACTCATTTAAAATTATCTAATTGTTTAATAAGGGTTCCAGCAATTATATTTCTATACATTTTCGATATAATCAAGAAATATATTCATGTAAGTTCAACAAACTCGGTACTTAATTCTCAAGTCCAGTTGTTTGACCAATTTCCTGTTATAAGTGTTACGCTATTAAAATTTTATCTCAAATCACACATGTGAAGAAAGAGAGTTGATATTAATATTTAATCTTGAAAGAAGTATTAGTAAGCAGAGTTTAATAACCTGGGACAAGCGAATTTAAATGAATGATAATTAAACAATGCATTCTAAAGGATATTTTTATGGACAATTTACATATTTTGAGAATAAGTTTACAATAGAATTGGATTTATTTGAAGGTATTATGCGGTCAAGAGGAATAAAAGGGAAAATTTTATTATTTTCTAATTTTTAATCCAGAAATTATTTTGAATAGCAAAAAAAATACATGTAGATTGGGATGCTTTTATCGAATAATTAATTTAAAAAATCTAATGCATAACATAAGGTTATTAGTACGTTAAACGAGATACGAGATGCAAATAAAAAATACGAAAGTTAAACAAATAAATAATTAACCTAACATTATCGTTCTTTATTCTGATGATGAATGAAATAAAATCAATCAAAATACCTTAGGTAAAATTTCTTCCTTATAAAGTTTGTAACAATGTCACGAAAATAATTTTATAAATTAAAATTTCTTGTTTCTTTAACTAGAGAATCAGCAGTCATGTTTTATTACATAATCTACTCACTCTAATTTATCAAACTTTCATATTAAACTCGTTATTATTAAACTTTTACTCTCGAATAACTACAGGGTTTCACAACCGATCTAACATAGCTCTTTTAACACAATAATCCAAGCGTTCCACAACTTTAATAGTAACGTTATTGTTAAATGCTTTTAACACGATACCAATCTATAGGTTCTTCTCAAAAAATACGCGTTATAAAACGATTTTATTGAAGCATTGTGTTAAGAATGGTTAATAATTTAATGCAATTTCATACTAATTGTCAACAAGAGAAGTGTTTAGGAATCCAGACAAAAGCACTTAAGTGACGCAACTTCTCTTTGTGGAACTAAAGGAATACTGAGCTTTTAATTAACTTAGAAATCACGAACTTAGGAGATTAAGTGCTATAAGAATAAAATTACAAACTTATTGTCCTTTATATATTGCTCCTATTCATAATTAGCGTTGCTATTTCCCTCACTTTTTATGGAGAAGAAAAAAGCAGTTTTTGCATTCTATCATCAGTATTATATATAGTGGGTGTTCTTAGACACATTTGTATAAAAGATTATTTCTTTAGTTTTCAAGATAACGTGAGTGTTGATTGTGATATTTTTAAAGTGAATTTGTACCTAACATCAGAAGTGCTCTAATTGACTACATGTAATTAGTATAAGTTTAACAGAACTAAAATTAGTGTTACAGTAAATGTAATAAGATTTTAATAAATATTTATTGATATTAAAGTTACCTTTAAATTTAATTGGAAATTAAAAGATATTTGTAACATAATATGAGAAGGCTATTTTTTTCAATATCCGATCGGTGACGAAATTCAAACCATAGTGGAAATCCGATGAAGTTTTCCGCAGATGTGTTACACAATGTATCTAATATACTTATCAGTTCTGAGCGCGCAGCGAGCACATAAACATGCCCACAACAATAGTCCAAGCACAGCGGAGTTCGAAAATGGGCGGTTAATGGAGGAGATACATTATTGCACTCTGTTTCGGTTATATGGTAATATATTCGCGTACATTTACTCTTTAAGATTTTTAGATATCAGCAGCCGTGATTATATCTCTAGCACTGGGGGGTTAACGGAAGGGGATTCATTTTATGGCCCTTTCTTAGTAATCTGAACATACAGGATGAGGCACCGTAGACGCGACGGGCCTTAACTCCAAAACGGTGCTTTTGATAAAAATTTTGTAAAAGTACTTTTTTGTGCATGTTCAAAAAAGCCATGATATAAAATTAGTTCCACTTATACAGAAAAATATATGTATCAAAGTTTTGTTTTTTAAATGGAACACCCCGTATGTTTTTACATTTTTATAAACCGCTTGCCGGTCTGATTTCAACGATGAATCACACTTGATATCTATTATGTTTAATAAAGGATTTACAGCCAGCTGAAAATCACATTTTTGTTGAATTCAGATGTTCAGATTCAGCCAAACCGTAGAAAATCAATGAATCAAAATAATGTTTCCATTATTTTAACTTCTTATATTTTGTGTAGTAGATTATAATTGATTTTCAATTGGCAATAGACAGTTTGAAAATTCGGAATAATGGAAATAATTTTCTAATTCATATCTGTATCGTGGCTGCCGGTACGCCCGGCCAGAATCGGTTACTCAACCGCTGCGTTTTATACACTAAACAAACGCTGACACAACTCCGCACAATTGCCGATATCATGCAATTTGCTATGTACTGGAAATGTTTCCATTTTGGTTAGCTCATTGGGAGCCAAAAGCTTGGAAAATGAAATAGAGAGAGAACTTGTTTGGTGTTGCGTTACGGACGAGAAAAAAAAATCTCAATACCGGCGAATTCCGTATAAACGAAACGGTTAAACATCAATCCCTGGCATTTGCATGGTATTTTTCCTATTTGCACAGTAAATTCTGTAATATGTTTCGGCTCGTCTTTTATTTACGGTTCAGTTAACTAGATATTCCGGATAAAAATGCTTAACTAAGACAATTATATGAATACAACTAGCCTAACGTAGGATCTTTTGTGTAGAACGCTATTAAATTACTACGCCATGTAAAAAAGTAGGACAAGTGTAGTCTAAGTTCTCATCATAAGCATAAGCACTATAAGCAAACCATAAGAATATATATACCTATCATTGACCAATAATGATTCCTAAATAAAAGTACTTGAACCTATACCAGCCTCCTCAGTTGAACTGACAACTTGTTATGCAGGGATAAATTATTAATTAATTCCTATGTAATTACAATAATAGTTTCCATTCTTTTTAAAAAAATTGGAGTGACTTAACTAAAACGGTAATCTGTATAAAAAGCATGAAGTATACTTGCAACCTGTTGGGATGTGAATGTGAAGTAACATATTATTTCACTCAACTTGCTCATTAGTTTTGAACATACAAAAAATGTTAAATATTAAATACTCTAGAAAACGTAATTTCCAATAATTCTTTATTTATTACAAATATTTGGATGGCGGTAACTAAATAGTTTCAATTTGATAAAAAAATGCAACTATAAAAAACTTTTAAACGAATAACCAAATTACAAGGCATTTTACTTTTTTTTATGTAAATTAATGAGTTACTAGAGTTAAAAACCTGGTAATATTATATTCATACTCAACTCGTTGCAGCGATATTAGTGGTTATTGGACGTTTAAGTGAAACCTTCCCGTCTTGGGGGTTGGATTAATAAAATCGCGAGTATAAATAATGAATTAGTAATTATGTAGTAGTAAAATTTTATATAGATCATTATTGATTTTAAAAAATTCGGTGAAATTTTATGTAGTGATGATGGTCATAATAATTAAGCAAAACAAAATATTGAAAATAATTTTTTTGTCATTTTCTGCTTTTAATGAGTCAGGTGAGCAAAAAACAGTATACTTTCGTATTAATACCCTCTCCATTTAAAAATAATTTCTGCCTATTCAACTCTACGTTGAGCTAAAATAACTATTATACCATAAAATGTGTCATCATTTTCCTTTCCTTTGGTAAAAAGCTTATGTCACTTGTTATCATATAACCCTAAGGGGTAGAACATTGAGGAATAGGGTACATAATTTATTTAAGCCCAATGAACTAAGAATATATAACGGACAATTTACAGTTTATAGGTTATTCACATATTTACTAACAACTAACAGATGACCTAAATCTTTGAACTCAGTACGGTTTTAGTGAAAAAGTAAATCACAGAATTGTATTACAACTTCTAATATTGTTAGAAACTACAACTTGAGTAGAGAAACGCTTACAAGATGGTTTCTGCAAATCCAATTACACGGAAGCGAGAATACAAGGAATTTAACTGCATATTGTAGGGATTCCTAATCATGAAATGCGAAAAACGATACCTTGAATAACGTGAGGGTAATTTATGACCTGTTTACAAAATTCATTAAAATTGTCACTTGAAAAAACAAAATGATGTTATAACGAACAGAAAACTCAATTCGATCTTCAAATGTTTTCATTATTTTCAATAATCCTCATATTGAGCTGGCTTTTGGACTTTAATAATTCTTTCTAAATCATAATAAAGAAATTGTTATAATAATGGCAAGATAAAATATTTAATTAATTATTTAACTGCTTGTTTATCCTTTTCAAATCAACCTTACAGGAACAGAAAATTAGTTTTGTAATTTTATTTCAGATAATGCCAGAGTCTGCTTAAGCCTCTCATCGAGAAGCCATGGATCCTCTAGGAAAATTAATTTCAGTGTTGTTAGTGCTGTGTTTAGTGAACCTATCGAAGTGTGCGAGATGGGCCCATTCCGTATATCTGAGTCCCGATTATCGGTTGCTTTGGGTCCTCGGCCCTGGTCCGCAGGATATTACATTCGAGTTGCAAGTTAGGACACTGGGTTACGTAGGCTTCGGATTTTCTAAGGATGGCAGGATGGCTGGATCCGATATGGTTATTGGATGGGTCGACCACAAACAGGTTTACTTTCAGGTAAGACAATAAGACTATTTAAACTAAGTGTAAATAAAATACATACAAATAAAGAAGATTTATGTCTCACACTTTTATTTGACAGCAATGAACACGTTCTCCAGCAAACTAGGTTTTATTTATTTCAAATATGAAATAGTTTTTCAATAGAAAAAATTTATTATTTAGTCTAAAGAAATATTTGGTTGTATCAAACTTGATAATATTGATAAATTCCAACTAATTTCACAATTTGGCTTAGTTTATACTGAACTCAATATAATTAAGAAATAATATGAATCTTTTTACTAAACTTGAAAGCAGCACTGGTGAAAAATATACACCAGCCATTGCCACTGTATAATAGAAACAAAATTTTATGTTTATATCGGTGTTTATTTTCAGTACATCGATATTGGATCAAAGTAAAAATTGCTTGGATCAAAATTTAATCGATTGGTACACACATGTAGTTTCACAGGTTTCCATTATTGTTTGGATTTGAGTAAAATGTACATAAAAATCTAAAAAGTATTTCGGTACAGTCAAATTCTGTAAAATTTCTAAGAGGCACCTATCTAAAATATTTTGTTCTTGTACAAAGAAAAATATCCGATTTCTGATTTATTAAGTGTTTCAAAAAGATCTTTGTCAATGAAAAAAAAGAAACTAATTTATGCTAAATAGTAAATCCATTAACTAACGTGTTATAGCGATAAATTATAGAATTTTCTTAAAAAATAATATTAATTAAATATAAAATTATTATTATTAAAATATATTAAATAACTTGTCATAATTACCTTGTAAATAAATAACTAACTAAAAGTTACACTCTTTAAGTTAATTCTGACCATGATTTATTGTTAACAATCAAACAATCTATCGGTCACTTCCACCCAGAACGCTACTCTTCAAATTCAAGAAATAGCTCTCCAATTGAAAATTCTTTAAACTATTCAGAATTATCACAGGATTGACGGTATTTATAAGGTACTAATAACAAATTATTTAATATAATTTAAAAAGGCTAAAATCCTAATTATTTGTCCATTAATGTTATAGTTAATTAATAGTTCTCTTGCGATTTAACAATTAATATTTATTTCTCTTTTTAATTTAAACCTATTGACAACTCGGTTTTGCAGCATGATTCCCTGTCATTATTAGAGAAATTTCTACAATTTATTACCCTGATACGTTAGTTATTGGATTTGCTATTTTTTTAACACAAATTTATTATACTTTTTTCATTGGCAAAGAGATTTTTTGAAAAACCTTAGAAATTAAATATCAAATATTTTTCTTAACAGAAGAATGAAATATTTTAGTTAACTCGATAGGCGACTCTTACAAAATTCACAAGTCTCTAAGAATTTAACAGTACTGAAATATTTCCTAGAATTTTATAGACATGTTTCTAACCACCCAAGCTGACTCTAAATGTTTTACTTTCAATAAAATACCTACTGGGGGTCTACCTGTTAAACCAAATACCTGGAATTCTTTCGGGCAATACAATATCTTTAGTCGAATATAAATTTAGTTCTCATTAATAAATATTAGTCCAAGTAATCCAATTCTTTTAGGAATAAAATTAATCCTTCTATGTCTTGAAATATTTTAATGTATAGGAAACACCCCGTAAGTAAATCGATGGATGTTCAATATGAACTTTTACTTATTTAAAAAAATCATTCAATATTGTAAATTTATAACATCGGGAATTTAAAAAAATATTTTTTTAAATATGCAATTATAATTCGTGTCGCAAATACTTACCCACAATAACTAACCGAAATGTTTTTATTTTATATTATTTTAGCCTATTAAACTTATTATTGACCTATTTCATGTTTTCATGATATTAACCTCCTACAATGGAATCATTTTATTGTAATGAATAGCCGTAATTTTATACAAATCACAATTTCTATTATCTGATAAATTCCATAAATTATATTTGCATGAATTTCTGTGTTTTTGTCCCAAATTCTAAATACCGTATAATTTGATCAATATTGACACGGAATGCTAATTTGTTTTATTTGAGAATCATAAAATTTATTGCTCAGCTAAATTGGATTTACATGTTTTTAAAGTTATTAAACTCTAATTGGAATCTACCATCAAATCATTCGAATAAAATATTATATATATATCTTAAACAAGTTTAATTATACAAAATTAGTTCCATATGTTTTGTGGTTAAAGAGATATTAGTTAGAAATTTTATATTAAGAACAAGAGAATCGTGGTCTTTGTTTACATGGTATAGTTTATGGGTTACTAAAAAAGCGAAAGCTGATTGATTTCAATTTTGAAAACATCATAATGCGTTAAATAAATAGAATAAAGTTGGATATAACAGGATAGAAAATAAATTGTGTTAAAGTTGGGATAAACGGATCACGGAAGGATAGATTGGAAAAATACCGCAGCCTCTTTCAGCTGCGAGAGGAAAAAAATAAAAGGCATGAACACAAAAAAATCTGTCGGCAATCGGAAATTGCGAAGTAGAGACAATTTAATTATGTAATTAATTGAATCCAACACCTTCTCCTTTTCGTACTAATTTAATTTATTTCAAGAATAGTGTTCCCGGAGACAATTTTACCGGATTTAATCAAACTCGATAGGATATCTGGAGCAAAATTCTCGATCGACAATAACGCTTTCAGAATTCACTTTGCATTGAAATTTAATTTCAATTTTGCAAGTGCTCATTCAAAGGAATAAGTAGTTCAAGAAAACGAATTATTGTTTAGAAAAATGGTAGGTATATTCTGTACCAGGAGTAGGTAGAAGGCAATATTTGTTGAAGAAACAAACTAAATGAACTAGATATTTAAGTAACATTTTTCTACACGTTCTACTCTAAAAGGAATTTCTGTTAAAAATTAAAAGAAAAAGAAATCAACTTCTCTTATTTTGGGCATGAAATTATAGGAGTTCTTAGGGTGTTTTAAGAAAAAATTTAACACAAATTTTGCATATTGCGTTTAATATTATCTAATTATGAATGCACTAGCAGTAGCTTATCATATAACTCTTTATTCAAATATGATATTTAAAGAGATAAGCATCTAAAAGCCCGAACTTTATGGAGAATTTCGTTTAAATTCACCTCACAAGCTCTTTTCTTTTTTGTGTCTTATTCAGTTAATATCTCTTACATCGTCATAATCTCTGTGGGTGTCTTTTTCTTGTCTTTTGACGATGTGAACTGAGCGTTTGCAGCAGCAGGCACACTCAAAGATGGTAAAAGATAATTCCTATCCGAATATCGCATAAATAACCATAAACTCCTGCCTCCCAGAGCAGCGGTCATAACTGGACGCCGTATTAACATAACTCGTTCGCCTTCGGTACATATCATCTCGCTGTCATCTAAAAGTGTATGCTAATAATTTCATTCCATTGCAAATGCACCTTTGTTTAAACTATCGCGCTCTGTATCTTTTAGTAATAAATGACCCCCAGGTAATGATATAATGGCAGGTCTGCGTAATACTGCAGCTACTGTCCGGCTCGAAACTTTATTAGGAGGAGAAATAATATGAATTGAATGGTGCTCGTTGGAGAGCTTATTAGATGCTACGGGCTCTCAACTGTCTAAAGATCTAATAAAATAATGGCCGGCAGAGAAAATGAAAGTTCACACATGTTTTATTCTAGCTCCGAGACTAAATGTTTATGCAGAATGCAATGCGGTTGGTTTGCTGCATCAAGCCAACCTAACGGAATTTTTATCGTGGGTATTTTCTCGTTATATAGACAAGAAGCTTGCTTGCGTAAAAAGAATAATATCCAGGAAAAATTAACCATTTTTTTTAAATCATTTCGTTCCTGCATTAAAAATTTTTTTGTTAAAAATAACCTTTAGATGAAATGTAATATTGTGAAGGACCTCATTTTCACCACATACGTTGAGTCGTTTCCTTTTATTTAAATTTTGCACAATACTGATTTGATTTCTAGAGATTTCAAAAAGGTTTTTTCCAGTGTGTTTGAGTGGTTTTCTATCCTTTTTATCATGGCTGGTTTGTCTAACGGCCTGTCAGAAAAATATTATCATTTGTAAATATTTCTGGGAAAAATGGGGTATTTATAAGGTTTTACAATAATTCATAGAATCGTACACTGAAAAAATTATCTGCAATAGAGTTGGATTACTTCAAAATGGTTTTTGTAGACGATGCTGTTGTTGAAAATTTTGATTGCTCCTTTAGCTCGATTGATTTATCTTCATGAAATTTTGTATTCTTTAGGTTAAGTTAGGAGATATCAAGTTAATTATCTATTTATTGTAATTGGCATGTTACAGAGAATGGCCATTGTATGCCACTATGGCACAAGTATCTTTCTCATTTGATGAAAGTAACCAAAATGATTCTAATTACATTTATTTTAATGATTAATATATAAAGCTATTAGCAGATATCTTGGGTACTTAAAGAATCTGGAAATGTGTAGAGAAAATAAAGGATACATTACTAACGTGCTTGTAAAATTATGATCTAATGTTAATACATGACTTTGACTTTGACTTAAGTGTTGTTTTAGAGTCATTGTAAGACTAGATATTTATCAACTTATCCTATTATTACAAATTCTATTTTAGTTCATTTTCCTCCAACCTGATTATTTTAGCTGGAAGAAATATTTTTCTGCGGTTGGATTTAATTTAAATAAACACCTGCCGTGGACATTAATCTTCTTTAGCACTATAAAATTCGCATCGGCAAGTGATAAATCTTTATTTAGCAAACCAAGAACGTTTCAAGGAGTTTAAGTGAATTAGGTCAGTCTCCAAAGCGCCATCGATCTGCAAGATCCTGAGGGCATTATACATTCACAGGGACCGACTTTCGGAGCACCAGACAGAAATGTTTTCGTTCAGAGACAAAACAGTGTCGGGTCGGGTCAGAACAGAAGGATTACTGTATGAATTTAGGGTCTATTTGAATTGGAAATCCCCGGATTCGCGTCAACTAAATTACTGGAGTTTCGTCTGTATGCTCATTTTATGTACACCTTTCGTACTCTGAGCAGAAGGTTGGAATTTGTTTGGTCACTTTTTTCTTGGAACAATAACTTTATATCGATATCTTAAGCTGATTTTTTAACCTAATGGATAATATAAATGTAAAAAACAATTTTAAATCAACAATGCGAACACGAACACTCCCAAGTATGATTATGATTATTTGTACACATTTATAACTATTTTATTAATATTGACTTGTACATGTAAGCCCATGAAACCAGTGAAATTGAACTGTTGGTCAAACTGGTGGTATGTTCTAATCATACATTGATTGTGTTGTTAATTGTTAAGCACTATTTTGTTACTGTACATTATACATCTTAACTGACCTCTTAATTATTAAAATTCTTTTCTTCTGACAACAAACTTGATGTGAATATACGAGAAGAGCCAAAATATTTATTTAATTTACATAATGGATATTTTTTACGTGATTAAACTACAACTCGCAGTATAGTTTTATAATACTATGATCAAACAGAATGAAAAGTCTAGATATTCGAAATTCAAATAAACACTACTACTTTTTTCTCGATTAGATAACGCTGTGTGGTTTTGACTGAAATTTACCCACGTGCTCTATGTCATTCATCGGTTATTTTAGTAAAATTTCTATATCGAAAAATAATCATTCCATTCACTTCTGACCAGATCAGTTTTCTCTTGTATTCTTAGAACTTACTAAATACAGCCAACAATAATTCTATGTTTTGTGTTGATAATATATGACTATCCAAGATACATTCTTCTAAATTTTATGATCGCTCAGCGATATACTTTGTATTGTTGGAACCGATAATAAAGCGTATAATGTGCATTCTTTGTTTATATTAGTACCAACTGCGTGTAAAAACCAGCATAATAAAAACCTTATAAACTTGTGCAAAACGCGAATATCCACCGGGGTAATAAAAGCAGCACTAATTTCTTAATGACGCCGATAATTATGATTTCAAAGCATCATCAGCACCAAACCTGCCCAACATAAAATTCCAAAGTGTTTCACATTCATAACAATTAATACGAAATAAAGCCACATAAATGAGCCAATTAAATGTGTACAGCTTCGAAGAATTCTGAGCCGCGCTCTTTCTGAAATATTTTCCCGAGCCCTTTTTTTCATGGCAGTCATTTTTCAGCATTTTAAAAACGTACGGTATTCGGAGGGGAGAGAGCTTATCTTCCTCTACTTTGGCCTCCTTCAGATAGCGTTTAATGGTCATTTCGGCTGAATGTAAGAATTTGTTTACATGGGACTCAGTTGACCGCAGGAATGTGTTTATGGGCGTTATCCGAGAAGTAACCGGTAGATGTAAAAAGTTAAACTAGCCGGTAATGACACTAAAATCGAATGATATACAAGAATACATAGAAACGGAACATTACGAGGTATTGCTGACGTCTTTTAAAATCCGATATCTAACTGTTAAACCAGGCGCCGTAAACAGAGTTTAATGGTTAAATGGTTTTATAATGGGTCTTAGTTAAATATAAAAAACAATTTATTTTATAGATATAACGTTAGTTGCTTAACTACTTTCTAATACAGAAGCATTATGTACAAGAAATCAGTTACAGATATTGTGAAAAATAAAGATAATTCAATCGTAACATCCCTTTGTAATTATTTCATATGCCGTTTACTCCATTCTAAGTATGGATTCACTTAAAAAATAGCATATAAGAGAGAAAATCCATCCAAAGAAAATTTACGTGCCGTTATTAATTTTTTGGCTGCTGAAAATGGACATTTATAAAAGAATGAAAGCTGTGTATGGTGATTATAATTACTCATATACGACAGTGGTAGAATAGTGCTACAAAATTCGACAAGGACTAAAAATTTGGCTCCAGCCGGACGTGTTGCAGTATTAGATAAAAATGTGAGACTGCTGGAAACTGCATTACACATCAAAGTTAGAAAAATTTCTCACATGTCGAACATCAGCGTGGGAATTATCCATTCTATCAGTCGTAGTGTTGGTTATTGTAAAGTTGCATTCTCAGAGGATCCCACGATTGATTACTGACAAGCAGAAGAATTTGCGATGGCCTTTATCATTACAATATTTAATGCGTAGGGTAATGCTTTTCTACACCAAATTGTTTCGGTGACGAGTGTTGGTGTTATCACTACCAACTAGAATCCAAATGTCTTCGATCGCAGTGGAAGCATTGACAATCTGTGAGTGCAAAAACATTTCGATCCTAACCTTTAACAGGAAAATTAATATTGACCATATTTTTTGATTACCAACGTGAGTTGGTCTTTTATTGCAAAGAACCCGGTGTCAGCATTAACGCTAAGCACTATGCAGTCGTCCTAAAAGTCTTACGTGCCTGCATCAAGAATAAACGTCCCAGGATGCTCACAATTTTGTATCTACTTGGTATTACGAAAAGGAAACATCCAGCTTATAGTTTCGACTTATCCCGATGCGATTTTCATCTATTTGGCCATTAAAACAATCATTGAAATGATAGCGATTCAATTTGGACGTTGAGATAGTAGAGTTGGCTGTAGGGAAATGGTACCGCAAACAGCAATAATTTTACGATCAGGGAATCTATAGACTAGTCTACCACTGGAACTCATTTCTCAATGGACACTTCTTTTAAACTCGTTGGATAAAAAATACTTTTCAGCCTCTCAAAATGTTTCTATTGAACTGTCCTCGTACATATAGAACAGATGTGAGTAAAAGGTAAATACATAAAACCGTATTTGCTGTTTTCAGAACAAGATTTTGATAAAACAATTTCACCATTTGTTCTAAATTTTAAAATCTAAATTATATCTCAATTTATTGATCCATAGTACACCTTTGTTTATTGTCATAACTGTTAAAGGGTTATATTGTAAAAAATAGGACATATAGCCTTAAAACTATTTGAAAAAGAGTTATGTCTTTGATAAAAGTATAGAAATCTCAAAAAAATGAGCAATTACGTAAATAAGCAACATCTGCAAAACACGCGTGTTTAATAGACATGTTTCTATGGTTTCATTAAATTACAAACAAGACCACATGACTAAAACAAAAAAAAAACAGTTAAGTGTCAACGTTTACAAATATCCTAGTAATATTTTAAATGTACCGTACTTCTCAAAATAAAATTACCTAACATGTAACAGTCATCAACCAAAATCATTTGCATATATTACATAGTTGTTCTACAGCACATCATTAGTAAGAATATTTTTTAATGTCAACATACGGTTCAGGAGCTAATTATTTTTTTCCAGCGACTATTATAAATTGCAAGAGAAAATCTTGATCTTCTTGGTTGTTCTTTTAAACACGTGTTTCAGTAGAAATAAAAGTATAGTCAAAATAGCATGTTCTAAGAATAAATTTAATATTTTTCTTAAAATACTCATATTTTTATTATTACAAAACTCTGTAAAACTGTTATTATATTAAATGGTCTTTACAAAAGATTTGACTTAAAAATATGTCTAGCATGTTGGCATGCGAATCATTAGTGACGATAACATAAAGTGGGCGTTCTGAAGTTGATGGATAATTTCCTAAAAGCTATCCCCACCGACATCGAACTTCATGAGACAAATTCAATCTGAGGAACAAAGCTAACTTCTCACAATTTATCAACGTGTTCCTAGACTAATGGTATGTAAATTAAAGTGACGGTGGGTACTGGATCAACATTAATGTCTCTAAATATGAACTATATTCGACGCCTGCATTTTTTATCTACAGAATGTTACTTATAATCGCCAACCGCCTACTATTTTGAAAAACAGATGTTATTGAGGCTCCAGGGGACTTATTACATTATATCGTAAACCGATTTGAAGGTATTACATTTTAGAAGGCTCATTCTAAAGTATTATATCTCGAACTCCAGTAGATTTATTAGATGGCAACGAATGCTTTCTAAATTTACATCAGTGTTTCGTATAAACTTTAGGCTAATAGACATGTTGCTCCCACAACATGTCTCTGCCTCGAATTGAGAAGATTTTGTAGGAGATAAGGCCCAGACGGCAGGCAATTTTCGAGGGTGTAGAGCAAACACTAAGTATTATTTATGCGAGATGTTTGTTCTGTAGACAAATCCAAATTAAATTGAAATCATTAATGGAAATTTAATTCCGGCATACTTCAGTCAACTCGAGTTTTAATCTTCAAAGACTTCGTTATTTTCGCTGGCTTTACCTTAATGAATCATTTAGAAATGTTTAAGGTTAATTATGCTTTATACATACGATTCTGTTTTGCTCTTAAGAGACCTTTTAGTTGACGAATTGGTTTTAATTTAAAGCTTGTAAAATTAAATACATAACAAGGCCCATATTACCATGGATACTCATACTCGTATTGCACGTCTAAACTGTTGAAATAGAATTTTAAGAGGAAAAGACATGAAAACTTAGTAGAAACAGAATAATTCAATTCTGATTTAAAAATAAACCGGGATAAAACTAGATATATGGAATTTAGAGAAGAAGAATTACGGGGAATAACGGGAGTAAAATAAAAAACTGAAAAAGTTAATAAATTCGAATATTTAGGAAGCACTAATGATCAATAAAAACGAGGAAGAAGTCGAAGTAAATAGAAAGATAATAAAGGAAAAAAGCGGTAGGAACATTAAGTAAGATACTAAAGTCGAAATATCTATCTAAAACAGCAAAAGTAAGGGTATATCGAACACTAATTCGTTCCACAGTATTATACGATTGTAAAACGTGGGTTTTAACAAAAAAAGCGAAAATGAATCTTGATATTTGGGAGAGGAAAGAGTAAAAAAAAATTTTTGGAGGTGTGAAAGTAAGGGAAGAACAATGGTGAGGGACAAACCAGGATATTGGATATTAAATAAAAAGGAGGAATTTCAATCTACCTACATAAAAACTGATATGACACAAGTATAGAAGAAGTTAAAGAAACCAATACAACATTTAAACCTGATGACAAGAACACAACAGATTGCTTGCCTAAAGCACTACTTTATAATGCGTCTTAATAAAAATAAAATAGTTTTATTACTGCTAAAATAATCAAAACTTAATATCAAATAAGCAATTTTTGATTTCGAGTAAATTTTAGAAATCTGTAACATGCACGAAAAAAATTTACTTATACACTGAATGTCTCTACTCTCTTTCAAACTACAGCAAAAATCAGCCATGCATATAAAAATATGACAAATCGCGAATCTGAAGTAAATCACACGCAGCCTATTATTTTTCTGTATTTCTGAGATCACGACAGGCTAAGGCCAACAGGGGTAGAGAATCCGCTGAAAATTTTAAAGCGAAAACCGAAAAGTAACTTCGTGAGATTTCCGCACCGAAATAAATGGGCCGTTCAAGAGAAATGATGATCGTTGTTTTGTGATTGATAAGAAGGATTAAGGAGTTGGTTATAAATGTAACGGTTTGGAGGAAGAAAATGGATTGTTGTTTTCAGAGATTGATGATTTTCCAAAGCAATAGATCTTGTTCGCCTCCAAATTGCAGGTACATGTCGCAAACTGTATACTTATTTTTATAATTATTAGTAAGTAAGTAACATTTAAAAGAATATTATTAAAATTGCTCTAATTGCACTGACCTTCTAATTTTGAAGTAATATTCTTCACTTTAAATTATTGTAAAACTGTAGTAACATGTTCATCTGATTAGTTTTTTTATTAAAAATACATCACTTTTCTATAAACAAAAATATTTATGTAAAGATAAATCCATCATTAATATTAAATGTCGATGTCGGTTGAATGCCTGAAAGTTTATTCCGAATACAAAGTCAACACAAATCAACGTAAGAAAGTTTTTTACAAGAATAAATATAAAGTAAATGGCATGTATATTTTCTTGTGTATTATCCTCATTTGCATAATAAAATAAAATTCTCCTGACTTGTACTTTTATGTACGAATGTCCAGCTAAGTATCTCCATACATCCTTATTTATACATCTTTGAATTGGATCTCACAACGTATGAATTATTCAAAAAAACGCAACCGTCTTATAAAGTAACATTATCATGAATTAATAAGTAGCTTCCAGTCCTTCAAGAAGTCATCTTTTTATTTTTCATAATCCCGTTGCATCTTGATGCTGCTCATAATAGAAATCACTTTAGTCTGAGGAGATTAACAAAAATTCCACAAAGTTTTTATGCTCCTATCAGACACTTTTATCGTCGATGTTAGTCTTAATAATGCTTATGGATAAAAGGAAAATAAGCTGGTTATCTATTCAATTACCTGAGAAATAATTTGCATAATTTTATAGGTGCTCTGACCTTGATTATATGAAAAAGCTTAATTGGGTTTTTTAGTCCAATTGACATTTAAGAACTTTCTGCCATCCAAATTTGCATTTCTCGGTGGATAATAATTCTGTAACCTTTAATCGAACCAAGATACTCAACATTTTAATTTCTTTTTATTAGCATTTGCTTACCCGAAAAGTAATAGAAGCAGGTAATATTAAAAAGTAAGGAGGGGATTTAGAAAAATGTAAATAAGGGCAATCATTGAAATCTTGTAATATATGTAAGTAGCGAAAATACGACGGCAGATACACGGAAGGGATTAGATAGAGAAGAAATAGATGCAAATCAAATAATCTTTATACCCCACGTTTTTTATGACATTAAAGGGATTAATGTAGAAGAATAACTAAAATATGTTCACAACTGAGAGACAGCAGTGTAAAAAATGTACACTGCATGCCCGCAAATTCTTAGCAAAAGCTGAGCAAAAACTAGACCTCCATTGATGAATCAGCAATGAAATGTTTAAAGAAGCTACATGGCATTTTTAACGTCCCGTCTTCTTTTAGAGTAGTTGAGCAATTATTATATTATTATTATATATTATATTTTTCTTGAAGTTCAACACTTATAAAAATGTTAATGCAGTCCTGAAAATATACTGTTTAGATCGTGTATTTGTTTACGTTTGGTGACTTTTGGTTGCGAATACGTTTAATTATATTTTGTCCCTTAAGAATTTGTTAAGAGTATTGGAAGAGGGATACACAAAAGGAATTCACATGGTATACGAAAGAATAACCTTTGGTCTTTTCTTTTTTGCATGAATATCAAGCACAATAGTTTGGATGAAAAACAATTTTTTTGACGGCCTTCGAACCTATTTAGTCTTTTGGTTTGACACCAACTATTACTAGCTCATCTGTATGTATCGCTTTGATCTACAATCAACGTTACTTTTTCCATTTTATGTTCAAGAATATATAGACATTGATTATGAAATTTGTTACCTAAGTAATCTAACCAACACCAAATATTGATTATCGATACATTAAAATCTTAAGCTAAACCATGGTTTGGTTGTTCTTCGAATTTCGGTTATTTCAGCCAGTAAGTCTTATCGGTTCGATCTGCAGTCTCCAATGTGTACAGTCGGTTTCGAGTCTGAACACAAAGTAGCAGCGGTAAGATTCCGATCTAAATGTTTCACATTAACATACGGTCGCTATAAAGTACTCAGTTGGGCAAGATAGAGAACGAAGGTACTCAGATATATCATCACGTTCCTCGGAAAATTACACTTTATCGTTGCCGCGAGCCAGAACGCCTCTACCTTTGTTATGTAACAGTTTTTATTTATTGGCAAAGTAAATTTCAATACTCGGCGTTATGATATATTGGTCTGGAGCTCGAGAGATCTTTTTACGCTTCGTTAGAGGTGGGAAAATTGAAAACAATTAAGAGAGTTTTATATGATGGTGGCTTGACCTTGACTCTGAGCTCTTGGTGTGGCTTTTGAACCTCACCACAAACAGCAATTAATCAATAAATGGACACGAAATAATTTATTTCAACGTTTTTTTTCTCTCACATACTGTTTAATTTAAATTAATAAGATTTGAAGCTAAATTTTGTATTATCATTTACAATAAGTTTTGTTTGAAAATTGTTTTTAAAGTATCTAAGAATTGGGTCATTGCAGCCGATTCACTACATTAAGAAATGTTTAGAAAGTTGATTATTACTTAATTTACAGACTCAACTACTGATCATGATCTTCTCTTCCTACAAACATTTATCTAATTCCCTCGTGATTTACACAATGTAGGTCATAAACAAAACTTTACGAAACTGTGAAGTCACGTCGTAATTTAGTCATCGATCATTTTGATTGCTGCTTATTGGTGTTCGAAGATTCTTATCGTATCAAAAATGTATAAAATTTAAGCTGTCACATTCCGAAATCAGTATTAGTGATTTGAAGATATTTTGTAATTAGCAAATAAAAATCATATTTACATCAAATCATGAACAACCGATGTTGATTTCTCTTGGGTGGTTACAAAGAATATATTATTAAAGCAACAATCTTGCTTTTTATTATGTCAATTAACAATTTCACAACTCTTTTAAAATACAGATAAAGAACCTAACAATTATAAAACGCAAAGTCTATGTGTCAAGAATAATTAAGTTGTAATATTGTTTAATTATGCGTATTGTAGGTATAAAGAACGATAGTCAAATAAATAATCGAAGAGCGCTTACATACTGGAGAAGTCGTATTGGTTTACTGTGTCCATTTCTATATCATAGTAGAAATCACAGTTACTGAATTATTAATCATTGACTTTGTTCTTTGCAGATATATTGTATTTGATACCACAGCCTCAAGATTGAAATTTCACCCAAAGAATCGTAACTTTTTCTTATATTTCAAACCCAGTTATTTTTTGTTCTTCTTACTAATACATTCTTGTATTCTTGTATTATGATTTGTTGAAATGGAATTTGTTGAAGCAACATGTGAATCCTGTGTAATTCATTATATTAGTTACCCGTTATTTTTCCTTGTTGGTTAAGTCTACAAGTACAGATCAGTTCTATTTTTCACATTTGTTATACAATTTAATATTCATCTGTGTTTTTCTTGGCGTAATATGTAAATACCTATATTCATCAGTATTTTCAATTTAACATTTTAATTACTTTTGTAAAAAAGACGTAAAAGGAGAATTACACATTTTATTTTCATTTTATTTTAATTAGACCACGAAAGACAATAAAACCGAGTTTTTATAGTAGCTAAAAGGCTTAAATCTTTTATTACGACATTTATTTTCTGGGATTAAAAATTTTGGAAGCTCCTTTAAAAAAATTATTGTTCCTGAAACTTGGTAATTTATTCAAAATGAGGTATTTAACATAAATTCTCATACAAATGGTTATTTAAAAATATAACAATGTTTCTGGTTACTCGAACTTCTCAGGCATTATCATTAATTGTGCTGTTTTGAATATTTGGCTCCACCTATTAAGTTTAAACCAATAGCTATTGTCTACAGCGGAAGTAAAAATGCCGGAACCCTCATTATTCAAATTATTATGTTACCTGAACTATAGAATGTTTACTATCAACGTAGATATAATAAAATTGGACGTTTTTATGGAGGGATTATGTTTATTTATTAATATGAATATTATCGAAATATTTGGATATTAGCTGTAATTTACACCACGCAACATATTTGAAATTACTTTAGAGAGGTGGAAAAACCAATTAAATATATTGATTGTGACATTTATAATATTAAATTTATAGCTGTAATTTAATTAAAAACAACTTTGGAAATAATAAAAACATACAAAGTATCTATTAAAATTTGAAATAATTTAAATAAATAATTTTCAATTTTTATGCTAAATATAATGACCGTTTTGACAGAAAAAATGTAGCCTAGAGCAAAGTGTTATTTCAAGAATCGCTTACCTAAGCATTCATTCAAATTTCGGTCTTATATTCTAAACTATGATTATTCAATTTAACAATTAATAATCGGGCAAACTTCATAACTTTTGACCATAAAAACAGTATAAACATATGATAAACCCTCTATCATCCATCTAGACAAATTAAAATAAATATAATAGCCCTCTATCTTGACTCTAACACTTAAATTACTGTTATTTTCTACTCTGGTTTTAGGAAACAAACCTCATTAAATCGGGTGACTCAAACCGAAATTTTGTGAAAAAATGTGAATAAATATAGTCATTTGGAAGGTCTGATGATCAACCCGAACTTTCCCATAATTATTATCTCCTGCGCTTACGATTTAGGCACCTATGATTACATCCCGGGCACTAGAAAGTCATTTAACTTGAAACGAATAAAATAAAATTATACAGAATCCTTATAATACACGGCATTACTTACAATATTCACAGTCCTGCAGTATAATGAAGTGAATGAGAACAAGATTGACAAAGCAATTTACATGAAAAAAACAATTAAAAAAAAGTAAAATGACTTAATAAACAAAAACGTCCATGATGTACATTTTACATATATAGGGTGTCCCATGAGGTTTTGGCCAGTATGTATCTCTAAAACTCTCTGAACTACGATATTGAACTAATCTAACTGACTTGATTCGTACTTTGTTCTTCGTGTAATTGCTTTGAAGCCTCTTAAGTACATTTATAGAACCTGTATTGTACTCTTCATTTGCTAGTGCAATTAACAAAATGAGAAATAAAAGAGCTTGGTTTTGATACCGTAACACAACAATTTAAATAATTTGAAGAATATAATGCGAATGGATTTAAAGATTGAAAATAAGGTACTGCACAAAAAAAAATTGGGATATTTAATTAAAGGAATTTTTAGGGGTTAATTTAGAGGGTATTCAAGTTTGTGACCAAAGTCATATGTGTTTGTAAAAAAGACGCTTACACCAAAAATTATTTATGAAAAATGTAAGCATCTTCACATTTTAAAATTAATTAAAAATATTTTTTATGGTAAATTTGACGATTGCAGTAAAATTGGCTTTCTGTGTTTACTAACGATATAAAATGTATCCTTTATTACTAGTCTAGGTTTTGGTTTTTATAGTATATATAGTAAATTAAAACTCACGAACATTAAATTTTTTATTTTTTTTAATGGATTAACCTTTTTTTATATTAGCACTATAAAATACCGTCGTTGTACGAGTAATTTCATTTCTCTTAAATGTTATCTACACCTAAAGTTATAGTTTTAGCGCTACTTTAAATTTTATTGATAAAAATAATAATACAATTTTATGATAAAATAATAACAAGCTGATGTTGGTATAATTGACAAAAAGTAGATACTCCAAATTTATAATAAAATACAGAGTATATAACTTTGCTATTATGGTACACCATATATATTTATAACTAATTTTAAAATGTACCCACATATTTTTTGTAATATTCTTTTATATATTCTATAATATTAAATGCGGGACTGATTAGTGTAATAATGTCCATATCTAAAATATTCTTTGACGTATAAAAAAATTAGGAAGATTATTTTGATATTTTAAAATTAGTTACAAATATACATAATATGGCTTAAGATCGTGTTAGACAAGATTATATTTTTTTAAATAGAACAACCAGCTTTTTATTTTAACCTTTTTTGGATTACAGCATTATTAATATGTAACTGAGTCATACTTTTTTCCTATATTTTATATTAACACAGAAATGGGACTTTGTGAAAGTAATTGGTCACCCAATCTAGTATTTATGATGAAATATGATTAAATTGATAAGTATATTCAACATTTTATTAGGATTCTTATAATAATCGCTTATTTAATTACATATTTAATTTAGCACCATATGAAAGCTGTAAGCGAATAATCCGCATGTCTCAAAGTCAATATTAAAAATAAATAGGTTGGGTATAAAATTACCTCTAATTAACCACTATTTCATATAGTTACCGTAATATCATAAACACAGTTCTTCTGGTACTAGCAGTTGTACACGATTTGTTTAGAAAATGTTTACATTAAAAAAGTTGAAACAACTACACTCTGTGGAATATCAATAACTTTTTGGCAAAATCTGCTTATCCACTGGTATGAGTCACGATATTTGTTTTAGATTTTGCTACTTTAAATAATCACCAATTCGAAATTAGTCTTCTTACTTTCCCAATTCACTGCGGTACCGAAATTATCCAAAAGCGCTCCTCTCCAATTCCAGAAAGTTTAGACGTCGGTTCAGTCGGATGTGCTGAAGCAGTAGAACAATTGTTCGAATTAGATCAAAAGTTATTACTAAAGAAATTATTATAATTAAGTCAGACGCGCAGTCAATTTCAATTTGAATGCGATCTGTTAGATTGACTGGAAAATTTGCATCTGCTGCGAAAATTTGGAGAATTGTGAGGCAAAGCCGATAAATTTGGGAATTGGAAACTAAAGTAGGTTATACGAATGCATTCTGAGGAAGGTATAAACGAAAAAGTAGTTTAGGAAATTTGAAGTGAACCTTTATACACATTGGCGTAGCCGTAACGTTTACAAGATTCCAAAACTATTTTATTTTACATCACTTTTACCACAACCTTAAATGTATTTTGTTTGTGTTAGTTTAAGCTTATTTCTACCAAATGCATAATATAAACATTTCTTGCCTATACATATAAAAAATTAATTACTTCTATAGTTGTTCAACTATTCATTTTTAAAAGCTTTTATTGAAGTAATTGCTAAAAGTAAAAGCATTGACTCGACGTAATTAATTAATTTTGCTAGTGTATACTTAATACCAAAAACACTACTACATGTTTGATTCTCATCAACGAATTTATTTCCCTAAAAAATAATGTTTTTGTTAATTAAAGTATATCGTTTTCAGGTAAGCAAGCATCTTTTTTTTGTAATATTGGTAACTCTTTTTTATTCTGTTTAGCAAAAAATAAATTTGTCTTCTTTTTCAAAATATTACAGTGGCATTCGATTTATTTGTCTAGTTAACATATCAATTTAGCAAATGTATGTGCAATTCGCTATCATATAAGAGAAATGTCTATAGTGGATGGACACAATTACGCTTTTATAAGGTAATAATCAACCCACCTTCATCTTATTACGTTTATTCAGATAAAAACTAGCAATGTCAGGAATATAAGACATCTGCACAGAACAAATTGATATCAATCAAAAAGAAATGAATAAAATTAGCTGTATACATATATGTATACGGGTTCATACGAGTATAATGCTTTTCTTTCTTTTTGTCGTACATTTCTTAAAGTATGAGGTCTTATGGTAATAATGAAATAATTGCTCCTAATAGCAAATAATAGTAAATGTATACTCCAAATAAACAAGTATTTATATTGAGAGTTTCAATAAAAAATAATTTGCGGGATATTATTTATTCTGATCTATTTCTTAGTATATTATACCTTCTGCGGTTTAACGATTTAATTTAGTTGTGGAATCCAAAAACAATCAATTGGGTTATTAAACAATATTCTAAAACACGCATTACGTATATAAAGTGAAAATACTGTTTAAAAAACTGCCAAAGATCAATATTAATTATATCAATATTCGAGTTATTAAATATAATAACAGTTTGTCGGCTTTTACCAAAAATTGTATTAATCATTTTCGAGAGGCTACCAGCATTGAGCAAAGTAGGCGAGCAGTGGTAGTTTAATTAGGGCTGCTTAAAGATAATCAATTACAAAAACCAGTTTGACTTGAACTGCCTTAACTACATCTTCACTTAGAAAAAATATGTATACATTTCTGCCTGACCTCAGATACCCAGTCATGATTACGGTTATTAGTTATTATAGTATTATAGTAAAAATTGAGTAGTCTAGATGATTGTTATAAAGCTTATAAAAAGATTTAAGTGTTGGTTAGTACAGGTGAATGTTTCAAATAGACATTATTAATGATGCTGCTTATATATTTTTTTCAAGCTTACTTTCATCACTTTCATTTTATATTTATATTTTTCGTCTCGTTATATCTTTATCAAAATTAAAGTAAAGCTGTATTATACTAGTTCTAATAAATATTTATAAATAATAGAACTATAGCTGTCGTCCTCTATCACAATAATGGACAGCGTGTCCATAGTTATAGATGACTGAAGAAATTCCTTTAAATGCAGTTATACTAGCAATACTTTTTATTTTCTGTAATACCTAAGTTAATAGATTGCCTTTTTTGGTATCTTGGTTTTAATTATTTTAGGTTTGAATTTATGTATGAATTGTTTAACTCATCTGATAGGGTTAGATATTTCTTTAGAAAAGCTTTATGGATCTTCTTGGAGGTAGATAGAGAAAGTATCGGTTTCTTTACATATTAATTGCGATTGCCTCTGCTTGTTATCTTTTGCATTATTTAGACCTTATTTCAGGTACGTCTTGAAACCACATCGACATTGGACCTTCATATATTTAGTTCACAAGTACAATTCCCTTTCCTGATTCGCTCTCCATATATATTTTAACTATTTTTACAATTTATTATTATAGCTTCTCTTATTAGGACTTCCAATACTTCTCGATTCATTCTCATTCTACATTTATCATTTTCAATCGTCTGTTAATCGTACAAGGTGTTTTGGTGATAATAAATTATTTGTGATTTCTTAATTTTTATAAATTCAACTAAAATTATTTATACAATAATAAGAAAAAGCAGGTTAATAAAATCGTGAATTATCACTAAGCTGTCCCAAGGAAACAAAATTAAATCATACTGGTTTCCCCGACTTCTTTACTTATGAAAAAAATTTGCTGCATTCATCATTTTTTAAATTATTGAAGTTTAATACATGCTTAATATCCATTAACTTTGAGAACAATTAAAGTAATTCACTTAAAGAAAATAGTCATAATATAATTAATAAAAATTACAAAATTATCAAATAGTTCTCGCCAGTATTAAAAGCATATGTTTTATACTATAGATTACCAGTCAAATCAAAATAGAGTTCACATTCTTATGTCTATTATTATTCTTTAACGATTTTTTTGAAGCAAATAGGATAATTTTTAGTAATTTTCTCTTCTCATCTCGAAGCCATTTTGTCTCGTCTTGAGTGTATTTTGGCTCGAATTTCAGGGCGAGACTAGAGAAGATAACATGTCCCGAAACAGGCTCGAGACGAGACAATATCTCTAAAAAATTTGTAATGATTAAAATGATTTATAATATTAATATTTGTGATTGTTTTTATTGTGAATGTATGTTTCATAAGAGTAAGTTTTTACAAAAACACTTAGTAATACTTAATAAAAGTACTAATAAAAATTTATTATTCTCTATTTATCTTATTAATGAGTAGTTTGATAAAATAGTATTTTAATTGATTCGAATTTCATTACTCACTTTTGGGTTTGCCTATGAATTATTATATTATATTCAAGCTTTTTATTTAAAATTTAATATACATTTGTGTTTTTTTAAATCTGTCTCTATTTCAAGAACTGGTACATTTAACAAAAGTTTATTAATACAATCAAATAAGTTACGAGTATGTATACAAAATGTAACAATTATTATTTGACAATAACAATTTAAAATTTTTATCCAAAACTCCTCGGCCCCCTCTAAGCCTCTATCTATTATCTGGAGTAAAGTCAAAAGTTCCTTACTTTTTTTAAATAAAGAAGGATCAATGATCGGTAGAGTACCTTTTTATGTAATTTATGAGAACATTTTAAATAAAGGGCTACAACATTTTATGTATTATATATTTTGAGAAACAGGTTAATTATTGTGATTTTGTATGTATTAATTATCTATTTGTCGTTTAAGTTTTTATATTGAAATAGGTTATAATATATATCCTTTAATATGACATGTATTAATTAATATAAATTATATGTACATAAAAATTAAAGTAATTCGATATAAACGAGAAGAGATAAAGTCTGTCTCCTATCGTCTCGATCCCAGTTTGCTTTTGAGTCTCGTATCGACCTATGGCTCGTCTCGACTAATGAAATATGAATTATATATCAAATATCTATTTCAATTTTTATAGCAAAATGAGGCAAATTGTATAGACATGTAAGTAGATGTAATATGTTGATAACCACACACACATACAAGCTGTTTATTCCTGAGCTCGTCGATTCTTTTTTTTTTTGTGGTGAATCACACTGTTTTTCTTTTATTTTATTTTTTTGCTTCTTCTGTTATCCTGATCCATTTTTTTGTCCTTTATATCCGTTTACCATTCGGTTATATACATTTTTCCTAAGTCTTATTTAATTTGACCTTCCCATCTTATCTTCCATCTTCCTTTTGGTCTTTCTACTTCTGGAGTCCAGTTAGTTACTCTTCTTATTAGCGTTAACGGCTCACTTCTCATTATATATCCATACCATTTTAATCGTTGAGCTTTTATGAACCTTACAATTTTTTTCCCCTAATTTCATAATTCATTTTGACTATCCCAAAAAATTTTTCTTAATACTTTCTGTCAGCTATTTTCAACGCTTCTTCGTTTCTACTTGTCAAGCACATTGTCTCTGCTGTATATGTCATTGTTGGCCTTATAGCGGTTTTATACAATTTTACTTTAGTGTTTTTGCTTAAATGTTTTTCTTTTACCAATTTACTATATTTCCAGTACGCTTTATTTCCGGAATTTACTCTTTCTGCTACCTTTATATTTCTGTCGTTTTTTCCATTGATCGTTTTCTACTTTTTATACGTTGATAATAATTTAAAATAGATATAAGTAGTAACTAATAAAATAGTGGGAGCTCGTGAATCTTTCTAGTTGCGGCCCCACCGAAGATCAGATCTTAAAAAGTTGCCGTTGTTTTAAGACATAACTGAGCCATAACTCACTCAAAACTGAATCTAAATCTGATGGAGTCTACATTAATGTGACTTTAACTAGTCATTACTTCAGTTAACGTATTTGAGTTTAATGCTTAATAATTTATCAGAGCAAGAATGGCGGAGAGGTCCGCCTTTGTGCTACGTAACCAGATTCTTTCTGGCTCCCGGTCATTCCGGTTCGAGATATTTTTAATATGCGGCCCGAGTTGGTTTTTTGCGTGGATATTTCTACCGAAACGGTAGCTATGTTGGCAGTTCCTTCTCAACATTTGTTTTTTCGGTCAAGATATTAAAATAAATTTATTTTGTGGGATCTCGGAATAGTTATTGGGCACGCATTTTATTGAAAATCTTTCTCAAAATATGGCATTCTTGAATAATCTAATTTTTTAAATTGTTTTATGTAATATATTTGTGAAGGCGAGGTCGAATTTGTGGCAATTTTGGGAAAATATGGAAGTTATAAAATTAAATTGTGTATTCGAATGTATCGGGAGAACTTCGGTAGAATACATAGAAGGCCAAATCTTTATTCATTAGAAAAAAAAAACAAAAGTTTAGTATAAAAATAATTACTTTTCTACACTAAGCATTATAAGATTTTGTGTCTAGGTTATTAAATATTTTCTCCATTTTGATTAATATTTAGTTCTCATCTGAAATTGTCTGTCATTCAATTTCGACTTTAATATTTTTATTATAAACTTGAAAAAAAATAGCAACTTCACGAGGGGTTGCCACTATACCCTATAAATTGTTTCCAATAAATGAATTAATAATACATTTAAAACGGGTAGGTATATATATTTTCCAAAAAAATATATTTTATTAAATAAGATCGTTTACCGCTCATGTAATGTAATATACAATTATTATGCACGTGGAATATTGGAGGTTATGCGACTCCTGCAAAGTACTTTCAATCATATTTAAAATGATATTTTCAACTTTGGTAATGTAATAAATATACAATATCCTTTTTCTATTGTACTACTTCCCACAAACTATATATCTATCCAATTCTTATTAAAACTTCAATAGAAGCTATCAAAACCTCCTTATAATAAATGACAATAAACTTGAAATTTGAATTTTAAATGTCTATTCCTTTCTGTCATCGTTATTATTCTCAATAACCATAAAATGTTTGTGGAGATAAGTCTTATTTATTGTACAGTGTAAACTAGTTGCACAACATTTTTGAGACGGTTGTATATGTCAAAAGTGATTGAACTTTTGGTGTCATCATTTACTCTCTTCAAACGTCGACAATTTATTTTTAATATTTCTTAGAATGTTATCTCGCAGACACTAAGTAATATAACTTGGCGTAATTTAAACTGTAATGTGAAGTAAAAAATGTATTTAATTACAAACCTTTATGAATTTTGTAAGATTTCTAGTTATTCCTAAGTTTTAAGGACCACTGTTAATTAACAATAAAAAAATTAAAAAAAAATCTTTTTCCCATCATTACCAATAAAAATATTTCTCAAAACGTTTGGTGGTGAAAGTGCAACAAATCAATTCTACTTTAATCTTTAATTGCAACGCTGGTATCGAACTGAGGATGCAAGAGTTAAAAAAAAAGAAAAAAGAAAAGTCGATGGCAGTGATTATGTACGCCATTTAATTAACACAACCAGGTTGGATTCTTGGAAAACTCAACTACACAACAAATTAAAGGAACAAGGAAAACCGGGTCCAATTCCGAACCGTTAACCGTTCTAGTCAAAGCAAAGAATCCTTTGGATGGATAAAGACCGAAGAAGGAGAAAAATTTAATTATTTAACGATGACTGCGACTTTTCCTGAAATTGAATGGGGACGGTCTGCAGAATGAAGACAGCTTTCGGATTTTAATTATATATTTAGCCTCTTTTATCATTAGCTAACGAAACTTGTTTATTTTTATAAAAAATATTTTACTTACTAAAACAATTCCGAATTTAATTCCTTATACCTCATAAAATAGAAACAATGCCGACCACGGTCGTCGAATTATCCGAGAGCTGACATTCGGTTCCCCGGAGTCCAGTGTTCGAGTCCCGGCGTGCGCATGGATGTTGTGTGAATACAAATATTTGGTACAATAGGACCAGGACAGGAAAAATTTTTTTTCATATGCTTCGGTTTGATTAACACAATTTTACCCACCAATGAAGCATTTAGGTAATACTTTACGAGTCCTCGTATTAAGAATGGACCTAAAATAACTACATTGAATTGAGAACCGTACCAAGGATTAGAATAGTTAGTTAGGTTAGATTAGGTTTAGTTCCTATTATTTGTATAAAATATATCTATACTCGTTTACACCCAAGTTATGGGCCATCCCTATAACTTTTGAATGCCCTGGCATTATTATTCGCGTTGGTTATATTAAAGGCAGCTTTGGATCAACTGACGTAAAAATTAAAAATGTTTTGAATGATCTGGTGTAAAAATTCAAAATGGCCGACTTACGATTTCACCGGAAATATTGCAAAAGCTAATCATTTAAGTGGAATAGGCTGTATATTTTTATACTTATTTGAATTCTACGGGTTCGAATACATACTGATCGATTATCAAGCGTCACTTTAGATCTACTATATTTTTTAAATATAGTAGTGGGGTCCTTTCAAATTATCAGCAAAATCACCTAGAAAATCATGAATAAAATTAGTTTACTTAAATTTTTTTAATTATTATTTCAAAACATTGTTACATTGTCTAAATATAGTCGGCTTCAGGAGGATGTTGTGTTCACAGAAATTAGAAAATGATTAATTACTGCTTTATTTCAGAACTTAGGAAATTACCATTAACATAATTTTACTGATACTTGAAAGAGCTATTTAATATATAGGATGCCGTATGTATATTTCTTTTAAAAAAGGTTTACTTAAAAAACTTGTTCTCCTCAATTTAATCATTAATAAAATTAAGGAAAATGCTTTATTTGAGAAATTAATACTTTTTAGATGATTCTGTTTCATTTTTTGGTAATTTAAATGAGATTCAAAAAATAATATTAAAAAAAAATTGTGATACAAAATTAAATATGTCATTTGACTAGTATGTATTTGAACCCGTAAAATATAAAGGATGTTCCATTTCATTTTTTACTTTCACATTATTTCTGTTGAAACCGAAAGCCGTCCATTTTAAATTTTTACGTCAGATGATTCAAAACTGCTCTAAAATAACCAACCCGAATTATAGAAAAATCCGCCACACCATTAAAAAGTTTACAGTTGGTATACATAAAGATTATGGTTTGTTAAAATAAATAAGACCTCTGTTAAGTATACTAATACATACATACATGAATATTTGTAATCATTCACGAATCCATGCGAGTAATAGGGGACGCTTTACTAATATCTTAAAGTAGGGACATATCAAGGTGGAAACATCGTTCCAGTCATTTTAATTTGTAATGTACAGGCAGTCGTGGTCGTACATACAAAAATAATCCCATTAACTGCTCGGTCCTCAATTGGTGTTTTAAATTATTAGATTAGTAAAAAATTGAATAAAAGAGCAAACTAGTAATTTATTTTAACTTTGTCGACTCATCCACAATTTTAGATAATTAACATCTTGTTGTGAACTATATGTATAATTTATAACACTTTATAATTTAATACCATAATTAGAAAGCGGAACTGGTTCAAATTGATTATTGGAGGCGGTAATGGATGGTTAATGAATTAACTTTGTGCAAAAATTTTGGATAAAGCGCTATTTGGGCAGTAAGGTAGATAAGTTCAACAAATTCTACAATATTTGCGGTTAAGAAAGTAAGCTCTATGTTATAGTAATGCAGATCGTATAAGAAAATTAACAGCATCGTATTATTAATCTTTTACATGATTTTTCTAATCAGTATGTTAAATAAATTTAACATTTTTCATTATTGACACATTTTTGTTAATTTTACATATGAGCTCTGTAGATATAATAATAAATCAAGTATTTTTATTATAGTATTTTTATCGTATTCGTTTCATCATATTTATAAACTTATTCTATAATTCTCCACATAATTTTTAAATATCCTTTATCTGTTATTCAGTTTAAAAATACGAATTCATTGGGGATAATAAATGATTTTAGCAATTTTGAAAAAACTATTTTTAATAAACTTTTATAGTATTTATTGCTCGCCAATATTTTACAGTAATTGCTTAAAAAATATTTCTATTTCAAATGTATCATGATGCTTTAATATTTAACCAACCAACTAAATTGTAATTAAACATTTTTGTTTATACCGAGTTTAATTTTATTTAAATTTAATATTGAATATGTCAATTAACAATAAAATTTCTATATACATACATATACTACCGACAATTCATATAATTTTATTTCGTTATTAACTGGGTAATATACATATATTAGGATGAATTCATGCTGCGGTTTAGTGTACATAGTGTACATTAAAATAAATAATTCATTTGCTGTCTATAGTGAAATTATGCAATTTTATTTACAGTTAATAATATGCTTTTAGATTGTTAAATGTAAATGCATGTATTAATAATTCACCTATTACAACATAAATACAAAACAAAAGTAAAACTTTATAACATGAAATAATTTGCAATGATGTTCAAATCTATATATTATAAATTAATTAATAAGAAAGTACCTGATACTGCAAAAAACATGCGGTAATATAAATATTTTATTATTATTTGTAAACATTTTCTACATTAAGATATAACTATTAAATTATTACATATATATTTATAATACTCTATAGTTTTTTTTAGATATACATACTATTACGACACAGGAATTTTAAAATATACGGTGTGGTCAAAAAAAGTAACATGCTTCTTAAAATGGAACACCCTATACTTGGCTACATTTTTTAAATCAAACGCAAAAAATATTGTAGAAACTATTATTTTTTATGGAAAAAAAATATAAAATACTGGGTTGTTCGTGTTTATTAAGGTTATACGTGCATGAAATAAAAAAAAAATGTAAAGACTTTGCGAGTTAAGTATAAAAAAACTTTATACTATTTGAAATGGAATCACTTAGGCATTCTAGTGAAATAAAACAATAGTGGGTGTTCTATTTAACTTAACAAATTATGCAAGCTAGAAGTGATATCGCAGTATTTAGAACCTCCTGTGCATTTCTGTTTAACATCCAATGAAGCAATTAATTGCTTAAAGTAGCTACATTAGTTAATCCAAAAAACATTTATTTAAACTCATCTGATTTAGTCTTTTTATTTTTTGTGACCATCGGCATTTCGTGAAAATTCGAAATTTCTCGAAATGTGTCCGATCTAGGTATAGGAGTGTTTAGATTGTTTCGTTATTTTTGCGAACAATTCAAAAATATAGTAAAAATTTAGAGTCTTTCATTAAAAAAGAACGTAGTTTTCGTATGTCACACCTTTTGGACCGCCGTATACATTTAACACATTTTCCAAACGTAGTCTTTATTTGACCTACACGCTTCTTTATAAAAATATTTTTCACATTTATCATTTAGGTACCAGATTCCGCGTCGTATAAAGTGGCACATCCTGTATATTTATAATGTTTATTCATTATCTCTTTTTATGTATAATTAAGTCTAAGTAAGGATAGAAATATTCGGAATTCACCTGAAACCGCAGCCCCAAAAACAATACCAATTAGTTACCGTCCAGTAGCTTTGTCGGGTTGCTACTAGTGACATTGGTAAAACTGTCTGCTACTAACTATCACAAAGCTGGCAAAACATGTAAAAACATCTGTCCTATAGCACTGTATTAATTAATAATTGTCCCTGTAAAAAAGACACCAACATAAAGGAGGCAATTTAGGAAATGAGTTTTTTTGGTCAACTTAATTGGAAACGGGACTGTAATTGACGAAATTATAAATAATAAAACCTATATTAGAGTTTATTTAATTCGTGGGGAAAAAGCTGAAATTATGTTCTTGGAAATAAAACATATACAGTGGCGGTTAACTGAGTTTTGTTAGATTTATTTTTGTTCTTCAACCTTCTAAGAATATTTTATTTAAGTTCAAAGCTGATGATGATGTTTGAAAATATTTGAATTACTTTTTTATTATAGTGGTCATGGATCTATTATTGGGATCAGCCTTCAAAATAGTAGCTCGCATCGAGAAGACGTACATTTATGTTATTCTCTTTTTGTCAAATTTGCCGTAGAATAAAAGAAATAATTTTATAGAAATAAAATAAATGTATTAAAAAGTCTGATCAAATGTTTGTTTCAGTATCTTCTAGTCTAGTCTAAGCAAACGGAATCTGAAAGTTGGTTCTAATTAGCATAAGAGTTTCGGGAAACATGAATGAAATTGTTGAACGTTTCAAGGAAAATCATAAGCTGCACTGCTGCCACAAAACCCAATAAAACCTGCCTCAGAGCTATAAGCTCCGACTCGAATGCTGGAACAATAATACAATTAAAATTAATTAGCAGAAAGCAACTTATATCAAGTACTCAAGTCCCTTTCATTACGATTGTTAAGTAAATTAAGTAAATGTTGAAATACATCAAAGAAACTGCAGCAAGACATGTTTTGTGTTCCTTTTTCAAAGAAATATCAAGTTCCGGGCAAATATTGTGACATTGAGCGTACGAAACGCCTTACAATTTACATTTTGATATTTCTCCGCTAGGCGGCAATTCTGATCCTTTGAATAATATTTCGTTGACAGAAAATTAATAAATTTAACGAATTTAAATTCAAAGATTGCTTCACTAGAACAGAACCTTGATTTCCACAAATCAAAGGAATAAAATACAATAAAACAAGAGCACATAAATAATAACAAATATTCTTTTTAATATAACTTTATGTATTAAAATATGTAATATTCAAAATAATAGTTCTCCTAAAATAGTATCATAATTGATTTTGGATCTCTCTTTTTGTGACGCTCGTTTTATTTATGTGTCACCTCTTTTTTAACAAAATATATATCTTTCATAATATTCAGCTGAGTTTTAGTTTTACCTCTCGTCGATAAGAAGCTTAAGCCTTCTGTGGCAGGTTAAACATGAATAATTCATATAGGAAAACTTCGATATGGGTAAATAACCCACTCAGGAGAAATTGAAGTTTTGGAATGGTATAATTTGACTTGCATTGAAGTTTGAACGTGTGAGAGTTGAAATTGATATTAGAAAGTTGACCCAACTTGGGCAATTTTTTATTGGGGCTAATGGAGGACATTATTATCTGAAATTTAGGGCACAAATACAATTCTAGCAGTATTATCTAAACTAAGTCTCAAAGGTTTTAATAATTATTATAATTTGACTTTTATTACTTAGATTAATGTTAACACTCTTATTAAGCAGTAAAAACTAACTATAAGATATTAGTTTTTGCATTTGGTATGGAAACAATAATTTTAATATCTTTTGCTTGAAAATAATGTTATAATTCTGGAAAGTTATAACAATTAGATATTTGTTAGTTAAGCATAATATAATGACTTTCCAATGCATTTCTATGGTTAATGAAACTTCCGTTATATTCTAAAATCATTGCTACTTTCCAGCAGAAAAAATTAGTCGCCGTTACTAACTCGTAGAAATATACAATGATTTACAAGTTAATTCAGTACTTTATCAAAGTGTACTGCCTATTACTAGAATAGGTTTTACATTAAATTATAAATATTATTATTCAAAATTACAGCAGCAAGTACTAAATCTGAGTTACTTAACAATATTAATAGATTTAAAAATTGATATAATCAACATTTTAAATTCGTAGATCAAATAAAAAGACTTGGAGGTACATAAGATGCAAAACATTTTGTAAAACATATCAATGAGCACATTCTATATTTAAAATTGTTTATGGAAATAAATAATTTTAAATAAAATATAGCGATAAAGTATATAGTACATAAGGTTAAGTGGAAGAATAACTTAATGATGACTGTTTATTATTTAAATTGAATTTCGCCATTAATTTTCTTTATATTATTGTTAATTTCATTTAAATGTTTCCTATACGTTAAGCAAATAATAAAGTAATTTATTACAATCCTTACAACTAAATTTGTTCAATATGACCAGACCCCAAAAATTTTTTAATTTAAGTCATCTTTAATAAATATTTTTTTACAATTAGTACACTTAAAAGTTAGTTAGGAAGTATTTATAAGATTATGTGCATTGCACACAAACCTTATTTATTGATTTTTTTTTCAGGTAAGCATCAATTCCCTCCTAAGAAAAAATGGTTTTAGTATGGTGAGTCCATATTTTGATTTAATTATATTTTTTCTACACGGGTAGTCGTTAGCTCAATATTTTATTAAGAATATAAGTTGATTTATTTTGTTGCTGTCACCATTTCAACTTTTATTGGTAAGTGTCGTTATTGCATGCTTTTAAAATTTAAGAACATGGTTTTTGCACTAGGTTTAAAATAGCTAGTTTTAATCTTGTTCAAGAGCATTCCCGCGATAACTTTAGCATTGGCTGTGGCGATGTACATGACCGATAAAAAGTAAAACATTGTATCTATTTCCAATGGTCTCCTCACGTCTCTGCTTTCTAAACTTTTTATTGCCACCCAGTTAATCGCCGCCTAAGTGTACTGAGGTGACTGGTAACTGCTATCTCACATCTCCAAATAGATACCATAAATGACCATTAAGGTTTATTTCTGACACATGAGTCTAGCGAGCTGTCCAATTACTATTAAAAGCTTGGTTTTACGCAACAGAATGGTCCAATAAAATCCCAAGATCCTATCTTTTTACTCCCGACGAAATCAGCAATTTAAATTTCGGCTTGAATAAAAGTTGAATTTTAAATTTTATTACTTCATTCAAGAACTTGACCAAAATCAACTCATATTATACCTCACTTTTTCTTATCACTACTAATTAATTGCCGCCTTTTCTTCGAAACCATCTGAATGCCTTAATGAGCATATTAGTTTAAGCCTAAATAATAGCTATTACTTGTCACTCTTTCTGACATCAGCTGATAAAATGTGAGGTCATAAAGATAAATATATTCAATATCTATTTTATTGGACCTAATCGTTATTTTCTTAGTTTAGTGACGAAATTTATTATTATTATTTCTATATACAACCCTTTCTTCTTCGACTACTTATTCTTTCTAAATATTTTGCTGCTTTCACCAATATTATTTTAGATCTACATCTATTTTTTTACTCCTAGTAGCTTCGTTGGTAATACATGTTCTGGAAATCATAATATTTCCTCTCCTCATCCATACGTTGCTCCATAGGGGTTTTCAATATTACTTTTTCTGTAACACCTATGCATAATTTCTTTTTCATCAAATTTAAAATTACCTATGATTACAGTTAGAAATTACATATCGCATATTTGAAAGTATTTAGGATATATTTAAAAAAATAAATTGATATGACTGAGATTGAACGCCTTTAAAAAAACAAATTTCTCTGCACGTTTGTAAATCTTTGTGAATTTTTATATTTGAGGGAAAACATGTTTCAGCTTTGATCGCAAAGAAGGAGCTATTGTTAAATTCATGGGAGATTGTGGTCGCAAAGCCTACATGTTCTGAAATATAAAGTTTTGACGTTACTGATGTGACAAATAACTGAAAGCTTCGTATCGTATATTGCACAGAAATATTTATATGAGTTTGGATAAAAAATATTTTTTTAAGCTTATCTGCATTTATTAACAATTCAAAATTGTGTATGTACGGTTAATGAGACAGATTGGATGGATTTAATCAATTTAAACAAGGAGCCCTTAAATGGAAATATCCTGGTATAAATTATGTGTTAAACTCCATTTGTTCTTTTTATCTGCAAGTCGTAATAAACATCTTACTTATCTTCTTTAGATGTAAACGAAATTAAAGATGCAAATGTTGCAATAATTACCATTCGTCTTTTAAAATTATTTGATGAGATAATCTCCTCTAAAACTTCTGGCGCTGGTATTTAAAATGTCGTACTTTAAAAACTTAATTTCGTTGGCCAACGCTGCTCTAGACGATAAATTAGGAACCTACAGAGATAAAAAAAATGCCAACAACTGTAATCATCAACTTGTAATTAATTACATTCCCCAGAACTTCCGTTGTCGACAAGGATTTAATTTAAATTTTTATTTTCCCCTCTTTGGATTGGGTAATTAACAAACCTACAATGGCGTTATCTGATCCTGCGACCTTAGTCCTTTATAAATAATCTATTCTGCGTGCGTTTACCAGTTCCCATTTTCGAAATGGGCGAGATACTTACCGTGATAAATATTGTGTCATTAAACAGGTTACCTACTTCTCAGGATAATGAAGACATATATGGAAGGAAGTATTAAGATAGGACCCCGGAAGGTTTATGTTGCCAAATACTCCCTAATGACCTTTTTACAAATTTTAAACTAACTTCACCTGATATTACTTTCCAAAGCAATAGCAACTTCTGATGAAATTATTGTGTAGCATTTGAGTAAACAAAAAATAGAATAAAACCCAGCCCTTCTCACCCCTATACAAACCAATTTAAAAAATAATTCCTAATTTCTTTAACCTTCAATCTCTAATGTGATTGCAATCCTCAGCTTGTCAAATTTTTACATACATAATAAAATAAATTGAGAAGCTGGGGAACCCCATTAGGAGTATTGAGAAGCAGTCACGTGATATTTTCTTCAAATTAGAGAATGTCTTTTCCTATGTAGGACTCTCAGTTAATTGGAAAAATCATGCAAATCAGTTTATTTATAAAATGTGGCAAATTAACAGGTTTTTATTGACTTTACCTCAAAATATGAATTTAGAAAGAATAAAGTTTCAGATTCACTAGTAATTACTTAATTTCTATATATTTAATTTCTATGTAACACTCGTAATAACTGAAAATTGATAGTTTTCAGTTCACTGTAAATAGTTTCTTTCAATTGAAAAATAATAAGACATTGTTTAAAAAAATGTATAAACTGATTCGTTTCCTATTTCCTATCGAAAGATATAATATCCACAGGAAGAGAGGGAAATATAATTAAAAAAAAATATTAGATTACCACAGAAACTATATTCCAAAACTGAATACAACAACTTAATTTTAAGCACGAATTAGATATATAAAATGTACCTAAGTTTTAAAACAAATTTTGATATAAAATATTTATAAATATCACCATACTATTCCATGAATTCTACCCCACAAACCAATGAAACAAAAAATCTAAAAACTCAAAAGATATTTATATAAAAAACTGTAATTGAATTAAATTTTTTGTTAAACAATACAAAAAAACCAATACTATTTTAAATTCTACCTCAGAAACAAAAACCAAATTTACACTGATAAATGAAAAACGAAATGAAAATAATTTAAACTATCAATTGGTGCATTAAGAATTACTAATAAAAAAAGCCGTATTGGTCCTGTAATACTATTAACTTCCTATTTTGCTCTGATAAATTAGGTTTTGTTTCATCTTGTAATTTTGAAAATTTAACTAAATAATAAATTCTCATCCTACGAGAAGATCTAAAATCAGATACTTATAATAAAACAAGAGAAACTCAAATAATCTGAAAATCTGTCCTAAAAACCAAATTGTTTAAAATGACAAATACAAATTTTATTAAACCTCATAAATAATGGTAAAGCATAATCTGTAGGGAAATCTGGACGAATGGGAAAATGGCATTCTCTGAGGTAACAAAATTTTATACAAAATAAAAGTTCAATATTAATAAATAAGTTTTCATAAAAGCTAGGTTAAGCCGGGAAATATTTAATGGCAAACTCATTCTAATGTCATAGAGTTTCAAATTCGTTTGAGATTAGTGAAAATATCTCTTGTGTATGTCACATTTTGATAAAACATACTAAACCTATCAAAATATTTATGCTTAATACTACTTAATAAAACTAAAAGAATACTGTCATTAAAATAAATCGAGAAACGTTACATTCATATTATTCACATTGGTATTTTAAACCACAATGATTTTAGATTCAAAACCGTGAACTAAAATGCAAAATGAAACAAGTTTTTCTAACGTAGAAAGCAGCGGAGAATAATGGCGAGACAAATTGGGAAGTAAAAACAATTCCAGAAGTAGGTTATTGGTTGTTACTGCTAAAGAAATGTCACCACAAAATGTTTTTGGAGAAGTATTTCCTTTGTATTCAATAAGAGATCATTCTATTTATATTCTTCTGGTGATAAAGATCAAAAATATTATTAAAGTACTGGTTTGATGTTTGCACAGGAGCTAGTTTTTATTTCTCTTAGTACCGGGCTTTCTAGAAAATCGCTTATATTGTCATTACAACTAACATTTGCATTCCCAGTTTACCTATGCAGTATCGATACAATACCTTCAGCCATAAATTGCAATGAAAAATCAACTCCGACTTGAAAGATTTATTACTTTCAGCCACTGGTATCTGGGGTTCAGAATCGATAAGGAAATGGTGTGGCAGAGAGTGGTGAATCGCTTAATGTTTTATGCTACAGTGAATATAAAAATAAGCTTAAAATCACAAAGTATAATAAAAAGATGATATACCCAAGATGCTACACTTCTGTCAAATTTGTCGCCAAAATAATACGTAAATTTGAATGGACCGGTGGCACTGTAATTTATAAAATACTTGCTATTGATTTCATTAATAAAATAAAAGAATCTTGTGGTTATAATATTAAATAGTTTAGACAAAAAATATCTTGAGGAAAATATTAAACAACCTCAGTTATACGGGAATTCCAATCAGACTCGTATATAAAAAAAACGTCTTTTTTAATTTTGATTGATATTATTTGACTTAAAAAAAAATAAACTCAGTGGGTATTTTATTATAATAATCAAAACTTTTATAAATAAAACTAAAATCAAATCCTTGAGGCCTTTCAAGTAAACAAATCAACGCAATTTGTAGCTGTTTTTCAAAAATGCATTATACAGGGTCGCACTAACCTTTTATGCTATATTTTGATATACTGAAAAACATTTTAGAAGTCCATAAAATAAATTTAAGTACGTACCTATTACAAATTCTCACTATGGTTATCGCTTGACCAATAGGATGCAGAGGACCTTTAGATCACGTACCAATCACAACAGATATATTGTAGCATTGATTTGTTCTGTACTTCTTTTTATACTGCTCCCATTTAACTTCTACGTTGCTTATTTCTCTTATTGCATATATGATTTTATGTCCACATCTCTTTTAACTGTTACAAGATAACTTTAACTTTTCACATTCGGATCTTTACCTTTCCTTAGTGTTATGCTTTCTATTTTTATATTTTCTCCTTCTTCTAATTGCCTTTTTAAAGAATCTGTATCCATATTTGGAACAGCCTTTAGTACAATTATTTTTAACCTATCATATTTGTCTTTATAAGTATAATACTGTATTCCTCTTTTTTCCATATGTTTCACCACAAGTTCACTCTGTTCCTTGCTTCCATAGAAAATTTTGATTTGTTTCTGCTAAATTGAATAGAAAATGTATCAGATTTAATTGCGTCTCTTACCCGTTTTACGAATCTCCAATGATCCTTTGGACTCCCTTCCAGTACTACCGGTGGTGCCTTCTTAATTGTTTTTTCCTCTACCTCCATTCCAGCTATTTTATCAGCCTTTTTTATGTTGAACTAGCACGTCAAATTGGTTTTTACCTCCTTATCTTCTTTAGTTCTAGGTTTTCTAGCTCTTTTACTTGGGCCAGGTTTTTTCCAATCGTCTTCACTCTCGACAAGTAATTCTTCTTCCATTTCTTGGCTCCATGGTTTACCTTTTACCGTTTCCCGCAGCTTTTTGTCTCCGCGACAAAACTTATCCATAACAATAACTCTTCCAAAACACTTTACAAAACTATTGTTCCCCAAAAATTGGGTTTTACTCCCCTAAAATTGGGGTTTTGGACTTGAGTTGCTAGCTGCTTGAATTTGATTTTAGAGGAAATATCAATGTATGACAACATCTTGGTCAGTGCTGGTATCAGAAACACACAAATTATAAATACGGTTATGAACTAACAGCTAACAAAATATGTAGGTGGAATTAACTGCGCAAATAATGAGGCAAAATCTAAAATAATTTTACCAGCTAGTTTTTTCTTTTGTTTGCTGTGTCCCTGGAATTTTTGGGATCGATGTTTTTGTTCTTTGTTGTATAAAATATGAAATTCCTCTTTGCTTAGTTTTATCATTATATCATTATACAATTCTTTTGGTATGTTTTTGAACCGATATAAAGTGCCCCGCTTTTTCCTATCACATAGGAGAGGAATCAAAAAGCACCAGAAGAGGATAAATCGTCAGCTACACGTTACGCACAGGCTAGTGCTTCTCCTAACGAGAAAAAATAAGAAAAAAGAGTATTATTGGACCTAGTCCTTGTCGAAAACATCTATTCATTGTGAAAGAAAATGTTTTATACTTGTGTCACTTTTATTGCTCTTCAGAGCGGATACCTTGACCATCTCTTTGTCAAAGTCGCAACTAAATGATACCTACTTTTATTGGAAAAAATCCAAGATTGTGGAAGTTCTTACAGGGAAAATGTAGAAAATGGAAAAATATAAATCTTGTAGACTAATTAAATACAATAAATACCATTTATAACGAAAACATCATTTCATATCAAACTGTATGAAAAATATGGATTAAATTAACGGTTTATTTAATCTATTCAACTAAAACATATAATCATTTTCTGCAAGCAAATATAGAGTTCTAAACAATTCACCTGCACTTATTACTTTCTATTCAATATTAATAAGTTTAAATGAATTTAATCAATCGTTTCAAATCAATATAATGCACAGTAGACAAATGGCTATATCCAACTTTTATTTTAAATTTATGTGTTCGATGTTGATATTTGTGCTAGAAAAATATTTTTTCTTTGCAATTATTGCTATCATATTAGGATTTTTAACGGTAATTCTGCTTGCATTTTTTTTTAATATTAATGTATTAATTTAATAAAACTGGTAAAATTCTATAATTTTGCAGAAATTTCTGTTTTTCCAGTTCACAGGTTGTTTGTACATTGCAAATTTTTAACAATGTGTCTATATTGGATACCAACTACACACACCAATTATCTGTAATAACAATTAGCTTAAAATGACAAATTTTCAGATATTAGCTGAAAATTCTAGCAAATTCAAACTGGATATCGGGCTAGTGAAACAAATCATTAATTCATTAATTTTTATTGCAAAATGACGACTATTTTGGCTTTTTATTACATTTTTTTTTAATAAAAGTCATACAATAAACAGTAAATTTTAAACAAAAATTTACCCTTGTGTAATTTCTAAATTTAGGTATGGGTAGAAAAGTCACTAATAACTAGGATGCTGTATTAATTTAGTTGCACTAACTAGGTTATTATAAAATTAAGTTCTATAATTTTCTGAACGTATTTACGACTGACTATATTCCTATATCAGTTTATAGCTAAAATTCAAATTCAGTCAGGTTATGACTATATATTAAACTATAATATAACTATAGTTGGTCAATTTGCATTAACAGCAAAGTTGCTTGTGTGCTAGAGCTTTCCATGGCGATATATATGATATGATTTATAGATAAAAATTGCATGTTTACCAACACTGATTTAAGTGATAACTTTGACCCTATTTTTAGTGGAATATTTTTAAAACTACTATTATAATTTCATTAGTTTTTGAATTCAACTACGAAAAATTAAAATTAAGGAATTAGTCTTAAACAAGCTTCTCAAAAATGTGGCTGGAAGGTATAAATTTAAGTTATTACAATTGTTATATATAATATAAGATCTTAAATGTGATTTGAATTACGTTTAATTCAATCACAATATATAAATACCATAACGGTGATGGGTTAAAACCAGATTTATCTATCTTATCAATCAATCAAGTGGATAATATGATTTCTGACTTTTCCATCTGCTTGTGATTACTGAAATACGTCATACGAGAACTATTCTTGATTGATCTTTTATAATATATCTTAATAAAGAAGAAATATTCGACTTGTGATTTAAGTATCTTTTTGGTTATTAACTTTCTAAGTTAAGTTCACTTTTACGTTCGTATTCTATCACTCAATACATTATATGAGACCACCGTCAACTTCAGAAAGTGTTTTGCTAACTTTAAAGTTAAACTTTAATTTCACCTTCAAACTGTATAGCAAGTTCTTCAATTATAAAAGTTACTTGAATGGGCTTAAAACCCACTTTTTCTTCAACGCTATCAGACGTAACAGTTTCTTCGAAAAATAATATGTAAAAGTCAATCATTAGTATTTTCTATTTTACAACTCAGATTAAACTCAATGGGCAATTGTAAAACCGTGAATTTATTAAGATAGATCTAAAAAAGAAAAACCACTGACAGAACTGGAATAGGAGAGAGAGTTTATTTGTAATATAATGTATCGACCCTATCAGATCAACACTTAAAGGTCAAAATACAACAGTGTGTTATTTCTTTTTTAAATAACGTTACCCAATTAAGTAGCGTTTTGTGGGAACTCAACGAATCATACGTTAGTTAGATAAATTAGATACCATTTCAAAATTAACAAAAACTACTTCCTCTATCTCTTTAGTTACCTTACCATTGTTTAATCTAATCTTGCAAGGCTGAACTGACTTTTTTAACTATAGGAAAACAGCTCGAACTAGTTGTTGTGTGAAACTAGATGTCCTTATAGATTACACTATACTAATTTAATCAGGATATGACCCACTAAATCTAAATCTAAACACACAATAGTGAATCTAATGGAACAATTGTATTAGATATCGGTCGTGAATGGATTGAATTAAAATGGAAATTACCTACGAAAAGTTTGCTACTATTAGTTAGATTAAGATGATAAGTGATTAAGGAATGGAAAAACTTATGCAGATATATTTACCATAGAAGATTTAATGTTGTTTTAAATATATTATCGTATTTAATTTAATTTAATTCTAAATTTACAACTCAAATGATATTTTGTAAATTTGGTAATGATATTCTAAGTGTTCGTGTATACGAGTAGGATGCTTCTATATTAGTATTTATTCATAAATCAAGTTAAATGAGTTGTAGATATCTCTGTGTTCGCTTTTCTTAATTTGATAATTGAATTGTTATTTTGAAAATTCATATGGCAATAAATTAACATAAGAAATTAAAGTTGAACTTATTGTTATCATTTAAATGGCTTTACATAAGCCCAGAGCAGATTTATTGAGATGTCTAAGGTTGGACATATTTATCTCTTCATTTTATTGAATCAGACAATGTAGTATTGTGTGCTGATCGATTCGTTTGTTTCTTGTTAAGAGTACATTGTATTAAAGCTCTCATTAACGAATTAAAGTTGAAGAATGGATAATAAATGGATTTTTTATCGCAATGAATGGCTTAGTATCCATTAATATCGCTAATAGTATTTATATACAAACTAATTATGATTCATATAGATAAACTGATTGGTAATTAGAGAAATCGTTGGTATATGTGAATGGAACATTAAGATTTCCGGTGAATCATATATGTACCTACCTTATGACAGGAGATTCGGAATTTCGAAAGCTTATGAATAATGAAGCAAAAATAACTTTAACAGATTATTAATTAAATAGCTGACTAATATTACTGATTATATACAATAAACTTTCGAATGAACTGTTTTTTAACAGGCATTCAATCTCATTACATAAACCACATATTTTTTTAAAAGTAACGTAATTGTATATTCCTATTTTACTGAAAGGATGAAAAGCACTATCTGTTTAGCTACAGAAGAGTTTAGTATCAGACAGTTGAAAAAACATTCCTCTTTGAGATTGTAGTTGGTGATAAACGCAAGCTCGATTGTAAAACCTCATTTCAGAGGCATGCAAACCACCGAATAAACACACTCAATCTACATAAAACGACCCATCCAAGGTGGCCGCAGCCCAAGAAAGAAGAGTGTCAATTATTTCCATGGAGTCACAAGAAGGCCATAAATTAGGGAGTGTCTTTTCTTGGTTCCGAAGACCGCACACGATTTGAACCGCGCGTATATAGATAGTTGGCGGTGATACGCATGCGCGCTCACCTGTCAACCTTAATTGAATTGCAATTGTTTTATACGTTTAGAGAACGGCCTCCTGCGTTGTCCCTATATGGAGTAATTAATATGGTTGGTAGTTGGCTTGGATTTACGATTTTAGTATATGGCTTAATTACGAGCACGTTTTACTTCGGTTTGTATGTGTTGCTTTCATCAGAGGCGGACGTTTCGCTCTCAAACGTCATGTTGTTACATATTCGAATTAACTTTCCAACATAATTTCCAAATACCAGAATTAATATGTCTGAGAATCTAACCAAGGAAAATATATCAGAAAGGCTTTTGAAAATTCAACTTGAAAACGGATGATCCAAAATTATTAGTCTCCTTTGTTAACATTTCAGTGCTAAGAAAGGTTTCGTATTTGCTATTACTTCTAATGACATTCGACTCTATTAACAGAAGACATAAAGTAAATCGGAGTACCAGACAAATCAAAAGGCTAACAATAAATGACATGGGAAGTATCACAAGTAAAAATGCTAAATTTGGAGGTAACAACAAACCTAATAGACATAAAAAAACAGAGAAAACAGGGAAGTATACTATTAACGTTTATATTCAAAATTGTAATGGACGGAACATTCAAGCAAGCAGATATCATAAATATTATCGGAAAATCAACAGACATAATAGCCCTCGCGGCGGATCTAATTTTAATAGCGTGGTACATAAAAAGATTCAAGAAGCATTTTAAGCTGAATTCTAAAGCAAAAAGAAAAGGACTGGAAATCAATAAAAATAAGACAAAATATGTCAGAAGCGCAAGAGGAATAGCAAATAAAAACAGGGGAACACATATTCGGAAAAGTAGAAAATATCTGGGAATCACAATTAATGGAAAGAATGATAAAAGTATAGAAACCAAAGAAAGAATACAAGCAAGTAAAAGAGCTTATTGGGGCTACCACAGGATACTAAGAGACAGAAACCTAAGTACTCATAATACAACTAAGATAAGGATATATACAGCGGCAATTAGACCAGTAGTAACTCATTGATCTGAACCGACTTGCCTCTCACAAATCGAAGAACATATTTTAAGAATAAGAGTAATATCCTATAACTAAAGGTAATCAACCGTATGTAGTGGCTTGGCGAAATAAAAGGGAGAAATATAGTAGGGCATGTGAAGAAAAAAGCCTGAAATAGTATGGGCACGTGGAATGAAGAGAAAAAGAGTCAACAAATGAAAAAATAAGATAGTATAGAGCAGTAGAAGCAAGAATAAGAAGAAGAAGCCCAAAACTAAGATGGGAAGGACAAGTTAAAGAGGATATAAAGAAGCAGGAGAGGAAGCGTCGAGACGTCTACTAAATCGTAAATTTCAAATGGTATAAAAAATGGATTCATACCTTGTTTAAAAGGTCTTTTCAGTTTTTTACATTCATGTTTTGTTTTTTGAAGTTTGATAATTAATACCAATTTTACGAGGTTAAGATTTTTATTATAACACACCTTTTTTAAGTTCTATAAATTTGTTATACAAAAATATTGGCTAACATAAGTGTTCAAAATAAGCATCAATGGCATCTTGATAGATCTCTAGGTAATTATAAAACGTTTGCCTCGCCTTTTGAAGTTTCATCATTTTATGCACGCCTCTGTAATCCTTTGTTCTCTAGGGACTCTGGTTGTGTCGTATAAACAACATTTTTCAAATACCCTCATAAGAAAAAATCTAATGGTGACAGATCTGGTGAATGTACCGGTCATTTAACACTTCCTCATCGTCCAATCCATCCTCCAGGATATATTTTATCCAAATATTGACTCACAGGTAAAAATAATAGCGGCAAAACACCTTCTTTTTGTTTATTTTCTCATGATCATTGTTGTGAGCTTCTAAAAAAATTATTATTTATTCATTCTTGCAACCAATGTACGTACACATATTATAAAAAATTAGAGCACGTGAACAATTCAAGTAGAAATAACTTCTAAACTATTTTGCCAATTTTGATTAAAATAATCAAAAAACTTATTAATTTGTTTTCATAAAACGGTGAAGTTTTAAAATCTTTTAAAAATCCCATGATTGTAAAATCACTTATCTATTCATTTTTAAAGAATTAATTATTTTAAATATGTACTAAAGTAAATATGATATGCTAGTTCTTTTATCTTACTAGTCTCGTAACTGCGTTATTAAGTATCCAACTTCAAAAAACAAAACATGAATGTAGACAGGTTGAAAAGATCTTTAAAACAAATTGCCACTCGACCCTATATGCCATTTGGAAAATATAACTTAGTAAGCGTAAGTATTTTGATATAGTTTCATTCTGTCTTGGTCGCATTTCGTTAACTCACCATAGTCAAAAACTAAAAGGGGGTCACTTTATAAACATACTGTATAAATAAATAATAAATATTTGTAAATGTACTGTATATATTAGTACTGTAACAATATCGCATAATATAGAGTAGCCTTTCGTTGCTCATACCGAAATATTGATAAATGTTTCGTAGTACATAACAGCTCTACGCTCTCATCATGCTTTGACCTATACGATTAAAATTAACTGGAATCGATTGACCGCATATCTTTATTACTAATAATAGGTTCTTAAAGTTTTGATCTCTATTTATTATTTATCTTTGTATAGGTGGTACAAAGCTAAAACTTGGTTCAGAGTCCTTGTAATAAAGTAAAATTATTTAATCGTTGTCATACAATATGTATGAATATAAAAACTTTATTTTTTCCGAATAATAATTTTAATGTCAAGTATTTTTAGTATACCTTACATGAAACATTAAAACGAATCTTCGCCTGAGATCCCGAACTGTTGATAAATCTTTCTCAACCCTTTAAAAACTCTGCCGCTTTTAGTTTGGTATCCGATTTCAGTGCATTTATTTTCCGTACTAATAGCACAAGTTCAGTAACAATGGAGTTTTTAGAGATACCGTACGTAATGCGACTCGATGAAATTCTGGTACATTGTCTTCCATTGTGTATAAAAGTAAACGTGATGTCAAGAATAGGTGATGAAGAGATACGGGCGGAGATTTTGAATAATAAAACGTCACCAGGTGATAATGAAGAAGGGTGTGGAGCGTGGCGAACACAGGCGTGTCGCATGTGTTTGAAAGAATAAAAAAATGATACCTCTAGATGGGAACGTAAATAATCAACAAGATTTGCCTTGTCGTTATGAAGGTTTGGAAAATCAATTTTTCCATTCCAGTGGATTTTCCCTTTAAAATGATTTATATTTTATTTATAGACTCATTGATAGAAAACTGTAATATTTCAAAACAAAACCTTCATGGTTGGTTCTAGTAATACAAATTATATAGCCAAAAGTTTGTGAGTAAAAAATTAAGGTTTGTTCCAATATAGCGAAATATAGTGGACACAGTGACAGTAGGAATGAGTTTGACTACTTTCTTAATAGTAATGAAAACAGATGTGCCTTTATATAGAGTATTTCCTCATTCTATACACATACATTTTTAGAACGAACTTTGTAAAATATACAAACTTATTTTCGGCACGACACCCTTTACGCGGAGATTTTGGGTTGAGAAAGTTTTATTCCTTCAGTTTTGAACCAGCAAGATTACAATCTTTTGATAAGTCATGTGAGTATTTCTCGCGGCCACCGTGTTTGTGTCAGCTTTGCTTCATTTTCTTGACAGCCCCGACTATTAATAATGTCTAAAGGCGTTACCTTGACTCACACTACCCAACTATTCCATCAAAGAAAGATCATGCTCGGCCTAAATCATGCCACAAAGCATTAGACCGACCTCTGCATTTCAAATGACCGGCTCGTTCCTGCTTGCTTCACTGTTAGAAAGGTAAAGAGAAGGGACATTGTTGCCAATATTAGCTTTGCGTGATTGGTAAACTGTAATTAACGAAACATAAATAGTTTTATTATTAAAATACTGCGTGTATTTATAGTTGAAAAACCGTCCATATAAATATGCAAATTTACAGAACGATATATACTTATTCTAAAGATTCTCTATATTCTCCATTAGTGGCAACAGTGTGGTTGGCTTTAGGAAGTTTTATTCCTTAAGATATATCATTCTTAAGGTATGTTTACAGCGAAATGTTGGATTATATTCATTAATTGATGTGAGTCATGTTATTTCGAAATATCTAGACTTCTTGCTACCTTCACCAGTCATTCGGAATCTTAATCATTATTTGTTTCTCGGTATTCACAGTGTAAATAGATATTAGTGTCAAATTGAATTGTACTTTATATTGGTATAGTGGTTGTTAAAGAATATAGGAATATTATTCTAATCATTCTTCTTTGAAATATTTTAGAATATTTGATTCGCAATCTAAATTACTTTTGCGGTCATTTTTAGCGTTTCGACCCTGGGTTAAACTGGCGAGTTTCAAAGTTATCAGTAATTTATGTATAATTTACTATCTTCTAAAGGCAACAATTTACTATAAATGTCGGCGTTAGTAGATTATTTTGAATTTTCTAGGAATAAAGTCAGAATCGCGATCAAACTTCTCCGTAAGTGTCATCCCATTATTTAGACGGGTAGATTTTTTGGTCTTTTAATTGGTTTATTTTGTAAATAGTCTGGTAACCTTCCTGGAGTCTAAAATTTTTATTAATGCTAGTATCACTTTGATCTTAATATAAACCCACGCTAGTGTTCTCTTCTAGTGCTCTGATTTTTGTTATGAATGTGCTTTTTATAAATTTTGAAAATAGGAAATTTCTATACAATAAATTTATCTGAATTACAGGTGTTATTCATACATAAATTCAGATAGTAACCCTTATTATAACTGCTTAGAGTCTTGAACTATTTAACATCAAATCAAAATATAGTATTCGACGCGCATTTCGTTATCTTTATTAGTATGAACTGAGTTTTTATCGTCTCCTGATGATGCTGACATAGTTAGCGAAAAGCGCGTCGAATAAAATGATTTTGATTTGGTAATAATTGGTTTAAGACTAGCATAGTTATCACAAACTAAAGTTTTAAGTACCCAACGTAGCCCTTATTATATGATGACTTTGAATTTTTACATTTGAGTGTGTTGACAATATGAAACTTGTCTTTCCATATTTATCTTTACCTAAATGATGTATGACTATTTTGTAATGTGTTAAACATTTTTATTACAACATATTGTCATAGTAAAAGGCGTACATTGATGCTCACGACTTTGTGTAGAAACCGAATAACAAGCAGTTAACACTTAGTAATAATTCCAATTTATATTTATAACATGATCAAATTACCGGATCCATATTTACAAATAACCATTACTGTAACCGTTACAGACCGAGTCTTAACCATAAACATAATCGCGTTACATGTAAAGGTTAAATATTTTTAAACCACCCACGCTTAGGTAAGCACTACTTATGAATGCTATTTTCCCAGAATTTTAAATGCGCCCTACTCGTAACTGTAGATTAAAGTCTAATAGGACAGTAATGTTAAATAATTTGTTATGACTAAGTTGGCATAGGTCGTTAAGTACGTTGTACGAAGCTTGAATACGGCATGAGGTAATGCAGGGTTGAATAGGAATATCAATATTTAATTAATTATATCTGAGCGTTAAATAAACGATAAAAGTCCAGAAGGCTCGGTTAGAAATTCTTTATTTCATTTTAGTAGATTAAAGGGAAAACAAAGTAACACTTTTAGAATTTTAATAAATAATCAAATTGTAAAATGAAATGAAACGCAGCCGAAGACTAAGAACCATACAATATTATTATTACCAAGGAACACAAGTTATGAGCATCTTAACACAGTAAAATGAGTAATATTGTAGATAACCAATGACTCAAAACACTTAAGTATGCTGGTAAGAAACCTGTAGCATCTAATATTAAAAATATGGTAGTAAAACTAATTGATTCTGTGAAATGTTGTGTTAGCAAAACTGCGTGAATGTTAACCAATAATTTTTTTCAAAAGTTCATGAAGCGTGGAATATTTTTGAAGAGGCCGAATGTTTTCGAATTAATAGTAAGTTCATAGGTTTAAATTTGTAAAACTAAAAATTATTTATCTGTAAAATTTATGTAATAAGCTTATACGACATATTATTTTTCGGCATATGATAGAACTTAATTAATAATTGAAAGTTTGAGCAGAGTGTCATATGAAATTATTAAATTTCACATTGTATTTTATATAAAAACTAATAAATGAACACTAACCTCAAAATTTTCGATTGTGGACGGTTTAAAATAAACTATTTACCTCTCGAAATTGCAAGGCATTTATGCTAATATAAATTTATTTTAGATTTTTAAAATTAAACAAAACATGTTAGTTCATTGAACTAATAATCTTTTAATGATATTTCATAACAATAGTGTCAACGACAATAACGGAACATGTAAATTTTATAATTTAATCATAATCAATTATATCAATCAATCATAATTAATATAATTAATATCTTGGATCATACTGAGATTTACGTATATGTATTTATTTTTGATTTTCCTTACTTTATTTTTGTTTTAATAATAATTAATCATTGTTATGTTAATGAAAGTCTACTAATTATAAAACGCAGACTTATTATGTGCTATTTTTCATGTATTCATTCCGAAGAGGTAAATGATATTATTCTGTCTGCATTGGAATGACGTGTAATTAATATATTTATCTTTCATTTGTTTAAATTTTACACAATACTTTAGAGAAATCTTTTATAAGTATGCTACAGCCAGAACTAACAGACATGTAGACACAAATTATTTCAATGAAACGTCCTATTATGATCTTCTTAATTGGTCGTTTCATGAAAAGTTAGATTGCCGGACAGATAGTCGTAAACTTTCTCTAATAGAGCCATAAATTTGGTCCATAATAACAAAAACGGGTCTGGCGAGCTACAGTTACCGATCAGTCTACAAAAACGACTTTATCTATGATGTAATTGCTCTCTAGAAACCAATAAAGATACACGTTTTAACAAAATATTGTCCCGCTTATGTCTAAATATCTTCAAGATTTGTCTGTGTTAAAAAAATTAAGCTCTAAAAACGATCTTAAAAAATTCTATTGTTTCAGATCTTACCTAAAGTAGACACAGTTTATAATCTTGAACTAAACAGTATTATAAGGGTACCTACGTTATTCTTATCAGATTGACACTTTTCCCTGGTAGCGTAAATGGAATCTGATATAAAAACAGAAGGGGTGTCTAGGGTCATAAAAATAAAAGATAATTGTTATTTACCAAACAGCCCTGAATCTGAAACTGCAAATTGGCTGCCTAGACCGATTTTATGACACGTGACCAAAAGGTCTAGAGTCCTTTTGAACGCTGGTAATTTGATACGGAGATTTCGTCGGACTCACCTCATAAAATTTCCAATTGCTTGCTTTTCGAAAAAAACCTTAATTTTCTTTATACCTTTCCGGAGTCTGGAGAATGCGGTAATTGAGATTTTTTATTCCATTTTCATAGTAATAAAATAGGTATTGTTCATTTCACGAGAAAAGTTTTGTACTACTTAATCCCATTAAGTTCGTTACCTAGGTAATAAAAGTAAAATAAGAACTAGTTAAAACCATATTATTTTTTCTAGCTTAAGTTACTGGAGTAATTTTCACTAAAACTTTCTATTAACCCTATCACTCTTTTAAACTTTAGATGAAGTTTAAAATGAAAAGATTAAAGTGAAAACAAAAAAGAGAAATAAAAACTATACTATTTGTTTTTTACAATGGCAAAATGTTATTGTTGATTTAGTAATGTGTATAAACTAATCTTAACGTAAAGCATTTTTTGTAGTTAGTTGCACTTCATTATTATTTATTACTATTAGCATATTTTCTTTTGCTTATGCAGTATACATTAGACATCTAAGTCAATTTAGTGATTAATTAACTATTTTAAAAAAAGCTAATTAGTTCTGTCTCCATGAAACATAACTTCACTTTTCGTAATTAACGCAATCGAAAAAACTGTAACGTGCTAAAATGTTATTGGAAAACAGCCATCATTTGTTAATATTTGTGGCTTGGTACAATATGCAATCAGATGATTTTGTCCTGAAAATCTATTACCTGCTCGGTAATATTTTGCTGCTTTATGCTTAAGATACTCAATAATTTTGTTTTTTTTTGTAACTGGTTCTCCATGAGAGATTTAGTTTAAAGGATGTATTTATATTTTAATTTATTATCTCATTAGCATAAAAATTGCATCTGCACTGTGTTTTAGCTGCATAATGTATTGGTTTTTAAAATATTCGTTAATTTGACCCGTAAATAGCCCTTTGGTGTTACATTTTTTGCTAATAAACATTAATTTACTTTTAATTTATTACCGAGTAGGAATTTGCATGCAACACAACAATTATGTAAAAACGAAAAAAATGTTAATGACATTTTAATGCCCGAATCTGAGGCACGGAATTTTTTATAGACGACTCTATTGATGAAAAATAATCATTAGTCCGATAAGCATCAAGCTGGATATTGTGTATAGTTGTAAGTAATTCCATAGAAGCAAGCTCTAACTTTTTTGATTAAAATCTAAATGAACTTTAAAGTTTTTTTAGCAAACGTGTCTAAGTAATCTGAAACTAACAACAGTGACTGATTCTTATCGATCGAGTGAAAAAGAACTATTCTTTTTTTAAAATTAGTATTATATATATAAAAATACAAGAACCCAATTATATCACACCTTTAGGTATTAATTTGTGTCAAGTTTTTTCTTATCCATTTGTATTCTCACTTTAATTGACGTATACAAATTGGAAGTTCCAATTATGTGAAAATTCATTTATCTTGGAATTAGACTTTTAAATATTTATAATTTAAACTGACCTCAACACGGGATCAAATGTACATTATGTAAATAAAGTTGACGTTTAATATATATTTGTCTCTCTAAAAATTACATTGTATACACAAAATATATATTGTTAATCATATATTAAAGGTGAGATATACAGTTTAATTATTAATAATATAATTGAAATTAAAGAAGTAGTAACATATATTTTAGGTTATACCAAATAGAAATGGAGATTACTATTTTGCCTCAGTGTATTACTATTAATTAATGCATTTGTACTCATTGAATATTGTGAATATTAAAACACTTTCACCGAAATCTCAGGCCAAAATGTCCAACATTACCATATATTTCGTCTCAATACAACAAACATATTTTAATATTGCTCTTATTATAATATGAGTTTTTAGTCTAACGGCATATGCAATGAATATGATTTTGAATATAATTTAAAATATGTAATTAAGCCAACCTAAAGTAAAAGTTACAGAGCCACTAGTTACCGTCCTAATGATTTTGTCTTTATCCGTTGCTTCCGACATATATTTTAATTACAGAAAAACTTCGAAAATAATCAGATCTGTAGTAATAAAAAAACAGACATTATTTTAATAATTAACCAGTGTAAAGCTGGGTAAAGATGCATTGAAGTTTGCTCAAAAAAACTAGACGCTTTTATTGTTCAATAGTTTTATCTCAAATGTTTTACCTAATTGTGAGTGTAAAATTTGAACTATCGTTTTTCAGTATTTTAGTACATACTTATAATTTTTCGAAAAAATATTCAAAATATTGTAATTAAGAAGAGTGTCTATTTTTTTCAAAAATACCATATTTTGTCATTTTTTTTGACAATACGTCCTTAACGAATATTATCTAAGATGTTCGTGTTCTCCATAATATGCCACCACTGAAGACTATTTGACCTTTAACCTTTCTTTTTCTTCTGTATGTACTATAACTTTTTTAACATATTTGAATAATTTTTAAATTGAAATATTGTCATCATTTAGACCTCTCCATTATTATCCCCTATACTTAATCCATATACAATGTATAAGGCGCCGCATTATGATCTTAATGATAAAGTAGTGCTTATACCCACAAGCAAATTTCTGCTTCCTTTCGTAGTTAAAATCCGCCTAATTAAGGGACCAAAAATAAAAGTTGGCTGAATAAAAAATAAAAACAAAACCAGAGTAAGAAAGATATGGTCAGCTACAAGAAATTAATTGCATCTTTCGGCGTCTTCCATATGGCGCAGACGATCTCGAATCTGGTTTTTTCCGGCCCTTCACAGTTGGCATACTTCTCTCACTAACACGTATTTAAGACAGGGTTTTTATTACTTTTCCCACATCGCTCAAACTTCACCGAGCGCGGTGCTCAGCGTCTCAGAATGTGCGCCTTAAAGGCAGCCGCCACAGAGGTCGGTTTCACTTCCTTCAGGAAACTCTTGGTGTCATTTAATAGTTTCGAGAAGTAACTGGAGCACATGTCACGCCCTTTTGCTATTCTCTGAAACCCCAACTTGCTGAAAATGTAATTAGTGAGTTTGTAATGATAATATGTGAAGGATTAGAGATCCTGGGAACTATACGAGCGAGATTAAAATGTTGCAATGGAGACAAGTTTCGACCGTTGTTTTATAGTGTATTTATTCCCAGTTGAATAACCTTATCTTTGTAATATGGTCTAGTTTATTTATAAGCTGGTGGAAACAGCATGATTCTATCATGACTTTTTAAGGGAAATTAGGCGATTTATTAATAATCAAAGGAAACTCGAAATCATACCACAAAAATTTTTGTTCAAAAAGACAACTAGTTTCGACTTTTAGAAAGTCATCTTTAGGTCTAAAATTATTTATATATAACAGGAATGAAAATCAATACATCAATGAAAACAAAGATAAATAAAATGTGGTAATGAAATAAAACATTATATAGTAAGAAAAATCAAAGACAGTCAATAACCAAACTTAAGAACATCAAACTTACTTTATAAATACTTAAAATAAAAAAATATCCCGAACTAAGTCTAACAAAGAAAGTTGGAGGGTAAACAAGTTGTCGCCACCAACTCTCAAAAAAAGGGAGTAATAAGCAAAGTAAGATTGAGGGTCGGATCAGTAATCAATCCACTCCGCTCACCTCAACATCCAATACTAAAGGATGAGGCAAGCCAAGTTTACACAAAAGGTTAATATGAAAATGAAAGCACTGGGTACTTGTGGACACTAAATTAATAATTTAATTCTAAAGAAAATACGTAATGATAATTATTTGAATAAACTATGTTCCGCGAGGAATGGACATTTAATGAAACATTAGACTGACACCAGAATATATGTTCATAATTAATAGAACGTCATTGCCTATGATTTACTTAAATTGTCTACTTCTATTTAGATTATATAGGGATAAGAAATTTGCTTAAATTGATATTAGATAAACGTATTTTATAGACATAAATATTTACACTCCACACTTTTCGAAACGATCCCATTAGATAAAATTTCACGTCTCAGTTTTGCTGAGTTTCTATACATCTACTTATCGTGAAATAAAATGGCAGTAAATTCAAATTGATCAGTATTCGCAGAAAGAGAAAAGGGAAATTGTGTCTTTTCACCGCAATTCTATTTCTTGGAGCAAAATTTTCCGCGCAACCTAATAATGTTGAATTCTATCTTATTTATCCCAAATACGCTGCTTCGACTGTAAAGCGGTAACACAGTTTCCACAATTTCCACACACAGAAAAATAAATAGTTCTAGAATGTTTTATTTACTCCCAAGAACAATAATATGAATCAGTTCTTTAAGCATACCTATTTTATTTTGTTTATTTTGTTATTGTATGCACTTAGTTACCGGATCCATTTTTCGCCCAAACTGAAAGATCCTAAACTTCACTCATAATTCATATCTAAAAATCGGAAACCTCTGTTAGTATTTCAAGAGGATCAAAAGTGAAACTAGTTCTGATATTTAATTTCTAACCGACTTTTTATTTGCTACAGGACCGACACGTCAAGGATTCGCCTGGAAGTGCAATAGACAGAGAGCCTGAAGTGGATCCAAGCCAGGATTACCAACTTTTACTAGGATACGAGAACAGCACTCACACTGTTTTGCGATTTAGGAGAAGACTGGACACATGTGACCATCATGATATTCCCATTACGGTGAGTGGTTTTGTTAAATTCAATTAACATGGAATACGATTAATCACTGACGAGGGAGCGTGGAATAATTTGCCTAGTTATTTTAAACAAATTAAAAACATTTATATGTATATAGCAAATTTGTTTCTTAATCAAACTATTAAAAATTCAATTACATGTTGCTTATTAATACTTTATTTTAGATGATAATTATGTATATTCAAACCTAGTCAGTTAAAAATAGGACAATATTGACCACTGTTTGTTAACCAGTTCTTGCCCTCAGCTAACCACATATGTGGAAGGATGAATTGTCCAACAACCGTATGAAATTTCTAATGAAATTAATAATATGTGATAGTATTGACAGGCAGAAAATTTTAGAGGGTTCTATTCATCGATCGGTAATCATTTATTCATGTTTCCCCTGCATTTATGTGAGTCACTGTAAAATTGACCACCCAAGGCTTGTCTATTGTAGCCAGCATATGATAATATTGTCACGAACGAACTAACTCATATCGAGTAAAAGCTGTAGTTACACACCCGCTCTACTAGGTAAATGTTATTTTTGTGTTCTTTTGATTCAGATTTTATGTTGCTAGTAAATAAATAAACAGATGCTGTACAGTTTGTATTTCAAAAGGCCAAAAATCGGTTGTATTTTTAACGAGAATTCCTATTATTTAGAGCTTTGGTGACATGAAACAAATATCATGGCTACAAAAGAAAAAGGGTACAAAAGTTAAAAGCTATTTGAATACTGATATAAACCATCAATGGTCCTATAATGTTTCGAATACTATATTTGTGCATTATACAAAAATTGACTAACTAAGAATCCAAAAGGAATTTCAGCAAAACAAATGGATTTCAAAAACCGAAAAAATGGTTCGATGAAGAGTGCTGAATTAAGAGCTACACAAAAAACGAAGCAATATAGAAAGGATGAATTTAGAAGTAGGTAAAAAATTAAAAGAATAAACAAGATTCAGAAAACTATACGAAAAATCCGCATGGACTACCGGAAAAGCTCAAATATATAAATGAATGATGAGTAACAAAGGTTACGTGTTGGTGCGTACACACTTAGTGATGAAAGAAAAGGCCAAATTTTGTGAAGATTAGTGTTAAAGAAATATATATATATATATATATATATATTTATTTCTCAAGTCAGACAGGTCGAGCACTTTCGGCAATACAATGCCATCATCAGGACGACTAAAATAAATAAATGTTAAAACATAAATAAATAGTAATAACGAGACTTATGATACTTACAATATTATACAAACTTGAGGGCAAAAGGTTAATTATAAAAATCTTTTTAAAACATTTTTAGCAGGAACAAACCATATTAAGTATCTTAAACGACATCAATGAAATGTATGAGTGTAACATTTTAATAGTTTTTAGAGGCCCAGGCCTGAATGTTGTCCTTATCAAAGACAACCGGTGCTTTAAAAGCATGAAAATTAGTAAAATTAAAATTTTTTTGTGAAATGTGACCATGCGGTTTTTACAATATTTTGAACAAAAAGTGGGGTTAAAATTTGAAAATTGGAAAAAGGACGAGGCCGGGATAGTAGAAAAGAAGAAATGACATATGAGACTACCAAAGGATGAAGGTGGAACAGGAAAGAAGAATAGGTTGATGGGTGACTAAGATGACGGGGTATTGAAATTTAGAGGGAATGAAGTGACTACTTATCACACACTTACAAGCTTTTAAACATAGGATTGAATTTATTAATATTTAAATGAATTTGGGTGTTTACGCAGGAAGAGGAAGGTTTATTTAGTTCACGAAGGATTTCAAGATCTTCGAGAAGATCATGTTTGAAGTTACAATTAAAGATATTATGTAAAATTTTGACATTTTCAGAAGGGTTGAAATTATGATTATTAAAATTTAAATGGTGTCCAAAGGTGGACTTGTCGGGGTATCTGATGTGTTCATTGATACGAGTGTCAAGTTTTCGTACGGTTTTTCCAATATAAGTTGAGTTACAATCAGCACAAGAAAGATTATAAATACCACTTTTATCGAGAATAGGAAGGGGGTCTTTAGTGTGACTAAGTATAGATTTAATGGAAAGGTTATTTCTGAATGAATACAGACAACATCAGGATCTTGAAGTACAAAATTTGGCCTTTTCTTTCAAATATATAAGACAGTTTCATACTGAAAAAACAGTAACAAAGTAAGTGAATTTAGAAGTTCATTTAATAGTCATATCTTGAAATAGCAGAGAACTAGAAAATGGAATAAAACAAACCCACATGTGAAGAAATTACAGAAGTAATTAAATAACTAAAATTAAAGAAAACTGCAGCGCCAATAACAAATTAATAATTAATGAAAGATAAGAGTTACTAACCTATATACTTAATAAATAAATAAAACGATCAAAATATGCCACAAGAATGGAGAAATAGTCAAATGACACCAATTAATAAAAAAGGGGATCCAACAAAATGTAACAAAAGTCCGAAGAAAAACTCTAAAAAACCAATTTTAGGGGAAAACTGAAAGAGGAAAGTGCGGAGAGACGATGAGTAAAATGGAAGAAAACAAGTGTATATTAAAAGAGAAAAAGACCAAAGAAAGGCGCGAGAGAGTAGATGAGCAGTCTGAAACAGGGAGCGATTCAAGATCGAGAAGCACAGAAAAGATACGAGGGAAAGATCACCAGATTAATGTTCTCATAGGATGGAAAACTCATTTATGTAGACAAAGAAAGAAGGAGAAAACAGCTAGAGGGGATAGCAAAAAGTGAAAGAATAGAAGAAGAAAGATTATTAAACTTAAAAGAAAAACCAATAGAGCCAATGGAAGTTGAGAAATTGGAGAAAATAAATGTGAATTTATGGAGTGCAGAGGTAGCACAAGCAATGGAAACTAAGGATATTAGTACGGACGACAGTGAGTCGAAAAAACCTAGTACAAGTAAGAAAGTTAAAAAGATAAAAATAATGAAAAAGGAGGAAGGACTAAAAATGACTAATAGATTTAATAAATTGGAGAGAAACGAAGTTGATAGTGAAATTACAACAGTTATGGAGGAAAGTAAGAAAGGGGATAAGAAAGAAGAGGAAAGAAAACAACAGGCAAAAACACCACTAGTAGTTGTTGAGGGAGAAATCCATGAACACAAAGAATTCTTAGAGCAGGTGAGAACAACTTTAAACAATAATGTACAGTTCAATTTAACCGGCAAAATAAAAATAATAAAATAGATAGGGATAAATTAATAAATAAATTAAAAATAGACAGAATACGTCACTATACCTTCACCGATAAATCTGATTAAGTTAAAAGAGTTGTGTTAAAAGCTCTCTTTCGTAAAAAACAAACTGTTTGAAGTGTGGAAAGAACAGGTCTCTAGTACCAAATCAATAAAGTGTAAAATTATTCTATTTTTAGTAACCAAAATTAAACATTACTATTCTCTTATGGCCTATTCGAATTTAAAGTGCACACTGCGAATTTTTCACTGTTCTAGGTCATAACAATCGTTTTTTTGCAAAAGTAAAATGTTGGGAAAACTTTGTCTGTAGTCAGCGAGGCGGAGTTCAGACCCGTTCGATAAACTCGTTAAGAAAAAGGCACGATTCATAGATGGCTTTCTTCTGTGGGTATTTTTAGTATTTTCACAATGTAGCAAATACGTGATATACTTCAGTTCCGATTTTTTGTTTTTGGAAATGACAAGCGTTGACGGAATTCCAAAAAAAACAAATAATCTGTTCGGTGCCAGATATCAGGTTAGCTTTATGAAATATAAAAAAAAATGACAGTTTGAACCTTTACATATTCTTTTTGTAATACAGGAAAAAACTTGGCTTTATGTGTATTAAAAGATTCAAGTATATTTTCGAATTGAAAATTAGTTCAATTATATTTTTCTCTAATCACGTTTTCTAAATAACTAAACTCTAACATAACGTAAAAGAAAATTTTGACAATATATATGCCTATGTGCTTACTGTTAATATGATTATAGATATCTTGAAAAAGTCCAGTAACAACATTCCCATTTACACTATTCCTAACTTTCCCTGACGAGAACATGCCAAGCCAGACCAGCCAGACCATCGATCATAAATCATCAATAACTGAGCAGGAAGCCGAGAGCGTTCGTAGAACGGGAAACATTACAGTCCCTAAGAAATTCTTCAAATATTTGCCTAATATTTAAACCCATAACGTAATTTTCACTCGGATCTGATAAAAGCTCCCTCTCTTTTCTATTTTCCGCAAACACGGATAATTAATTAGCTGATTCTAACGCCAAGCTGAGGGTATCGTATTAAAATAAGAAAATGGTTTCAATGTACATTTTTTTTATATTTAATATTTGTCTTAAAATAGAGACAAAAGGGAATTAGTTAAATTGACGATTTCAAATTGGATCAATCTTTTATAGCACATCACCAATTGTCAGAGCAGTTATTCTGATAAAAAAATCGATAAAAGAGTGTCGGCAAAATTCGGGACTAGCTTTGCATGATGGAAAATAATTGTATGTTTATGTTGACTTTGATATACTACTTAGATTTTACTGTTCCACTATTTTCCCACATGACCAGCTTTGGTGCTATATTTTTATTTTGGAATTGTGTATAGATTATGTGGTGAAGGAATGAGTATGCAAAATGGATTGTCTCCAAGTAAAAATGCCCAAATTTTATCATATGTCATATGCTTGTCTTTTTCATTCATTCGATGTATGGCATCAACATTTTCAGCAACAACTGATGTTGAGGGCCGCGCTTCCCTTAGTGGATTCTCAGGCAACCGAATGTAAATTTCTGAAACCACCGACAGATTATCGTTTTTCATAACCAAAGCAAAAAATTAAACGTTCCATACTTTATTGTTGTGTTAAATCCCAACGAAAATCATAATAAATTATACGAGGCACGTTTTCTCGCATTAATTTCATTTTTAATGTACTCCGTTAACGTTATGACAATACAGAGTACAAACAGACAAAGATTTTAACAATCGGAAAAGCTGACAGATTCTAGACAAATTATTATTAAATTAGTATTACTGCGCAGACGACTCTAAATCACACAAGCAGTATTGCCTGATTCCAAAATTTATCCGACTGTCCCTCGTATTACTTTGTAGCCCTGGATATTTTAAAACTATTTATTCTTCAGAACTGACTACACAACATTATTTGCGACAGAACATATATTGGTATCAGTTTCTATTAAATTTCAACCCTTTGAGCATGAGTCATGTTCTCTTATTTCGTATGTCTCAGGCTTGTTTAGTTTGTTTTCCTGTATGTGTGTCCTACAAAACAACTCCGAAAAGACGTAAATGCACAGCAGATGAAACATCATATAGAAACTGTTTTGCAGGATTATTAAGAGTGAATAGTATTCGTTTCTCTATTCATGTCAGAACTGTAGTTGATCAACGTTTCATTTTTTATATTAGATAATATAAGAAACTAATCAGTAAAATTTATTCTCTTTTTAAAATACTTATAGTTATAAGTGTTATTTCCCCTTTACAAGTAAATGTATGCATTTAAACTTATTTAATTAATAAGTTCAAATAATAATAAACACACTTTCCATTGACGCAGTATTTTCTACAAACAATTTTATATATTTATGTAACTAATTCCATAGTTCTAATGACTGTTTCAACTCCAACCAACTAAAACATTAGATAAAATCAGAACATATTAGGTAAACAATCAACATTAACTCCAACTCACAAAGTCGCATTTTCCTTTAGTAACTCATAGTTTAAGTTGCCTCTCCCGGCAAAGTAAAGGAAGTCGGTAAAATTTATAATTAATTAATGACATTGCTCTGTTTGTTATTTTCTGTCACTTACCAGTGAAAATAAGATACATTTCTGTAAATTTTGTTTATAATAAAAATGGGAAAACATCGTGTATAATAGTGCAAATATTTATATATAAGTGTTTATTTATAGACCTTTGCAAGATTACTAAAACGACTGAGTTTACCATTTATTTCTTAAATAGCTTGAATTGATTGTTTAACAAAAGAAACCACAGACATGTTTTTATATATTCAATTTCTCTATAATCAACCAGTACGCCACGTATTAAATCGTACAATATATGTCAGTTTGGCTAAATAATTTCATGTTTTAGACGGATTAAACATCAAATCCAGATTGAAATAAATGTACACAAATAATGTTTCTCTCCATTAATAATTCAATCCAAACTACTCAGATTTAGATAATCATTATGCCTCCAATCAATACAAAATATAACGGTAGTTACTACAATTAAATTGGGTTTTTGGTACAAATCCATTTTCAATATTTTCTACTAATGACCAAATGTTATTTATAATGCCAAGTGTAATTAGCGTGATTATATAGGTTTTGTAGTATACAAATAAAGTTTGTGTAATTATATTTATGGCATATCTATGTTAAGAATTCATATGCTTCGCAGATCATCGTACGATTCGGCAACGTTGCAACATACCTAACTACCTTAAGATGCGATACTCCAACTTCGGTTCAGAGAGAACTTTCGTGTTAAAAAATGCAAACCGTTGCCGAAGCTAAAACCCATGCACGGAATATAGGTATGATCAGCAAATAAAATAGGACAAAATAGGAATTATAATGCAATAAAAGTAATTTGAAGGTTCCTTCAAAATTAATTGATTGTTTTTTACGATTATTCTTATGAGCTACGGAAAAAATAAATAATTTTTGCCTGAAGAAAAAAATATTTGACATGTTTGAACATTTCGCAATAATTCCCACAAAAAATTATTTTTTTGGGTCTAATAAATACTTGGCAATTCCAATATTGATAGGTTCAAATAATTGAATTACGGGGGATCTAATTAATTTTGTGATTCAAATTAATATAAAGTCCTGGTTCTCATTGACATAATTTAATTTTTATTTTATATTTAATATTTTTACGTTAAATCGACAGCCATTTATATTTTAATGAAGGTAATACTTTTATATGAGTACTGCTAATTGGAATTTAACAGTTGTTTTTATCTATTTTTTTATGTAATTGAAGTTAGACCTAATACAGAGATCAGTACAGAACAAATATCAATATTTTAAAGAAAATCGAGAAGAATGCAGAAATTACGTGAGAACTTTACCTGAAAGACGACGTGAAAATTTATTGCTTTAATATTTTCTGTATTTGCATGCAATTAACTCGTATGTCAATTACGTTTTCATAACATGTTTGAAATGAGAGATGTTGATGAAGAAAGCTGTTTTTATTCGTACCCTAATAATTGCAATTAAAGGCAGGAAGTATTTACAGAAATAATTGTTCGACATGAGTCATCAGTTTATACTCTAAGCAATTTTGTTTGAACAGAAAAATAAAAAATCGTTTTACTACGTTGATGTATTCAAAAAAGAAAATGAAGAAAATGCAACGGGTTTTAATAGAGAAGTATATAGCTTGGTGACCATTAAAATGAATATTTGTTGTTTAAAAATAGTTTCTAAAGAACTAGGTAGGCCGTACTGTTTCATCTAGTAGATAATTTCAAAGCATTAATGAGAAAATAGATTACTTTGTGTTCAGACTAATGTAGCATAAAAAAGGGAAATAGTAAATGATCTAAATGAAAAAGCAAAAGTTTTACAATAATCATGTTTCTGATAGTCCTCATTGATTTTCTTATTTTTCTGAATATTTTTTTAAACTAATCGAGTAGAGTTAAATATTATTATTTTTCCTATTAGCTGTAGTCATATTTTTATTATGTTTTAATTTATTTTTAATTTTACTGATTCATTTTAATACAATGAATATGCTAATAACCAAATAATACATTTATAAAGCATGATAGATGTGGGCTTTATTTTGACCCACCCTGTGGCTAAATATCGAAAGTCTAGGTAAGGTTTCTACCTGAAGTTTTTAATTATAAAATAAAATAGCAAGTTAATTTATTACTAAAAACAACAAGATACTTTTTTAGCTCGCCGAAATGATTTATGAGACGCTTCATTAGCCAATACTCACAAAATATTCTTTGATTGTCGCCTTTTTTCTTAGGGAGAAAACAAATTGATGAAAGAGATGCTTAATTTTGGAACATTGTATCTATTTAACCTTAACACAAAAGTAACATTTTAGCCATTTTAGCCGAAAGCCCATTCTGTTGACCTGTGTAGATTAGTATGAATGAAATACTTTTCTATTTAAAATAGTTTTTGTTTATTCGATCTATAAATTGTTTCAAAATCTATTTCCTGGTAGTGAATTTATATTCTTTTATTTTTCCATGGAATAGACAACTTTATTTTCGATTTCCTACTTTATATTCCGGATCGATCACATATAAACAGTGTAATACAAACAAAGCACTGTCAAAACAAAACATAATCTTTTATAAACTCAACTCGTCGCACACATGCGAGCTCTTTATTTTGTAAGTCACATAATCATGCAGAGCATTGCATCCTGACTTTTAGACGAAACAATCAAATGGAATTCAAGATCCGTGAAGCGAGTCTTTGTTTATATTTCTATCCTTAAAAGTCTCTTAAAGTGTCAACAAGATTGATAATAAGAAAACAGCTACTGATGGTTCTCACTGTTTTTATTCAACCGTATGTAAAGCGGTTTAAATCTTGAAACAATGGACTGATCCTTTTAGAAAATATAATCAGATTAAAAGTTGAGGTTTTCAACTCGGATTCTATTTACATAAGTGGAATGGTTATTTATGTCACTGCTCGTAAACACACTAAATAAGTATATGGACAATGCTCATTAGGAACAAAATGTAGTAATATTAGATTTCTAGTTGTGTTACACAGAAAAAAAATAAAAAATAATTTTTTAACCATCTATAAGAAGAAATCAAATAATTTAACAAAAATTGATATGTACTTTAAGAAACCATATGGGGTAGTATAATGTAAACACATGAAGTAAATAAAATTTGGTTAAAAGGATATATAAGAACAATTCTAATGATTATAGTAGAATCCTGAAAATAGATCACAACTATTACTATGATTTATCATGATTGTCATTTATCTAGGAAAATGTAAATTTGACATCTAAATTAACGATCCTTTTTATGTAATGCTTATAAGTATTAAACTAATTTTGTTTAAAAATTAATTTAGATAATTATATTGTTTGAACCATATTTTTTATTTGAACTTAACCTGAGCTTAGTAGTCAATTGCATCTCATGTGATACAATAAATTTATACCGGGCATAATTATAAAAAAATAATACATTACTATAGAATTCTAAGTTTACATTACAAACTTGACGACCCCAGCGTGGAACACGTCACTATAATTGACGCATATATATATATATATATATATATAAGCTATACACAAACAGTCATCAGTGAGTTCTGAAACTTTTCTTTTCTTTATATGTTATATATACTCGTAGTATCTAGGTATTAATTCTGAAGCAACATTTATGAAAAATTAATTAACAACTATAATGTATAGTGATTACACTCATTTAAAATTATTCACACAAATAAAATAAAAAATAGATGTGCTCACAATTTAATACATTAATTTTTATTACATTTATAAACTACATTTTTAGTCGAAGTACCATAACGTATTAATTACTAAAAAGTCGATATAGTGACAAAAACTATCAATTTACATTATGTCCTTAGTTCTTAGGATAGCAGTTATACTACAAAAATGTAGGGTAATTACATACCTAGCATAAAACATTAACAAAACATTTAACAATAGTATCATCACTCTAATTATTCACCCTGAGTGTGACAATTTAACCCAAAAGCAAGCGAAAGGACACGTATAAAAAGGTAATTTAAAAACTTTCCTAAACCTTAATCCAACTTGACCTTTGACCCAGATAAAAACTTAACAAAAGCGGCGTTATTATAGGAGTATTGAAGAAACAAGAATCCTTGTAAACGCCCAAAATTGATTAGTGTAATTTGCATCCATTATAGTATAAAACTATAAAGAGTCCTTTTATTATTAAAAAGAGCCTTGAATCAAAAGGGAAACCCTTTAAAAGCACTTTAAATATTTAGGAGTATTTGAATTTTACAGTTAAGAAACAGTAATTTCACGATGTGTTGTTAAACATAGAAATATTTTTTAATAATAAATCCTCTCTTTCTTCCCAGTATTCTTACGAAGTTTTTTATAAATAATTTAATTGTTTTTTTAAATTAGATTTTACTAAATAAGAATAATAAAAAAAATAATTTTCCTATATATTCGGCTTTATCTGTTTTTAATTTCATTGACAAAGACTTATTATTTTCATGATTTTCGTTTAAATCTTTACTAAAATTGCTTTTTTGGTTTAAAGTTTGAATGCTTCATATAACTGTAATTTAGGTAACGGGTACTTTATCGGTCTATTCCGAAATTAACCAACTTTTATTATCAAAGCTGTTACTGGAGCAGAGGATTAACATTTTCAATTTAAAATTTATAACCCGTCACCAGAGATGATTAAAAATTCCAAAACTAATTAATGACATTCCGTTCAAATTTTTTTACAAAAGAAGATGGATTGTTTGATGAAACTTATTTACAGCCAGTGACATTTTTTTTTACTGAAAAATGTGGTAGCAATGGAAAATTTATTTTAAATTAGCTAAACTGTAAAACCTTTATATAAATATTTCTTCTTTGTAAATTGTAAATACTATCAAAATAATTTAGCAAACTGTCGGTTTTAATTTCGTATTAAAATTAAGTATTGCTAAAATATATAAAAAAGAATAAATTTATTAAAATGAACCGTAAAAAGCAAAATATACATTTTTAAACCGGGAGCATTTTGACATAATTCTACCACTATTTTGGAAGCAAGTTATTTTATAGTATATTTAAATAATTAGTTTATAAAATACTTTTTAATAACAGTAAAATACTAAATTTTTCGCCATTTTTCCAAATTTGTCTTTTTTAAACCTCTAATAAAAATAAGTAGTCGATCAAAAATAAAGCGTCGTGAATATCCTTTATTTTTAATAAAAAATGTTCATGGGTAACATCCGTTTCATGAAATCAGTGGAAACTAATTTTAACGGTTTTTATACTTGAATAATCGACCGCATAATAAAAAGAACTAATTGAATCTCGTGGGAAAAGTAATCAATCGAAATCTGTTATAAATAGAAAATTTCACACTGAAATATTTTATAATGTGTCTTATTGGAAGTTCAATGTTTTGAAAGCCCAAAAAATAATGTAAGTAGATATCAAACCCTATTGTAATATTAATTGAAAATTGGAAATATCATTAATTTGGGAAAAACAAATATTTTCATATACGCGGGGTTGATTTTTTAGTTAGCATTTTATCGAAGTTTTTATTACGAATGTTATTAAATAAGTAAATTTGTAGCAAATGAAAACAAAGGAAAAACATTTCAAAGATAATTCAAAATTGGTATTTTTCTAAAAAAATATTTGGATTGTAGAAATACTGGGCGAATATGGAAATGACTTCAAAAGAACAAGAAATCGTATAAATGTTTCGTATAAAAAATCTGCCTTCGAACACACTTTGAAATACAAATCAAAATTTCTGCTGACAATGAAATCGTATTCCTGAGGGGTTCAAAAACAATTTAAATGTATATAACTTTAAGAAAATAACAGCTCGATGAATAAATCAATATAGTTAGTGAAAACTTGGTAACAGCTTTTTGATGTTCCAAAGCTTTCAATATCAGTTTGAAAACTAACAAACTCAAAATTAGAAATTTCTTGCGAAAACTTTTAAACAGATATTAATCAGCTTGACTACACTAAAGAAAATACTTGAATTCTTTCATAATTTTCTTGGAGTAGTTTTCCATACTAAATTAGCGCTCCACTATTTTCCATTAGTTAAGGAATAAGTTTTTATTAACCAGAATACTTAAAATTGTTTACATAAAACATTTTACTATAATTTTCAAAAGGTTCACCACTAGTAGTCTTGATCCTAAAAATATATTTTAATATATAATATTCAAAACATTTTTCTGATGCAATTAATCTAGATCTCAGATTATCCTACAAAGTTTTAATTAATTTCTATCCTAATATTCTAGTTATTACTAGATATTAATGCTATTTGAATTATTTATATTTGACTATACTATTAATAATCAAATTAGTAACTAGTTTATCACGTTTTGGATCTTCCCACAAAATTTATTATCAAAAAAATTAAGTTGTTAAAATCTATAACGGCCCATGGTAACGCCCCATTAGGAGCACTCCAATTTTTTCCCAAAATAAATCATCTGTTTTTCATTAGCAACCCGAAATTACTTTAAAAGCCTCACAAATACAAGTCCTCATCGATTCCGTAAAGATAACTTTCCGACCTTATTATAATGACTTAACATTTGTTTGACACAGTTTTACTCAAAGAAAGTTAATAGGTCTAATAGTTGTCGAATTCTTTACAATGACTTGCGAATATACAGAAAGGCGCAGAAGGATAAGATGGATAGTAAAAACTGACAGTTTAATGACGATCCTAAGACGTAAATAATTTTAAAATAAAAATTTTAAATTAGATTATCGTATGCAAATTTACCATTCAAAAATTAAATGTTGTAGAATATTTGAATAGTTTTATTTTTAATTATTGTTGTAAATTTGGTATTTATATTTGGTTTTCCCGGTTTTCATATCGAATATTTCTTGAACGTTTTTTATATACTTACAATAAAAAAGAAAACACATTTTCCTTTTAAATTATGATTTGAATGCTACAGCAACAGTTATCATTGTTTGCTTGGACCATGATGTGAGCCATATGTGACAATGAACATTTGATTGTTGCACAATAACCGTGTATTAATGAAGATATAACGAACAATTGAGAACGATGAATAGGTATTATTAACTAAATTTTCGTTGATCCACAAACATGAGTCCGCAGTGATATACCAATAGTGGTCTTTGTAAAGGGGGATGCATAATAATCTAAATCAAGGGTTCCCAAAGTTTTTCTTAGGCGGGCCAATTTAATATTACCGACATTTTTGGCGGGCCAAAAAACTGAATAAAATCAAAACAATAACCACGATTTTTTTTGTTTTAAATATATTTAACTATCTCTTATTTTATTTTATTTTATTTTATTTGTAATATTTATTATTTATTTTACTATTTACTTATTTATTTTTTAATAAAAATATAATATATCGTATCGATATCGCGGGCCGCACTTTGGGAACTCCTGATTTAAATAAAGTCGTTTTATTTTTTATCCTTGAAGAAGATCAAAACAAAGGGCGGGTTAACATATTTTTGCTGTACTTAAAAGCATCATTAAAGTTGTTCCACATTCCTCATATATATTTATTATCAGTTATCTATAATTTACTTGCTTTTTCTTACAGAATGATACCATGCGAATCATTTGGGCTTTCCATAAAGACGAGCCTGTAGGAGGAGCTGTTGGTCCCAAGTCGTTACCTCAGCACGACATAGGAAACAGGGGAACCCAGTCTTTATATTTGGTTCAAAGAGCTGACCAAGATACTCCAGGTCCTGAAGAAACTGCTAGGGTTTGGGAATTAAGGAATCCTGCCATTGAACCTCCTGCTCCTGGAGAATCTATATATTGGTGTAGGATATTTAAAATTCCCTCGATTACAAGGAAACACCATTTAATTAGAGTGAGTAGAATATTTGATTAATTTTTTTTTAAGTTTATACTAATATTTTTGTGGAATGATGATCAAATCCAAATCGTTGATATGAATAATAATATATCAAAATATAAAACAAATCTCCTATTTTTTATCTTGAAAATATATACATTTTTGTCCTTCCTATTTATTGCTAGGGGTTTTTATTTCTTAACGTTTCATTAGGTTTTCGTTATTTCTCACAGCATTTTCCCCAAAGCCTTCCTCTTTGTTTGCTCCAAATATCTGTTTTTTTTTCTTTCATTTTTATTATAATACGAACTATAGAGCATAGAAGCATTCCTTATTCGTCTTTTGTACAATTGTTTATGATTTCCATGCATACGTTAATTTCTTGTTTGGTTTACATTTTTTAATTGTTCTTGGATAATAATGAACAACATATGTAGCGTTTACACCTCAGATGAGATTATTCTGAATTTCACAATTCTTTCACTCTTCCTCTTTATAATTTATCTTTTTACCAGTATTTTTTCTTCATTTGTACGTGGAATTAAACTGTTTAAGTATTAAAAAAAAAGCGTTTTCGACTTGGAAAATATTTGTAAACAAGTGGATTAAAAGAAAATACAATTATTTCCTGATTTAAAATTGAAATAGAAAATTCGTGGAAAATATTGGGCCAACTTGCATCTGGGGACCCCTTGCATAAAGCTATTTGCAGATATTCGTGAATTGGGTTCAAAACTAAGCAATTTACATGTCATATCTTCGGAGATTCAACCTACAGATACGTGGAAATGTTGGGTAGAAATCTCGAGGGAATTTAAATCCGATAGAACGTTACATTAGGTAGTCTTCTATTCATCTTACTTGAACGTATTCTCGTTAGGAAATTGAAATTAGCTTACATTGCTGAGGCATCGTATGGACAACTTCGATTATAGTGGAACTAGAAAAAAGTTGGACGCAAATTATGAAAATTTCATCACTCATTTTAGCACATTTTGCTAAAATTTAGATTTAACATTGTTTAACGGTTAAGATCAATAAAATCGATATTAAATAACAGTTTTACTGAAAAATAATTCAATTTTTTATAAACACTTTTGATTGAATGATAAAATTTTGACGATCAAAGTCATTACCAGCTTACTCATCATAAATTACTTTCATTTTAAGGCAATATTCTTTCTGATTACCAATTTTTAGTGGTTATTTAAATTTATATTTATTTTTGTTCTAGTACGAACCACTTCAGGGTATCAATGGTGCAAATGGTCTTCAACATGTGGTATTATACGAATGCCAAGATAACAGCAACATAGAACAATTAGCAGACACATCTGGCCGTCAGTGTTACGATACTCACTCTCAGCCCTTCTCCTGTAATACCGTTGTAGCTAGCTGGGCAAGAGGTTCTGAAGGTTTCAGTTTTCCTCCAGAAGCTGGATATCCGCTAGATTCCCAAAATTCAAGATTTTATCTCTTAGAAACGCACTATCAGACGCCGTTAGATGGAAGCTTGGGAGGATTGGATGGATCAGGATTAAGATTATATTACACTCCTGAGTTAAGAAGGCACGACGCAGGAGTGATTTCGATAGGCATGGATCCTAATTGGAGACACATCATTCCTCCAGGTCAAAATAAAGTTATTTCTTCTGGACACTGTGTTTCGGCCTGCACGAAACAAGCTTTTCCTCACGCTGGTATCAATATGTTCGCGGTGGTTATGAAAACTCATAAAATCGGTAAATCGGTAGCTCTCAAGCATATTCGTGGGAGTGTTGAGCAACCTCCTATCGCTAGTGATGATAATTTAGATTCGGACTATCAAGAATATCGAAAATTGAATGTGCCTGTGCGAATTTTACCGGGTGATCACTTGATAACTCAGTGTACTTATAATAGTTCTGGTAGGACTGCAATTACTCTTGGGGGACTAAATAGTCGCGAAGAAACGTGTTTGGTGATGGGACTCTACTATCCACGACAGAAGTCCCTTGCTGCGTGCCATAGTTTACCTAGTTTACCTACGGTCTTACACTCTTTAGGGATTCAAGAACTCAGCCCGTAAGTACCATTTTTCTAAGTTCTAAGTAATATAATTATGGCTAATATTGTTAAAAACGTTACATTTCGAATAGCATAAGGTTTAATAATAAATTTTAAAAAAAACCTATTATTATTACAAGGAAGTATTTTAAGTATAATTGGTATACGTTGATTGAATTATTAAAATAATTCTGTTTGAACTAAGAAGTTGCTTCAGAAATTCAAATATTTATACTCAGTATGTAGATTTTACCCTAAGTTATTTTTTAAAGTACTATTTTTTCTTAATTTACACTTATATGATTTCAATGGGATTGAGCTCCCAAAAATTTTATATCGAAGTGATAATCTTCTGTTTTTCCTATTTGAAAACGAGAATGCCTTTTTCACCTATTCATCTTCACAACCAATGTGAAGCATTTCTTTCTTTTAGCGTTAAATGCTTTTTACTTCTCTATGCAGGGGCGATGCTGCAATTGGTTTATTCCTTTGCTGATCCACTTTAAAGTCCAAAATTTAAACAGTTTAGGATATTATTTAGTTAAGCGCATAAATATTTGAAATAATCGTATGCTGCTGTAACGAAAATACGATGAACCTGAAATTCGGTGAAATTTTCTAACTGTGAACATGCGATTTATTACTCGGTCTGTTCGGTAATCCTAGAGTTTAATGAAGAATGATCCATAGATACTTCTTATTGTTCTGAAATTTTTAATTCGCGTAGATAACAAGATTATCCTACTTATTTTCTTACTAATAGAAAACTTGGAATGGTAGAGCAATAAAAGTTTACTAACCACTCGGGAATAATATTTCACAACTTTTGCAGTCTAACAAAAAGGATATCCGCTGAAACAAACATTAACAGGGTAGAAGATCGTTTATGATATTAATAGTCCTAGGGGTACATTTATTTTTTTTAAACAGATTTTCTATTGTTATGATCATTATGAAGAAACAACATTTTACAACTAAACAATAAAGCGTTTTTGCTATTGTTTCAGGGGTTCCAATCCAGTAAGGATAACAGCCCCTCCAGAATTGGCAGGAATGACTTTAGAGACAAGATTGGTCTCTTACGATTGGGATAACCAATTCCAAAGTTTCCAAGATGCAACAATGAAGGGATCTTTTAAGCCTTTGTGTTGGACCTCGCAGTCGACATTGTTACCGGTAAGTCTTTAAAAATATTTTTAACTTAGTAGAGATATTTCCAACGAACGTTTGATAACTTTATGGTTTCATATATTTATTGAACTGAACAAGGTTCGTCATATTTTGAATCTTACATTTTTTTTAAGGTTATATAGACTAGATTGCTTATTCTTTTTATAAAATTATTTATATAATTTTTTAATACACCCGAGTATCGATTTGCAGGTTTCAATGCACTTATACCGATCATTCATTTACAGTAAAAAACAAAAGAACTTAGAAGAGCTACCTTTCGAATCAATAAAGTTATTAATACATTTTATTACTTTAAAATTGACATATATACATTGCTGTAACTCTGCGTATTTAATCATAAATGACTAATAGATTTGTGTTTCATACAGGATTAAGCTAAAGTATGGAACCAAGTAAATATCTTAAAAACGAAACGGACGATATTTATGAAGCTTTGCAATCAAGTGTAACGATGCATAATACATCTGATTGGATTTCTTTTTATTAATAATTTGGTTTAACGAGAAATACTCTCAGGTTTTTATATATAAATGGGATTTTATATATAGATGGGAATTCATACATACTGGGATTAGTGTAAATAATCTGCAAAAACGAGAAATTATAACACTTTATAATCAGTCTTAAGTTTTTATACCTTGGAATAAAAACAAAAGCAACTCAATGTTTACTTATTAGTAGACAGAACTGTGTACTGTCTAGTAGGTAATTGTTGAGTTATTTATAATTTATGGAAATTAATTCTACGGCTAAAAATGGTACGAGTATATTGAACTGAAAAAATCCAAAATGGTCGGTATTGGCGATCATTTTAGAATCTTCAATGGCTACTACAAACATTAAAACGTTTTAATACAACCGCAAGTATTGTCAGATGACGATTTTGACCGATGGCTGGAGTTTTGGGAACCAATGATGGACATCTATAATGTCGACGAACATTTTGCAACGCAACTAATGTACTATTTTCTGACGAGCAACTTTTGGTTTAAATAGAAAGTTAATTGTCATAACTCAAGATATTGGTCAAATGAAAATGTTCATTGGATTCATGAATCCCATACATAACGTCAATAAATGTAAAGTTTCTCAATTTTACATATTATTTACAGTAAACCCAGTATGTATGAATTCGAAAGAACAAGGTTTATTAGAATCTGTAAAAATATACAGGATGTCCCATTTAAATATAAAAACGTATTTCCGGTTAAACCGGAAGTACGTTAACAACAAAAAAAATGGATCAGATGCATTATGCATTATTGCGCTTGCCTGCAAAGTTTCACTAATATCGTCCTATTCCTATGGGTTCCATTAAACCTAACTGTAGCAATACAAATATTTAACTAAAATGAAAAATTGATTTATTTCACAGATAATCCTAAATGTAACAATACTCATTTAATTACGAGTAACTTACATTATTTACAAGATTGTATATAGCCGTCATTTAAATTTTGGGATTCCTAGATATAAGTGGTTTTTAAGGGCTGCAATAATCTGAAACTCACGCTGTTAATATAAATATCTGAACTGGGATAAATTATTTGATAAATGTATGTTTCTTTTCAGGATACTGATAAGGACTCACATTATCCAAACGTATCTCGACCGTATGTTAAAAATGTCATCGATCAGTGCAATTACCGACGATACAGTACTGAAGGTTGGCCCGGTGGTACGCCCCTCATCGAGCTTGATGGAAACCATATAGAGGGCGCTGCGAGGAGTAAAGTCTCCAGGAGTAGCTCTCCAGTAGTAGAGGAGTCCCTAGGACTCAGCAGGTTTAACACCGCGTGCAAATGCTCTTTAAATAGTGTCGTTACACTGCTAGTAGTATTTCTAGTGTGGTTCAACCGTTGAAGACAAGCCATCGTTTAGGATTTTTTTTATATTGAATCTTTTCCTACGACTGGAGAGGGACCGTTATCGTGAATTGTTTTGTTTGAGTCATGTTTACTAGTCCGATCGGCCAGAGGTTTTAAAAGTGAAACAGTGTATTAGTTTGTTCTAAAATAAGTAGAATGGGTAATTGGTGAAGCGTTTAAACTATCTAAAGGTAAGGGTTATATTCATCCCGATGGCGATACTTGAAACTGAAAAATCTAAGTTTTTAAATATATACACCGAAAAACTTCTTCTACTGTGGTGTTCTTATATTAAATATTTTTTTAATTATCGTTGTAAAATCTACCAGTAATTTTCACTGAGTAAAAGAATCATGAAAAAATATTATAAAATATATTAAATATTCATGAATTGCCGTCATATTTTCGTTAGGTTTTATTGAAGTAATCTTAACATGACATGACTGAATAAAAATGTTTCTTGTCTATCAAGTTAATTATAAAGAAAATAAGTAGACATACATAAATAGGTTAAAGACATTTTTAAACTATGACTTGTTGCATTAATACGAGACCTTCCTGCAAGCACGTTACTCTTACTAGCGTGTTAAAAAAACTTAATCATTCATGACGTAATTATGTCATAGAAATATCGCATGCTCAATTGAACAAAACAGATTACTTATCGATAGCTTCTTACACACCCATGCTTGAGATTATTTTTATCTTGGCAAGAATAGAGAACTGTTTTGTTTCAACTCACTAGATTCTATTTATTACCTTAAATCACAAAGGGGAACAATTCTGTTAACCGCAAAAATAACAGGGCAATCAATGGAGGAGAAAAATGAAACAAAGACCATTTAATCAAGCGTATACTTCAGGAGAGTACTAATAAGGCTGGCGGTCCACTTTGAATATTTTATGCTTAAATTTTTACTTCACGGTTGTTGTTGAAGTTGTTTTTATAAAGATAGCCATCCAAAAAGTTGCTATACTTAGAACGGATATTATCCATTACTACTCGTAAATACATATTTACTTACAATTTTAATATCATAACCAATTTAATTGACTTTAACGATAGCTAATAACAATCTGATTTATTTTTTTTAAAGTTTAGTGACTAATTCCTTGTAATGAGAATAATTTTACGGTAAACTGTGTACACAATGTTTCAGTAAACGAGTACAAAATTTTATGTTACAAAAATTTCCCGCTCCATGTTATGTTATCATCTCAAATGATGTTTACAGCCATCCTTAATCTAGATAACTTCTAGCATGAAAACCGTTCATCAAAATTGTTTTATCAGATTTCGGCTTTTACGTTTTTCAACTTTGCTTACTTTGGAAATAGTCGTTTAAAGAAAATTGAATTTTTAACTCAATAGACCTTTGCAGGAAATGTGACTAGTTTATTACATTAAAATTAGAAAGTGATACAAGAGTTTGAAATTCATGGTTAATTTTTTACATTTGCATCGATAAGATTTTTATTTCAAGACAAAACGGGAAACATAAGTTGAAAATCATTTGAATGATCCTAGTTTTCTTTATTTTGATTTTGTACATACCAATGCATAATTTCAAGTGTCGCCATCCTACTATTTTAATGACATTGAAAAGACTAAGATTTAAACGCTTTACAAAAAATAAAATGTTGCGGTAAATTTCTGCCGAAATGGACAGATTTAAAAATGCCGCGAAGGTCTGTGATGCAAGTAGATATATAAGCACTTTTTTAATGTTCTGTTTCCTTGTGCTACTTCACGTAGTTTGGCCATTGTTGTTACATAGTTCCACAAATTGAGTTTCCTGTATAATTAGATTGGTGCTCAATATGGTCCTATCCATTACAAAAGTCAACCACAACTAAATTTAAATGGAACACATTTTTTAATAGCTTTGAATTAAATTTGTAATTGTAAAGGACCTACATGAATACCAACTACGGATTTGTATAATACATGATGAGGATTTAAAGATTCCTACTAGTAGTTATGAAGCTTCGCTAATGTTGAAGCAGTCTGTTTAAGAGTTAAAGGAATGAAGCAAAAGTATTTTTTGCCTTGCTAATTTACCAGACGTAATATTTACTAGGAATATCATTTAATATTAGTATTAAAGAAAAATAAAATGCATTTCCCTAAATTAAGCAATGGTGTTTTTTTTTACTAGCTTGGTAATTATTCCATATGAACCAAAAAATATATTTTGTTTGTTTTCTTTAACTATGTTGACAAACACTATTATTTTATAACGTGTACCAAAGACTATCCTGTAGAAAGTAGAACTAGTAATAATTATATTAATAATAATAATACTATAACTATATCGAAAATGAATTCTAAATTTATTTCGAACCTTTACTTACTGAAAAGTAATTATCTGCCTCACCATGTATTGATATCCTAGTTGTTGGATAATTTTTTGTATTTATGTGTAAATTCTATCGATTTCATTGTATATTTGTAGTTTGACTGGTGCTATCTATAGTTTATCTTTTGTAAATGTCTGTATCTAATTTATTATAAATATGATTTGTTGAATAGAAAACAAACTTCTTGTACAGTGTAGATAACTTGTGTAATATATTTTATAAATAAATCTCGATGATGAATAAATATCTAGCAATATAATTGTCTTTTAATATATGGCCTAAAATATCCCAAACAAACGACAAAAATAGTAATTTTTTATATTTTGTACTACAATCCCTGTAATGATCAATAGAATGACAAAAATAACTAATCGTTATTGGTCACATCAGTAATTTTAGTGACTAAATTCCTGTTTGGATAATTCCGAAGTTGATACTACCAATAATTGTATATTGGAAATAGGTTTTAAAAATTGACACTCGATAGACTAGAATAATTGTTTAACTAATAAAAAGTGAAATTAGTTTCATGAATAAACTGTGTGTAAAATCGGATGAAATTCGACATAATGAAACTATTATTTGTCTTGATATACCGAACCCAAGGTAAGGTAAAATACATAACTATACTGTAGGAAAAAATATAACGTACGAGAATGTCTGTCAAGGAGATAAAGTGATCTGAACAACCTAAAGATGACGGGACATACAAAACAATTACGTATTTTGAAGATATTTCAAACAAAGTATAACACATCTTCTGCAAATTATCTATTAAAGTAAGAAATAATGTAGGTTGATTTTTATTAAATGTAAAACCTAAAATTAATAAATTTTCAAAATCGGGTATTTGCAAACTAAATTGTCCGCATTGTAACGCCATCTATCTTGGCCAGAACCTTAGAAATTTTAATATAAGTACTATGAACAGTTACGAGATATGGATGAAAACAACCAGATAAGTCACATTACGAAAAATACTTCATTGACATTAAACATAAATCTACACTTAATAACACAATGAAAACAACGGTGGAAGTACTTCATATAAGTGAATAGAAAGAAGAACTTGATTTTTTGGAGGAATATGAAATAAAGAAACATCTAAAATATCCTCAATATACAGTATTGAATAAACAATAGGAATACTGTGAAAATTGAGATAAGCATAATTTATCTTTTCATATTTATAAAGCAGACTTAATTAGTTTCTGTTATTTATAGAAACAAAAATTGCTTTTCGAAATATTTTTATTTATTGTTACCTGAAACACTCATCTTATATTAAAATAGTGTAAAAACCAAGAAAGAAGATCTATCAAAAAGAGCAAATAAATAAATTAATAAAGAAAAAACTGAAAATATTTGAAACGGAATATTCGAAACTAAACATTTTTCCTTGTAGCTATTTCTTTTTAAATATTAGAGTCTTTGCAATGGAGAAATTAATGACGCATACTTCTGATATTGTAAGAGAAAAAATTCTGTCATGCAATCAAAGTACAATAATTTTTTTATTGCATGACAGGTAGGTACAATTACAAAACGCTTTTCTGTTGCGACTCTAATTTAGCTACTGATCTGGAAGGAATAAATTGCAATTTTGCAAATTGAAAAAGTAATCAGCCATATTAAACAGCTCACTAATTGGACTGTAAAACCAACTGCTCTTAGTAATCAAGGTGTAATTAATATCCAGCTTATATACCAAAATGCAGTAACTAGAAATACAAAATCAAATTTTTATCTGTAATAATTAGGTATTGTAAAAATTAATACTACAGGTTTTATTTTGTTTGAAAAATTTATATTTAATACTCTATATTTAACACTTGTCCTTTACAATTAATATTATTGTTTTTTGCATAACGTTTCTATACATTTTATATAAAAATCAGATAACTTTTATTTATGATTCTTACATATTAAACCTTTTTTGCTTACGTTACAAAACAAAAATCAAAGCATAGACCAAACAAATATTTCTTTTAAGAATTATTCTACATAAAAGTGAGGAAGTCAGCAACATAAACACATGTTCCCGGTGATGGATTTAGCATAGTTGAAATATGTGTGCATACAATATCGCAACAAATGTGTATTTTAGTAGCTCAGATGTAGTAAATATGTTGTCCAATGTTTTCGGATAAATATATATATATATATATATATATATATATATAAATAGGTTTTCTAAAGAAAAGTAGGACAATGGGGGTACTGATATTGAAATTAATACAAAATTTATATTGGGAATTACAAGTAAACTATAGGTTTGAAAAATAATTAATGACAATATATACAAGGCATGTGTTTATTCAATTAAATCTTCTTAGTTAGTGTAACAAAAAATATTTTTAAGTCTGCTAATCTATACAAAGCTGGTAGGGTTTATCGTTTTTTTTTTTGTAGTATAACCAGAGAGACTTTAGGAAATTAACAGGCAAAGCATTGGATTCATTTATACACGTTATCAGTTTCTCTATATTTTTCTTGATATGTTCGCCTATAACAATCAAATCAAAACAATGTTCTATACGAAAAGGCCCAATTGGATGATTCTGTCGTCATTACTTTAACTGGTTACGTCGAATCTTCGGGTTTCTTCACCATTACGATTTGCGAGTTCGAGAGTGAACCAAATACGGTTCCAATGGTATGGTAATTTTACTTTGAATTTAATTAATACATTAATGAGGGAGCTAAGAATATTTTTAATAAATTTCTGAATTTTTTATATTGGTAATTCATACCTAAGAGGTATTACCGAGACGGATTACCATTTTTTTACAGTGGATGGTTTGCCAAGAGCCTTATTTATACCATAAAAACAAAATAAAATATTCCATAAAACAATAAACTTAAAAAATAACTTCTGAAAATAAATAATTTCAAAAAAGAAATATCGAAAAATAAATAACGTAGGCAAATTAGTAATAATGAATTAATAAAAGCTTAAAACTGATTAACAGATCTTGTAAGTAATAACAAAAAATAAATAAAGTAATATAAACATGTTAATTTTACCGAGACCCGGAATTTCATTTTTGAAAAAAAAGTAGACTATTCGCCGAATCGCGTTTTTTACAGTATTGTTTAAAGATTAGATTTTACGCCCTGGTTTCAGTTTAGGTCTTTTCGCGACTTTTTCTCCCTCAGGACTTTCTTGTTTGATAAACGCAGTAAGATTTTCTTTATTTTCCCTAAAAGTGGTGCTTTCTGAAACCTTCGTCAAACTACTACAAAATTCTACACAATCGTATACTGATTTTTCAGAATAATGGGCGCGAATACCGCCATATACGCTTTTTACAATAGACCGTTCTCCTGGAGTTTTGGAGTTATTGTATGACGTAACACTTATATAAGTACACGGAGAATTTGATTTACTACAACTTCCAGCGTCCCTATCCATATTAAAAGTTCCTAAATAATCTTTACCCACCGAAAATACACAAATTAATCTAACATTACCCTATGCAACGCCTGCGTACTCAGATAGTCTGACTAACTTGTTACTATAACGTTGTTATTTCGAAACACTGACAATTTCTCCTGCTTGCTATCTTTGTTTACTTGGGAAGGTAAGAGGCAGTACGAGAATTATAGCGCGACATATTTGACAAACTCGCATGTTTAACGTTCGAATTGAAACAGTTTTCTACATGATTGCCAAAGTGACTACTATTTACCAGATTTAGGTATAAAAATCAACAAATTATAATTCTATAATTTAGAAATAATGAAAAATCTTCGCTAATAAGGAGTCTATAATTTTCCCTAAATAATAATATAAATATATAAAAGTGCAACATTTATTATTTTATCCTCATGAAAACTATTTTAGTGTACTTGATATCTCTAAATGACAACACTAATCATATTGGTCATCAATGACATCAGAGTCATCAAATTGGGCCTTGTAGCGTTTGATTTCTAAATATCGTTTTTATCATCCTGAGTTGTACAAGACCAGTGCCTTTATTTTGTTGTGTTTTCCCATTCAATATTAAGGCATTCTTCTTATTGATTTAATTATTTTAGTTTTGTGTATAAAATAAGGTTTAAAATTCCTTTGGTTAAATTTCGTCCTGCATTAGGTATTGAGGAAAAACTGCAATACACGAAAAATTATTAGGTATATTTTATATTTTTTCTCACTTAGTTAAATTTAACAATGGTGATTAAAATAAATAGTTCGGAACCTACAAAATTTTTGAATTACATATTCTGAATAAAATTATAATTTTTAATTGCTCATCTATATTTATTTCTTTACCACGAAAGATTTATTTTGAACGTTAAGTATATGGCACATCTATTTTTTTTGAGCAAACATCTAAAATTCAAAATATATGACTTGCAAATGATTCATTATAAACCAGTAGTGGGGTACTTGGAACAAACTGAGACAATTAAAAGAATACAAACTTGTCATGCAGGTATTGTTTCGATACATCCCCTATATTCTAAAACTATATGAGCTTAGAAATATATAATTCTATAATTATTTCTAAATCAAGAACATAGTTGATATTTTACGTCGAATATTGAATTTAAACTATTTCTAACCCAATTTTTCAAAATCGTACCTTTTTTTTGATAAAATTTCTTTGGATGTAAATTCCATAAATTTTTATATACCTAATTAAATATTATAAAATGAACATAAAAATCCTGAAATTTTAAAGTTACCTATTGTATTTACAAGGTCACGTTTACACAAGTTCCTGTATTTTCTACTTTGTCATTGTATTAATTAATTTTTCCAATAAATTCGATATGGATAATTATGATCATAAATAAACAATTGTTATTTTTTTTGTTTAAATTCATTCAGTTAAAAATATATTTAAATTAAAGAAAGCTAAAAGAAGCTAATGTTAGTTGAAAATAAGAAGTATATACTACAAGCAACTTTTTGGGAAAATGTCTTATTTTGAATAATTGTGAGTTTTTCACAGATTATTGGAAAATAATTCTCGTTCTCCTTTAAATAATATTTTCATGCGTATACAGTTGAATAATATCCAAGTTTCTTAACCTGTTAATGAATGAATAAGTTCGTCACAAAAGAAGGAAATGCCGTACAAAAAGAATACAAATTCGTGAATAACACGGCAAGAAACTTACCCCAAAATTACTTTTCCACTCAAATCCAACATAAATAATTCTGGTAGATATTCAAATCGATAGCAAACTCCTTCGTTTATTCCGCCCTAATGATCTAAATAGAACACGGGCATATTTATGCTATAACTCAAATTTAAATACACCCTTGCTAGGCGTTCTCCGGTAACATATTACTCAAAGGATTCGGAGAGATTGAATTCAAAGATACCGTGATTACACCGTATCCCTTGTGGGACTAACAACCTTTCGGGTCTACTTGAATATTTCTTTTTGTTATATTGAATATATTTGGTCTACGAGAGGGTATATATCGATATTTTTTTGTTTTATAATATCCGCAATAAGCCACCGACACTAGAATCGGAATATTTGAGAGAAATCTAAAAATACCTGAAGGCACGGAAGCCTTTTAAACTTTTTTCATTTCTTAGAATAAGACTATGTAACAAAAATAAGCTAAGAAGTCGGAAAACTACAATATGAGGTCTAATCAGTATCTCAATAGGAGAATTAAGTCATGAAAGCATAGTACAAATAAACTTATCTAAAAATACAATTAATGTTACGAAATATAAATTAAGAAATATTTGCGAATTGAATATAATAAAAAAAGAAAAAGGACAAACAACTGAGAAAAAAACACTCGTAAAATAAGCACAAATCCATTATCTTCAAACAGATTGTAGAACATTTATGACAATAAAGCAATACTCAACCTGATAAACTTATCAAAACTAGTTGCGCAATGTAAAAACCATCAGCTATTTAGACACATACACACAGAACTTCTACATAATTCAACCAATACGTCGTCTAAAGTTAATAGGAAAGCTACATACGAAAGTCTGAAAGAAAGTACCCCAGCAAAAGCCGAAATGCGTAAATTGTCTAATGGAACATCCTGCTAACTACTGAGATAATGTTACTTAACCGAAACTAAAGTGAAACCAAAAGAAGCCCACAATAACTACTCGACTACTGATAAAAAAAGAACATATTCACAGGTAACTAGAAACATAGAACAACAACCAACCGAAAGAGCTCAATAAACATAATAACCAAAATAGATTCACAATCTCGGCTTTCAGAAGCTGAAAAAATGAACATACTTCAAATATCTAGAAGACACACAAATGGGCTAAATAGGTATTAAAATAGACAACTGGAATGCCAATCGTATACTACAAGAATAAATTGATACCCTAGTTTTCCTGGATCTGCAGAAAATTTTAGAAACGCATATCTCTATTGAGTATCCTGTTAAATTTAGAGAGTCTAACTTTTAGCACACCATCCATCTAACAAATGCAATAATAGCACGAAATGGAATAATCATTAAAAATAATATCTCCCATTACAAAGAAATAAGTCTCAGAAAAACATGTATCTATCTTCACCAAGAAACCTAAAAATTCTTGTACTCACTAGCTTCCTATCAGAATAGCAAAAAATAATGAACAAAAGGAAACCAACAAAGAGTTAATACTTTCACTTAGATCAGATGAAAATCAAGACACATTCATGAACCGTACCAAGAAATCATCCGATATAAAACAAATAACTTTTAATGAAGTCGCCATAGAAATATAGACTAACGTTGGTCCAAGAAAAGCCCCGGAATATGATCTCAGAGGAGAAATAATAAAGGAAAAAAGGAATATGGTTTTAGAAATAAAAACTCGACGATAGATTAGATGTACAGAATTACCGATATTATCGACAAAGCATACGATACAAATTGATATGTTAAACTGTATTCCTGGCTTGGCCCAAGTATTAAATATATTTAACGGAATATACATTTTCAGAGCCAAGTAAAAGAGGGCATACTTTCAAACAGAAATTAAAGCAGGTTTTCCCTAGGGCACTATGCTGGAACTTACACTTTTTATATTCGTAGATGACACTGCAATTCTAGCAATTAGCCAAAATATTATAGGAAATTTTAAGAAACTTGGTCTTAAATTGGAAAATATGTACTGACTCCTTGGAAGAGTATTCAGGCTATCAGTTTATAATAAACTTCGAATTTACAAACAAATTCTGAAGCCAAGCTGGATTTAGACCATACAGTTATCTAGATATGTAGCCAAGAGCAATATCAAAGTTCTAGGATGCCAAGTTAATATGTTCATTTGTTTTTTGTAAAACATGAGGATTGATTCCGTTTCTACGTTAACGATAATTTTACAGAAGATTAAAAAGAAAGAAGGCGTTTGAACCTGTTCGTTATAATATATTAAGTTAATGATAGTACAAAACTGTGTAATAAAATCTTCATAACAATATATGAATAAACAAGTCAGACCAAAATGCATTTCTTAAATATGTACTTAAATCTTAAGATTTGTTTAGATTATAGATTATAGATTAGTCAAGTATAACTAGTAATGGCGCATTGCATAAAGAAACTAATTGAATATTATAAGCAGAAGTTGTAAATTAACATATTTTTGTGCAAACTAGTTTTCTTTATTTCTTTGGCTTCTCCAATTTTTCCATTTTCGTATCACATTAGGTTTCACCTACGTTTTCAGATTCCTTAAAATCTTGTGGGTACTTTTTAAGTGCATTGCAATTTTCTTTCAATAACCGTATAAGTAAATAAAATATTGCTCATTCAGCTTATGATCCACAAGAAAAAATAATAATGTTCTATGTTTTCTATCATTAATGATACAGCTGTGAAAACTCACTGTGTTTTTTATAGAGTATTATTACCAGTATACATTTTTCATTCTTTTTGGAGAGCTATTATTTTATTAAACATAATAAAGGTTCTCAGTAATTCTAGGTTTAATATTGTGTAGAGCAGTAGTATTATTCTGTATTCCTTTTGATCTCCTTAATTTACTTAAAAGCAAAATTGGAACAAAGTCTTTCATATAAGATTTATAATATGAAACAATTACCTAAATAGAACTTGTGCCTGCGTAAAATTTTCTACGCCTCATTTTATATTTAAATGAAATAAATATTTGATTGTTATCTATCTGTGACAGTTTATTATATGAGTTCAATAGAATTGTCGTACTGGGTTGTCTGTTTTATTATTCCTTTTTACAGTAATATCTTTAAGTGCGAATTTCTCTTTTGTCTCAAAGTTGAAATTTAAATTGGCTCCTCTGTTACATCTTGATTATTCTAAAGGAGTTCCTTTTCTTATTCTCCAATTTTATTACAACTACGTGCACTATCAGAACTTCTGACGTTTAACTTTTGTTAAAAGCATGGCATCATTAAAGAGAATGATAAGTATTCATTGAGCACTTTATGACCTAATGGAATAAAAATACAGGATGGTCGCTAGAATCTTTTACTTCGACAAATAACTACTAATTGTAAAAACTATATTTCACTACATATTCTAGAATATTTACCTCTATTAGAAATTATACAAACTTTTATGCAGTGCGAACGTAAAGTGTTTCCCCCATCATTTACTCCCGTCCAAGATATTTGAAGATAGGTTCAAACAAGTTAATGTTTAGTTCCGATGAAAAATATTTCGTTTATAAAAATAACATTCCAAGTGTCAGCCTCTGCATAAGGTATGTACCCCCCCGAAAAACTTTAAACAGAAATGGGTCGAATGATGGCTTATTTCATAGGATTTTTAATTATATATTCACCAGTACAAGTATATAAATCGGCTTTATTCGTTTCTGTAGGTAAAACGTTCGATCTTGGTTTGATGAAAATCCGCAATTAATGCTGTATCAAGATATAAAAAGACCAAACCTTATTATTATTATTATTTTATTATATTAAATTTTATTAGTTTTGCTGATCGAAAGCATAAACGTGGTTCTGGCGATAGATTTAATAACGAAACAGCTTATATTAATTAGTCGATATCCACACTATATTTATAAGGAAAATTGGCACTTACCACATTCTTACATTTTCAGGCTTGTACCTCCGATTCTGTAGGACGCCCAGTATATCTGTGTACTAATGCTGATAGTTTACGCAATTAGCAAAAGATACTAAATCGAACTTTTCTTAACTTATTTATTGGGCCGAAAATATGTTGAAATTACATTAAAACATATGAATAACAACAAGTGAAACTAATAATGCAAACGAAATTATGACTTACAAAAATTCAACAAGGATAACGCTGTTCGCACGAGGTTACTGTTCGGGACGGGTGTTAACTCATATCCAATTTCTTTTCCGATCTGAACTAATTTAATTTTGCTTTTATTGTTTTTTACGGCTTACGGTTTATTAAAAAACTTCGGTTTTCTACAAATCTAACAATATCATCAATTCGGAGAATTATATAACGAGATAACTTTTTATAGAAGGGAAAAATCCCGAAAAACCTTTCTCTTTCGTTCAGTTTCTTCAACTATGCCCATTATTTCCAAATAAAAATTACAATCGTAAAACTCATCTGTGATGTGTCAACTTATATTTCAGTAATGTGCCTTTAAAAATGACATTTTAGATCGGTTAGTTAATTTTCAAAATGATTTGTATCTTTTTCGCGAAAAAACACATTTATTTAAAATATATATAATACTCAAGCCGGCTGGTTTTTTTAACTATTTAATTTGTAAATTTAGAAAGAAGTACTTTTGTTGAGATATATTTAGAAACATAAAGATTACCTACTAACTTCCTAGATGTTATGTTGCTTTTACAGAGGCGGCTCTGTTACATTTGTATGCCTTCTTCTTTTTTTCCTTTAAAATCCTGGAGCTAGTTCAACTTCGATTTCACAATGTCCCAAAACCCATAAAAATTTAATAAAACTCTTTTTGAATATAGACTTGTTAATTTCTCTTAGTAATTTTTATTGCAAATCGAGCTAATTACACTAGGCCACGGCGCTTTGACGGTTTTTTCAGGTATAAAAATAATTTCTTGTATGGAAATAAATCAAATATCTTCAGTTCTACCTACATATTTAAAAACGGCTGGTTTGATTCATTGAAAATAAGGCTATTTATGAGAATAAATCCATACATTTTCAACAATAAATCTTAGAAGCCCCCAGAAAATCAACAACTCTTCCCAAGCAAATCAGAGGTCAAGTACCTAGGGCTCCATTAAAAGAATGACTTAATTAGAAGGTTTATATCACTATAAAAAAGCAATAATTAAATATTAAAACCAGAAAAATAAATTGGTTTATCGGTACACATTCTCTTATCTCTCTAAAAATATATACAAAGCTAAGCCAATATGGAATTGTGAGTTTGTGCAAATTCATCTAACACCAAGTTCGTTCACACATATCAATCAAAAACTTTCGCATGATAACAAATGCTTCATGGTAAGTCTCAAAAAATACCATACAATAACATTTGGACATTACAATCATTACAGGTAATAAAATATAGAACTCACATGAGAGATGAAAATCAATTCATCAGAGACCTAACCAACCAGCACGTAGAAAATAGAAGATAAAAAAAACTAACCAGAAGATCTCTCAGCACATTTACTCATCACTATCTGTTTTCGTTTTATTCTGTTAATGAGTAATTTGTAAATGTTACATAAAATAATACAATAAGTGTATTTTTCTTATTATTTTCTTAAATTTCCTTTCCTGTCGTACATACTACTTTGTTAAATGGACGTGTAATAAAATATACCCGCGCAAGTGAAATCCATTGTCTGAATTTGACAGCAATGGAAGTAGGAAAAATATATATAAATCATTTTGCACATAAAATAAAACAGCTGATCTTCCAGGGTAGTATATCACTTCCACTTCATAATTCGAACCCTTTTCCCCAGTTCATAAGCACCACTCTTCACGTGATATCAATAATTCTCGTGTTTAGCGGTAACGAACAAAGTGCATGGCCGGGTCTAGCAGGCTTTAGTGAATCGATATCAGACTGTCGGTTGGTTCTCACTGCCTGGAGGCTACTTTCTAGTTTCCCAGAATATCTACTTCTCTGTTCCTCTGTCAAAGCCGTATCCAGACATTTTATTTCCTGAGGAAATAGTTCGTTATAGTTATTGAAACATTTCTATTTATTTATTTATTATTTAAATTTTAAAAGAGTTTCTGGTTAATTCCTACTCGATGTCGATATAGAGTGCATCAACGAGAATTTTATGTAGTTTTTATGTAGTTAATACCAGCAGCAAACCCTTGTAAGAACGCTTCTTGAAAAGAGTTTATATTTTTGTTTTGCCATACTTTTCCTACACAATATCCTGCATTAAACTATTTTTATCTAAATAGAAAATGTTTTTATTTTGTATCCCAATTCTACTAAGGTAGTCCCGTCTCCAATATACAATTCCTTCAGAATCAATTAGCGTTGAGTGTCTGCCAATTTTTTCTTGTTTAAAGCTTAATTCATGTAATACTTTCCAAAGTTTATACGGACTTATTGTGGATAAATCTGGTATTTGGTATTTGCTTATCCAGAAAAATTGAGTGAACAAGGTTGCGAATTGCATCTTTAAAATATTTATTAACGTCGATTTTTAATAATTTTGGTCTACCTGATTTTGGCTTTGGTCAGGTTACTTCATTCGATTATTTCTGCTTTAAAGCTTTATTTGGCGTTAATTTTCCATATCTCATTGATTTGGATGAAATTTCATCTACGGCATCAACAATATTTAATGGAATATATATTTGGTCTAAAATATTTGTAGACATTCTTTTATTGAGTGACAAATGTTCTAGTTTTAATTTTTTTAACTGATGAATACTGATGAATACTCACAAGTTATTTCCATTTTCAGTCACTACGAATTTTTCACGTTTATCGAAATTAGGTATTATCACAAAACATTTCTGAGAAATTACTCTCTCTTAATGATAAAATGAAAACACTTAGTTTTTTATATAATTGCTTAGATCATTATATACGTACATCGTTTTTACTTTATGAGAAATAATAGATACCTAACATTATTTCATTATTATTTTATAACAAACATTACTTTTAATGGTAAGAAATAGTAATTTATATAATAAAAATGATGGATGGTTCTTTTGTCTATATAATTCTAAACGTTTAGTATTTCTTGAAATAAATGAATACTCTTTGCTGCGAAATACCAATACGTTATTAAATTATTTATATATTTTATTTTATTTATGAAATATTTGTTTTAACGAGTCTGCTTCTTCTATTAACTACTATAGTTTTCCATTAGTTTAAACTAACTTATTCATAAAGAGTATATAGTCATATATGTATTTCGCGAATAGCGGCGTTGGTTTAAGGGATGGCAAAGCAGATGTTTCGTTTATAAATAATTCATTTGTAATTTTTTATATTCATTATTGGAATAGTTTCTTCAGAAAAAACTTTTGGTTTTCGGATTACCTCGTATAAACTATTAACTTGCATTAAGCTTTACATTACTAGTCACATCTCCCTTGTACTACGAAACTCATAGCAATTATTTATTTAGTGATATTTTTGCTTGCTTTATTTTAGACTTAGGACCTTAGGAGGTCTCATCATTTTCCTCAATAACCGGCTAACTTTATAAAGTAGGTAAGAAAAAAACTCAATCCCTGAGGGATATCTTAAAAATTAGGTTGTTGCGTGCTTTAAAAAGTTCTTGGCAAACTCTCTTCCTAACATGTTTTAACTAGCAAACTAGAGCCAAGTTATAATGAGCAAATACAAGAACTTTTCAACGATGACAATTTTGTTCGGATTCAACACTCCCTCATTTTTGTACTTTTTTGTTTATCGCAAAAGCAACTAAAATTCATACAAGGTAAATTATTTTGATAAAGTTTATCTACTTGCAAGTATAGTTATAAAGGTTACTTATTGATTCCCGTTGAAAGGAAAGAACCTCTAAAGTTCGTTGAGACTCAGACAAAACTCATAACTCTATGTAATACCTAAAATACTTGAAGTGTACTTCTTATTTTTAAGATTAATAATCTTTCCTACTTCAAGAAGCTGTAGTTGTTAAAGTTTCAAGAAAAGGTGTACTTCCAGGAAGTTTATTGCCGCATTGTGAGTGGGTCATTGTTATTTTTAAAAGTTACAGTGAATTATTTTATAAAGGAAATTTGAGAGATTTAAACCGATTTGAAAATTGTAGTAGGTACACAGCTAATCCCCATTTAAACAATCTTGTTGATGAAATACATTATTTATAAAACTAATAAAAATGTATTAAAGAGAGAAACATATTTCAGAATGTTTTTTTTAAAAAACAGTTTAATTCTAAGAATTCTTGTATTAATGTAGGTTAAGCTCATAATGGCTCATTTTACATTTTTCATTTTATTTTCCTTCCATTATACAACAAAACATATTTATTCTAATAAACCTAGGAGAAGTCTTCTCTTACTCTTATTACAACTTTAATGGGCACATCTTATTTTTTATTCATATAATTACTATGTTTTCAAATATGATAATGTTAGTTTCAAAACTTTGCGTTTCTTATTTACCTACCGACACTTGAAACGAATAAAAGCTAAACTGGAGCTAAAAGATGTAACAACTTTGTAGTTTAGGCGAATTGTAGTCAATGTAGGTCAATCGACAACGGTATTCACGTAGGATGTATTGAGATAAAATAGACCATTGTCCGGTTGATTCTCCGTCTTTCTGTTGACTCAATCAATGCAACGAGAGCATTCTCATTCGATTGAGGATAAAAGGTAATGGGAAAATCGATTACAATTTTATTTATAGACAACTTCAATTCCGCTATGCTGATGGAGAAATGAATGGAGGAATTCCCTATCGCCGCCAATTAGAGTGTCGCAGGCGGCAGAATGGAACACTTACCACGGGACGTTTTGTTCATTTTACGGAAAATGTCAAACTGCTAGTGTAATTAGGTTTACGAAATAGGGCTCGTATGACCTAATAAAGTCTAGCGGATAACAGAAAAATTATAAAGTGGACTATGGTTTAAGATTGGAATGTAAATTACTGAAGTTGACGTTGGCTAAGGTTATAAAGGACCGCAGTAAAACTGTCGGGTGTATTTATTCGGGTAGGATGAAAGTTTTTGTTACTTTTTTTATTGGATAAGCTTTTATTAGGAATGAACGTAAGGCCAACAAAACCAATTTCATTAGTGACTGTTCTGATTAGAGAAGTTTTATTTTTTTCACCTTAAACCAAGTAGGAAAATATTCCAACAACAAAATGTTCACTATTTTTAAAATACCCGATATCCGAGATATTGACATCAGTGACTTACTGATACTAAGCATATGCCGTTTTTACAAGTGACAAATGCGCAATGTGATCACCATCAACTTGAAATATCTTGAAAATATTTTGGCTTCAACAAATGCTGTAAATTCTGTTTAATTTTTTCTGTATTTGGCTATGTTACTTAATGTTCTAATACTCAACGACCCTAGAAAAATATATTTCCTATGTGTACCTTTGTCTACCCTGTTTTTTCTTTCCTCTTATTCTTCATTCGATAATCATTTTCGGTACCTTACCTTCATTATTTGAACATAGTCCATATTTCAATGTAGAGTGTAGATCTCAGTTCGTTCTGCATTCCCATATTTCACTGACTTCCTTAACAAATATTTTCATAAGCACCTTTTTTTCCTAGATTTTTGCTCAGTCCAGAGAGCTGAACTACTTCAAATTATTCTATTCAAATTCATTGTCCTTATCTCTCGAGTTTACCAATTCCATAAAATTACTTTTCCTTGATTCTAGTACACTCGGTATCTCTATAATTGATTTTTCATTTTTAATATCATTAGGTTCACTTATTTTTGTTTTCCACTTGGTGTAAAGATTTAGAACTTCATTATTGGCATAGAAATCTCCTAGTTCTAAAATGAAGTTTTTATTCCCTAAGTAAAAACTTTTAGATTTTCTCCTATTTTAGCTACACTTTTTTTAGCGGGCTCAATTTTTTCTTTTATAATTTCTAAATGTAGTTTATTTCTTTTTTCACTATTTTTCTTTGGCGTTTTTTTCCTTTTCTACTTATTTTTCATTAGATTTTTTAAAATACTATCTATAGAAGTTTAGTGTTATCCTTGTCTCCCTCTTTTTATTACTCAATACTTCTTTTCGTACAGCTTTTTGATACTTTAATTTTTTCCGTTATTGAATCTTCTCTTTATCTTGTTGTTCCTTTACGGTTGTTTCTTGTCCTTTTTCGTCTAATCAATAATATTAACGAAATAAAAGACTTCTTGTGCTCCCAAAACTTATTCCAGTGACGCATAACTATAACTCCAAGGAATTTTAATCAATAGATTATTAAACGATAATCCGGCGGAATTACTATCTATGAACCATAGATATAATTTTCCGTTAAGTAATAAGGGTTCTAATTAGTGTTGGTCCTACTGCTACTGCTAATAATAACCTTAAACAAATGAAAACCTTCATTTTTTTTATTTCGTTCACGAATTTTTCTTTGGGATAGATTTTAATCTTCCCATTGGATTGCCTGAACAACACTAATTTATTTTTCAATATTTTACAAATTAGAGTTCTGATTTTAGAACCAACGGCCCCGAACGAATAATAAATTCAGGTTCAATTTATTAAATTAAAAGAGATGTTTATCTGTAGAATTTATATAATAATCTTAGATGAGATCTTCCATTTTTTGGCACATCATAAAAATATTGAATAATGTTAAACTAAATTTAGGACTCAAAGATTTAGTATACTGCCACATGAGATTATTAATTTACAAATTTAAATTTGAATCAAAGTTGCAACAATCTGAATTAATTTGTTACACATTTGAGTGGTTACTTATTAGTACTTTTAATTAAGAGAAAAATTTGTTCAACGCAGACTTAAAAAGAAACTCTGAATTTTTTTATAATATTTTAAGTAGAAACATTTTCAATTATCTAAATTCCAATTAATAAAAATTGATACTGAAAGAGAATTATTAGATTAGCGGTCAAATCATAAAATTAAAATTCATTTAAAATATGGCTATGAAATCATATAAATTATTAAAGTCGTGGAAAAATTTGACAGCTTTCTATTTGAATTTTAACCAGTAAGGATCCATTTTTAAAAAAAAAATAATCAAATTCATGACTTTACTTTATTAATAATTTGTGGGTGATATAACGTAATCTTAGTTTTTATGACATAAGCAATCGTAATTTTAAATAAATAAAAACTTTGTTTGCCTTATTGAAGAAAAATGTTTCGTATTGTGGAGAGAGGATAATCAACATTTTCTTCATCTTGGTCTTCAATATCCTCCTCATCCAGTTGTAAAATTACAGCTTTCTGCATGTTTTTGCCAACAATAGAACTTAATTGTTTATAAATATAAATACATTTTCCAATTTACAGTCCATGTAGAGACAATTAGTTAGATTTAGTTCTAAATAGACACAGAGGTGCAAGTGAACTGAAATACATTTGTTTCACCATTGATGACAATTATTTCTACGTACAGTAGGTTTTTAAATTGTTAAAGTTTAAAATTTTTAGAAATTATCACATCAGAAAGTTAAATCAATTTAAAGATTAAGATTTTATTAGATTTATTTTGTTTTCAATCATTTTTATTAAACTTTAATTTTGTTTGAAATTTGTATGAAAAGATTCATTATTATTAATAAACAAAACTCAAAATTTTTCAATATAAATCTATACATTACAAAATTAATTTTGTTAACATTTCAACAATATTTCTATAATATTTAATTGGTTAGTGAAGAATTACATTTAATGGCTTTTGAACTTCATTAAACCGCACAACATTGAGTACCGAAAGTAAAATACGCTTAACAGTATCGTCCGTTTCTTTTATTCCAAGTGTTGATCAACGATTAAAACTGTGGTTACTATTATATACTTACCAACAACACAATAAAACAGAAACAAGAAGCTTAATGATTTTTAACATGAGAAAATAATTTTTCACTCATCTGTATCTAGAACGGTCAAGAGCTTTAAGAAGTAACCAAAAATACTAGCTCTAAAAGTTCTGCTAAAATAAAATTTTAGTGCTTCGGGACTATTTTATTTCAAAAAAATACTAAAGTAAATTTCACTTTTATTTATTTACAAGTAAACATAATTTTGTTTAGCAACGGTTTTAACTGATCTAGTAAATTCTCAAAAAAATGAACTAGTGATATTTACGGATCCACTAGTGTACATGCTCCTTGACGATCGACAGTTTCTTGAAGTAATTTGATTATTAATGTTTCAAAATAATTATATTTATTTCTAAACGTACATAACTTTCACTCATCAATATGGGGATGTTTACTTAAAACTTAATTTTATTAACGATTTTGTTCAATAAAGAACAAACAAAATGATATATTTATGAAGCTAGTTTAAGCTTTGACGGTATTTTGATTTGAATCGTGTGGTGAAAGTATTAAGAAATCATTATTGTTGGATATAAGAACGAAAATTTTTTCCAAGCCGGGTTATATCGAGATGTCGCCCGACCAACCATTTTTTGATAGCGACGCAAAAGGTGAATAAATTTGTTTAGAAGTTTTTTAAAGAAATATAAGAAAATGTTTTTGACAGATTAATATTGAGGTACTTTTTGGGATGTTATTTGAGAACATGTTCCAGTCGAAAAACAAGGATGTCGGAAATTTACAACCTTACTTAAGTGCGGCTTTTATATTCTAAATATAATTAAGAATCATCAAGGAAAAATTCAGGTCTAATTCATTTTTGTATATGATCAATCAGAATTAATTTGTTTCAAATTTGACTGCTCTTTTTATGAAAAGAGATGAATTATCTTCGCAAAAAAATAATAATGTTCAATAAGTCACATTACGCAAAACACCTCATTGTCACTAAACACAAACCTGCACTAAATAACACATTGGAAACGACAGTGGAAATACTTCATATAAGTGACAAGAAAGAAGAACTTGATTTTTTGGAGGAATATGAAATAAAAAAATATCCTCAATATACAGTATTGAACGAACAACTAAACCTGGGAAGTTCAATTATCTTAGATTACCTTTTAGACTGAATACCTATATAAGAATAACCAAAATTTTTTTAGAAAAAAAAGTGCGTTGTATGTATTGCTTAATGGTGGTTGGTTGAAATGTTTGTGATGTGAAGCTCTTTGCGTTTGTCAAAATCTGTCAATCTTGCTTGTCTTTGAAAATGTCACAGTGAGTGACGAAACTGGTCAGACTGATATTAAAAAAAGCCTTGTAATACGGTGAAAATTCAGATAAGTAGATTTTATCTATTCATATTTAAATTTGTCATGTGTTAAATAATGAGGCCCCTCCAAGTTTAGTTTTAAACTTTCATATTGAAATGGAGTTTTAATTTCAATAATGCATTTATAAAAGAGTTATGTGCATACTTTGATAAAGAATGAATATAAAGAAAAAGCTAAATTCGAGTCATTGATTATTGAAACCGTTTGAACTTTTCAATGCAAGAGCAATATCATTAGTAAAACCGAAACATTCTCATTTAGCAATAAAATCGTCAGAAGAACTGCTGGAACGAGCAAATCCCAAGCCGAACAAATCCAGTTCCACGAAATCCTCTTCCTATCATCTTCGCTTATAAATTCCGAAATGAGATTCTGGAACGAAAACTCACCAACTTCCACAATAAATCAACCCACTTCGCTCAAAACTTATGCAAATTCTAGATCACATTTTCTCGCCGTGGCAGTGAAAATAAACATCATTGACTTCATTTCAAGTCGCCATAATTTTCTCTCGAAAGCGAAATATCCTCGAATGTCAGAATATTCATACGGAGGGAAAAATCGTGAAAGTTTACCAATAATCATAAAAACCACGCGGTTTAAAGTCCGAACAGTAACGGCTCCGAAACAAAGGGAATCAGAGGATCTTACTTTTTCCTTTTATTAAATAATCGAAAGTTTAAATACCCAAATAGAATACATTGTATATAAAAATTAATACAAACTTTACTCAAAGTAAACATTTTAACCGGAAAGAATAGATTACTTATTAAATAGAGGAGAAATACTTCCAAGTGAAGGGCACTATTTTTTAGGAAGGCAGAGTAAGAAAAAATAACGACACAGTATAATTTCGTCTAAAAAATGACCATTATCTTCATCCTTCTTCCGGGCAAAGTTCTAAAAGCTTAAAATAGGGTTTAAAAGTTATAAAAAAAGATATTTGTACCTTTTAATAAAAAGCAGAAATATTTTATTATTACCCCAGCACATAACCAAAGTGGCAGAATGTACCACCATGTAGAGCTTTTCTGGAACACCATGGTTGGTTATACACATTAGACCAGAAGAAATGATTGTTTATGTTGTTCAGTTGCAGCAACTATATGTTTATTCTAATTTCTTGATTATCTATTAGTCTTTGAAGTTTCACCTGCTTTTACAAATAGTTTGATTTATTATTAACCTTACAACATGTCTTAGATTTCTATTCTCTTTATAAATTTAAAGAAATAAAAAGAAATTATAAGTAAATAAAAAGAAATTAATAATAATATATTTAATATAAATAAATATAAAAAAGAAAATCTTAATAAACTTCATATATAATTTAAGCAAAAATTTTAATATAGTCGTTTATAGAAGTTCAATTTTTAAACGCAGAAGAAAAATATAACTGTTGATATTGAAAATAAACCTTTAGAAACTTGGGAGAAAAATCTGAAATATATATTTTTCAATGTGCTACTATTTACCAATGTCTATAAAAGGCACCTAAAGAAATATATTAAAAAGTGAACAAAACTTTGGTTTTGGTATAACGAATTATACTATACCCTTTTGAACACAGAAAATATTTCTACAAACTTTTGAGTATTTTGAAGTAACCAAAAAGCAACATAAACTTTTGTTATTACTATATTTCATAGAAAAGTATTCAGATCAAATTATCTTACAATTACAATACAGGGAGATGCATTAGTGTGGCAAACCTCGACTAGTCCGCTATTTTTGAAGTTACGAAAAAAAGTTTTTACAGAAAGTATAGGCAGTCTTGAGATTAACATTTTAAAATTAGTCCCAAATATACGGGGTGTTCAGAAACGTAGTGCCAGACCAAAGTTAAGTTTTTTTAAATGGAATACCCCATATGTTTTCACACCTGATGGGATTTGAAATTTTTGATCACTCTGTATCAAATATTTTTTAATGCCAACCATAAAACTTCGGAAAAGTTCGGATCGGGACATCTAAGCCGTTTTTATTGATTTTCAACGGTTTGGCTGCTACATACATCTAGATTCAAAAAATGTGATTTTCAGGTGGCTGTAGATACTTTATTAAACATATTAAATATAATAGACATCGTTGAAATTAGCTCGGGAAGAGTTTTATAAAAATTAAAAACACTGTATATTTGGGAATAATCTTAAAATGTGATTCTCAAGACTGCCTAAATTTTGTAAACACTTTTTTTTCGTAACTTGCATAAATAATAGCGAACTAATAATAATAATAATATATATATATATATATATATATAGAAATATGAACTCTCAGATTAATAATTAAATGATTATACATTAATAACACTGAATGCTAATATGCCTTCGTTTTCTAACAAAATTTAATTAATTTAAATTAATTAAAAAGCATTAGTACATACCATTTTGAGATCTTTTATTTTTAAAGGACCCCAAACTTTTTTAAATTATAAATACCTCCGAAATAGGCACGACAAAGGAAATCCCAATGAAATATGATAATAGGCAAAAACTACCCACTAAGAAATACAAAATTTACTCTACGAAAAGCAGGATGAAATACACTGACAGAAAATGAGCTCTGGCCTATTATAGCTTAATTTTTCCACGTGGATCCTATGAACAGAGGTATTCCTACTCTTGTTGGTCTCAATACATCTAGTTATATAAAACTTTTGTCGAATTGGTTGGTTAAAATATTTCGTCTCCCGATACACAGAGTGGGCATATGAAGAAATCCGTTATCTGTATACAGTTTAGTAACCTCTTGACGACGTCTGGTTCGACATCAACAGCATTTTTAGTCCTAGTAATCTACAAGGAATCTGAAAAGCATGTGTTTAGGCTAATATGCTGATATATGGGCTAAAAATAATGTGAATTCAACTTATATATTGGAATATTGCTTATGACGAAAGTAGTAACATAAATAAAATAGCTGAATTCATTAATATAACGTATAGCTCTCTTGTAGATCAAGTATTCTCAACAAAAAAAGTCAGGACCAAGGTAAAAAGACCCATTCCATTTTTCAATGACAAGTTAAAACAAATCAGGGATACCCTGCAGATCTTACGGACTATCAGCGACGATTCTGGTAACCCAGATCACTATATTGGATTTATAACTTATAAAAAGCAATATGTAGGTGAAATTGCTAAAATAAAAAGATAATCGTATGATAACTTTAATAAAACAATCAAATAATAAAATTAAAGAAATTAATTAATTACGAGCGAAAAAAAAACTTTCAGTCCCGAGTAATATCTCCCCGGATGAATACAATATCATTTTTACTAATATAACTGAGCAACTAGTGAAAACTCTTCCTTCTTATAACAAAGATGCACTAAATTACCTTGTTACACTACCCAAAACTTTCACTTCTATCTTTCTTAACCGAGTTAATGAAAACGATGTTATAGAAGCAATAACTAAATTAAAAAATTCTGCTTGTCTGGATATACGAGTATACAAATTAAACAGCAAAATAATCAAAGAAACTTTAAATTTTATATCTCGTCTACTAACTGTCCTTTTCAGTTGTTGTTTCTTAAGGACTATTACCGGAAATCTTTAAAACAAGCAAAGTTATCCCTATATTTAAAAAGGGTGACCCAAATAATCTTGACAACTATAGGCCCATATCCATTATTCCAATATTTGGCAAAATTTTTGAAATGTTAACTAAAGACCGATTAATTTATTTTTTAAACACTCAAACAGTAATAAATAATAAGCAATTTGGTTATCAATTTAATAAATCAAAACCAAAGCAGTAATGAGTATAGTTGATTCCTTAATAAATAACATAGAAAAAGGCCTTGTAACCGCTTTGACGTAATGTGATCTAAGCAAAGCTTATGATTGTGTAAATTATAACCTTCTACTCGCCAAATTAGAACATTATGGTATACGTGGTATAGCCCTAAAGCTAATGGAATCATATATATATGGCACAAATCAAATCGTTCATACATCTAACAAATATAGTGCATATAAACCAATTGAACATGGTGTTCCACAATGCTCCATATTGGGACCAATCCTTTTTATCGAATATATATAAACGATATCTTTAAATATCTATTACCAAATGTACGTATCTGTTACCCAGACGACACCTCCATAATTCAAGGAAATTCAAATGTGACTGATTTATTAAACTTGTGCTATAGAACGGACGAGGAAATACAAACGTGGTTCTCAGTAAATTATCTCAAACTAAATAGAGACAAAACTCAGAAAATGTTAATATCATCAAATCGACTAATTTCATCTAATCAATATGTTAAACAAACAGCTTATGTAGAAAACTTTCTAAGCAATTAAAGACTTAGTCTTGATATTTTAATGATATCATGGTATTCTCTTTTCCACAGCTACCTAACATACGGTCTGCTTCTTTAGGGACAGTCTACACATGCAAGCAACATTTCTGTAGACAAAAAAAGCTATCAGGCTCATTTTAGGAGCCTCCTGTATTTCAAAGACTAAACATTTTACCACTGCTATGCAACTTCGTTTTACATAGTCTCTTAGAGATACATAAAAATAGTTCTAAGTATCGTACAAATGCTAACAATCATGATTATACAACCCGAAGAGGTGTCCAACTGAGACCCTACCACTATCGACTAAATGTATCAAATTGAAATACCCTGAACTTAGATTTATACAGAGTGAACCGAAAGTCTGGAAACGGCCAATTATCTCGTAAATTGCTAGTCTGAATTCTACAAAATTTGGGATAAGCCAATTTTGGGATACGGAGAGTCCAGATTTGACATTTGCAATGTTGCTAGATTTGCAATTTCTCTGATATTATTAGTCACTATGATTTTTTAAATACATCACCCTGTATATTCAGTCATTTTAAAAATCTTCTCTTCAATACGAGTCCGACCATATGTAACACTGATGATTTTATGTAGTCTAGAAGATCTTAAATAAATAAAAGAAATGTGGTAGACGCATTCTACCATCGATTAGGGTAGTGTCAACTCACAAATGGGCACATTTTGAACACTTGATTAAGTTATCATTATTTTAAAAATGTTGTTTCAATGTAGCTGAAAGTAGTTTATATTAAAAAATGTATTAAGATAATTAGGCGTTGCCAGACTTATGTTTTATTTATGTAAGATCTAAAATCATAAGTGTTATATATGGTTGAACTCGTATTGAAGAGAAGATTCCAAAAAATACACGGTGATGAATTTAAAAAACCTAAGTGACTAATAATTTCATAGAAACGGCAAATCTAGCAACATTGCAAATGTCAAATCTGGAATCTCCGTTTTCCAAAATAGGTTTATACCAAATTTTGTAGAATTCGGACCAGCAAATTACGAGATTATTGGCCGTTTCCAGACTTTTGGTCCACTCTGTATAATAAAATAGCTGAAAAAATTACTAAACTGACTTATAATCATTTCAGGGAGAGAGTGAAGCATTTCTTATTAAAATAATGCTTCAACTCTATTGATGAATTTTTAAATTGTAGTAGTTCAATATTCTAACATCTTTTAATTTATATGTACATTTTATAGCATTTCTTTTAATCTGTTATTTTATATACATTTTTTGTCACAAACATAAAAATTGTAAAGTGATCAAATAAATATATATCTATTTATATTTATAACTTTGTCCTATGGCTCTTTCTTTCCAATCTAGAGAGTTCTAAAATTGGCTTTATGTTTTTAGTTAAATCCCCAAAAAATTTTACAGGTCATATTTTGGATCTTTAAATATTAAATCATTCGATAAAATTAGTGAGTATGAAATTGTCAGAGCATCCTACTATAATTGTAAAAGTGACTCTATATTAAGTGATCATTAGAAATATACATACCACTTAAATAAGGCTCAATGTATAAAAAGTTTTCAACTTTGTAACGTGATATTCCTCTCATGTGGCGGACACGCATTGTACATTTGTTTATGCTGCTGTATGTAAAAATCAACACCAATACAGATCTAATTTAAGTGCCAGTAAGTTAGTAACAGATTAAATATTTTGTGTGTAAACAACATTCTAGCTTAGTTCTTTTTTTACCGAACTAATTTTTAGCTGTGTATGTAAGACATCATTTAAACCTGATTTTCTGACATGCTATCGATTTGTTATTTTACAGTGTTCACACACTCGGCGGAATCGTTCTGTTGGCAGTTGTGACAAATTCGTTTAGGATCAATTTTAAGCTGAATTAGGCGTTAGCTTGATTGATGGGTCGCATGAACAAGCTCTGCTTTTTAAATATTTCTTTATAATCTGGTTTATATAAATTTGCTTTCCTTCCTTGTATTTTAGGATTAGCAAAATGTCCGATTTGCGAAAATGCTATTTAATAGGACGAAGGAATTAAAACGATATTGAATGTAAATTAGAATTTTGAGGGAGGCTTACAAGTTCCAATTTTAGAATATGTTTTAGTGAGGTCCGCATTTTGTAATTATTTTGTGAAACATATTAAGCTAGGATTTAACTTCAAATATTAACTGCCTCCGAATGCAAGTTATTTTTTGTTTAAACTGACGGCAATTTATCAAACTAATCGATAAAATATCCACAGAAGCTTTTGAATAAATTCAATACATAGGTTTGGATTGACCAATAAAAGCTGTACTTTTCAATATGGCTTGTAATAAAAGCAGTTAAGCTGGCTTTTATTTCCGTTGTGTTGATAAATAAATTCATTTCATGAATTTGGTCAAATTCTACACAGAATTATGGCGAGGTATTACATTTTTTAAATAATATTTTTAGTATTTAAATAAAAACAGCAAACCTCTGGCCATAAAGCATATTGATAACAAATATAGTTTAATTTTTAGCGATATCATAAAAATATAATTACACCTACATTTAAAAACCAAATTTAAGTATTTCAGTAATGAAATGAATAATAACAGGGACAGTCGGATAAATTCGGGAATATGGCAACGCCCGCGCATCGATATACTTCAATATGTTTAGAATCTGAGAGATTTTTACGAATGTTAAAATCCTTTTTTCTTTCTACACTGTGTGATCATAAAGATTACGAAGCAGATTAAAAACGGAAGTACCGATGGAAAACTTTGTAACTACGAATTTATTTATGAAGAAGAGCGTCCTTAGTAGGTAAACACAGGGGGTTTCAGAACCAAAACCGGTTTTCCAAGGGGTTAACCACCCTACCAAGGCGAAGGCTAAGGCTAAGGCTACGACTACGGCCAAGGCCAAGGTCAGGGTCATGATGTGCTAAATATATTCTAAATACAAGATCCTTCCAAGATAAAAAGATTAAAATCCGACAGTTCGGTTCAGTTCACAATGCTTTGTATGTACGAACAAAGATTAGATAGATTTTTAAAAAAAGTATTTAAACTAAAACAAGACATAATGAAATACGAGCAAATGCAAAATCTTATAAAGTGTTTTGAAAAATTGAAAATAAGTGAAGTAGAGGGGGATTCATTATAAATATAGTTGACCAAAACATCATAGAGTATTGTACTCGACAACTTCAAAATGGATCTACAAAAAGTTAACGAACAGCTAATGTTAGATGTAGAGCATAAAGAAATTATAAAATTAAACCAGCTACAACCCAATATTCCACACAAATTAAAATCAATAAAAATGGTAACCACAAAATTTGGAGAAGCAGTGTTGGTGGAACTTGCCCAGCACAGAATATATTTACCGGGGAGATCAACTGTATTTTTGAAACCGCACCTAAGTGAATTTGGGAATGGTGATTATTCCATAATCTATGCTGGAGAGAAAAGTTTGTCAATGGGGAAATCAACATCTCTATTCAAATTTGAAAAATGTTCATTTATTGAAAAATAAAAAAATATAAATTGATATGTATTTTACTATAAAAACATCCGAACAAAATCTAGACAGTTAGTCTACAATGAGTTTTAGCGAGGTATTTCCAAATTCAGTTCCAGACAGTCCACCTGAGGTAGATCGCTGGATTGGTACATGTTATATTTGTAAAGAGAAGCCAATACAAGTATTATTCCTTCCTTGTAGTCATAGGATTTGTTGTGTAGAATGTGGAACAAGAGTAAAGTATTGTACTTTTTGTCATGTCAAACTAGTAGCAATTGTTCGAGATGAGCAAAGAAGGTGTACCAGCCAAGTGTTATCATGCGGACATAATGTGTGTAAAGGATATGTAAGATTTTGTTCGATATGTGGTTTAGAAAACAAATAAATTTTACTTAAACAGATTTTTTTTTTTACACCTCTAAAGTTGTACAAATTTGGTGAAAATTATTCTAAATAGCTAATGCACACGAAATACATTGTGTGTTTCCCAAGGCTATGTTGTAGAAGGTCAACCGATAAATATAAAGACATGTGAAATTGAAACGAGAACTCAAACCATGTCTTCGATTACTAAAGAACGTTGGGCAGTACAAAATTTTGAAAATTTAAAATTTGAAGATTTTGAAGATGGGATTCCGATTATATTATATAGTGATAGTGAACGTCCGATTACACCAGATCGAGACATAACAACACTGATGGAAATATATAATAAACATCCTAAGGATCCCAGACAAGTACCACTACCCATTTGGAGACCAATAGAATTGAAGGTTATTTCATCTTATCCCCACCATCCATAAAATGTATATAACCAAGTCTAAAGGTGATCAGTTCATCAAAATGTGGCGAGCCTACACAACCCAAGTTAAGGTAGTAGATTTAAAATCTGCAATTACCTTCTTTGCAAAAATTTATGGAGAAGACAACTTTGAATGGGAACATGAAGCAATCTATGGTAGAAATAGATGGTACTCTGTAGAAGAATGTAGGGAAAAAGCTATACAACATGAAAAAGCCGCTTCAGCCTGTAATGACTATCTTGATGGTGAGCTTCATCTTTGCTGTTTACTAAATATTTTGGACAGTCTAAATTTAAATACAAGACTAGAAATTTCCAAATACCTACCAATTTATTTGAGGGACTCTAACTATATAGAAGAAAATGATGATGATACAGACGAAGAAATGAAACCGTTGGATACTTTATCATATGAAGAAGCTGAAAAATTGGTAACACAGTCAAGTCCATTGTAAATATTTAAAAAAATAAAACACATATTAATAAATAGTTTTTTTATTTCATTAAAAAATTGTTGTATAAAAAATATACGTTTGCTAAAGCGCAAATACATTTGTCCTTTGTGTGGTAAAGACATGCAGGTTCCTTTAGTTGAAGTTTGGGTAGCTCGTCAAAAGAAAACACAGGAGTCTTGGAAAACGTTTTTAAATAATTTGTTTTTTCTAATCCTTTAACATAAATAAAGTCTGCATCTTTGGTAGCATCTTGGTAAATTTTGGAAAACTGATGGAGTGGTGTAAAGCCGGAATCCCATTCAATACAATGATGGTTATGAATTAACCAAGATGCCTGCTTATACAAATCAGGAGACAGCATTCTAAAAGGAAATGGCGGTTTAAACACATAATGGCAAATTTGAGAACCATTATAAGCAGCAAACTCCTTTACGATAAATTTATTATTTTCAATTTTAAAACATTGTACATCTACCACTAGCTGCATATTGCTAATAATCACTGAATTAACAAAACGTTACAACCAGACATTTATATTAAATAAGGAGCATGCGTGTTAAACCTGTCGTACAATTTTTGTTAGAGGATTGTACATAAATTCCTTTTCATGTAAAATAAGACAATAAGCAGAAACATTTTTACCCACATTTTTACTGGTTTCAAATTCTATTCTTAGCACAACCGACCCCCCTTGAATAATTTCTCTTTGACGTGAACAATCGATATGAAATATTGGAGCATTATTTTTAAATTCTTCCGGTGAAAAAATTGGTTGATTTGTTGGTAAATGATAGTAGGATTCTTGAAAATTAGCAAACATTTCATAAGCAGTAGCAAAACGATTAGAGTCAAAATCTAAATTTAAATCATGATACGGATATCGTTCCGAGTTGAGAAAGATACGAATATTTGTTAGATTACAGTGATTAAAGTGACTCATATTTTTTAACAATTTTCCTTTACAATCATCCTGAAAGGCGACTATAATATGTCTAGGACTTTCTAATTTTGTGGAAGTTTTAACATTCCAAGTATGACGTGTGGAATCGTTTAATGTGGGATATTCTATTAGTTCCCAACTTCTAAATTTAATTGGCAAGTCTATATTACTCTGAATTATTTTATTTAATCGAAGTTGTTGACTTATACTAGGACTTATATGAGGAATATTCCAATATATCTTGTTAATTTCAATTTTTGGTTTTTCTGTCTCATCTGTTGCAATAACACAATCCACATCATCTTTTTCGCGAATGAGAATTAATTCCTGCTTCATATTTAAAACAATTTTACGAAAATCTTCAAAAAAGCCAGAAAAAAGTTTTAATGGTATGTAAACATTAAAATTACCGTGATTATCAATTAAAAGTTTATTCGTTGATGCAATTGTCTTTCCCGCAGAATCTTTTAAATCCTCTTTAGGGAACCAGGCCGCATTTTGAAGTAATTTACTCTCATTTTCATTGATTGAGAGATAGTTTTTCAGGGTAGACGCTAAGCCAACACCTCTAACCGAATCAATTATTACGCCATTCATTTCATATCTTATTTCCCTAAAGAGATGTGCTATACCATTATTTATAAAATGAAATTTTGTTGGTGTCTTATTTTGTTCTGTTAAAAATTTGCCCTCTAAATAAAGGTAACTATTACATGGGAGAGTATAAGCATCAATATCTTGAACGGCAATTCTAATTTCATCATTATAGTTAACAGCGGTTAGGGTATGGGGTTGATAGGTGTGAAATTGATAATCCTCAATGGTCGTATCAGTAAACGGTTGTCCGGTTACGTTTAGGAGATCCATTACAAACTTTAAATCCAAGAGATTGTAAAAATTTACGGTTTTGCGATGTTAACGGCTTAGTGGTTCTCAAAACACTGTTTTTCTTATTGCTATATGGTCTTTTATAATGGGGGTGACAACGTGGAAACAACCAAACCATTATTCAATTTTTCTAAGATGTAAGCGAATAGTAATTGTCTCGTTATTGAAATTTATAAGTTCACCCGTTTGCTGAAACACCTTAACTGTTATGTTGTTTATTGTCTTGACGCTTACAGGATAATACAAAATAGTTTGTGGTTGTTCCACTATTTTATAGCCATTGGGAACCTGAGGGAAAAATTCGTGTATAATGTGAACCGGACGTCCATTAAGGAAAGAGCCGATCGCAATGTTACAATCAACGCAAATAGTGTTTACACTCAAAATATTTACTTTGTCGGAGGTATGAGCAACATTTGGAGAGAGTCTAGTGGAAAAACCTAAAAGTTTTCCAATTGAATTTGGTACATTGAAATTAATGGGAGCAGTACTTTTGAGAGTGACTGTATTAGTTTTTGAATCTGATGTTATATGAATTGTTATGCCAGTAAGAAAAATATCTTTTTCAATAATTTTTATCAAATCATTAATCTCATATGCACCGGTTGGTATAGCAATGGTAAATTCATCTTTGTCACCCCACACCAAGACGTTATTATGTACATGAACATTTGGAATGCTATTGAAAGTGTCAAAATTAACCAAACCAATTTCATAATCAACATTTTCATTGAGATAAATGGGTGGATTAAAGTCAGCACTCAAAATGGATGAGTTACCATTTAGAGTGAACGTATACGACATGATGGTTAACAATCTAATGAATTTCATAAATGATTAAACTGATTAAATAGAAATCTTAAACTGTGCTGTCCACATTGATATGAATTGAATGATTGCAAAACATTATAATTATAGAAAGGCTGAATAAGTTGTATTTTAAAGTGTGTAAGATTCTTTATTTAAAGATATGTGTAAAAGAAATATATATATTTCTCAAAGTCAAAAGAGTGTCAAGCGCTTTCGGCAAAACAATGCCATCATCAGGACAAACTGAAAAAATAATTGATGATAGAAGATCATACATAAAGCAAACATGATACTTACAAAAGTGCAAAAAAGTAGAGAAGGTTGGTTATAAAACAAAAGTAGAGAACATCAACGCAGTAACAATACATCTTAAATTAACTTTTTTTAAAAAACGACATTAATATAGTAGAAAACAGTAACATTTTTAAAAAAATTTGGTTTTTAAAGGCCCAGGCCTGAAAGTTGTCCCAATAAAAGACAACAAGTGTTTTTTAAAAAACATGTAAAATAAATAAAAAATTAAGATGTTTTACGTGAGAAAATTATGAACATGCGGTTTTTGACAAAGTTAGAAAAAGAGTAAGGTTATTTTTAAGTAAAGGGAAAGGTAAAAGGCCAGGACAATAAAAAGGAAGAATAGATCTGAGAGACGTTCAAATATGAAGGTGGATGTACATCTTTTTCTAACTTTGTCAAAAACCGCATGTTCATAATTTTCTCACGTAAAACATCTTAATTTTTTATTTATTTTACATGTTTTTTAAAAAACACTTGTTGTCTTTTATTGGGACAACTTTCAGGCCTGGGCCTTTAAAAACCAAATTTTTTTAAAAATGTTACTGTTTTCTACTATATTAATGTCGTTTTTTAAAAAAAGTTAATTTAAGATGTATTGTTACTGCGTTGATGTTCTCTACTTTTGTTTTATAACCAACCTTCTCTACTTTTTTGCACTTTTGTAAGTATCATGTTTGCTTTATGTATGATCTTCTATCATCAATTATTTTTTCAGTTTGTCCTGATGATGGCATTGTTTTGCCGAAAGCGCTTGACACTCTTTTGACTTTGAGAAATATATATATTTCTTTTACACATATCTTTAAATAAAGAATCTTACACACTTTAAAATACAACTTATTCAGCCTTTCTTTCATTACATAGTGTGTACGCACCAAACACGTAACCTTTTGTTACTCTTCAAAATCAATTATAATTATATCTTATTCTTACGTTCCCACTACTTTTGAAATATTTGGTAACCTCGAGTGGTGGGGGTATGTTGCCATAACTATCAAAATACTTAATATCATCATTATTTTTAAAGTATGCGGTCCAATGAGTACCAGGACCACTATTTACATCAAGATTAATTATACCAGTTTCAAATTTCTTAATCTTTTGCGGTAACGAATCTCGCATAAAAACCCCTCGAAAATATGGAATGTGTCTCGCAAATTTTTTCAACTCAACATTGGTTAACGCATGTTGAGGTAATTTTATTTTCTTCTTTTTATCCCATATCCCTTGTATGGTCGTAGGTAAAACCCCCGACCTCATTTCATTCCAGCACCTTGTTTAGTTTCCATTGCTAAATTATGACGTTTCTGTTCCTCCAGCTGTTGACGATTAGCTTTAGCATCATTCACAGCTTTAGCGATTCCAGCTGCACCACCCCCAACAGCTCCTAAAGCTCCTAGCAAGGGTAACAGAAAAGGTAAAAAACCACCCTTTTTCGGTGATCGAATGACACGTTTCCCCTTTCCCCGTTTTTTCTTCAAACCCATTCCCATCTTTCGTTTACCCTTCATAGCAGTAGTTACAAACCAAGCGGCTGTTTTTTCACCAAAATTTGCGTCCTTTGACTTTACTCGCTCCCAAGCTTTATTTTCCAAAACTTTATCAACTACGTGTCTTTGTTTTAAATCACTACTTTGAGAGTATGCAATATCGTGTTCTCTACACGCTTGGTCTAGGGGATTAATACCTTGATCCCCTCTTTCTAATCGATTCCTGAGCCTGGTACCCGGGCCACAAAAAGAATAACCCGGAATGTGAATTTCCCCTGGGAGATTATTGATTAAAGTATTTAGTAATCCACGACCTTTCACCTTTCGCATCATTCTAAACCTTTATATAGGCGTGTGCACCTTATATAGGCACTAGTAGCCATGGAGATTCAAAAACAAAGAGTCACTTTACCAGTTAAAAATTATGACATTGAAGAAGCTAAGAAAATAGGTAAACATGGTATAGTTTTTGGAGGTGACTCGAAACGAGGTTTAATCATAGGTCCCAGTGGATCTGGTAAAACCAACGTTATGTTGTCACTTCTAGAACATCCGAACGGTTTAAGATTTGAAAATGTATATGTATGCTCCAAAAGTTTACATCAATCAAAATATTCATACTTGCGAAATTTGCTTCAACCTATTAAAGAGATTGGTTATAAGGAGTATGACAAAATTGAGGAAGTGATTGTACCTGAGTTAATCAAAAAGAATTCTATTATAATATTTGATGACATTGCTACATGTGATCAAAGTATTATACAAAATTATTTTTGTTGTGGGCGACATAAATCTACAGACTGTTTTTATCTTTGTCAGACATACGCAGCTATTCCCAAACATTTAATTCGAGATAATTCAAACCTTTTAATTATATTTCAACAAGACATGACCAACCTCAAACATGTGTATGATGATCATGTTAATATTGACATGTCATTTCAAAATTTTAAGGATTTGTGTGCATATTGTTGGAAAGACAAATTCGGTTTTATGACAATAGATAAAGATTGTAATTTAGGGTCAGGTCGATACCGACAAGGATTTGATTCTTATATAAAGCCAAACAGTAAGATTTTGATTGGTAAAGATGGATGAACAGTTGGGAAGAGAACTACTCGAAACACGAAAGGATATTAAACGTAAATATAAAAGTTTAAAAAATGAACAAACAATGGAAGCCACTCGTTGAACCTATTCAACAACTTATTACCACCACTAAACCGGAAATTAAACAGGAGTCACCGAAAACATCACCAAAAAAGTATTACTCTATCGTACCAGATCTAACCTTCAATCAAACAATGCAAGATGACTTTGGTGCGAGTTATATAGATGATGACATAGTTACAGATACTTCACAAGCGAGAGATGAGACCCTAGAGTTTTTAGAAAAGTATGATCCTTTGCCCAGAGGATATATTGAAAATAAAATTATGGATACTGAGAATCAGTTTGATAGCACGTTTGGAGTTTATTTTAACCCTGAAAATCAACAATGGGCTATTGGTGATTCTCCTTTAACATTTGACGGAAAAGATGTAGTGATTCAAAATCTCAAGTATAAAGGCACTCCTGGTCTTTATGAATTTTTATTCAAAAAATATCCTGCTGGATACAAAACTCAAGACCTTGACTCATATATTGAAATTGTTAGAAGAACAAATGCACAATATTTAGGTTATAATCCAAAAAAAGGATTATCCACTTCAAATGCTTCTAAATTTATTGATCTAATTAAACCTCGTGTTACCAATTTGCATTCTCTAGCCTTGGAGAAATTTGAGAAAAAAAGAAGAGCAATCGAGCAGGAAGGTATGTCAGGACAATTTCGCCCGAGACTCAGCTCCGATTCCAATGTAAGAAAAAGTCTGCTTCCTCTAACCCGAAGTAAAACTAAACAAACTCTTGGAAGTGGATTAAATTCTAAAGTTTTAATAGATTTAACTGATAAAGTAGATTATAAATATTTTGATGATTTTAATGAATTGGTTGATAAACTTCGATTACTTGTAGCATCACAAAAAGCTGGTAATACTGGGGTCAACAATGAAATTGTTTCCATTATAGAAGAACTACGTGAAGGTGGAATAATCTTATAAGCATCAGTTTTCCAAAATACTTTTTAGTATTCAAGATGCCTCTTAACAAGTTCAACCAACACTTTCTTACTTCCTACACATGTCCGGAAGAGGAGATAGTGTCCTCCCCAACTCCAACACCCTTCTACATTTGTAAACCTTCCGAATTTCACAGTAAATGTATATTAACTATTCGAGGTATTAAAGATTTTAATGTAAGTAAAACAGTCTACCATTAGAAGATGGTACATTTTCGTATACCTTTCCTATAAGTGGAAAAGTGGAAAGCATACGCTGTTTTCCGGAAAATCTTTATATTTCATATAAAACAAAATATGATAAAATTAATCAACTACTAGAAAATAATATTATTAACAAGGGTGATGTTATTGAATTTCATATGCATTCACAAAGTCTTATAAAAGATAAAATTTTTATTCAATTTGTAATTCAATGTCAGCTCGAAAAAAGTGATTATATATAATGCAACTTTTTTATTTTGTATTTCATTTTTAATAATGCCTTTGAATCGTTTTAATCAACACTTTCTTCTTTCAAGCTGCGCTGAAGATGAAGAAAAAGTTGGTTCTATTCAAACAAATACTTCATTTAATGCTCCATTTTATATTTGTGACAATTTCGACTATCACGTTAAATGTCTGATTCGTTTAAGAGGAGAAAAAACAAATTTGAGTAAGGATTATTATGTTCTTGATAATGGAAATTCAGGATTCAAGTTTCCATTGTCAGCAAAAATTGAAGGTATTTCTCATTATCAGGCAGATTGTGAAGTAATATTAAAACAGAAAACTTACAAACTTCATGAACTGTCAGGTGTAAATATTGTTAAAGGGGATGTAATTGTATTTAAGCTAGGATCAAAACAGAAAATTTGTATTGAATTATTACTTCAGTGTCCGTTAGTCAAAAATGTCTAAATTGCAAGTCGTTAATGAACTTCATAAACCAGCTCGAATTAATTTTAAACGACGTCATGTTTTAGTTAAAGGCTTGCATGATTTAATTCAAGCTGATCTGGCTATCATGTCATCGTATGCTAAAGAGAACAAGGGATACAATTATATTTTGGTTGTAATCAATGCATTCAGTAAATTCGTTTGGACTGCACCTATCAAAAGAAAAACTGGTAAAGATATTGTTAATGCCATGAAAGTCATTCTAACACAAATGATTCCTCCCAAAAATCTTCAGACAGATAATGGGACAGAGTTTTACAATAAAGATTTTCAAGATCTTATGCAAAAATATAAAATAAATCATTATAGTTCCTATTCGAATCTCAAGGCTAGCATTGCGGAACGGGTAATTAGAACTCTTAAGTTGGCTTTATGGAAACATTTTAGTTTACGGGGATCGTACAAGTGGATAGATGCTCTACCAACTATTGTTGCTAAATATAATAATACTAGACACTCGACTACTGGAGCCATACCCAGCAAAGTTAACAATAGAAATGCAAAGTATATTATTGCATTTAGTCGAGCAAAAATAGTAGATCCTCGAAAACCTAAATTTAACGTTGGTGATTATGTACGTATCAGCAAATATAGACATGTCTTTAAGAAAGGCTACACTCCCAACTGGACGACGGAGGTTTTTAAAGTGAAAAAAATTCAGCTGACCAATCCTAGAACCTACATTTTGGAGGATGAAAAAAATGAAGAGATTCAAGGTGGATTCTATGCGGAAGAGTTGCAAAAGGTGAAATATCCCGATGTTTTCTTAATTGAAAAAATCTTGAAACGAAAAGGAGATCAAATTTTAGTAAAGTGGTTGGGAATGAATGTACAATCTTGGATAAATAAAAATTCAATAGTATAATATGTACTTTTTTAATAAAATATTTTGCATACAATGTGTTTTATTTATACAATGATCTCAATAAACAAGGGTTTATAATTTTTGCGATTTCTTCTATGTGACGTTGAAACCTTTCACGGTCACGAGCAGCTTCCTCCCAACATCCTCCTTTTCTGGCTTCCTTGTAAGCAAAACACCATTTGTATAGGGTATGAAATTTGTTCATCGATTCGTTAAAGATAACCTTCTTCATAGTAGTTCTGGATATTGATATAGAACTTCCAACGCTAAACCATAAGTAGTTGGATTGATGTCTTTTATAGGTTCGAGAACTTTGAGCGCTGTCTGCACCATATTGGAGCTGCCTGCGACACTCATTCGTAAAATTGTTAGACAATATGCAAATTTTTGTTCTCGATATAGATAAATGAAATGTTGTATTAACGGTAGCTCGTGTAACGTTAAGCCCATTATGTTGATAATGGTCGCCCACTCCTCTTCGTTGTATATTGCTTTATGTCCTTTGTTGTCGCATATTTTAATACACGGCGCAAAATTCAAATCACGTGATAGACTCACTGCTACATACTTTAGGTTTGATTTTGTATAAAATCGCTTTTCACCCAAAAAAGTGCCTTGTATCATATTTTAGAAAACTAAAAATGTCAGGTTAAACTGTAATGATCCCAGGGTAATGTATCATAGGAATTTTGTATTAAATATCTTTTGTCGTCTGACGAATTTAGACCAATTTTGGTTTGTTTTATGCTGTAGACGTTGTGAGCATAAGAACGAATTGTAGATTGAGAGATAATTTTGTTCGTATTTTTATTTAAACAATCAACATAGTCGTCAAATGTAATTTTAGTTTGTAGGACTCTATTTTTCACACCTTTTGACTTTTTAACTAATTTTTGATTTCCAATTTTATAGCTATACATTTTTGATCTTAGACCTACAAAATGTGTAATAATGTTACCGTTCGCTTCATCTTTCATTAAACCCGGCACTTTTTTATTACAAAGTGGTATATTATATGGATTTGTAGGTGAGTAATCACTTGTATCAAAATTGTTAATGTTCTGTTTAATAATTTCATCGTATATATCATGACTATTAATTTGATAAATAAAAGAATCGGTGTCGGTATATAAAATTTTACATCTGTTATTTATTTTAGGCAACATATAATCATAATGAAAATGGTACATACATGTTTTTGATATATCCAACACAGCCATTCCTATATACAATGGTTTGTTAAAATAAAGTTCCGCTTTCCGTAATTCAATAGCCATTAAATCATCATCAAAGATTGTTCGACTTTGAAATCTAGGACTAGCTATTAAATTTTTAGCTCCATATCTCCCCTCCCAACGAGAGACTAATTTTACATTACGATGTTTTCTAACATTTTCCATACATTTACCGTATATTGAATTTACTTTAAGTTTAAAATGATCTTTCTCAAAATTATTTTTAGCTTGAGCTCGAAAATGTGTATTAAGATCTATATAGGGCTTTAACCAAGCAGATTGCTCAAACTGGAGGACTCTATGGATTTTTTTAATTTTTAAACCGTGTGCTACTGCTTGTTTAAGAGCCCTATAATGAATGATATATTTTGATTTATTATACAATGTTGTTAATAGTTTAGGCAACTTTGATCCTGGAGGAACTAAATGTTGGGCGCAAAATGGATAATCTTTATGTAAATCATGTAGTTCAATAGGATATTCAAGGTCCACTTCCAAAATGTAACCTTGGAGAGAATCATCTGGTATTCCAGTAATGTCAATATTTGAATCGACCCATTTAAATTTCCCTTTGGGCAGGGGATGTGACATTGCCCACCCATATAAATTGTTCACATCTACGTAAAATAAATAGTTGTCTGGTTTTGAAGAATCATAATTAAGCATATATTTATTATTTGCTTCTGAATACCTACATGAACATTGGCTGATACCGCCACGTATTCCGGATTCAACAAATAATATCATGTCAACGTCATTTAAAAGTTCCAATTCACATTTGGTATATTTTAACATACTATCCCAGGAGTAAGAAGGGATTGTAACGTACCAAACTAGGTCTAATCCGCTAGTATTATATCCTATATTACGAAAATTTTCAAACACATCTGCAAGTAATAAAATATCCGTTTTCAAATACAAATCTGAATATTGTCCTAAATTTTGTATGGCAAACTTTTCCCAAATAGTTTGAGCGTGTTGGTATCGATCTTCAGTAATGTATTCATCATTTAATTTATTATAAAAATGAGAGGGGTCGGGTAATTTAGTTTCTTTTAGTCTCTCAAAACTATCAATATAATCATAACAAAATACACCTTTTCGAGTTAGCAAATCAAATTGTTCATCCGTGCAGAATCTAAATTGTTCCCTTAAATTGGTTAAATTTACTTTATCTAAAGTTGATGCCAATGTATCTAAAGAGGTGGCCATGAACCTAATTGAATCAATGAATCGAAATTTAATGTCATTACTGAAGTGTTGAGTAAAAGATATATATTTTTCCTTATTGATTGGAATGAGAGTAATTTTACCTAATTTAGCGAGATCTCGAATTATGAAATGACTGTCGTATCCACTTAAATTATGAAAAATAACGGGTACGACAAATTGTTTACGAAATTTTAAGTTGCATGATTCATGAGCAAATCCCCTAAAGTCCCCTGTAAAATGATTATGATCACGAACTATTATATCCTCATTTCTAAACACATCCTCACAAATATGACATGAATGTGCATTGACTTTTGAAAGTCTTTCTTTCATGGGAACAATATGTTTAAATTTTGATTCAATCACTTCCGAACAATGTGACATTTGATTGGCAAACCATTGCATACAGTTTTCACCGCGGTAACTATTAAAATATGACAAATTATTATCATAATCACACTTAACGTAATACCCACAACTAAATGCTTTATGCTGTTGATATTTTATTGTACTTTTCTCTAAATTATCCTCAAACGGTTCCAATATTGATTCAAAATCTGCATATATAACAAATGGTGCTCGCTGTTTATTTACAAAATTTTTAAATTTAACTATAGGATATTTAGGAAGAGATATTTTATAATCATTGATTTTTTCACAAAGTTCTGCATGTGTAAGAAGTCGTCCTTCAGAACTAAAATAATTGAGACACCTATCACAAATGAATTTTTTATTTTTATTTTTATTCAATTGAGAACCTATTAACCGCGATAAATTTTTAATATAACAATAGTGATATAGTATATCAACATCTTCCTCTTCAGGTAGAGGATCAAAGTCATTAATTTTTGGAAAATATTTATTTTGAATCAATAATAGATTTACATGTCTATTTTGTTTGCATTGAGTTAGATGTAAAGTAATTACGTTAAATCTCTTTTCAATCAATTCTAATCCGTATACATTCACTGATATTGAATTTAGTTTTTCAAATTTATTAATTTTATCAAACTGCATCGGAGTATCAAGTCCTTCTAAATTTAAAACGTTTGCATAATGCGGATATGAAGAAATCCTTTGTGGTAAACCTGACGGTTGGTATAAGGCAGCAATAATACTCCAATAGAAACAAGATTTATCAAAATTTTTGATATTAATACAAGCTAGTTTTTTTTCTATAGCTAGAGGTAGTTTAATGTAAGAACTCCCATTACCAATTTCTAGTTTATTAACATTAACCTCCAACGATATTATTTGATTTAAAGCCCAACCAGAGTCCTTTTCTTGGAACTCGGAGAGCTTATTTGTTAAAAAATCAAAAACATGATTTATAAACCATTCCTTGAAATCTGTTGTCCTATCAATAACATTATTTTTGGTTTGAAAATATTTCAATTCAACAGTTTCCTTGTCATCCGATTTTTTAACAAATTCCGCACAAAAATTCGTATTTACTTTAACCATTGATAAGTATCCTAGGATACATACAATTTTGGTTGAAAATATGGTAAAAGCATCACGTAAAAACGGTACGACATCTTTGTGCTTTCGATTCATTATTACACCTGTTGTAACCCTATTTTTAAAAATGGATAAGACTTCTTCCTAACAAATAGAATTATCGTCGTCACCCCCATAAAGTTTATTATAAATTAACTTTAAATGACCTAATTTTGATGTCCAAGCTCTTTTTTTCCCAACATTTAAATTTTTCTTTGACATAACCTGTGTCACTAAATTAATTGCAACTTTAATATGCTTAAGCCAATTAAGTCTCTCTTCCTCAGTAAAATTAGGATACTTTTCAAAAAATTTAGAAGTCAATTTTGTCACGTCTGAGCAAAGTTTGTCTGACATTTTTAACTAACTAGATAAATACCTTGTGCACTATTGATGAAACCATTAACAACAACTGAACTGTGTAAAGTCTGCTCGGATATTTATATTTTAAGAATTATATCTATTCGTGAAATAACTATCGGGTGCAATCGAAATGTTTCCGATTCAAATCAACAAATATATTAAAATAAATTGAGATAAAAAATAATTATTGCGAAAAAATAATTTTTATAGATCAAAAATAGTATAATTAAGATAATGTTCAATAAATAAAATAGAATTTGTTAGACTATGACTTCAATTATTTATTATTGTTCGATTTATGTGGAAATTGACTATACTATAAGCCAACTCTCACTTTCATTAACGTGGTGTTGTTTCTTCCGTACCGGGTGCAATCAAATTATTCCCGTTTCGTTTTTTAACGTATTAATAATTACATACTTTAAAATTCCTAGGCTGAATTTTTTATACTAAAACCGTGAATTTTTAAAATCTTGTTTTTTATTTTAAAATATTGTATTTTAATAATTTATGTCTTTCGTTTTTTAACGTATTAATAATTACATATTTTAAAATTCCTAGGCTGAATTTTTTGTACTCTATATAAAACTATTTCCTACTATGAATTCTAATATTCTGTTTTTGTTTTAAATATTGCAAAATTTTTATATTTTCAACCTTTTGATAATTACTATCCTAAAAATTTTCTGAATTTTTTTTTGTACTTTCCAAAAAAATAACATAAAATTTCCTAATGAATTCTTATATTCTGTTTTATTGATAAATATTTGAAAATTTCCTAAGTATTTTTTTTTTACAGATATAAGTTAATAATTTCAAATTGTATTAAAATAAATTTCCTTTCAGAAAATAAAATTTCTAGATTGTTAATTTCATTATACTATAATATTTAAAAGGATATCTGAAAAACTTAGATTTTAACATATTCGTCTTCTGTAAATGCAAAACGTCACTTTACAAAAAAATAACATAAAATTTCCTAATGAATTCTTATAGTCTGTTTTATTTTAAATAATGTATCATATTTTCGAGGTTTTTTACCTGTTTGATAAATATTTGAAAATTTCCTAAGTATTTTTTTACAGATATAATTTAATAATTTCAAATTGTATTAAAATAAATTTTCTTTCAGAAAAATAAAATTTCTAGATTGTTAATTTCATTATACTATAATATTTAAAAATTCTCTATCAGAAAATTTTTCTAATTTTCTGTGAATTCGGCTATACTATAAGATTTAAAAGGATACCAGATATTTAACCTCGTATTCGATCTTCGGTAAATGTACAGGTGAATGTCTTCTGGTTCGTTATTTATTGTCTGTTTCCTTGTTGTCAAATTATAATTTAAATACTTAAGATTAGTTCTTGAATTTTTATTGTGTTCTAAAATATAGTGAAAATTTCCTAAAACCATGATTCTTATTTTTATTTTAATTGTTAATTTCATACCTAAAAGTTCTTAATTACTTCTACTATTTTGTAGGATTAATTTTGTCATATTTTATTAAAATAAATTCTGTTTTGACGTTAAAAAATAATTTAAAATAAAATTTCTAGCGTCATATGGAATTTTGTGACGAAAAATTTTAAACAATTACTAATTCTATGAAACTATATTTTTATAATATGAAAGTATCTCTGTTTTTATTTTAAATAATGTATAATTTATTTTTACTTGTTTGATACATATTTGAAAATTTCCTAAGCATTTTTTACAAATATTTTACAGATTTTAAAACGCTAAAAAATAATTTAAAATAAAATTTCTAGCGTCATGTGGAATTTTGTAACGAAAATATTTTAAATAATTACTAATTCTATGAAACTATATTTTTATAATATGAAAGTATCTCTGTTTTTATTTTAAATAATGTATAATTTATTTTTACTTGTTTGATACATATTTGAAAATTTCCTAAGCATTTTTTACAAATATTTTACAGATTTTAAAACGCTAAAAAATAATTTAAAATAAAATTTCTAGCGTCATGTGGAATTTTGTAACGAAAATATTTTAAATAATTACTAATTCTATGAAACTATATTTTTATAATATGAAAGTATCTCTGTTTTTATTTTAAATAATGTATAATTTATTTTTGCTTGTTTGATACATATTTGAAAATTTCCTAAGCATTTTTTTTACAAATATTTTACAGTTTTAAAATTTCAAATTATTTGTATTAAAATTCTCCTTCAGAAAATTACTAAAGTTGACTATACTATAGATTTAAAAGGATACCTGTAATTTTTGACCGACTTTAACCTCGCATTCGAAAGATCGTTGAATACCTGCCGCAAAAATCTGGTTTCGTTTTATTCTGACATCCTTATTGCCAAATTATACTTAAGATTAATTCTTGAATTTTTATTGTGCTCTAAAATGAATTAAAAATTTCCTAAAACCATGATTCTTATATTTTATTTTAATTGTTAATTTCATACCTAAAAGTTCTTAATAGCTTCTACTATTTTATAGGAATAATTTTGTAATTTTTTTATTAAAATAAATTCTATTTTGACGTTAAAAAATAATTTCAAATAAAATTTCTAGCTAAAATTAGAGGTTAAAAAATATAATAAAATTTTGCATCATATGGAATTTTGTAACGAAATATTTAGAATTACTAATTCTATGAAACTGTGGTGTATATTTTTTAATACAAAAGTGTCTCTGTTTTTATTTTAAATGTGTTTATTTTTAGCTGATATTTGAAAATTTCCTAAGCATTTTTTTTACACATATAATTTTGTCATTTCAAATTTATTATATTAAAATTCTCTTTCAGAAAAAATAGTGTTAATTTCATACTATAAAATTTAAAGGATATCTGAAAAACTTTTAACTTTGCATTCGAAACGTCTTGTCTGTAAATATGAATACGTACCTTCAGGTTTTTTTACCTGATTTCGTTTTAAGCATTTTTTAAATATTTTACAAATTTCAAATTATATTAAAATTCTCTTTCAGAAAATTTCTAGATTTCTTGTTAATTCGACTATACTATAATATTTAAAAAGATATCTGGATATTGACCTGCTTTAACCTTGCATTCGATCTTCTGTCGGTAAATGTGAAAAAAGAATAAAATTTGATTAGGCCTTTGTTAAATTTGAAAAATACATGTTTAAGACCTTGTACTCCCTCTTTGCAAACCACTCTTTGAAAAAAATAACTGGGTATATCAACTGAAGAAGCAGGCTTGTTATTATCAGTACAATGCCAAAAGCCAAAATACTTAGCAATTTTATCATTAGGGGTGCTAAGAAACCCAAAATTGAACATCCTCCGGTAAGTTATTTTTGTTTTAATTTTCATAATCCTATTTTCTATTATTTTTTAATTTTTTAATATTTTACTTATTACATTAATTTATGTTTCAGTCGTTGGACTTAACTAGTGAAATTCCTGATGATGATGGCTTTGACTTAATGGTCAAAGATATCATCATCAATACCTGTGCCTCCAGTTCTGCAGTTCCAAAGTCGGAGCTGCAGGATAACTTAACGAAAGCAACCAATAGGGTCCACCTTTTAATGGATCAAGAAGAAAAATTATTGCGGAGGAGGATGGAGATTGAAAAGAAAAGGATAGAAGTAGAAAAAGAAGCAATAGATGTAGAAGCAAGCTTAAATGTCATCCAGATGGATTTAAAAAAATTGAATAGCCATCTGTGTGACATGTGTAATTAGTTTGTTTGTTTTAATTTTAAGTTTCATATTTAATAAAATAAAAATTTAATATTATATGTTTATTTTTATTTAAATGTCATCCTTACCAAGAAAGAAAAATTATTGTGGAGAAGAATTGAGGTCGAAAAAGCTCTCATATAGAAGCTAAATGTCATTCAGATGAGTATTAAAAATTGGGGTCATTCAATGCCATATTAATGTAGTATTTATTTTAGTTTATTTTTTAATTTTAAGGTTTATATTTTCTAGAATAAAAATTTAATATTATTTGTTTATTTTTATCTAAATGTCATTCAGATGGGTATTAAAAAATTGGATGACATGTAGTTTATTTTTATGTCATTCCGGTGACCATTAAAAAATTGGGATGACATAGTAGTATTTTAGTTTAATTTTTAATTTTAAGGTTTATAGAATAAAAATATTTGCTTATTTTTATATACCCTTAAAACAAAAGGTTAAGGATCACTAGTTGTTTAAGACTACTTTTCAACTGTCTGTTGAATTTTTGGAACAATAAGGTAGAAATTTGATATAGAAAAATGGGCAAAAATTTGAAGTTTTATTTTTCAATTTAATTTTAAGGTTTATATTTTATAGAAAAATCAAAATCTATTTTTATGAAACGGAAATTCAATTTCGTAATACCTTTTTTAAAACACTATTTAAGGATAGATTTTAATAAAAATTTACATAATTACATCATCGTACCTTATTAAAATTAGTTATAAAAAATAATAAGTAAATACATTTTCAAAGAAATGGGAAACTGGTTTACAATGTATGTCTTGTTTTTTTATCTAATCTCTGTAAAGTACAAAACATCGTGAACCGCGCTTTAACCTTTTTTTTTTGGGAGGGTGTTGTATTTGAAATATTAGTAAATTTAACACATCATGACCCTGGCCTTGGCCTTGGCCTTGGCCGTAGTCGTAGCCTTAGCCTTAGCCTTCGCCTTGGAAGGGTGGTTAACCCCTTGGAAAACCGGTTTTGGTTCTGAAACCCCCTGTGTTTACCTACTGTCCTTAAACATCAATTGGTACTGACAATATTGTTACTGTACATGCAATTATTGAATAATTATCATAAAAGATTAATAAGGAGAAACAGCTTTCCATGAGATTTATCACATATGTATTAAATAGAAAAACATTTTAGTTTAGCTACTTTTTTGAAATATTGTTTTAAGTTTATTTACAGACTAAATAACATTTTCATTAGAAAGCCAAAATACAGGGTGCTTCTCATTTAATATACAGGGTGTCCGCGAAAATAATGCATTCCTTTAGAGGATTGGTAGAATGTGTTATTAGCAACAAAAAATTCTAATAATTTTTTTTTCTAACATCAATAGTTTTCACAAAAATGATCAATAAACTTTCCTTCGGAAATCACAACGTGACAACACCGCGAAGATAGAAAGAATCGGAACTATTTTTTTTTTTTTTTTTTTTTTTTTTTAATATTTTGGTAGTCACAAGCATAAGTAATTAGTCACTTACTAGATGCCACTGCCAGTTTTAACGTTGGGAGGTGTATCTAGGTGCTTATGGATGGTACAAATTAATGTAAAAATATTAAGATGGCATTTTTTTCAACTCGCGAGTACCACGATATGCTACTTATTTATGGTGAATCACAGGGTAATAGTCGTGTTGCTGTAAGACTTTACAATGAACGATACCCAAATAGGCGGCAACCAAACTGTCGTACTTTTGTTTCCGTGTCTCAAAGATTGTTGGAAAACGGTAGTGTAATTCCTAAAAAAACTAGTGGTCGAAATCGCACGGATCGTGTATTAGCAGTGGAGGAGGATATCTTAGATATTGTTGCCCAAAATCCCACAGTGAGTGTACGATCTGTCGCAAGGCAAGTTAATGTTGGTAGAACTAGTGTACACAGAACATTAAAAGAACAACTATTACATCCGTACCACATTCAACGGATGCAAGATTTGCATCAAGGTGATTTTGCAAGGAGACTACAATTCTGTACATGGTTTCAGAATAAAACAACCAGAAATCCTTTGTTTCCTTCTGAAATATTATGTACAGACGAGGCTTCTTTTACGAGACAGGGAGTTTTGAATTTCCACAATTGCCATATTTGGGATGATCATAATCCACACGCAACGCGTAGAACAAACTTCCAGCAAAAATTTTCCATTAATATGTGGGCTGGTATTATTGGACATACTTTGATAGGACCATACGAATTACCGAGACAGTTACGTGGAGATAGCTATTTAAACTTTTTGGAAAATGTTTTACCAGGGTTACTAGAAGAGTTGCCATTGAACATTCGTCAGGACATGTGGTTTCTACACGATGGCGCACCACCACATTTTGCTCGAGCTGTAAAATTATTTCTTGACGATCATTATCCTCGCCGTTGGATTGGTCGAAATGGACCATTTTTATGGCCACCAAGATCGCCTGATTTAAATGTCATGGACTATTATTTCTGGGGTCATATGAAGTCCCTCGTGTATGATAATCGTCCTGAGATTGAAACAGAGAATGAACTACGAAATCGCGTTTTCGCAGCAGCCGATACAATTCGTCATAATTTATTCAATTATGATATTAATGAAAATTGGGTTCGCCGCGTTAATGCGTGTGTGCGTGCAAATGGAAACCATTTTGAACATTTTTTATAAACAATATCGCAGTCGCTGAACCTAAACTTTTCGATATGCCTTAAATGTAGCTTGACGTTATGGTAAGTTATTTTGTGTATCTAGTCTAATTAAATTTTCCACATTTATCAAAATCAAAAATCAAAACATTTCAAAGGTCATTATTTCTAAAATAAAGATAGTACTTCTCAATTAAATTGCAAGAAAATAAGTTCACTTTAAACAAATTCTCAAGATACAAAGTCAGCTGTTAGCACTATTTCTTATCTATTACAAAAATAAAAGTTTTTTACTCGTATTTACTGCGATTAGCTATCATCGAATACAATAAAAACAAGACACCTGATTTTCTTTGCATAAAACCAACCCACTGACCTATTAAAGCCAGATATCAGCTGTTTTTCGTGGCGCTTCAGAATAGGCGGCGTTGTCGGCTTTAGTAAATTTACTGTAGATATCATACCAGGTATACAAAAATCAATGTTATTTTTTTGTTGAAAACCGTTGACTTTACAAAAAAATGTTATAAGACTTTTTTAATCAATAGCACATTTTATACCTCCCCCATAAAGGAATGCATTATTTTCGCGGACACCCTGTATAAAATATTAAAATTATATTTCGTTTTTTACCTCATATTTTTCAATAATGTAAGGCTTACTTTGTACCCTGTATTCAAGATTCTACGCAATGTTATTATATCAAAAAATATTTCAAAAGTATTTTCCCTATTAAATTCGTTTATATATAATTTGAGATTTGTTAAATTATAGCCATCGGGTGTCACTTTTACAACTAGTTTAAGCATAAAGTCTTTTACTTTTTTGTAGTATGATTGACGAAATTTGAAAAACTCCATTTTTGACTATATGTAGTATATGCCCTCTTAGTACAGATTTCCTCTCAGAAACGGAGAACCGAAATATTTTCTGTGGTTCATTATCTTTTATTAAATATGGTTTGTTTACAAAACGCATTCCTGGAATTAAATAAATCCTACAAATTCTATACAATATAATTATATTGTACATGTATAAAATCCAAAAGAATTTAAAAGAGAAAATTCTGTGTTATATATGTAGTAAGGGAAAGTTCTTTCGTTTTCTTTCAAAGAAAAAACAATTTTATATTTTTCACAAAAAATAATGAGGGTCTTGGCCTTGTGGGGAATTTAAAAATTCGTTTTTCTCTTAAAAGATGTGTTTCTACAATAAACTTACGCCCACCAACTTTGATAAAAATATTTCATGGAGGTCTGTACAAAAAACAAAAAAATATGGCAATCTTTAACACCCTGTATTTCAAACAGAAAACGAAAATGGACCTAAGTTGATATAAACTTGTTTTCTCAGAATGACTCTTAAAATCATCCCTTAAATTTATGACATACTATTCTGAAACACCCTGTATATTCATTTCCATCAAGAAAGTTTTGCAGCGATCTGAAAAGATGATAGTCAGATAGTGTAGTAATATTTGAAGAATATGCTCGCTGAGGTAAAGTTTCCCAACTCAACTCTGCAATTTTTGTGCGGTTTTTCTTGCCACGTGTGGTCGAGCGTTGTCATGGTGAAGAATTACTCCCTTTCTGTTGGCCAAACATAAACGTTTACGTTGAATTTCTTTATTCAAAACATCAAGTTGCGAACAGTAACGATCAATATCGACCGATTCATTTTCTTTCAGAATCACATAGGGCACTAAACTCTTGCGGTCCCACAAACAACACAACATAATCTTCTTCTTATGCACGCCAGCTTTGGATGTAGACGGTGGTGTCTCCCTTTTGCAAACATATGCCCTTTTTTTAACCACGTGTTTATACACTAACCACTTTTCATCTCCAGTCACCAAATAGTCCAAAAACGGTTCCCTTTCGTAACGAGCAAGATTTGAAGAACATAGCGAAATTCTACCCATTAAATTTTTTCGCTTAATTCGTGTGGCACCCAAATAGAGAGTTTGGACACGAAACCAAGCCAAAGCAGTAGTCTGATGAATTCCAAGCTTGAGGCCGACTTCTGTGGAAGTTAAGGTGTGATTTGTCCTGATTATACTGCGTAGCAGTTCGTCATTGATATCTGATGGCTTTCCTGATCTGGTTTCATCTTTCAAAGACAAGTCACCCGAACGAAATTTCGCAAACCATCTTTGGCATATTCGAACAGTTACTGCGTCTTCTCCAAACACGTCACACAATTTTTTTTTGCCTCCATCGCGTTATTGTCTTTTTAGAACTTATACAACATACAATATCTGAAGTGCACTTTATCTTCAATTATGCCGACAGATTTACAAGTTTAAAAAACTGACTAAAATATGAAAAAATGTGTATAAATGATCAATGGTCAATATACTAATCTAACTGTTTAAACTGGTTTCAGTCGGATCAGATTTCTTGCTAAGAATCGACAGCGCATAAAAGTGCACTTGTTCAAAATCGACTGATATTTTTAAATATTTTATTACATTACTGAAAAATATGAGCTTTTAGATATTATATATCAGCTTTTTAAAGAAAATGCTGTTTTGTCTATAAATAAACTGAAAACAACCTAACAACTCTTAAGAGGGTAACTAAACTAGAATATTTTCCGTATATTATGAAAAAGATGGCTTCGTTTAGAACATATAAAAATAAAAAAAAATTATCAACCAGTATACAATTAAAAGAAATTTTTGTAACAATCAGTCTCACAGATTCAAGAGAATGCTATTAGATATTGATAATTGAAAAAACCTTGTCTTCTTAAATTGGGCGCCATACAACAGGGTTAAAATGGATGGAAAATAGGCTTGTTCAAGAAATTGTGACTACCGAATATTTACTTGTGGTTAACAAACTTATATAAATATATTAATTGTTTTAACTTTGTGGAACTTATCCATAATAAATATAAAAGATTATACTTATCTTGTATTTCTACAGTATTTTAAAATATCTTTCTCTAACCACGTTTCGCTAAAAAAAAGCAATTAAATTATGTATTCGGGCGAGGAATACGTAAACATTAATAGTAAAATATAAGAAACAATGATTCAATTAGCAATAAAAGTGAAATTAACTTTATAGATTGAACGATTATTAAACTTCATAGATTTCATTAATGAACTGATTTATTCTATTAACTAATTCAAACAAAAAGTGTAACTTCCAAAAATCAATCAGTCAATGAAAATAATGACAATAAAATGCGATTTAGAGAAAGATGTTTTAAAAATAGCTTTGAAATTCAAGATAATATAATTTATCTGTAATATTTATTTAAACTTGTTAAATTGTTTGTCATGTCAACTCTACTACGGGTCCTATAACACACATTTAGGGACTAAAGATATGAGTCAAGTCTATCACCCTAATCCTCTTTGGATAATTAGACTAACAAGATTTTTTGGGAATATTTGAAGGAAGATTTGGCAATAATGTTTTAAACAAATTATTAACTAAATGTTCATTTCACTTGTAAATTTTTGTGGGAGTAGTTGTTTTGTTGGTTTCTTATATAAAGGATGTGTAATATAAATTCAATTTCAATATTTAGTTAAAGAGGATAAAAGTTAATAATAGCGGAGCATTTTAAATTCTGGAATGCATACGAAAGTAAATGTGGGAAAAGTCGCGGGATATGTAGGTAAAATGTGTTCAGTTAAAGCCTACTTAATAAAAAGAGACGAAAAAAAAACGGAAAAATAACAATAGCAGTAGCACTATTTGTAGAGAAATTACAATAGTGTGAAGAGAAAAGCGATTGAAGACACCTCGAAAGAACCTTCTAAATTAATTTGAGCCGAATTAAAAAGCAACAAAGAAGATGATGTAATTGATATCTATTGCATGAGACGAAATATAGGTATATATAAATATATATTTGTCTTTGGTTTCTTGGGTTATCTATCTATCTTTTCTTTATATTGTTATGGTTTCGGGTTAAAAATTAAAACATGGTGTGTATTTTTTCTAATTTTTTTTCCGGCTTTTTTAAACCTTCATCAGGCATTCAGTTCATAATATAAATAAAATATTTGTCAATTATAAATGACAGTTCACATAAATTTGTTTAAACACAAACATATAACATTACACTATTTAAAATTATCAGTTTCCTTTTACAATTCTTTAACGTTTTCACAATTTGTTTAGTTTGCCAGTGACACATACTTTGTGGTAAATCAATCTAATATTTACGTTTTTATTTTTATTGAATTGGAATGTGTATCCTTATTTTAAGATAATAGCCGTTTGGTACATAACATAGACAACTCTATTCAGTTTTTCACTATTTTGGTCTTTATTTATTATTATTTTTATTATAGATATTTTTGAACTTTTCATGGGTTGTGTTGCTATTATTAGATTTGGAGTTTTTAATGTTCTGAATTTTTTGGAATTTTTGTAATATGAAATTGTGGTAATATTTGGTAATTTTGAGTTTACACTGTTTTTGTTATTGTGGATGAATCTTCTCTTATATTTCTTTTTTTGTGTATTGGTTTCTGTTTAAATAATTTTTGTGTTGTCAAAATAGAAACTGTGTTTTGTTGTTTTAATGTGATTGCTGAGTACCGTGGTATTTTTTTGTTACATTTGTGACATGATTTAATCTGTTTTTTAGTGTTTGCCCTGTCTGTCCAAAGTACACCTCCTTACAGCCGCCATATGGAATCTCTAGGAAGTTGATTTGGTTGTTTTTTTTTCTGTTTCAATTGTAAATTTTACTTATTTATTGTAATTGTTAAATTATTGGTCGTATGCACTTACATTGATATTTGTGTACTCCTAATATTCAGTCATCTACATATCTTTAAGAAAAATGGGTTTGATATTTAGGTTTTGCAACACTATATTTTCTAAATCTTCAAGTATTATTTGACCAATTATACTTGAGATTGATGTTCCCATGGATATTCCGTCTGTTTGTTTCTAATATATGTTTTTGTATCGAAAGTAGGTAGTGTTCAGAGTTAGTTCTAAGGCTTCAATGAAATCCTTACATGGTATTTCCAAGAAACCAAAGACAAAAATAAACTAATCTATAGTTCAAGAGTAGTACAAAATTATTATATGCATATATAGCAAGAAAAAATATTTTTTCGTTTCATTACTACTGAGTCAATATGGAGCAATAAGAGTTGTGCGAGAAATGGAATTGAAAACGGTAAAAGGTTAAGATTTTAGTTCATATATTGATAATAATGATAACATTATTGTTTCCTGTTCACTTAAACATTTTCGTTTTTTATTACTACGTAGCAGTGTTTATAAGGATGGCACGTTTCAATATTATATAGCATTTTATTATAAAATGTTCACAATACACGGATTTAATAATGGTTTTTTTGTACAGTAGCTATTCGCACTATTGCGAGATAAATAAATTGTAACTTACGAATTGTTATTTTTTAGACTAAATTGCGAAATGTCATCATTTGAGAATGCAAAAGGACTTCCCAATCGAGTATCAAACAACATTTTCTCGAAAACTGTATTCAAACTAAAAATGTGAAGAGAATATTTTGAGATTTACAATTATTTGATTGGGCATGTATGTCATCTTGAATTTTATATATATATATATATATATATATATATAAAAGACTTGTGTTCTCACTTAATAAATATCATGTAAAGTCAAGTTTTAAAAACAGTTTTCGAAAAATATTTTTTTCGATATTCAAAAATGTAATATTCCCAACTAATATTGTGTCCTGTTGAAGTAGTGATAGATAAGTACTGCTTTCTCTAAAGTATGTTTACAGGTATGTTCTTTGTCAACTTTGAATTAAATATAGGCCTCCTTATAATACTTTTAAGAAAATATCTGTGACAATTAGGTACATTTTTATTTTACAACAATTTATTTAGAATTAAAAAAATCTTGATAATATATTTTATTTTAATGAGAGTTAAGTAATATTGGGACCCCATTCACTCCAATATGGCTTGTAAATATAATAAAAACTACTCGAAGTTCTACCACATAATTTTTTATTGTTCTCAATATACAACTAGTTTCGATTTTGGTAGGAGTTTAAGTAGTTGTTTGTAATTTAGAACTTCCTGGTGGAGCAGACAAAGTGCTAATTATTTAATAGGTACAATTAAATCACTTTAACAGAAATGAGAGTACTAACTAACTATTCGATATTAACAGTTGAGTAACTACAGAGTTTCAACTTCATATATTTCCAACAACTCATCGACTTTGTGGTTTAGTTCATAGGGACAAATTCAATATTGCATAGAATATATAATTCTCATTCAACGAATTTCCGCATACTCAATTCATCATGGTTTTTAATGATTTTGTCTTAAAATTATATTATAACAACATATTCTATGTTATTTCTTGCCTCTTTCTTTAGGCGAACTTGAGAGTAAGTTTCTGTTATGTCTCATCACCAACAGTTAATCCACTATGTCGAGCCCAAATCTGGATCTCCAGTTGACCATTTATTATTGCAAATTAATTTTTCATACTTCATAGTTGAGTTCCGTAGTTTTCAAAACTCTAGTTTGTAAAATTCTCATAATATTTTTTCTTATAAAACTCAAGCTTTTAAATATAATTCAAACCTCTATTTGGCCATAAGCTGCTTTATGTTTATAAATATTTTACATGCCTCTTTTATTCGGAAATAGTATGGGGTAAAAGATAAAAATAAAAGAATTTCCGGTTCATAAAAAATTACTGTTAAATACAAAAAAAAAAATCAAACTCGAATGGAGAGTGGTGTATAAATGTATATATAAAACATTTAGCTTTCGGCGTTTTTAGCCTGCTCGTGATATTTAAAAAATGTTACACAAGTAAATGCCAGAACAGTGAACAAATTTAAGTTTAATGGAAATATTTGTGGTTTATGTATCGTGAATACACAGCAAAACATTTTTCTCATTCCGGAATCAAGAACATACGAATAATTTAAAATAAATTATTTTTAACGCACAATTCATAAACTTTTACTTAGTGTAAAACTAATTAGTATAAAATCAGGTCAGGTATAAAAAGAAGTTCTTATATACACAGAATGTTTCGAAATTAACAGCAAAATTTTAAAGTGTAGATCTACCTCTTGATTAAAATACTAAGTACTGTAGTAACTGGATTTATTTTTTAATAATTTTAATATTAGAATGACATTTTGTTTGCTATTCATAACAATTAGGACTATTGGATAGTTATAAAATAGTATCTGTTAATCAATTAACAAAAAATATTTTTTCCGCAAACGGAGAAAAAGTACTACTTTTAATGCTATCAATTAAGATATTTAACTTTGTGATGCTAGTTTGAAATGTAAGAGCCAATCAATAGTTACCAGTTACTCAAAATTAAGATGTTTATGTAGATTCGAACGTTCCAAATTTATGTTAAAATACGATTTTTTTTCATGTAACTTAACCGCCTTATTTAAGAGTGTTACTTCTTTGAAAAAATTGCTGAAACACCTAGATTTTTCTTTCAAATGGGACACATTTTCACGATACAGACATCTGTCATATGTCAACCACCTCCCTTCCACGTCTTCAACCCCTTAATTTTAAATAGGGAATATACCATTTTTGACACATCTTTAGAAAGGTATTGCGATGGACTAATCAGTTAAATGATCATCAATGACACTTTTCTGTCGATATTAACTCTATGTTTGTAAAAAATGTCTTAATTTATTATATTTATTATAAAGTCTAATACCTCATAAAAAATACATGCAACGCCTATATATATATACAGGTTTAGAAAATGTCTAAAGGGATATAAGCGAAATCTTAAGGAGCGGGCAGCGATGTGTCTCCTTTTAACAAAACTAGAGGTACAACCGCGACTGCGGGTACGTAACTATCGAATTGACTAGAATGTTGTTCCCACCTCGATATGCCCTACTTCAAGATTTAGTCATACGTTCTCTCTCTTTCAAAATACGTTCTTTATCACTCACATGGATTCGTGTATGACCACAAATGTTCTGGCCAAATCTGTATACACTGGAGCACATAAAGGTTGGAACAAATTCGTTTAAAGCTTTATTTAACCAATCGGAAAAAAAAGTTCGGACACGTCCATTTTCTTTTTGAATTTTTTTGAATTGCGTATTTTTTGGTATAAGCGTGTTATTTATAACGTCATCACTATTCAGCGTCATTTTTTTTTAAATGGACCAGTATATTAGTACCGTCAAGAAGAACAAATTTTTTTGCGTGTGGACGTCAGATATAGGATTTTTAGTACAAATACCGTTGCACGTCAGGAGTGACGTACCTCTTTCGTCATAGTACTGCCAACTAATTAAAATTTCCCTAACTAAGATAAATCATACGATACATCACGAAAATTCACGAGGACTCATGAACGTAGTCACAGTACTAAAAAACCGAAAAAGTAATCGTAATTATTTTGATAATTTTAGAATTATTTCAATTATATTGGCTTATATACGTCTTATTCTTTATAATATAAAGTTTATAAATCATTATTATATGTTTAGTACTCAAAAAACCATAATTTACATTAAATAATTTTGAAATTTTCTACGCCCATGAGACTCGTATTTATGATGAAGAAATGACATTGTAGCGATTGGCATGCCTTGATGCGACGTTGTCGAGTATTTAGATTGAAATATTTCAACGATTTCTGACGTCCGGCCGTCAACCAGTTGTGTGTTTTCACCACGTTTTCGGTAATTTTATAATATTGTCTTTATTTTTTTGCTTTGCTAGATAGTTAACTTATAAAAAAAACTGTTTAATTTTTCATAATAATAAAGCTAAACAACATAACCTAACCTTACATTTTTGAAACTTCCTACATTCCTCGACAATTTAGACAAGCCGACAACACTGCAGCGGTCGTGATCTCATAATTGATATATGACGTGCAATGGTATTTGTATTAAAAATCCTATATTAAGTTATATTACATAACAATTTTTTCAAAAAATAAATGTTTATGATCCATATAAATCTAATCTAAAAAAATTTAAACAATAATGAAAAAAATTACAAATTATTAAATTAAATATTCAAATCGCATGACATTAGCCTCCTGATCTAACCCCATTGAACTTTTTTGTGGGATTAAATATATAGTTTGGGTTAATAGATCCAATATCATAGGATAAAACGTGTCAGTAGAAGAATTATTTTCTGATGGAAACTATTGTCAACAACAAAAAAATAATTTATAATTATAAGAAATTGCACAAATGTCACAATACTATATTTCATATTTAAAGATTAAGGGACAGTAAATTCCTAGAAATGTTTTGTGATAACACCTAATTTAGTATGCAAATCATAGTACGGTACATGCGGTAAATTTTCGATATTTGTTAATTATTTTCATTTGCTTTCGACGACTTCACTATAAAACTTAATACATTTCTCGAACTATCGTACCATTTTACTATTTTCGTTGTTAGCAGAGCACCTAAGAGTGATAACGCCAGTCATAGCCATAACCATAATAGAAAGGGATAATTATATTTTAATCTCCATGAGGCCCACAAGAATTTATATTTTAAATTAATTTTTTCAACTCTTACTTTATGGAAAGTATTCATAATAAATATGGAATGATAAATAATACTTATATTGAATTTTCACAGTCTTTCAAAGCGTTTCTTAACTTCTTTGTGTCAAAATACCGAAACCTAGGTAGACTTGAATACATATTAAAACGCTTTGAAAGAGTGTCTAAATTCAAGATAAGTATTATTAATCTTTCCATATTTATTAATTGATAATTTAATTAAATAAAATTTAAATTTGCAGAAATTCGGTTATTTGGTTTTCGATAAACGTGAAAAATAGTAGTGACTAAACATGGAAATAACTTGTGAGTAATCACCATTTAAAAAATTAAAACTAGACGATTTGTCATTCAATGAAAAAATGGTTATATGGAATGTCTACAACTATATTGGAAAACATAATCCTTCATATACTGTTGAGACTGTAGTTGAAATTTTTTTAAAATGTAGTGTATTTATTTTTTGTGAACATGCAGATACCAATATTAAGTAAGGTTTTATAAGCTATAACGGATGATACTGATTTACCCAGAATTAACCGAGATAAACTGTGGAAAGTATTACATGAATTAAAATTTAAATATGAAAAAATGGACAGACACTCAACACAAAATTATTCTGAAGAAATTGTATGTTGGAGACGACAGTACCTAGAAAATAAAAACATTTTCTATTTAGAAGAAAGATGGTATAATAATTGTTTGTCATGCAGGCAGTATGAAGTGGTTTACATTTATTTGATTCTAAAAAGACCATTGATTATCATGAAGAAATTAATGGAGCTGTGTTTGAGGAATATTTTGAAAAATTATTGCATTAATACCGAAAGTTTCGGTTATTGTAATGGACAATGCAAGGTACGACTCCAGATTACTTAAAACTTTACGAGCCAATAAATGTAAAAATGGTAAAATTGTAACATGGTTAATTTCTATAAAATAGCTATCTAAAATTGCTAACAAACTAGAAATTCCAATTCTTCGCATACCACCCTGCCACTGCGAGCTTAAACCAATAGAATTAATATGGGCTCAAGTTAAAGGTTATGTTGCTAAAAATATGACATTTAAATGACATTTTTTAGTGATATTTATATTTTATAAGAGAGGTTTATCAAATGTTAAATAAAATATTATAGCTTTCATAATCCAATATTTCATTGTAGACTGTAAATGAGATAAAATCATATTTTAAACAAACAAAACTTACTTCATTTTTTACATAAAATTTATGTAGCTAAATTTACACGATCTTAATATCAATAATAATTTCAACTCAAATCACACCTGTGCATTCCCTCAATATCGAATATGCATCGGTCTGATTGAAATGATTTTCATTGGTCTCAGGATACGCGGTTACCATGAATAATTACAAGACAACTTGGCTCAGTGTAACCCTTAGGGCAAAACTAGTGCACTGCAGGTAAACTGATCCTTATCCCTTGTTCATTAAAGGGATTGTCCGAATGTAAATTACATGTTTTGTTATTTAAATGAGGAGAAGGAACCTACCACACGGTTTGGCGTTCGGAAATTATTACATACAAAAAATTGAACCCAATAGCAAATATATCTTTGATTTACTCATGTCATTACATATTTATTGAATGAAAAAGTTTATTACTTCTGTTTCTAAATACTATTGCAAGTAAACTTTTTCACATGGTAGTCTAGTATCAAATGTCAAAATTAGTATCCTAGAACCTATTTTAAATAAATAAGCAGGCCCAAATTACAAATGTTTAAAAATTGATATTAAGGCAGTTTATAGACGCCCATATTTAGCCACCAAAAAAATGTCCTCCACTGATAGGTGGCGCTTGTCAGATATTTTCGAACCCAACTATGGCGTTAAAAAATTTTGTGTAGAAGCGTATAGAAATTTTAACAGATTCTGTAGAAATATCAATTATGTTTTCTCTATCCTATAATATGATTTATACATTTAGCCAATGTTCACAGCTTACTAAAGATATTGACTAATTGAATAAATTTTTAACATTGGTAATTTAAAAGTTGTGATATTTTTAGCAACATAACCTTTAACTTGAGCCCATATTAATTCTATTGGTTTAAGCTCGCAGTGGCAGGGTGGTATGCGAAGAATTGGAATTTCTAGTTTGTTAGCAATTTTAGACAGCTATTTTATAGAAATTAACCATGTTACAATTTTACCATTTTTACATTTATTGGCTCGTAAAGTTTTAAGTAATCTGGAGTCGTACCTTGCATTGTCCATTACAATAACCGAAACTTTCGGTATTAATGCAATAATTTTTCAAAATATTCCTCAAACACAGCTCCATTAATTTCTTCATGATAATCAATGGTCTTTTTAGAATCAAATAAATGTAAACCACTTCATACTGCCTGCATGACAAACAATTATTATACCATCTTTCTTCTAAATAGAAAATGTTTTTATTTTCTAGGTACTGTCGTCTCCAACATACAATTTCTTCAGAATTATTTTGTGTTGAGTGTCTGTCCATTTTTTCATATTTAAATTTTAATTCATGTAATACTTTCCACAGTTTATCTCGGTTAATTCTGGGTAAATCAGTATCATCCGTTATAGCTTATAAAACCTTACTTAATATTGGTATCTGCATGTTCACAAAAAATAAATACACTACATTTTAAAAAAATTTCAACTACAGTCTCAACAGTATATGAAGGATTATGTTTTCCAATATAGTTGTAGACATTCCATATAACCATTTTTTCATTGAATGACAAATCGTCTAGTTTTAATTTTTTAAATGGTGATTACTCACAAGTTATTTCCATGTTTAGTCACTACTATTTTTCACGTTTATCGAAAACCAAATAACCGAATTTCTGCAAATTTAAATTTTATTTAATTAAATTATCAATTAATAAATATGGAAAGATTAATAATACTTATCTTGAATTTAGACACTCTTTCAAAGCGTTTTAATATGTATTCAAGTCTACCTAGGTTTCGGTATTTTGACACAAAGAAGTTAAGAAACGCTTTGAAAGACTGTGAAAATTCAATATAAGTATTATTTATCATTCCATATTTATTATGAATACTTTCCATAAAGTAAGAGTTGAAAAAATTAATTTAAAATATAAATTCTTGTGGGCCTCATGGAGATTAAAATATAATTATCCCTTTCTATTATGGTTATGGCTATGACTGGCGTTATCACTCTTAGGTGCTCTGCTAACAACGAAAATAGTAAAATGGTACGATAGTTCGAGAAATGTATTAAGTTTTATAGTGAAGTCGTCGAAAGCAAATGAAAATAATTAACAAATATCGAAAATTTACCGCATGTACCGTACTATGATTTGCATACTAAATTAGGTGTTATCACAAAACATTTCTAGGAATTTACTGTCCCTTAATCTTTAAATATGAAATATAGTATTGTGACATTTGTGCAATTTCTTATAATTATAAATTATTTTTTTGTTGTTGACAATAGTTTCCATCAGAAAATAATTCTTCTACTGACACGTTTTATCCTATGATATTGGATCTATTAACCCAAACTATATATTTAATCCCACAAAAAAGTTCAATGGGGTTAGATCAGGAGGCTAATGTCATGCGATTTGAATATTTAATTTAATAATTTGTAATTTTTTTCATTATTGTTTAAATTTTTTTAGATTAGATTTATATGGATCATAAACATTTATTTTTTGAAAAAATTGTTATGTAATATAACTTAATATAGGATTTTTAATACAAATGCCGTTGCACGTCATATATCAATTATGAGATCACGACCGCTGCAGTGTTGTCGGCTTGTCTAAATTGTCGAGGAATGTAGGAAGTTTCAAAAATGTAAGGTTAGGTTATGTTGTTTAGCTTTATTATTATGAAAAATTAAACAGTTTTTTTTATAAGTTAACTATCTAGCAAAGCAAAAAAATAAAGACAATATTATAAAATTACCGAAAACGTGGTGAAAACACACAACTGGTTGACGGCCGGACGTCAGAAATCGTTGAAATATTTCAATCTAAATACTCGACAACGTCGCATCAAGGCATGCCAATCGCTACAATGTCATTTCTTCATCATAAATACGAGTCTCATGGGCGTAGAAAATTTCAAAATTATTTAATGTAAATTATGGTTTTTTGAGTACTAAACATATAATAATGATTTATAAACTTTATATTATAAAGAATAAGACGTATATAAGCCAATATAATTGAAATAATTCTAAAATTATCAAAATAATTACGATTACTTTTTCGGTTTTTTAGTACTGTGACTATGTTCATGAGTCCTCGTGAATTTTCGTGATGTATCGTATGATTTATCTTAGTTAGGGAAATTTTAATTAGTTGGCAGTACTATGACGAAAGAGGTACGTCACTCCTGACGTGCAACGGTATTTGTACTAAAAATCCTATATAATCCACCATGTTATGTCTGAAATTAAGACGTACATCTTTATATACAGGGTAAGGTTCCGAAAACGAAATAGATGGAATATATCGAAGAAAAATTGTTTGTGAAAAAAACAGGCCGATTTTATAATAAGGGGGAGGAACATTTTCCTAACACATCCTCAACTGTCATACGTCTGTGCACAATGTACCTTCATTCATATAGTAAAATAATTAATCCTCTCTTACTTGAAGGGGATAGTTACTAGAAAGTAATTCTCTCAAACTAGATGAATTTTATCCCGTTCACCATTAGGATTCCCACAATTTATCCCTCCATTGGGCATACATGGAAGGGGAGGGGGTTAGAGAGGGTAATCAACACATTTTATCGCCCTGGTCTAACTGATTGAATTTAGCTATAGTAGTAGCTAATAGTAAACTCCAACTAAACAAGAATGATGCCTAGAAGGGGTAATAAATGAGTTAATGAGTTTTTATAGCTAAAAGAGTTGAAAGAATTACCGTAGATCGTTAGTGGCCTCAAAGTAATAAAAACTTATTATTAAACCTAGAACACTAAAATGTTACTACTCTGATTCGAATTTTGTCGTTTTAGGGTAGTTTTGTCGTTGACATAGACGAACACCTATGTCCATGTAAAATTAATCTAAGTGTACTCAAACAGAATTTTCTGAGTTGCAGTCGTAATTTTTACGAGGGTTACCGTTAATGTTGCTTTTCTTGGAAATTTAGACAAAAATCTTAGATGGAAGATCGCCTGAATGATTAAAATTTTGCAATAATCGAATCGTCAAAATATTGAAAATTGTCTACATAAACAATTCATACAGTACGCGGAATAATTCTACTATCTAAAAATTCATATGGTATATTTGTCCAATAAAAATAAGCGGCTGACAACTAATTTTTGTAACCATTGCAGACAGGCATATTGCTCAGAACATCGATCCAAATTTTGCGAAAACTTATATTAATTAATTGCCAAGTTTTTATTTTATCAAATCAAGTTAATTCTGTAACAAATTCTAATTTATATCAATAAAAACGTATACTAAATCTTGTAGTTAACTTCAGTGTGAGTTTTAGGAAGGTTAATCGCATTTTAGGGTTAAAGTGTGTTTAGATCCACAATATGTGTAAAAAACAATAAATATTAATACCCTGGCAATAAATTTTCACAGTTAATTTCCGATAAAACCTTGAATTCTAAAGATGCATATCCAGAATAAGATCGGGCACATGAATTTTTTCTTCAAAAATAAAACAGAAGAACAGGTACCAACTTGAAAGAGGCCAACTCTAGTGACAAGTACTCTCCATAGCTTAATAAAACCTCATCCATCTAGTCAAAGACCAGAGAGTAAAGCCAATAGAATAATAGGCTAGCAGACTGTCAGGTAATCTACCCATCCTGGAACTTTGGCTTAATGGAAGCTCAACAACCTCAATAGAAACCAAAATTTACCGAAAATAAAAGAAGACTTTGTAACCCAAGCAGTGATCGAATTATTGAAAGGTAAACAAATGAAGTATATTGGTGACAAGTAATGTGACATTGAAACCATAATTTGTTTTCATAAACTTTTTGGATACAAGTTTATCATCAAAAAAACAAAACATGATAAAATTTTTAACCATATCATTTTCGCATTTCTTTGTTTTATCCTGATTTTTTTCCAATATGTGACAGCTAATAAAGGGACTTTGAAAGAGCAATATGATCAAGATTGTCAATAATCGTGAAAGCAAACTTTGTTCTCAAGTGATAATAACGCCTAGAGTGCGAAGAAATGTAAATCGCAAATTAAGAGAGTTTGAACGGGGACGAATAGTTGGATTAAGGGAAGCTGGACTTTTATACCGGGATATTGTTGCTAGAGTGCAAAGAAGTTTAGATATTGTGATGAGATGATAACATCGCTTCAAGACCATCGCCTAAGGTTGCTAACTTTGCGAGATCGTTTCTCCATAACCAGGGCAACTGCAAACCAGTGGTTTGCAGAACATAGAAGGCGAATTTGATTGCGAACAGTTTATTGTCGAATAAGAAGTTTCGGTCTTTTTTCATTCCGGCCTCACTAGATCTTACCTTTAACCCGCGAGCAACGAAATAATCAACTTGAGTGGAGTAGAAAACGATTTGCGTGGGACCACGAATGGAACACATTGGTCTTTAGCGACGAATCCCGATTTTGTTTAGCCATGTCGACGGTCGGGCACGAATAAGAAGGCGAAGTGGTGAACGCCGTGATCCACAATTTTTTGTTGAAAGGCATGTTCATCGCACTGTTGGGATTAGGGTGTGGGGTGCCATTGCTTACGATTCTAGTGTTTATTAGCACACAAGATAATGCCCGACCACATGTGGCTAGAGTAATGTTGGACTACTTTGAACATGCCCAAATTAATTTGCTGCAATGACCAACATGGTCTTCTGATTTGTCCCCAATTGAACACGTGTGGGACTTGATCGGTAGAAGACTAATCAATTTATAACAGTCTCCTCAAACTCTGGTTACTTACTATGACCTTCCTAATATATGTGTAAGACATTACTGAAATAAAATCATTTTTACTGGGTGTTCGGGTTTCATATATTTTGAAGAAGAGCCTTTTTTACTGAAGTTTGTAATATCTTTTACATTGAATTAGTAATAGTAAATAATTGAATATTTATTAACTTATATTAGCTTACTTTTCAACCTATAATAGGTCAAAATCGTCTTCATTAAGTTCCTGAACCAGATAAATTTTATAGCGGTGGAATTTGATATCTTTCAAAATTCACCCGAAGGTATGTTTTCTTATTCCAGATAATTCCATTAACTTTCTTGTAATATGAGTAGGATCGGCAACAACCTGCCCTAAAACAGCTACTTCTACTGCTTCGTTTCTTACTGGATTTTCAATGTTGTACCTACATATTTATTATTTGTTTTTACAATAGAATGAAACTAATTTTATTTTCTACTACATAAAATAAACCATTTTTAGATTTTACTCGTTAATAGACTATATTTTAGCAAAGTAAAGAAATGGTTAAAAAAAAATTTTGTAGAACAAAAGTAAAATTTCAATAGTATTTGTTTATTAAATTATTGAAATTAGTTTTCAAATGAAACACCGTTATTTCGGAAAGCTAACAATTTTGGTTTACGTAAAAGGAAGTCAAAATTAAAAGTGATGCAATGAAAAATCATATGGCTGAATTTCCTATAAAATTACGTTTAAACGATGTATCATACTTAGTACTTTATTTATTTAAATTGTATTGATGTGAGAGTCGATATGGAGGGAATGACAGTAGTAGGATGAGTTAGAAAAATGTTTCTTTTAAAATAAAAATAAAAAACCCTATTTTTGCTTTTTCTATACAGATATACAGATATGTTAATGAATTCATTATGATGTTTTAAAAGAAAATCTAACAATAAATGAAAATGAAAATTTAAATGTCTTGCAATTATATTTTAACACAATTCTCTTAACATTAGGAGTACCTGAGTTTCGTAAAATAACGTTCTTGTTTAAGAAACTCAAAACTAATTTTTTATTTATGTGATTATAAATGCGGGCAAAATTAAACAACTAATAGCTTCTATTAAAAACTAGGCTTAATCAGTGACAAATCCTTTTCAGTAATCGAAGTTTCACTTCACTTAATGATTGATGTATTCTTGTGCGTGCTCACCGGAAAGATGTCTCTTCTCTGGAAATTCCAAAATTTGATGTTGTTCCCAAACAAAGCTAAGAAAACACACCTGACCAGACAAACCTTCATAGGTAGACACAAAGTTAAATCACTTTTACTTTTTTAAGAGAATTTGAGGTTATATCTTAACTTAGACACACTAACACAAAAAAATACCTTGAATATTATTAACTTCAATGACGCCTCTAAATTTAATTCAAAACTAATTACCGAATTCCTGTTATATGTCCAAAATTAATACTTTTACTTTTAGTTACTCATATCTGAATCTACGAGTATACGAGTGAGTTCGGAAAATATTCAGAATTTTGCAAAAGATTCTTAATGTCTTATAAATTATATACAATTTTTATTTTGTAATTTAGAATCCTTCGTCATATTTCTTGATTTAATACCAGAAATATGTACTTATTTTATCAAATTTCCTAAAATACAATAAATATACCGTTACAATATATAATAAACGGCGCGGCACCGAAAACGAAACAGATCGAATAACTTGAAGGCGACCTTTTTTTTTGAAAAAAACGCAAAAGAAATCGGTTTTTATTTCAAAAATAATCATGAATTAAAGTTAGCTTTTAAAATAAAATTAGAAAATTTGGAATATGTAACAGTTTTTGTAACAACAGAAGGGCGTCAAAATCAAAAGTTAGTACTTTTCCTAATTAAATTGTGTTAGGGATAGTGATGAAAGGAAGAGAAAGGGTCTACACAGTTTATACCCAAGCAACACATTTAGTCTCGGGAACTGGTAGTATAGAAACCGGAACTTTATAAAAGTAAATGGTTCCAACCTGTTACCTATTTTTTAACTTAAAAAGATTAATAACTTTCTAGTACTGAAAAGCTGTAGCAGCTACCTATTTGCTACTTAAATTGGCTACAACAAAGGTCCGCCACCTTGAAGACATTTTTAAATTCAGTGCAACTACCCAGCTACTCTTCAAACAGCTTTTAAAACCGCTGCTACTTTGAAACGGCAAATTTCCGAGGCAGTTACTAGTTTGTGGAACTAAATTGTGACTTACAAGATGTGGTACTTCATAGTCCCAGATAGCGGTTCTAGGAACGTACCTGGTACAAACAAGGGGACCTAAGAGAAAAGAAACTTTAAGTAACATATATAGAACCCGGGTACGTCCCGGGAGTAGACTGTGTTTTCTTGAAAGTAGCCGCATCTTACACATGCCACCATATAGTGAATTATACTTAAAATCGCTACTATATGGTATCATTATCCTATTAAGTAACATCAAATTTTACAAAATGGCTTCCAAATCAATTCGAAAGAAAACGTCTTATAGATATTCATCTACTTTTTACAAAAAACTTAAAAAAATAACAAACTGCCAATACCGTCTAGTTCTAACTTAACCTACAATGTCAATTGTCAGTAGAAAAAATCGATAATCGATAATATCGATACTTGGATAATGTATCGGACAAAAATATTGGTTGTTGCAGAATTCGTCATTATTGACAATCCATTGTTAAGTTGCATGACTAAATATTCGGATGTAATAGTTTGTAATTTCTTACACAAGTCATAGAACAAACTGAATAACACTTACAATATAATATCGATACCTAGAGTATCGATATTTTTAAGAATAATTTAAATATAGTTTCACTATCAAAACATTTACATGTGAAGATCAATATGGAATAGAGCATAAATAAATTTTATTTTATTCTTCAAAATGTTCGAATATGTTAAATATTTATCTAGCCATTGGTTCAAATTTACACTTTTGTAAATATACTTATAAAGTGGCAAATGGGACCTTGGCGAAAACAATTCGTACTTCATTTTATTAGTATCTTTGTAGTAGCAAGGTAGAAACTGCTACCATATAGTTACATTCGGGTGGTTCCGATTGTTACTTTATCGTAGCGAATACTTTAAAAGACAAAACGGTTGGAATTTGCCACCTTATAGATGGCTAATATACCATAGAAGTAGCAGAAGGTACTTTGAGGTACAGAGGTACCATTTCCATCATTTAAAAAATTAAAATATGGAAAGACACCATTATTTTTAAGTTCAAAAAGTGTTAATATAAATGCTATTTTGGATAAAATAACAAAAGAATCTTATTATACTTTCTCCAATTGTACATTTATACAAATATATATAAAAAAGAAGAAAATTTGTTATGATATTTAAGTATATTTTATTTAATAAGTGTATATATTGAAGGCGCTTTTATTTTTTCAACCTAATTTTCAAAAATTTACGATAAACTTTCATTCGTTTGTAAAATTTGTATCCGATATGAACAACACATGAATTATATAGATATTATCAATTACCGCCATATTAAGTATAAGTTTAAAAGTATGATGTTATGGAAACCTTAGTGAATGGAAGAACAAGTTAAGTTGAGATAAAAGTATTATTCAGAAATATGAGAAACAAAGACAACAAACATGGAAAATATCGGAAGTGAACGCTACTACACGGGAACTACCCTTGAATGTTCCTACAACGTAGCCGCGAGGTTCCATGAAGTTGTAGGGACTGTAGCCGGAACGTAACAAATACGACTTGGCTACGTGACATTTGTTCCCCACTTTGGTACCAGGAACGGATTCAATCCGTTCCTATGACTTAGTGGCAACTAAGGCAAACCACTATGGAGTGACATATTTAGTCCCTACCACGTAGCAGGTACTAAATGTGTTGCTTGGGTAATATATTACCTATATTGTAATAGTTTATTGACGTGTGAGGCAATAAAAAAATATTTTTTAAATAAATTGATATATTAAATTGTAGAACGCTAAAATGAATTAAAATAAAAAAATTATAAATATAAAAAAGTTATCCATTTATATCAACTATTTTCCCTTTTCTCAAGGTCAGTTCATGCAAGAAAAATTATTATTGGTTGTAATAAATTAAGTTCCATTAACCCTTAGAACTAATTATATATCTAATATTTAATAATAATTAACAAAATCTCTAATGAAGATCATCTTCAGACATTTTATAGACAGCAGAAAAACATGAAAATTAAACGTTGAATTTTCAAATAAAACAAAAAAAAAACAAAATTTAATACTTCACGTACACGATTCTGCCCTTGTATGCACTGTTTCGAACTAGAGCCAAATTATTTAAAACAGCTGGAACTAAATCACTTCTTGTTTGGGATGGAAATACAAATTATACACAACAATTATTCATTCTGGAGCACTTTTCTTTTCTTATAACGAGTTGGATGTAAGTATTATCTACACTAATTTTGAAAACTTGTTCAACTTCTAGGTTGTCTATTTCAGGTAATTGTTAAATATTAACATAATTTAATTCAGAATAATCTAAATATAAATTCCGGAATACAGAAAACGAATTACTCATGTTTTATGATAACAAAACTTAAATCATGGAAAATTCTCATTTTTTAGGTTAAGTACAATGTCCAATATACAATATTCCATAATTTCATTATTATTAACTAAAGATGTTTTGCTTTTTTAAGCTACATCAACGAGAGGTATAAATGGTAACTGTCAATTTCTGACAGTTAATTTACATGTTTTCGGGCTCGGTGCTCACTAAAAAATCTAATATTTTACAATTTGTCACACTTTTTGAAAAACATTACATTTCTAAATTTTAAATCATTATTTTATCTTTAAATACATGATTTTTCAAATGAATCTAATATGCTGTATGGCTTTTGTATAAGTACATTAATTATTAAAATTTTCTTAATTATTCAATGACATGTTTTTCTATTTAAAATGTCAAATATCCTTAATTAATAGTTTCCTGCCATTCCGTTATTAACTTAATTTTACAAGAATAATTTTTATTCACAAAGTACCTAATCTTATTCTGAAATTGAAAAATAATGCTATAATATATTTTTGATAGGAACTAGCCATGTAACATCATGTTAGAATTCATTATATTGTACGTAAATTTAAAAATTGATATAATGTTTTTAAGTGTAATACTGCCCAAATTGCCCTAATTGTAACAGTAGATTATTGATAGACTTTGTTGATTAAGTACTCTAGTACTAGTACAATAAGGGCTATTCTTTGAATTAGTTGAAATTTAATACACAAGATGTATTAAAAACTCGTCAAAAATATTCAGATTTTCCATAAAAAATACAATGCCAAAATGTTTTCTTTTTTATAAATTGAACGTTATTTTATATAAGTATTACTTACAAGTATTTACTTGACAAACAAATGTTTTCTTTTCTTTTAACTTTAGAATATAATGACTGATGAAAAGAATATCGTTAATTGGAATTTTAATTAATGACCTTTTTTAGACATAATCTAGTCTGATAATCAAACATATGCAAAAGCAGTTAGTCGAAATTGTCCAAAATAATAATCAGCTTTGGCTGGCACACATTCAGCACTTTTTTCAATTATCGATCCGGTCGTTACAGGCTAGACACGATTTGTATCTAACCAAAAAAGCGGCCGAAATACGTTAATCACGGTCAGTTACATGAGCATATAACACTAGTCTACATATTTTCCGTCGTTAATACAACATGACGCAAAGTTTAGAGACCGGCATAAAAACGGTCTGATTGATTATCGCATCGTAAATAATATAGTCAGTCGGCGTTAATTACTTTTTGTACTTAATAAGCTATCCAATTATATTTAATGAAACTATGGACCTGATGAGCAAGATTTCGATTAGTACTTTAGGCTATATAGACAGAATATAAGAAAAATCGGCGGGCTGATAGGAGAGCAGCTTCAAATTAACATTTTTTATCATCTGTTCCTTAATTGCAACCAAGAAATACACAAATGGTACCCAAGCTTTTTTACTTCATTTTTTGTTTTTAATTGTGAAACAATGACTTTACAAAATAATACCTTGAATTAAAGTTCCCAAAGTGCTTGAAAATGAACATCTTATTTAACAAAACTAAAAATAAATTTAAATAAAACAATTCGTATATAAGAAAAAATAAGGAAAGGAAATGAGACAATAACAAAAAAGAACGACTTAAGGAAATAAACCATGTGATCTGTTTCGTCTCAAAAAATGGTTAAATTCAATAGAAATCAGCTGTTCTAGTAATGTTATTTTTCATAGTTTTAACATCTTTCTTTTCTAAACGTTCACCTGTTTGCCTATTTTTCTTCGTAATTTATTTATAAAATATGTGATTTTAAAACATATCCCTATAACCAGAAAGTATATCTCCATTTTTTTAAATTCTTAACTGTTAAAATGTTTACATTTAAACATGACGCTATTATTTTAATGCTTCATTATCGTCAGAAGCGGAGCTTCTGAAGCTGATGGATTCTAATCATATGTTTTAAAGATTTATGTAGATCAATTTGTGAATAGTTAGTTTTCTAGATTTTGTAATTAATTATGACACTTTTTGAAAACGTATAAGATGTTGATTATTGTTTTGATCATTATATTTGTTATGGAAAGGCTAGTGAACAAGGTTCTGTTTACAATATTCGAGTGTATATTGATCAGTGTCTGTTTTAGGAACGTAAAAAAGCTTGGAGTTAATGAATCAAAGTAGATTATAGATCTATAAGAATTATTTTAGTCAATAATAAACCTTTAGTACATTAAGTTTATTAGTTTGAATTTGCCACAAAATGTTGAAAAAATCTGGGACTGCATCCATATCAAGTTGCCATTTATCAGATTATGTTTCTAGTAAAAATGACCCCACGCATGCACCTTTAAAATATACATATTTTTATGATGACGAACTTGCAATCAATTTAAATAGGTAGTTGAATAGCAAAATTAAGACGAATAGAATAATATATTCTACTAAGGCAATAAAGGCAGAAATACAATATAATAAATAGTTACTTGATTTAAGGTTATTTTCAACAAGAAAATTCGAAAGAAACGATTACGAAAGTTCCAGCCCATATATTCATATTTGGTGATACTCCATGAAATGTTTGATATTAGAATCAGACTAATAACAAGAATTATAATATACGATTTGATATGCTTACATCATAGTTTATCAAAATCTAATGTTTACCATTACATTTATAAATATAAATCTTATGGGTATTTTACTTCCAGCCCAATTAAAAAAGAATAAAACTAGCAAGATATTTCTGGATACATGATATAGTACGTTTCAAAATTTTTAAGAAACTTCAGATTGTTGTAAATAAAAAAATAAAGCAGCTCGTGTCATTTGTCAAAAAATAAAATTAAAATACCAGTAGCCACTAATTTATTTTTATTTACAAGAACATTAGACAACTTCAATTTTTACAAAAACATAATAATAGTTTGACTACAAGAAAAAAGTAAGCCCTTCTATATGATTTTTTGCATTTAATATCCTGATTTTTCTCCCCTACTGTTAGTAAACCTTGGCACCTTTATTTGAATGAATCTACTTGCAACTTCAGCGTTAACTAAAGTTTATACAACATTATATTGGCTTTTAGCAAATATATAAAAAAAATAATTAATTCATTTAGTAAGTTAGAGCAAACTATGAAAAAAACCACATCGAATAATTGTACAAATCATGAGTTGGTATTTTAAAAGTTTTTCACCAAAAAGTTGTTAAATAAGTAAGATATACAAGTTTCGATGCCATAATAATTATTATCGTGCATGTATGAAAGATATCCAAGAATTGCACAATCAACTATTGCTATCGTATTTTGAAGATCTGCACTCACTTTCTTACTGACCATGATGTAGGAAACCAAAAGGATAATGGGGAGAAATAATGAACCTAATACAATTTCGTCAGAATATCCATAGGTACTCAAAAGAGATAAATCGGTGCAAGGAAGTACAATCAACAGACGTAAATTTGTATAAAGAGTCAGCATCGTCACCATATCAAGGGTTACCATGTCTCCATACTCCTACAGCCGAGTTGACAACCGTTACTACAAAGGAATACCTTGAAAAATTCAATCCATATGCTCCAGTTCTAACTAGCACAAGGTACAAAAACGCAGTGGAGTAACTTTCCGGCATACTTTAAACAATACAATTTTGAAAATCCATCAAAATCTTGATTCATGTGAGAAGAGGTTATAAAATGGATGTTGTCTAATCTACAAAATGTTATCACTGAAAATTTTGGAAAACAACGAATGGGCTAATGAAAGTAGGGGATTACAGTTATAATTACAACAAAATGTGGATTTGAAGGGGAAAGATAACTTTTACAGTTAACAATTAACTGTATTGTATAAAAAATACGAAATCTGATTAGTAAAACAGATGTTAAAAAATGGAATCTAAACGAATATCTACATTTATGTCTTACGTTCGGATAGCTTTGTACTGTTCAAATCGAGGCATTTTCAAAATACGTGAAATATTAAAGTCGTCTCTAAAGAAAACCGGCGAAGTAGTATTGTACTTAATTATTGGCATCGCCCAATTTGTCATTATTTCCCTATCTATCACATTAATCAATGTAAATACGATAATACAAGTTCTAAAATCAGTACAAAATTGATAGTATTGTGCAAAGTGAAATCGAACTACATCCACACAAAGAATACTGGAAAATTGCATTTTTAAGAATTGTATATTGGAATTTTTAGTTACTAAAAACTCAATTTACCATGTTATTTCTTGCACAGAACGCTTTTTTAAGCAAGTAATGAATTACAAAATCATACAGCATATTTTATCGATAATCACTGATTAGGCCTAGCATTAAATACAGCTATTTTGAAACAAACGAACTGTTGAGACACATGCATATTTTCTAGACATTTTTTAGATAGTTTAGCATCTCTATTAGCACATTGTTGCTCATCTTAGCTCTCTCTGAAATTGTTTGTTTATTGGTCCTCATTATATTAAGACAATTATAATTATTAAAATATCATGCAGAAACGTAAGTAACGATACTGAAAATAAAAAACTGCGTTTCAGAATTTTTTACATCTACCACATTATTAATTAAAACCTCCAGGTCAACATATTGATAGGTTACCCTTAATAGTAATAGATAAAAATATAAATATGGGTTTAGTCTACGTCAATGGAAGTGGTTTTAATATTTATATAATTTTTATCAATATTGGTTTTCCGCTAACGTTTTTGAATTATAAATCATTTACATTACCAAATAATTAATGGGAAGTAACAAAATGATCTATAATTAAAATACTATACATTATCGACTCTCTCATCATCAAATTTATCGCTTTGTTTTGTTAAATAATATTCTGTAAACAGTGACAGCGTTTCATAAAAGAATGAGAAATTCCGAAGAAATAAAAATCATATAACAATAATGAAAATAAAATGTACTTTATATTTGTTGTATATTACAGACACGGAAAAAGTCACAACTAGAATTTTCATCGAAGTGAGATTTCTAGTTTTCTTATTATCATAGTCAGTATGTGAAAAGGACATTCCAGGTTCGGATTATGCCTTGTCAAAATATTTGTTGACTTAATGATAAAAAATATTTATGTTTATTAACAAACTCAACTTAGAATTAAATGATTGATGACGTCAAATTATTGTAAAGGCAGCGATATTTATCAATAATCATGTAACAGATTAGAAGTATATACTTTGAACATTAGGAGAGAGAGTAAATTTTCAGAAAAATGTTGCATTAATCAGTCTCAAAATTAATAAACCATATACGTGCGTTTTTAACATAGAGGAAAATTCAAGAACACAGTATTTTGTAACTTATTTAATAAAATATAAAAATAGCTTTCTTTTTATTTATTTAACGATTACCAATTTTACATAAATAAATATATAAACATAGAAAATATGAAATAGTCTTCGGAAATAATAATAAAATTATGGTTCATAAGATTCTGTTTCAGAATACTTGTACATCTGATTCCAGAAAAATTCTAACAGGTTTTATAGAGATATTAGTTATGTTATCAACTTCCCGTATTTTTCTATTCCTATAACATGATTAAATACATTTTTGCCAATTCGCACAAGTTACTTCAGATATTTTTAACATCTGTAATGTAAAAGTTATGTTATTTCTAGCAACGTAATCTTTAACTTGAGCCCAAATTAATTGTATTGATTTAAACTCGCAGTGGTATGCGAAGAATTTCATTTTATAGTTTTCTTGGCATTTTTGCCAATAATACACTTTTTGTAATTTTGCTTATGTTAAAGACTCTATTTTTAAATCTAACAAGCTGCAATTTCACCCTTATTCAATTTAGTGATTGGTAAAGGTTTCTACTTATTGCTTCGTGATAATCAAAGTTACTTTTTGAATCAAATAAAAATAAACCACCCTGAGGACCACTGTATCGTACTTTCCATATGATAAATACTTTTTCCTGCACCTTTACCTGTAGGTTTCTTAATACCAGTCATATATTGTATATCCTTTTAAAAACGCTTTTTGAGATAAGTTTTTATTTTTTAAGTTTTCCTGCACATGTGTTTAAATGTTTAAATAGAAAATGTTTTTATTATCTGTTTTATTCTTCTAAAATACTGTCATCTTCAACATACAATTTCTTTAGAATCAATTAGCATTGAGTGTCTGCCCATTTGTTCATATTTAAAGTTTAACTCATGTACTACTTTCCACAATTTATCTGGGCTTATTGTAAATTCCAACATTAAATAAAGTTTAATAACCGACGATGCGTAAATCAGAAAAAATGGGTAAACAAGCTTACGAATTGCATTTTTTTAAAAATCATCTAGGTCGACTCTTACACGTTTTAAAACTTTATATGTAGTAGATTTTCCATATCCCTTTACTTTAGGTGACATTTCAACTACGATATTGACAGTATTTGGAGGCTTATGTTGTCTAAAATAGTTGTAGAGATTCAATATAACCCTCTTTTCATTGAGTGACAAAATGTCTAAGTTTTAATTTTTTTAACTGTGAATACTCAGAAGTTACTTCCATTTTCGGTCACCACTATTTTTCACGTCTATCAAAAACTAAATAAAATTTCTACAAACTTGTTTTTATTTAATAAAATAACAATTACTTGTGGGTGCCGGATCCATTAAAATATAATTATCCCTTTCTATTACGGTTAGTGTTATGAGCGGCGTTAATCCTCTTATACTCTGCTATACCAATGAAAGATAGGTAAATAATAGGAGAGTCCGAGAAATGTATTAAGTTTTATACTGAAGGTATCGAAAACAATTTAAATCAGTTAAAAATATTGAAGATTTACTGTATGAACCGTACTACGATTTGCATATTATTATTATCACGAAATATTTATGACAATTTACTCTCTTTTAATGTTTAAATGAAGTATATTATTTTAGTGTAAAGATTTGCATGAGTGAGTGATGTGCTGAGAATTACGCCTTGACCCATTCACATACGGGCCCTGCTTATTATCCTATTATACCTAAGATTTTTACTTAATCATCAATCTACCAACCACCAAATATAATGTGTAGGAACAAAGTATGTATATTATGGAAACAGAGTCTACAATTTTATTGGTTTTACTTAAGCTCCCCTAATATGCCATGATTCCCATACATTTACTATACAAAGATTAATTATCAGTAGGAGATATACCAATAATAATTTTAGTGCAGGCACTGACTTTTTGTAAAAAAATATATCGCTATTTTTTAATTATGCCGCAATTGTCTCGCCCAATCATAAATAATACTGCAGTCAATTATTACCTGTAATATTATATTCCAAATATAAAACGCTCCTGTTTACTAATTAATTACAATATTTAATACGAAGGATTAACAATTCCATCTAGAATTAATGATTTAATTTTTAATTATTTTATATCGGTATACATTAAATAAATTGCCGTGATTCTCCGATCAGATTGGAAATATGTTTATTTAATCTTGAAAATTGGTTTTACACGTGAAGTTATATTTTACTTTAAAAGAGTTGACTCTAGGAGTTTCTATGGCGAAAATAAGTCAAATATAAGTCTGGATAGTTAGAAGGGTGGATTTTCCTGTAGCTCTAATACCTCAGTAGGCCAATTATACAGGGTTGGGATAAAGTATGGAACCAAGTAAATATCTTTAAAACGAAACGGACGATATTTATTAAATTTTTTAGGTAAATGCAATGGGGCAAAATATATATGATGTATATTTTTTTGTTAATAATATACTTCCGGTTTAACCGGAAATACCGCTAACTTTTTAAATTTAAATGGGACAACCTTTATATTTTTGCAGATTTTGAAAGATCTTGTTATTTCGAATTTGTACATATTGGATTTAGTGGAAATAATTTGTAAAAACGTGAAATAACTCACTTTTAGTTGTAGCATCAGTAAATTATTTACTTTAGACTAATGAGAATAATAATTTAAACAAAATTAATTCAAATGTTCATAATGCTCTCCGTTGAACTCCTGACAATATGTCAGCCTATTAACAAATTCTTGAATCACTCTTTCCAAGACTTCTCCACGTATTAGTTCACATTCATCAATAATTCTTTGTCTCAATTCCTGCAAGCATGTTGCTCGTTTAACGTAAACACAAGATTTTAGAAAACCCCAAAAAAATCTAATGGCCTTAAATCCGGAGAACGAGCAGGCCACTCTATAAATCGATCACCATAACCGATCACTATTAATATTTCAATGCGATCTTTTTCACTTAAATGAACCATTCTTAATCGTATAATTTATTTCCGTAAATTACAAATTGACAGTTTGGCATCGGTTACCTACTAGTTAGTACTCGTTTATTTCTTAGTTTTAATACAAACCATATCAATTTGTTTATCTAAAATGTATTTCACTCTAATGTATAAAAACTTACTAGTGGTTTATTAAAGTGCTGCATTCCTCGTTTTTACACATTTTTTACACTAAACCCAGTATGTACGAATTGGAAATAACAAGATCTTTTAAAATCTGCGAACATATATTAGGCGTCACATTTAAATTAAAAAAGTTGAAGCTATTTCCGGTTAAACCGGAAGAATATTATTAACAAAAAAATGTACATCAATTGCATTTTGCCGCACTGCACTTACGTGTAAAATTTCATAAATATCGTCCATTTCGATTTAAAGATATTTACTTGCTTCCATACTTCATCCCAACCATGTATGTCCTCCTTGAATCCTTTTCCAACCCTCAGTCTTCCTAATGTTTTAAAGTAATTTATAAGATCGCGGCTTATTATGTTGATTCTTTTTTACTTCCCTGTAATTGATCGATAAGGCTTTGCGGTAACGCATCTCGCATGGTAGTCGAGAGTTCCTATGGTTGAATTCTTGATGAATGACCAACCTGACAATTATCAGTTTTCCTCAGATCAGTAGAAAAATACTAGATTAGTAACTTACGCTCAGTCAATTAATATAACTCTTTTTATTTTCATTTCTATGATCTAATTCAAAGTCCACCTGTGCAGCAAAAAATTCGATGAACACCACCGTCAATGAATTTCTCTAAGCCATAATAAAAAATTAAACCTCATCTTTTCTGAAATGTTATTAAAGATGTACACAACGCCAAACTTTTTTTATCAAATTTTGCATGAAATAAGTTTTTCTTAAAAAAGTCGTCGTATATCATAAACAACAATTCAAAGAGCGTTTGGAATGATAAAAACAGTTATTTGCCTTTAAATGAATGCATCGTGAGAACAATGAATGCAATATAAAGGTGAAAGATTGAAATATGGCTAGATGAAATTGGCAAAAGTTTATGACAAAACGGTATGTTAAAGTACGGTTATGAGCCATCACAAACAAAAAATTATCTGCCGGTATTTATAAAAATTATGGTTATGCTATGTACCATGTGCTTGTGAAATTACTAATAAAATATTATGTAATAAAATCTAATTGAATATTTTACTTTTGACACACTTTTACTTCCTTGTTCTATTAAAGATACATTTAATATGTTTTAAAATGAATAATAATTAAAAATAGTACTATTATAATAGAAACAGACAGTATATTTAACTATTTAAACCAGGTATAAAAAATTAACATTTCATTTTAATGTGTATAATGTGTGATAACCAAATGGATAAATTCATTATTTCAATTGTATGTATAAAAAATTTGGTAAACATGTTTTTTTTAGATTATGAAATGATATCCTGGCAACGAAAAAATGTCATTTCTACATTATACCCCCTTCGAATCAAAGTTATAACCCTCAAATTTTTAAATGGGAAGTAGGGACTTGTGATACATCATTTGAAAGGTCTCAAAATTTCTCATCAAAAATATTGTTTTCTAATTTATTGCAAGATTAATATCATCTACTTGACAAATTTGGCTATACTACACTAAAATTTCAATAAGTAATACCATTCAGTTCTTGATAATGTAAAAAACAAAAAAACAAAAAAAAACAAAAAAAAACAAAAAAAAACATAAATATTAATATAGGAGATATTCAAAATGCTTGCCTCGAACGTTTTGGCACCATCCCAATCTTAAATAAAAATGTCTTCTAATGTTATTCAATATAATAATAATAATAATAATAATAAAATGTATTTATTTAACAAGTGTGCTCTTACAACACTTGCACCAGGAAGGAGAAGATTAGCTTAGAGCTACTCTTTAACTCTTAACCTTCCTGGCTAACATGAACATTTAAAAAAGAATAAAAATAAGATAAAATAAAATTAAAATTTAATACAAAATATTTCTGATTTACATGTATGTACAAACGTAATATATACTTATAATATCATTGCTTGGCTAACAATAAGTCCTTAAGAGTATTCCGATATTTAAATAGAGATGAAATGGACAGAGTGAAGATGAAATAATTGTAATATTTTACTAAATTATTTGTAAATAGTGTTATGTCTGATATTAATATTGTGAATATATTTTCTAAAATTATTTTTTTCATATGAGTAAGAGGGAGCTTTAGATTTAAGTAACCGATATATAAAAACAAAGAAATTTAAATCAAAAACATGATTAATTTTTAACTATCTAATTTGAGAAAAATAAGGGGCAATATGGTCATATTTCCTCTGATTAAAAATAAATCTGCAACATATATTTTGAATACGTGCAATAGATTTTAGATTCCTGGTCTAGGCAAGGGTAGTAAACAATATTGCAATAATTTAAAACTGAAAGAATTAAAGTTTCGCTTAGTTTTTTACGCATTTTAAAATTTATTATATGTTTATTGACATAAAGCATATGCATTCTCATATAACACTTTTGAACAAGTGTTATTATATGACCTTTAAATCTTAATGACTGATCTATAATCAGACCTAAATATTTTGCTTGTTCCGACAAGTTTATTGCAACATCATCTAATTCGAGTTATATTCTGAATATTTAATCTTTTATATTTACTACAAAATAGAACAGCGGTTGTCTTTGATGGATTTATGGTTGAATTGTGTGCTTTAGAGAACTGAGATATTAGAGTTAGATCACTATTTATATATTTATTCCATTTGGCTGTTTCACACTGTATATTTTCTTTCCTCATTGAAATTATTTACATTTTTTTCTAACGATTATCGCGCACTATATTTTACTTTTATACATAATCCACTACACTCGATAAAATATTTTAGTGCACTATATCCCGACGACATTTCCTGCATTGTCCAAAAGATAGAGAGTTTCTTCATTTACATAATATTAGAGCTTAGTTTTGTATTTTCTGGGACAGCTTTTGAAATTTTCTTTAATAATTATTATTCTAAACTTACGTTGAATGTACAGCGGCGTAAGGTATGTTCTGCGATACTATGTTTTTAAAGGTTTAGTTAATGTCAATGTTATTATTCTAGTTAATTTGTCTATTGAACGCAGCTTCAACATTCTATCCAAGAAATGACAAATAAATGTTCTATATTTCATAATTATAATAAATAAATCAAAGAATCCATAAGAAAATGTGCATGACTGTCAAGATTCTGCAGTTTTCAAGCCTTCTAGTACATTTACTCTGCTAACTATATAAAGATTTGTAAATAAATATTTATTTTATTCAAAAATGATTATATCGTCTTCTTGAATAAAATTCGTTACTGATTCACGCAAGAGGATCAAATAACGTGTTATTCGAACTGAATTCGAATCGATAGAGTTCTCATTAGAAGTAACAAACTGTCCAATAATAAGGGTCCAAAACGGCCCAACTTATACGACTGGAACTAGAGACATAATCGTTTATAACGCGAGCCGTTAGAGCTTTCTGCTAAATTTAGTTATGTTGGTTTAAAGTCTAATTCATTGCCTAGCTAACTTGCTAACCGGGGACCGTTTTATAGAAATTATGGCAGGGAAACTTCCCTCGAAAGGTTTTGATGAATTATGGAAAACCGCCAAACTTGATAATAATATTTTATATTTTGTGATCTCATTCATTTATTAGAAATTTTAGAAGTTTGAATAATTAAATATTCAATGGATCGAGAAAAGATGAAAGCTAAATTACCAGTGATTTTTTCCTAAAAGCTTTAACTTAACATGGATGGCAGTTGAAATGTTTTTGAATTAAAACGGAAAAAATATTTAAAACTAACTCTAAAAAAGGATGAATAATTAATGATGCAAAATTATGAGTAAACTGCAATTGAATTCTACTTTTCCTGTGTAACGTAACTAAATACCTGAGTGACTTATTTGCTATACAGATTTGCAAGTTATTTTTATTTATAAACTTTAAAAAATGAAAACCGAAACGTCGGCATATTATAAATAGAATTTGGTTTTTTCTTGGTCCATTAGTATCCATTAGTTTCATAATAATAACTAATTTTTAGAAATGTTGAGTTCTTTCATGGCTCGGAATATTTTTCCCTATTTACAGTATCATGTGCTTGCTTGAAATCTACAAATAACGTATACATGGTTGGGATAAAGTAGGGAACCAAGTAAATATCTTTCAAACGAGCGGACGATATTTATGAAATTTTACAAGTAAGTGCAATGGGCCAAAATGCAGGTGATGTACATTTTTTTGTTAATAATATATTTCCGGTTTAACCGAAAATACCCTCAACTTTTATAATTTAAATAAGACTGTATATTTTTGCAGATTTTGAAAGATATTATTATTTCGTATTTCGAATTCGGACATATTGGGTTTCGTGTAAAAAATCTGTAAAAACGAGGAATACAGCACTTTAATAAACCACTAATAAGTTTTTATACATTAGAGTGAAATACCATTTAGATAAACAAATTCATATTGTTTGTATTAATGGTAAGAAATAAACGAGTATTATCTAGAAGTTAATTGTTGCCAAACTGTCAAATTGTAATTTACGGAATTAAATTGTACAATTAAGAATGGTTCATTTAAGTGAAAAAGATCGTATTGAAATATTAATGATGATCGGTTATGGTGATCAATTTATAGAGTGGCTTTCTCGTTTTGCCCATTAGATTTTTTCTTTGGGGTTATCTAAAATCACGTGTTTACGTTACATGACCAACATGCTTGCAGGAATTGAGACAAAGAATTATTGATGAATGTGAACTAATACGTGGGGAAGCTTTTGAAAGAATGACTCAAGAATTTGTTAATAGGCTGACATATTGTCAGGAGGTGAACGAAGAGCATTTTGAAGAATTAAATTAAGTTTATTTTAATTATCATTCTCATTAGTCTAAAGTAAATAAATTTACTTAGACTACAACTAAAAGTGAATTACTTCTCGTTTTTACAAATTATTTCCACTAAACCCAGTATGTACATATTCGAGAAATAATAAACTCTTTCAAAATCTGCAAAGATTTAGAGGTTATCCCGTTTAAATTAAAAAAGTTGAGGGTATATCCAGTTAAACCGGAAGTATATAATTAACAAAAAAATGTACATCAGATGCAGATTGCCCCATTGCACTTAGCTACAAAATTCTTTTTGGCGGATGGTAATATTATAAATTATTTAAAACTAAATATTAATGTGATTAACAATTTTGTTAAACACAAACTTAATTATGAAAAAAGATTAAATTCCTAAAATAAATAAATAACCCACCAATAAGTTTCAAAATTCGTAAATTATAGAATCATTTGCAATAACTAATTTTCATTATTATAATTATACAGGGTATTTAATAATTATGGCATCAAATTTTTAAGGGCTATTTAGTATTAGAACCTTGCAAAAGTGAATTATTTCACCAATTCCTCCGAGCAAATTATATTGAAATTATCTGGCTTCTAGCGAAAGTAGCAAATTATATCGATAGTATCTGGCTTCTTACGGAAGCTCCTGAAATAGTCTCCTAAACACCATATAAAATTTGAATTTCCACCAAGCAAACTTCTTGCCAAAGATTCGGATAAATTGCAAGGAACCTTCAAACTTGATAAATATTATTTACAAATTGTGATCTAAGAGATTTAATCGGATATCAAAAATTAATAATTAAATAATTAAGTATCGAAAAGATGAAAGAAAGGCAGGAATTTAATTATAATTGCTATTTCAATTTTCATTCGATTTTAAAATTTTGGATAGGAGTTTTAGTTGGAAAAAGATTTGGAAAATTAATCATTTTTATTTCTGTAGTTAAGATGCTGGCACAATCTTAATTAACCAAATCAATATCCAACGTTTAATAAGAAGCCATATGACAGAAGTTGAAATGCCGGAAAGGGTTAAAATACAAAGTGTCATGAAAAAGCAACATTATTACAAGTAAATTAGGGTCAATTTGGATTACTGCACTTCAAGTTGTCACTTGTCAAATTGATACATAAACCAGCTGCCATCATTTAATAGTACGGGTAACGCTTTAACTGAATAAAAAATCATTGCAAGCAATATTAATGTTTCATTTATTATCACGCTTGTTCTGATCGTGCAAGTTTTAGTGACCAGGTGTGAGATCCGGTAAAGGGGTCAGATCTCAAACCTTCACTCTAGCAGGTTTTAGCTTGAGATTTTAAAAATAAATATAAAAAGCCAATATTCTGCCGTTTTAACAAGTAATGAAAACTAATGAAATAATGCTTGAACAATTATTATCATCGCACTCATACAACTCTGAAACTAAAATATTTAACTCACCCGAAACCAATTGTCTAAACACTATAAATTAATGAGGATTAAGAAGTTGTGCTCCTAGTTTCACCTGTCTATTCTCTGCCGAAAGCTTTATTCCTTATTTTAATAAAGTTAAAGTTCAGTGTTTTACTCTACTTAAAACTTTCTACATTATACATACGCTGTTTCCAATGAAGTTTTAAATATACATTTACATAATCCTGATTATACTACCTTTATGTATACCCCTATCCTTACAGGAATATAAAAATAATATCCATTATAGATATCAGTGGCGTACATTTGACATACAATAAATTTACAAAAACCAAATATTTATGTCTATAATATGAAGCGGCAAATAGTCGTTCTGTTCTTTATTTATAACTAAGCTATACAACAATTTAGCATACGTTATATTTCTTAGGATAATCGACTAGAATTTCTGTCTGACATCACCTTTATATATATATATATATATATAAATATATAAAACATTATTTGTCTTTCTTCTATTAGCAAATCTTTTATCTATTTATGATGATTTTATCTGGCTATAAGAATTCTTTAAAATTGTTAACTAGTAATAATAACATACTAGTAATGAAACAGTACCATTTAGCTAATGCATAGAAATATGTGTCAAATTAACAATTCGAACTATTCTTGTTGTTGTATTTTGTACGCCCTTGGTTGGCTTTACGTGTAGGTGCTCATGTGATTAAGAACCTTATAGACTACTATTCCATATATTTAGCCTCAGGATTGATCCCTCAAATTAGTCTTGTAAAACTGCTAATGTAACACAAATGATATGTAAGGTGAAATGCCCTGTAGGCACGCTACAAGTAATTTGTCTGTTTTAGATATAAGGATAATATCAATAACAGGGTGCGTACCTTATTGTAGGTACAAAATACTTTTAGAAGTTATACAGGGTTGGGATAAAGTATGGAACCAAGTAAATATTTTTAAAACGAAACGGACGAAATTAATGAAATTTTGTAGATAAGTGCAATGGGGCAAAATGCATATGTATATTTTTTTGTTAATAATATACTTCCGGTTTGACCGGAAATACCCTCAACTTTTTTAATTTAAATGGGACACCACGTATATTTTTGCAGATATTGAAAGAGCTTGTTATTTCTCGAATTTGTATATACTAGGTTTAGTGAAAAGAATTTGTAAGAACGAGAAGTAACTCACTTTTAGCTGTAGAATAAGTAAATTTATTTACTTTAAACTAATGAGAATAATAATTTAAACAAAATTAATTCAAATGTTCAAAATACTCTCCGATCACCTCCTGACAATATGTCAGCCTATTAACAAATACTTGAGCTTTCCAAGACTTCTCCACGTATTAGTTCACATTCATTAATAATTCTTTGTCTCAATTCTTGCAAGCATGTTGGTCGTTTAACGTAAACACGTCATTTTAGATAACTCCAAAGAAAAAAATCTAATGGGCTTAGATTCGGAGAACGAGCAGGCCACTCTATGAAGAGTTTGGCAATAGTTATCTACTAGATAGTACTCGATTATTTTTTACTATTAATACAAACAATATCAATTTGTTTATCTAAATGGTATTTTACTCTAATGTATAAAAACTTAAAAGTGGTTTATTAAAGTGCTGTTTTCCTCGTTTTTACAAATTTTTTACACTAAACCCGGTATGTATAAATTGGAAATAAGAAGATCTTTCAAAATTTGCAAAAATCTACAGGATGTTTCATTTAAATTAAAAAAAGTTGAGAGTATTTCTGGTTAAACCGGAAGTATATTATTAACAAAAGAATGCATATCCATTGCATTTTGCCGCAATGCATTTACTTGTAAAATTTCATAAATATCGTCTGTTTCATTTTAAAGATATTTACTTGGTTCCATACTTTATCCCAACCATGTATGTATATACGTAATAAATATAATAGACCACATATTAACGAGAATATTATTGTAGTACTTTTTATAGTTAAATTAATTGTTTCTACCTTTAGTTTGAGGAATCTATCCATAATAAATATGAAAAATAAGTACAATTATTCTTTCATATTTACTTTTTATACTTAATAGATAATTATTTCGATAATACAGGATGACACAAAAAAACGGGAAGTTTTTAACAATACAATAAAACTAGAAATGATAAAAGAAATGAATTTTATTCACAGTAATTGAAACCTTAAAACTTGCATTTACGAAACATTGATGGAATTTACCATTTTTTAAAAATTACGTCCTTTAGATGGCGTCCTCCTGTAGGAATACATTCTTGAAATCTGCTGTCGAGATTCCTAATTGACCGCTGCAACATCTCAGCTGGGATACTGTGAATTTCATCCCGAATTCTCTGTTTTAACTCATCCAGGGTTCTTGGTCGAGTCGTGAACACTTTACTCTTGAGGTAGTCCCACAAGAAAAAATCACAAACGGATAAATCTGGCGATCTAGGGGGCCAGGGAATGTTACAGAATCTTGAGATCACACGGTTATCGGACAATTCTCGCACAGCTTCCACTGATTTCCGTGCAGTATGTGATGCCGCTCCGTCCTGTTGAAACCAGGTTTCAAAAAGTCCCGTTATTCTGTGTCACCTTGTATAATTTCAGATACTTTTAATAAAAAATAAATTCGCGAATATTGGGATTTAATTTTCACTATTTGCTTTTAGCGCGTGGGTGTCTGGCCAATTTTCTTTTATGTATGTGAATTGTTTGAGCTAAATTCGATATTCTGGAAAATTTTCAATTCGTATTTCATCAAGAAAATACATAATTATGTTTAGGTCTTTAGGGAAATTAACTCCCAATCAATATTGATTTATATAAATTTAAAAAGTTTTATATATTTTTTTTCAATATTTTTTAGAAAGTTATAATTATTTTCAAAGGAGTTTAACTTCTTTTATATGAAAAAAAAAATTAATTGAAATTGAGATTAAGATTTTGAAGAGACGAGCCATAGAAGTAAGGAAATTTAAGAGCATAAGCATCGAGAGAGAAGAATAAGGATAGCAGAAGAAGCAGAAAAAGGAAACGAAGAAAAATCAAGGAGCGCAGTGAGGAAAGAGATGAAGGAAAAACATACTAGTAAAGAAAAAGTGGAAACTAAATACAAGGACCTGAACGATCCTTATGGATTGAGTAACTTCAGATTCAAATCTCTTAATACTACAACAATAAAGTGAATAACAACAAATGGAGAACATAAATTGGAAGTGATAAATGTTAAAACTTGAAGCAATGAATAAGCGGAAGCTATAGAAATAAAAGCTACTACAAGCGAGAGCAAAGGAGAGTAGAAGAAGCCACCCATAAGCAAGAAAGTTAAAAACCAAAAACTAAGGAAGATTTTGAAATTAAAACTAAGAACAAATTTCATACATTAGACGAGTTTAATGAAATGACAGATGAACTGGCAGATATAAGGAAGGGAAAGAAGGAAGTACGTAAGATTAAAATACCACCAGTAGTTCTGGAATGGACACCAAAGGACCATAACGATTTCATAAGACACGTGAGTGATGTATTACATTGTTAAATTCACCATACAAATTAATAGAGATACTGTAAATTTTTTTGTGGAAACGAGAGAACTAACAGAAATATTAATTAACTATTTCAAAAGTAAAAAAGCTCAATTTATATACATATAAACATAAGCTAGATAAATACAAAAAAACAATTTTGAAAGCTATACTAAATTTAGATGTGGAATATTCTAAACAACAGTTAGAGAATCAGCAAAAATTAAAATAGTGAACACTATACCTATGAAGGGCAAAGATCCAAATAATTACAGTTATCTAGTCCAGGTAAATAAAGAAGACGACATAAAAGAAAATTATAAAATTAAAGAGTTAGATAATTTAAAAGTAAAGTGGGAACTATATCCTCCATATCCTAACAAAATAAAATGAGACAGTGTTATACAGCGTTTTGGACACTCACAGTTAAACTGTAATATGAAACCACATTATGTGAAGTGTGGAGAAGACCACACCAGGAGAGATTGCAAATTAATACGAAACAAATACGAGTAAAACTAAAAACTGCCAAGGAGAGCACACGGCAAACTACAAAATGTGTACGGTTTATATTAAATATTTAGAGAAAATAGAGGAATTCAAAAATAAGAATTAAAAAGAAATATAGGAGATATTAAGAACAGAAGAAATTTATCAGTAGTAACATTATCCACAAAATCAAACACTTAATCAAAATTACGATAGTAAAATTAAAGAGATCCAAGAATTATCAAAGGAAATTAATCAAATTGTAAAATTATTAAACTTATGAAAGAGGAGCTAAAAGAAAAAAATTATTTCATGGAAAGAGTTAATATTTTTACTATATATGTACAGTCATATACTTCTATAACTTTGTTAAGATGTATAGGAATTATTGGAGTTACCTTTTCAAAGTTACTTCCATTTTAATAATCACTAGATTTAAATTTTCTGAAATTGGACTTCGTTTGTAGCTCGCCGTAAACATAATCTTCAAAGAATATTGAAATCAAAGATAATTTTTGGAGATGCAAAAATAATATAATACATTTATAAAATGGTAATACACACTACGGTTATGACGCATCGAAAACCTGGGTAATAAAATAAAAAAGAAGAAGCAAAATAAGAAATATTTAAAGAAAAATGCTAATATTTATGGAGGCGTTAGAGAAGAACAATTATGTAGAAGGACGTATGATGAGTTAATGGTTGTTTTGTTTGGGAATCCGTCAATAATCCGGGAAATTAAAAAGTAAATATTAAGATGGTCAGGACATATAGTGAGAATGAAAGAAGCAAAGTGGGTGAAAGCAATTAGTAAACAAAGGAAAAGAGGTAGAAGAAGAAAAACAGGTCGTTTACGGAGAAAGAAGAAAATGGAAAAGGTGTATTTATTTGGTTTAGAATACATATGCCTGTAGGGTTTTACCATTAATATATATGTATACATCCATCCGTAAGTAATTCTGTTTCCCTTCTTCTTATACATAGTGTTTATTTCCACGCTAGGTGATCATCATGGCATCAGGATTTGAGAGTTTGTAAACAGCACTTGGAACTTTCCTTTTAACCAGTTTTCTCTTTTTGAACGGTCTGCATTATAGTATTGTACATACGTATTCTATTATTCCAGAATTGGATATTTCTTCCCGTTCCGTACAAGTTCAGTATTCGTGTCATTTATTCCATCTTTTCTTGCATATTTGGCAGATGCAGTTTATACTGTTTGTTAAATATTTAGTTCAGTTTTCAGGAACTGGTTTATTAAAATTTTAATCAAGGTCCAACATATTTATATTTTGAATTAACGAACAGTTATGTTAATAAGGGGCAAACATATTATTGTAATGAATGATGTATCGGTATATTTTCTTCTTTATTAATATGATTATTGTATTCAATTGTTTTATTAGTATTGACTTCTCATTAAAGATGCGTCTAGAACGATTTTTCAGAATTTTTACTGTCTCTCTCATGGTAGATGACTGAACCCATAAACTTGGTTAAGAGTTCATTTTCTCCTTAGTGTTTAAATATTTGATTTTATCGTCACTGTACAAAAATACCTACTGTAAATCTTAACTATATATTGAATGATGATAAAGATATGCATCGGAAGATTGGTTAACCACTACCGGTATTGTACCTTCAAGCTGCAACAAACTTACACAAATTCATAAAATCACGTCACGGTCCCACTTCATTGTTTCCTGGAATATTATTTGTGATGTATTAATCATAATTTTATATTATTGTCAGTGTTCCGTGAAATTCGCAGAGTACTTTTATCCTGGACTCATTTATAATCTATGCTCCTTATTATAGAGTTATTTTGTATAGGAATTATTCTCCTTAACGACCAAAACCGGAACATGGTGAAAGGTGGATTTTAATTAAGATTTTTCGCTACAGGAATTATTTTTTAAATGTGGCGAAAACACTTCTATTTTGATTATTAACAGTTAATTTATTTAATACTATTCAGAAGATTAGCCACAACGGAAAAATAAGTTTAGTGAAGCAAAATACTAAATTGTTTGGAATATTAAAGTATTTTGTTTATTAGGTAAGCTTATTTTTGATTAAAAATAAAATAAAATGCTGCGAATAATGTATTATGTGGATTTACGAGAAATGGTAATAGATTGAAAACAAATACGTATGCATACATATTTGAATTTGTTAGCAGTTAAAATGTATATATTAATGAAACGTAAATTGCATAGCTATGTTAGCTATTGAAATAATTATTATACTTATTATTATTGGAGCTCTCATTGAATCAATATTATATTTTGTGGATGCATATATGCGGTCGAAGATGGAACACTTTGATGATAGTAAGATGGAATGTTATTAGATAAAATAAGGATAAACGGTTTGATCAATTATTTAGACTGCAAGTTGCCGTCTTTTCCAATGTCAACTAAGATGATGACTTCAAAGTGTATGAGCTACGTCCCGACGCATAATTGCATCCTAGTGCCTTGAGGCGCGTTAATCCTTGCATGAGTTGCATGCGGTGATTAGTTGTTGCGCACGTAAAGAATACTAGATTTAACTTTAGTAAGAAATGAGGTAAGTTTGGCTAAAAACGATAATAATAACGATGCAAATTGTGTAGGAATTATTTGGTATTATGCATAATAGTTACAACAAAAGTACTCTGTAAGAATTTTACACTGTGGCCGTAGAGTATGGAGTCATTTCATTATTTCCTAAACCAAACATATTGGTATTTTTGTTTTTCTAGATTATGTACATTTCTTTATTATATAGGTTCATACACATGTAAGTTATGATGTCATCGACTATTTTTTAAATACAATGCCCTGTATGTTTTGACATTTTTAGATTATTTTTAAAGAGCTGATTCTGGTAAAGTACCTCCCTCATGTTATACCCCAAGTTTGATATTTTGTCAGAGTCAGCTTGTTAAAGATAAACTAAAAATGTTATAATATACAGGCTATTGTATAATATTTAAAAAAATTGTCTATTACATCATAACTTATATGTCGATGACCCTACAAAATAAAAAAATTGTACATAATATTGTAAACTAAAAATAAAAGTCTTCGTTTTTCAGGATTTTATAACATTCCATAATTTACATCACAGCGTATATTTATTTCTTCATTCAAATGATATCAGATGACAGTACCTAACATACAACCAGGTTTACCTGATTTAGTAAGCAAGACAATTTAGCCTAAGCACCTAAATTAGTTTGGTAAATACAAAAATAAAATCATAAATAAAGAAACTGTAACAGTATTTGTTGTAATTACTCTAAACTCTTATTTTTGGTCGAAGCCAAGGCTCCGGCAGAAGGTCCTTTTTTATAAATCAGTAGGTTCGATGTGACACTAATAATTATAAGAAAGCGCAACGTCTTTAATTATCAGAGGTTATTTTAATAATTAATAATAATAGTTTAAAAAAATGTATTATTGTGCAGTAAAATAATTGTACACAAGCAACACTTAAAATAAACATGAAAAAGAAATAATAATATACATAAATAAAATATAGAATACTTACTATACTAGAATAGTATAATCATTGTACAATAATTTATTTACTTTATTACTTTCACCCAATTTCTAGGCTTAGGATTGGGAGAAAAGAAAATAGCTTCTTACAAGTCAGTTACGTACTTAATTAGAAAAAGTAATTGTACAAAGAAATTACTCCAACCTATTTACAAACAAAAAAATCAAGGAAATTATAAAAAAAATATTGGCAGATCTTAAAAATAAATATTACAGACCTCAAAATGAGAAAATATTTACAGATCTAAAAAATATTTAGAGAACTAAAGAGAGAAAAATATTTACACTACTCAAAAAAAGTAGTTATCGTAGAATCAAGTATCAAAGGGGAGACATTTTTTGGAAACATTGTTAATGAAATCTGCTCTTGACATCTGATTATGTTAAAAAAGTAGCAGACGTTCTCATAGATATTTCTCTTTTTCTATATTATGTTTATTTACGCCTCACTTTATAAATACAAATATATACGGATACTAAGGATAAAATTTTGCATTACATTTAGAATAAAAAGCTTTGCAGTCATTAGTTATTCTTAAAATGTTTGAAGAAAAGTTAGCCTAAATACGAATTCAGATTTTTATACTCCTTATTTAAACCCAGTTCCTTAGAAGAAGGGTTGCCTTTTAAGATGCGAAAAGAAAATAAACTAGTACAATCAAGGTAGGTATCCTAGCAAAGTAGGAGCACAGGAAAAAGGAGCAGAGCGTGATTAATCACCAAAAAAAAAAAAACCCCAGGAGCAAAATACAAAACGAGAACACAAAAGAAAGAAGATAAACGAGAACCAGTGATGAAAATACTTCTGAAAATGTAGAAGATAAAGGTGCTGGACTGCGCTGGACGCACAAACAGCCCCAAAAGAATAAAAAAATAAATGAAAGTAATTAATGAAATTAGGACATCTAATTTTTAGTTTTTGAGGTATTTATGTAGTAATATAGTACAGTTAAATATTTATTTATCTTTATTTAAAGCTACTTTTAATATATCGGCTTAGAAATAAAAAAATACGTCACCATTGTAACAATAAAAAATATGTATATTGTTGAATTCGTGTTTTAAAACAGGTCTGAAACACACTACACTGAAAAATCCACGTTAACAAATTCCAACGCTCTTAAGCTCCCTGAAATACGGTAAAACACTCGAATCAACTTCATACCCCCTTATGCTGAATCTTAAGAACTCCAAAAGCTTTCAAGTAAAAAAAAAACAGTCGCTCTTAACAGTGGTTTTCCTCGATGGACACTTCACTACTTCCTACATGCAAAACAACGCAAGTTTTATTAGATTTTCTTTAAAATATTAAATTGCTAAGTAATTTTTTTTTAGTTTTAATGGAGAAAAGCTCTTACATTTTTAATAAAGAAAACTAGGATCATTGACAAAGAAAATTTAAGTATATTTAAATTTTAACATATAAGAAAGATAATTTGTAAGTGATAGTTTATACGAATTGCCATTATTTGAATTTGGTATCATTGGCATTATTTTGGAATTATGTGCACAATTTTAATTATATCGAAGGCACTTATAAACTTTATATTTAAATTAAAAAGTTAAATATTAGAACTAAAATCTTAATTAAAAAATAATCACACTTTGCTTGATTCCTAAACGAAATCGAAACAATTGGCGGTTTTTGACTTAAAATATGATAACTTTAAATAAAAAGAAAACACCAACGAATAATTGAGAGAAATTTAGCTCTATTTACAAATAATTTAAGGGTTATTATTTATTTATTTTTTTCTTAAAGAACGATTAACGCAGTCTGTTGCGTAATTGAGTTCACCCATTCTCGCTATTTTCTCTCATTATTGTCCCGTTGACGTCTTGTATTATTTTATTTTTTCTACAAATCTCTTGCGTAGCTTGGCGTTTTTACATAAAAAAGACGTTGAACAGACCCAACTGTGTCAGATATCATAAATAAGAAACATCAGCCACCCTTTCTTTGGACGTTTCGATGTCAACGGGAGGTTTGAGCGTTTAATTTTTGTCCCGAAATATTTTTACGGCTCAATTTCATGAATATGCATAACCTTTTGTCGTTCTAACCAACCTGGTTTGTAATTTTTCTATAATGGGGGTTCATAAATGTCCTTTTTATGTTTCAGTTCTTGCCATAAATAGTACTAGTTTTATTGGTTCTGAACAACATAAAAATTCTATAAATTATTTTATATGAAACGATATTATTGACACATTTATGTGGGTGTTTCCCGATACAGTTTTTAAATTTTTTCTTCAACCTTCATCTTTTAATGCTCTTGAAATGATTCCCATCATAAACATAAGTCTCTGTACTGTGAAATCTATGAATGCGTTAACGTAAATAATTCTAATAAATTATTAAACATAAAAAAATAGGATACAAAAGGTTCTCCATACTGCTCAAATGTGGTAACATGGAATGATCAAAAGAAACTCAAAATCATACCACAAATATTTACTGAAAGTCACAGACAACTAGTTTCGGCTTTTTAAAAAGTCATATTCAGGTCTGAAAAATGTTTACAGTTACAACATAGCACAAAAAATTATGATGTTAAACACAAACTACAAAACTTACCTAATTACAAAGAAACAGGAATTGATATTAATATATTAATGAAGTTACATATGGTAATGAAGTTATAATTATAAACAATAAACGTCAAAATTTGAAACAAAGTTAACTAGTAAACTTAAAAACATCAAACTACTAAAACTTAAAAAATTAAAATGAACATCAAAAAGTTGGTCTAACAATATGTGATTATACAACAAAGACTTTTTTTGGTGAAACACAATATTGTAAATTGTTAGGAAATTGTAGGTAATAATAGAAAACGTTCGGGAGACAAAAAGATCCCTCACCAAAAGCCAAGAGAAAAGTGTAAGTAAGTAAAGTAGGGAAAAGGTAGATAGTCGATAATGTGATGAAGCCATAGTTTAAATAGTGGCCCTACGAAAAACTTTGTCTTATGCCACATACCAACTCATTCTAAAATAACACTTACATTGTAATACATACAAGCTACAATGTTTTCATGAGCATTTTCATTGGACTAATGAAGATTAGTGGAATTTTGTCAGTGGTTCCAAAATAATGAAAACAATGAGTAATACTTACAGTTTTTTCTTCAGATGAGGCTTGGTTTTATCTTTCTCGATAGGTTAAGTTACAGAATATATGGTATGGTCATCTGAAATTTTTTTTGTCGAAGAACCATTGTATCCCAATAAGTTGGGTGTTTGGGTTGAAATATGAAGAATAATATTGGTCTGTCTCATTTTTGTGAAGATACCCTTAGTTTCGCAATATATCTCAATTAGATACTCACCCCTTTCATATATCAACTCGATGATGAGGAATTACAAAATGAGCAGTTCCAACAAGAACAAAGAATCACTTCAATATCTTAGAGGTTTTTTTTATAAGAGAATAATAAGCTGAAGCACTCAAATTCCATATCCAATATGCAATTTTTGTAAGACCATGCATTAAAACTTTAATGTATTCAACGTCAACTCATAATTTAAAGAACATTAAAAGAATATTTATTATTCTTCCTTAAAATGTGACATTCTACAAATATTATATTTCTTAGTAGAGAACAAAACCACAACGTTAATTTTAATAATTTACCTAGTACTATTCTAAATGATAAATACAAAATAAAGAGTATAACATAAAAACACTATAGTTAGTAAATTCGCTAACAAACACAATACTAGACCAAAGACCATCTGATAATGAAAATATCATTTAAGATAAGCTTAAAAATTTAACTGCATTGCCAAGTGAATTAAATATTTAAAACAAACAAATTTAATATGAATGGTGGTTGTTTTGCTATATGTGCGTCTAAGTCGAATCCTTTTTAATATCACATATAGAAATTGTACAACCCATTTTTTTAATTTAATTATTAAATACTTTCTTTTAACCGGACCACATTATATTTGACTAGTAAATTTTATTAGATCTAAAAACTGATATAATCTACTGGGAAGCTAATTTGGTCATCTAGCAAAATATTAAACTATTATCAAATTCAAGAAAACGAATAATTGACCTTACACGAATGACTTTGTAGTAATTTAATAATTTAGTAGTTGGGAGGTTCGATATTTTAGTTGGCTTTCATCTCATAGAGAGGGCTTTATTAAGTTTTAAGCTTCTGCCAAACTATGTAAACCCCATAATTTATAATTAATATTATTTTATAATTGGATATATTTTAAATCTAATAAAAAAATAAATATAAAATATTATTGTTGAATATTATAAACAAATGAGTTGGTCATAGGTAAGAATTATAATTTGAAAAATTTGAATTTAAAAATGTAAAACATGGGATCTATTTATTAAGAATTTTTGTTTTCATATTGCCTTGTACTAGCAAATAGGATTATCAGTTTTTAGAGGAAAGTTTTGGCTTTCTAAAGATGTAAATATTTTCTTTAATAGAACAATAATCAGTTTTGTAACCTAAAAAAATGATCATTGTTTATAATTATGTTACATTAATAAGTTAACGTAAACAGAAATGGACTAAAATTTACTTACCTTATAAATCTATTAAAAAAGTATATGGTTTTTCTGTTGTATACCAAGTCATTAGGACTTATTTAGTGAAGCATCATTACAATTGGAGGAGTGTTTATATGTACCAAGATCCCGTCATTATCAAGAGAAATGACATTTATGGAACTCTATGGTACAGAGCCGATTTATGTGTAAAATTTATTTAGTTGTCAATCTGTATCTGCATTTTAAATGGGCTTCTATCCATTTGTTTTTGTACTGTAAAGAAGAAAGTATGTGCTAAATTCGAGATTTTTATACCCAGCAATTTTTACATTTTAGTCAAAATCTCACACAACTGTAGTTAATGTATTTAATTCTGAAACACTAGATATAATAGACAACAATTTAATATTTAAAAAATAAATTGCATGTATGTATATTTTTTATCGTAATTTTAAACAAACTGTTGAAATACATTTTTGTTTTATCTACCTATTAAACTTTACAAATATTGTTGCAAGAATAAATACCACTATTCACAGAATACGAATACACAAACACGACCTTTGACCCTTAGATATAATAGGTAATTGTTTCATGCTTTTCTGTTCTCCTTTTTCAAAAAGAAGAAGCTAATCATGCTGTTACAAAAATTACACGAATCAATCCTTTCTTAATTAAACTATAACGGGTTCTTTGCGAATAGAAGCACAATTTTCGGTATTGCTCTCTTGGACTCTTGGTTAGACATGCTCATGAATAATTGGCGTGATTGTCATGAATAGGGAAACATTCCAATTATAGCATGTATGAATGTACCGCAAAGCAAATTTGTAAACGAGTCAATATTTAATTTACACTACTCTAATGTCCATGTATGCTGAATACATTGGATTCAGCTGGGAATGAATTTCAATTACTACCAGGTTGATGTAAATACCCAGTGTGTAGCCATTAGAATAATTAGGAGAATTCGAAAAATCATTACGCCCAAATACAAAGCGAAGCATTATCGTGAAATTATGATAGTACAAACATTTGTTGGCAAAATATTAAGAAAACTGAGTTAATCAAGGTTGATACGATAATTATTCGATGTTCTCTGCTAAATTCTGTTACATTTTTTACTACAAGTTCACTCTTAACGTCAACATATTTAAAAATAATAATAATAGTAATAACAATAATAATAATAATAATAATATGTGCTCCCAAATCATTCTCCAGAGGCATGCTGTAATAAAAAATCAGTTCAATAGACAATACCTAGAAAAAGGCCTAAAAGTTAAAAAAATATTTTTCGGAAAGGTAAACATTTTTTGTGAAACACTCCAAAACTGAGAGTTTACAGGACTTTGAATCGGAAATCCTAAGATTCATCTCTGAATAATCCCTGATACGTAACCAAGTGACAAAATCATCATTATCTTATAATTAACACTATTTCTGAGAAATAAATATATGTTTTTATGCATGTCACAAATTCCTTGAATGAGAGTCGCTTTAGTATTTACTAAATGTAGAGAGGACATAGGTTAACCTCCCGTTATTATTTTATTGACAGAGACGTTAAAGTTTGTATTCGAGTAACACATTAAATATTTAGAGGCAGCACAGTCCGAACTGTTGCGGAAACATTTCATACCTCAAAAAATTTGGCAATTTGACAAGCCTCTCCGTGTATCAGAAATGGAAACATAAGTTATTAACCAATACGATTCTTTTTTTGCAGAACAGCTCTTACCCAAGTGGATTGTCAGTTATTCATTTATTATGTATGCGAATCAAATTGAGAAATTAACTAGAGGCATGCGAGTATAACACTGGCTTAACAGTGGCGGTGGAGCAAAGTTTGAAAAGGTATAGCGAAAACTTATATGACACTAGAGAAACATTGATTTCCATATAATTCCATATAATAATAACGAGAGTACGAAGGTTTTTAATAATGGATTCTTCCAGATGTAAAACTAGATTAAAGTAGTCGTCAGTATATAGATCGTAATAACAGTTATGTAGTAATTCTCTCATACAAAAATATTATGGAAGATATTCGGGATATATTTACCTTTAAACCCTGCTTCATAAAAACAAACTGGAGATAGACGCCAACTTTTTGTTCTATTTTAAAATTTTGCATTAGTAAAATTGGTTTAAGGTAAAAGAAAGGAATGATAAATTATTATTATATACTTATTTAGTATTAGTTTGTAAGTTTATGGAACTAGTTAACTTCTAGTACAATTTAACGGTTCTGACGTGTTTGATTTCATAAAAGGTACATTTGCATAGTTTAGTATGCTACTTTTTCTTAAGCGGAAATACAGTGGGAGACCCCGCACCCTCGGGCTGCCCCATATCCGCACCTGTGAAGAGAGACGCGCTTTTGTTTGCAATCACAGGACATGCGTGAGCCTATGAATAATTTAAGAGGTTTTCGCTTCTATCTAACACGAAATCGAAGGGAAATAGTTTGTTAATTTCATGATTGCGTTACTGATGTGTAGATGTGATGATTCTAATTATAAAGATTATAACATAAGAGTGAGAATCTTCTGGTTGAATTCCTATTTCTGTAATAAAAAATCTAGGAGAGGACATTTTGGCATATTATCACGCAAATGGAAGTTTTAATAGGTGTATGATAAGTGTTTACATTACTAATTGGGTATAGTTTCTCACAATAAAATGTTATGGGTACTAAATTTTAATACAGGGAAAGTGAATTATATTCTGCGATAATGTAATTGAAAGTACAATTTATTTTTATATTTATATGTTACCGTAAATAGCCGAAATCCGTTATTACGCGTGTTTACTAGTAAAAATGCTAAGTATCAAAGAGCACTCGAAATTTCTCGTTAGGAAAGATACGAAATAAAATGTATACTCGACGATTATTTACTGCTTCCAGTTAGAACGAGTCGAATAGTTTAGGTTATCTTAGGTTAGTTGAGGTTAGGTTAGATTAGGTTTTAGCCGGTTAAAGGTGGAAGCTTACGAAATGCTGAAACGTACTAAAACCTAACTTAACTTATCCTAGCCTAAACTTAACTAATCGACTAGGATTTGCTCGACCCAGCTTTAACCGGATAAACCTAGAATTATCCTTAATTTTAGCTTTAGTTTAATTTAATTCGTGTCCCTCCTAATGTTCATAATGATAAAGTGTTTTTACTAGTAAGAACGTCAAATTACAGATGCTCCTTGATATTTCGCATTTTTACTAGTAAATACGGATTTCGACTATTTATGGTAACATATACAGAGTGGACCAAAAGTCTGGAAATGGCCAATTATCTCGTAAATTGCTATTCCGAATTCTACAAAATTTGGGATACGCCTATTTTGGGATATGGAGATTCCAGATTTGACAGATTTGACAATGTTGCTAGATTTGCCGTTTCTTTGATATTATTAGTCACTTTGGTTTTTTAAATACATCACTCTGTATATTCAGACATTTTTGGAATCTTCTCTTCAATACAAGTTCAACCATATGTAACACTTATGATTTTATGTAGTTTAGTAGGTCTTAAATGAATCAAACAGTGCAAAATATTTGGATTTGAAGAAATTTAAATGTTTAAATCAAGAACGATGTGATTTTGACATTTGTTCACCATTTACATTATTAAATAAAACTGACAGTATTTTGATGTGTTTTGAAAAGATCTGGCTACGGCTACAGAAAAATATCTTATAGCGAAGTAGTCAACTTATTCAACTTTCCCGAACCATAATTTCCCAAACCGATCTACTATTCATAAGGTACAAAAAACTATAAAGCGCTTTGAGAACTCTGGAGTAGTAAAAGATAGGTACCGACCAGGTAGACCAAAAACAGTTATGAATGACAACAAAACTTTAGATAATGCAGAGTTTCGTTGAAGATCCACATACATCCTCATGCAGGGTTGCACAAGTCCATGATGTAGGTCATTATTCGGTCTAACGTGTATTGCATAAGAATAAATTTCAACCATACAAAATTCATTTATTGCAAAAATTAAGTGAAGATGATTTCGACCGTAGACTAGAGTTTACTGGGGTAATGATGAATAAAATTGAAATTGACGGAAACTTCCTTAACAACATCTGTTTTTCGACGAAGCAACCTTTATACAGTGTTGGAGTGTAAATCGACATAATTTAAGGTACTGGAGTGACATAAATTCCACACTGGATGCGTGAACACCATACTCAAAGACCACAAAAATTAAATGTATGATCAGGTATAGTGGATATTCAGTTAATTGAGCCGTTCTTTATCGAAGAAAATTTAACGATAGATACATACAAAATGAAATTGTACCTACACTGAGAAACATGTTTGGTGCCAATTTTAATCAGATATGGTTTCAGCAAGATGGAGCTCCAGCTCATTTTGGTGTAAATGTTCGGCGTTATTTAGATAAGATATTTCCTGGATGATGGATTGATAGACAAGTTAGTATTGAATGGCCTCCTCGTTCACCTGATTTCAATCCTAAAGATTATTTTTATTGGGGATACTTGAAAAATTCAGTTTACAAAACTAAATCAGCAAGTCTTGCAGGCAACGATTTATAGATGAATATGGATTAATTTCTAGACAATCATGGAGAAATGTGGTAGACGCATTTTACCATCGATTAGGTTACTGTCAACTCACAAATTGAGCATATTTTGAACACTTGATTAAATAATCATTATTTTAAAAATGTTGTAATCTCTCTATTTTTACGTTTTAATGTAGTTGAAAATAGTATGTATTAAAAATTTATTGAGACAATTAGGCATTGCCTGATTTATGTTTTATTTATTTAAGATCTTCTAGACTACATAAAATTATAGGTGTTACATATGGTTGAACTCGTATTGAAGAGAAGATTCCAAAAATGACAAAAATCAGAGAAACGGCAAATCTAGCAACATTGCAAATGTCAAATCTGGAATCTCAATATCCCAAAATAGGCTTATTCCAAATTTTGAGGTAATTGATAATTTCCATACTTTCTATTTGGTTTTGGTTAGCTAGTTTACAGAATGTAGCAGCGTGTTTAACTGTAACTTTCCCTAATTTAAGGAGCGTATTAATTCCTCATATTCTAACCGTTTCAACACCACACACGTTTTTGGTAAAAAATATTTCTTTTGAAAAATAAAATAACGTTTTTCGGAATAAAAGTTTTCCTATTTTTCAATTGTTTGCTTATATATTATTAAGTGATATCGAACCGTGAGCCACATCGTGTTACTACATTAAATATCGGAATATAATATTACTAATTAATTTTCTTAGCACAACATGTTAATAATTTCTTTAAAGGAGAAACTCAAGGCAAAATTATCGATCCAATTAATTTTGCACTAAGAGTGTCCCGCAAAAATCCTCTACTCGCTTCTGATAAACTCTATAAATTTGCATGCTAAATAGATCAAGCATATATAAGATACGTGCTTGTTTGCATTATTAATGCTCTAGAGATAAGTTCCCAACATGTACAAGCCCGTTTCATTTGGAGAATTTTAAAAAGAATTTTGCGTGATGGGTCATGTTAAGCAGACACTGAATTTTTAACACTGTTTTTACATTCCATTTACCAATAATCTGTCCCTAAGGGTCGACGAAAATGATAAAAATTAATATCTGGCATCAAGCAAACATAGCTCTTATGTGAAAATATTTCTTATAATCAAACGGTAACCTCTTGTTTTTCCTTTTCATTCCCTAATGTTCACATTTATGAACAATGGGATCAATCCGAAGCATATAATATCTGCTCTTAGTAGCAAACTAAACAATTATAATCTTAGAAAGTACATAGGAAAGAGTATATGTTTAAATATTCAATTAAATTCTAAAGCTGTTATAATTGATCTGAATAGAAAGTGCCAGAAGCTACATGAGGTTCCGCCTCAATGATAAGTAATACCGATAGAGCGACTTATTAATCTATTTAATTAATAAAAAAATACAAAAAAGAATAAAATAATTCAAACAAAATTCTGATTACCAATAAAAGTAAGAAATTTTGATGAGTCTCATTCTAAAAATGGTTCTACAAAATTAGAAAGTGGACAATGGAAATAGAAAACACTGTTTAGTTACCTTATCAACTAAGAACTCCATTGGATAAAATTGCTGACAGCAAAATTACAAATACAATTATTAATACCTCAAATCCAAAGAAATTGGTTTTGATCTAATCACTATCCAGATCTTTCTAAGCATATAAAATACTTAATTAATGTGACTAATTTACCCCGACCTACAATTAAAGGGGAAATAAAGAAATGTATTCAAAACTATTCGAAAAGACTTAATTGTTATGCCAATAAACCCATAAAAACCAATTTCACAACCACAACCTAAAACGGTATCCCCTCAATATTAAACTAATATATTTTAATTTCATTACCTTGTTTTAAACATGATTAATGATTAAATCGGAAAAAATATCACTGGGTACTCGTACTTTTCTAGATCTTCGAATTTATATTTAAAACAATATTTAAGTATCTATAATATTATTCATATAGGTAACAAATATTATGTAAATTTTGAAACTAAATTAAGAAAACAAAGTAAGCATTTTTAAAAATAGGGAAATGAAAATATTTCGCTATATCTTTATTTGTATCTAGGATCTCGAATAAAACATTTTAAAAATAAACTTTTGTCTGTTAGGAACGTTGAAATATATAATTTCCCCCTGTAAACTAGTGATATTACTAAAAACCTATAAACCATTTCGTTCCACCTTGCAAATAAAAGTCATTGTTATTAAAATGGGATCGGTAGAATTGCAACGAAATTGTTTGAAACTTTCCAAGTTCCGGCCAATTAGTGGAGTATGGTGACTTCGCAGTTTTGCTGAAACTTGCTAAAAGTGTTCTTTGTTCCTTATTATGCAGGTAGACGGTGTTTGTTTTAAAGAATGCAAGGGGCTTTTAAGTTTATAGAAATATTAATAGCTTTATTAGCATAAATTTATGTAAACCGCGTTTGTTGCCTATCAAACTTCGTAAATATTTTGTCCCAGAACAACTTTAAACAAGGAGATTACTTCAAGGAAGTTTTGGTTTTTGAAAGTTACAAGAGCAGATTATACTATAATCAAAATTTTTAAGCGTATGAGTTGTAGAATTGTACAATTCATACCATATTTATCAATTCATCTATAGATACCTATGCACCTATACTAAATAATAATTCAGAAGAAAAAATTAAGCGAAGATTGATGTAGACAAAAAAAACAAATTCTTAAAATGTTTTTCTTTTGCTATATTTAGTTTATCGACTTCATTTAGTTTGTTCTATTTTCTTATGTGTGTATATATACAGGGTGTTCGCTAAAATACTGCAGATTTTTAAACGGTACGTAAAACGTGTCATTTGCAACATATTATACTAATAAATATTTTTTCTAACATAATTAGATTACACAAAAATTAACTTTAAATATTTACTTAAAAATTTATACGTAACACTTTTAATAAAAATATGTGTCGTGTAACTAAGGAATATGTACCTAATGAATCATGAAATGTTGTTAGTTTGCTGGAGATTCAGATCGTTTAATTCTTTTAACTTTATTGTTTAGTAAAGCAGTTTCAAGAGTTCGGTAAAAAATGACATTTTATCCAAATGAACAATATCATGTTAATTAATCTAATCCGCGATGTTTTCTATCAGTGCGCCAAAGACTTATGTAAACTAGTAGTGTGTTCCCAAAAAAAAGTAGTAGTAGAATTTGGTCGGATGTGTAACAATTACCGAGAATACATTTTTCACTCTTCTACATCCCTTGTAATCGACCATTCTAAATATCTAAGTGTACTAAAATAGAAACTTATTGTTAGAACTGTTAAAAAACCATTGTTTATACTTGACTGAGTTATCGGTGTTGCCAGCTTTAGTTGTTTTTCGGTAAATAATATTTGGATAGATCTAAAATACTAATATTTATTTCTTTGAAAACAGCTGAATTTAGAAAAAAAATATTACATTTTTATTCTGTCTACGTTTTTATACCTCATCTATAAATATGTGTATTATTTTCTCGGATACCCTTGTATTCGAATTCTGTTCTACTCGTACTAATAGAGAATAAATAACAACTTTTATCAATATCTTTCAAATATATGTTCATATTGACAGTTGCATTAGAGCTAGTGAATTTAGTGAAAAAGTAAAACCAAAGTAAAAATCGTAATTAAGAATAACAGATTATACAACAAATTAAAACCATTGGAGCTTTTGGAAATATATATACACCTAGGATCAAAATATTTATTTCCAACGTAGGGTTTTATTTCGACATACGCATTTTTATTAAGAACTTAATACCCTTTGTAATTCTTTCGTATCTATAAAGTCCACCGCACAAATTGATTTGGTTGATTTTGTTTGACCAACGTAATATACATTTTACCTCGTTCTTATAAATTTATTCATGAAATGGAGGATTAAAATATAAAGTGGCAGGCCACATGATGTATTGGTCAATTTAATAAATACTCTTGTTTACGTGCTGTTGAGGGAAAAACCTTTTTTAAAAATAGATTTGCAAATGATTAATCAATACCGTATTTTTTAGGTTTACTCGTTTAATTTATTCATGGAAGGGGGATTATACTGGCGATTATATTACTCAACTGTAAGCAGACTCGATTTAGCTTTTAAGTACTCTGAAAAAATGTGCGTTTTTATAATTTTCACATTACATAAAATAATAATTGAAACTTGATATTGGGCAAGCGGATAATTTCTGATAGCAATATAGCCGCGCTTAAGTCCGTAATTTAATAGAAAACATTTTCGAGAGTTGCATCTCCTGTATGTCTCACATCCACACAGCGCACATACAGAGTGGGCCACAGAAAACACTCCTCCCCGATATTTGGCAGTATTCATTAGATTTTAAGGAAATGCTGAAAAACGTCGATTTTTGTTCTAAGGGGGACACATTTTTACAATACAGACTTCTGCCAATTGTCAACTTTGTCAAATTTTAAATTGGGAATATACCGTGTGAGCACGTCATTAGAAAGGTATTTCCATGGAATATTCAGGCATATGATTATCCACGATTTTTTTCGACCATTTTTTACACCGTTTTTGCAAAAAAAAGTCTTAAATAATTTAAAGTGCAACACCTCTGAAAAATGAAACGCAACGCCTATGTTTTGCTAATGTTTTTAATTGTTTCTTTCACAAAAATTAGTAATTTTATACTAAAACAGTTTGTTTAACTTGTTATTAGTTAATCAATTTAGGTATTTTTTGAATAGTTCCAAAATGGTATATTCTATTGCAGAACGAGAAGAGATTATTTCCATATTTTTTGAAAACGGGAAGTGTGCAAGAAGAACAGCCAATTTATTTAATCAGCTTCATGAAGACAAGCAACTTCATCACTCATACGTATTAGAGCTGATGAGAAAATTTCATCAAACAGGTTCAGTAGCTAATAAAAAAAAGAACTATGAAAATCGTATTAGGATTGAAGAAGCAGAAGTAGCAATTTTAGGTTATATTAATGTAGATCCTACAAGTACCAGAAAATTGGCTGAAGAATCTCGTTTTTCGCGCACTACCGTTCGTAGGGTTTTGAAACATCATAAATTTAATTCCTACAAGATACATTTGGTACAAAAAATAAATGAAAATGACCCAGACAGACGACTATAGTTTTGTGGGATTGTGACTAACAAAATAAATACTAATGCAAACATTTTATTCAATATTTGTTTTTCAGATGAATGTTCCTTTTTTGTAAATGGTACCGTAAATCGACACAATTGCCGTTACTAGGCTGAAGAAAGTCCTAGAGTATTCCACGAAACATATAACCAGTATCCTCTTAAATTAAACGTGTGGGCAGGAATTTATGGTGATCGTATTGTTAGGCCATTTGAATTTGGACGGATTAAACATATCTCGAATTATTAGAGGACACTATTGATCCGGCTCTCACAGATACAATCGGAAATCATAATAGGTACTATTTTTCCAACAAGACGGCGCACCTTTACATTATAGTAGAGCTGTAAGGCAATATCTTAATGAACGATTTCCTAGGCAATCGATTGGAAGAAGAGATTTTATTAAATAGCCTGCAAGTACTCCCGATTTAACTCTCCTGGATTTCTTTTGTGGCATTATTTAAAGAGCAAAATTTATAAAACCGAACTAGCATCGTTGGAAGAACTGAGACGACGAATAGTACATGAAATAGTACATGAATGCAGTCTAATAATCACTGCAAAAATTGTTTTAATTTACTTTTGATGTGAAAGAAACATTTAAAACATTATCAAAATATAGGGGTTGCGTTTCATTTTTAAGAGGTGTAGCACTTTAAATTATTTAAGACTTTTTTTTTGCAAAAACTTACGCTTATCCATATTCCTTGAAGAATAGTTATTAGGGTTCGTTTTTATTTATGTTCTTAGATATTATGCCTTTTTTGCAATATTAAAATTCATGGTACTAAACTTACAATTATTATTTAACTATTTAACAATAATTTAATCACCTTGCAAATAAAGTTTTTTTTTCACTTAATTATGCTCATTAAGCATTTTTAGAGAGTTTTAGAGAAATTAAATAATATTGAATAATAATAAGTGTCATGCTTGTTTCTTTATTTAGCTTGACATTGTTGAGATCACTACCAAATACAATAATCTTTTAATCGTTTAAGAAGTATTAAATAATTTTGACATGTACATTTTTACAGTCTTTTGCATCTCTCTGTTTGGTCATCCTAACACCCCTTAACATTAATATGCCTGTTGGAACCTCCATCAAATATTTTATTTTTTATATGTCGTTTTACAAATAATAAACTAAAATCAGCATAACACAAAAAAAGTTTAGTCACATTCCGCCGTCAATATTGTACGGCATTGAACCAGTTTGTAGTGCGAGGGATAATCATTGAAATCGTAAAAAAATATGTTCTCTAAAAATAACTTTAGTACAAATTAAGTACATTTATCAAAAACTGTAATACTGAAAATTCATTAAAAACTACTTTCAAATATGCAATCTTATCTTTCTGCCTTAAAAAAATAACTTATTTATACTCCTGCACCCATAATTAATGTATTTTCTAATAGGTTTATTTCATGTACGAGGTGCTACCCAAAAGTGGGTGCAACATGACAATGCACCTTTCGACACTTCGATCCTGACAATGTTTTTGCACAAAAACAACATACCTGTTGTGGTCCATCCATCCTACTCACCCGATCTAATACCATACGAGTTTTCGTATCTCGAATCATGAAATCCAGGTTTAAAGGACGTCATTTTGACATCAAGGAAATTCCAAAGGAATCGCAGGATGCATTAAAGGCAATAACTTCAACCCATTTCGAGGAATGCTTTCAGACATGGCAGAAACGCTGGCAACGCTGTGTATACCCAAAGGTTGACTACTTTGAAGGAAATTATGAAATTTTTCACTAAAAATATTTACTTTGCTGTTCTTAAATAATTCCTTGAACTTTTGGGTACCACCTCATATTATTTCCATAAGAGCCCGTTGTATTTTCAGTATTGGTAACAATTAAAAAATAATTTAGTTTAACAGAATGTTAGAAATATCGAATATGTATTGCTTTTTGATACGATTCATTTACAACAAATTTTAAGAACAAATCGGCCTTCAATACGATGTGTTACCCTGTATATAAGTCATGTTACAATAGTGCAATGTTATTTTTCTTAAAAGCTGTACCTTTTAACGAAAACAAATACTTAATTGGCGACTTAAGTAGATGAGCCTATATTACAAATGATAATTATATATTTTAAAATTTTAGTTTTTGTTACCTTCCTAGTTTAATATGATTTAATATGATCAGTATTATTTGTATATTTTTATTTATACAATATGTCCCCTAAGTTGGAATCATATGGAAAACTTTTTTATTATTATTTTTAGGAAAAAAAGTTATTCTTCATAAAAAGTTGTGCATTATCTAAAACCTAGAATACAGTCATCAAATATCAAATTTTTGCATATTGAAACGTAATTTTTAATTCTGATCACCTTTTTTTAGTAACATTTTTCGATATCGTCAAATTTAAAGGTACTTTACTCTTGAGTAAAACTCATATTTTTTGACAAACCTCGTATATCACTGAAAAAATTTAATATTTGATGACTGTATTCTAGGTTTTAGATAATGCAGAACTTTTTATGAAGAATAACTTTTTTTCCTAAAATTAATAATAAAAAAGTTTTCCATATGATTCAAACTTGGGGGACATATTGTATATCTTCTATTTCACCGACTAAAATTTAAAGTCATAAATTATAAGAACTTCAATAATATTCGTTAGCATAATAATCGTAACTACATAGAAAATTCAATTTTTAATACAAAAACTTGCAGGAAGAGAATAGATATGATATTACTCATTCGAAGGCGATAAGATTACAATTATGCGTTAAACTAAAATAGTTGTCAGTTTCTCAATAGCAATATTAGTGTGAAAATATAAAAAGTGATTTTTGTTAAATATGAGTGAATTGGACCAAGAAATCGATTCCGGAATAAAATGGCTCATTGATTTATTGGATAGTGATTTATTGGAGCCCATTACAAAAATTCTCAAAAAAGAAATTCAACTTCGTCGTGAGTAAGATGCAAGACTTCATTTAGCAAAGTCAATTATACTTTGTATAGTGCAGAGAAGTCGCCAAGACTTCACTTTTCTTTTGTCTGAAATTGGTGTGCAATTATGTGCCAAACTGGATCATAAAAGTATAGGCGCAGAGCTGAAGAATTACTTGGATCAAATATTTAACATTTTGTTCCATACCGTCAACAACGAAGTAATCGAAAGTATCATTACAACAGAAAAAACAATTTTTATAAACGTAATGAGCCAAATATACGTTTATAATATTTATACCAGCAACCAATTTTTTAATAAAGTCTGTGGCCGTCTTCTGGATACATGTGATGAAAATCACGCGGAGTACTTGAGAATTTTATGTACATCACTGACCCGCTGCCCAGGTAATAAAATTGTACTAACACGTGAAAATGAAGGAAAATTAAAAAAAATTAGAAATGATGTTGCAAATCCCTTACTTAAACACAGAATTAATGAGGTGCTTGAAACAAATCAAAACTTGCAGCACAAGTCAAACCACAAAAAGTGAAAAAATAAAATTAAATATTTAACAGGTACCTTTTACTGATTGAATACTATAAAATGTATTATAATGAAGTAAGTGTATTTTTGTCAATTATTCACTATGGTATCCTAATTTTAGATTATATGCTACTTTTCCTTCGTAATACAAATGTATAAGCAAATATGTCTTTTTATATAGTACTAATAATAGTACCCACAGCAAGATCCCTATCCATGAATATGCTGCTAATATTATTTGCTATTATTATGCTAACTAAATTGTACATTAAATGAAGACAGTGTAAAAAATTTTCAAAAATGTAGGTATTAACAAACGACGCATCTAATAATCACTAGTATAAGCTAAATGACAATATATGGATATTATTTGAGAAAAGATTTGAAAGGTCTGTAGCCTAAAATCAGTGGAAAATCGATGTATTGTCCGAGTATTAATAATTCATTATGAAAATAAAATAAATATAGTATTTTGGAAGATAAAAATATAAAAAATAACATTCATGATTTTTTACGAAATGACTGCCCTAAATATTACAAAAAATTATTTATATTAAACCCCAACTAATTCAAGCAGCCTATAGTCAAAAAATATTTTCTGTCAATAATAATTTTTAATATAAATTAAAAAATCTGTTTAAGAATATAGAAACAATTTTTGTGGAAAAATACGAAAACTATTTCTATTTGTTGTAAATTATTTTCAAATATCTCAATTTTAAACTATTTCACTATTTTCAAGTAATATCAGAAAGGTTTTTCAATAACTATAGATTCTTGAATTACGGCCCTAATTGCGTAAAGTGTATTTCTTATTCTATGGTAGTTATTACAAACTTGGAAATTTTTATAAGCTTTATAAAATACGAATGCATCACCAATTATATCGATGATAGACATTCTCGACTGATACGAAACTTAACTTTTTCAATAATTGTAATTATAATCCAGGTGTTCATAGTTAGCCAAAGGGAGCATTCAGAATGTCCTGATGGATACTTATTTTTACCGACAACCGCCTTATATAAATTGAGGTTGGGCCCTAAGGTGTCAAAGTAATGACAGAATACTTGAAGTAATTGGTGTGGTATTGCTCTCCACGTAAAAGTGCTGTTGGATTTTTCATGGCAAATTATATATTACTGTAAAATTTGTAGGTTGGGATTATGGCTTACATTTTTAAAACATTTTTTCACAAAACATTTTTTCACTTTCAGAAAAAGTAAGTACCATTTTGTATCATCTTTGCAAAACAATCATGTATCATAAATATTTCTGATATCCAAGTTCAAGTAACCTGATAATATTGGAAGCTTGTGTATGATCTGTAGTTTTAATTAAGGTTATTTAAGGTTATAAATTTGTATAGATAAATTGTATAAAAATAATACACACATCAAGGCAACAATTCTACAAATACAAACACAGCTATAGCAATAGTACTAGTAAAAGTAAAAATTTTCAGTGATGAAAATTTCAAATATATTTTAGAATATTCTATATTAAGAAAAAAATATATTTAATAACAATTTTATGATATCGTCTTGAATCCATAACTTTCTTCGTTTTTAAGATTATGCTATATTTTTTCTATGCCTATAAATAACAAAATAAAATACTAGTTCTCTGGGAGAATTACTATTTAAAAATATTTTTTCAATACATTCTATATATAATAACATAATGCGTGTCCCCGAAAACTATTATAAGATTTATTCTTATCTTAAAAAGGGTTCTATTTATATCTTTATATAGATTAGATTTATTATTATCTACCTATTTATTCTTTCTTGGTAATAATAAACTGAATACACTTTTTTGTTAACTACGTTATCATCATTAGATAATCTTAACATACGAAGTTACCTATGTATACCATTACTAATGTTCTATCATTAATTTTTTATCTTCTCTAGATTTACTCTATATTTACTTCTATATTGTTGAAAATTATAGTTAGAAATATGAAAATTTTCATGTTAATCAAATTAATTTTTTAGAGAACCCTATCAAATTAATTTTTTAGAACCCTGTGAATACATATGTCTAAAAATATAATTATTAACAAAAAATCGTGTCCCCCCATCAACTGAATATTATCAAAAGTTTGAAGGAGAATCATGTACTTTATCTAAAGACTGGCGAAAGAGTTGATAATTTCATCAAATCAGGTCGTTACAAGAAGTTAGAAAAAACACTTTAACAAAGATGGTCATTAACTTTAAAAACCCTATTGACAGCAGTAATAGAATAACTATAGATAGTCTTAAGTTAATTACAAAAATTAATGATAGAAGATTGGATCATTTCCTGATGATACTCACATAGTTAGCGAAACAGTAGTAGACATATAAAAATATCTCTTGACATTGTTTGTGTCTGTTGTATTTGTTATTACATTTAATTACCAACCATATTGTAACTAAACTATTAACATAATTGAAATAATGAATATAATAATCTTATTTTATTAAAATAATTACTCGTTAACGGTTTTAAAATCCCTTTTATCAATTTAAATAAAAAAGTGTTTTTAAGGTTAATAGAGCAATTTTATATTTAATTGCTATATTTTATACAGTTCATGTTGAAGGAGAGGATTAACGTAAATTGCCGTCCATTTTGCGCGAACAGGCTTATAATATTTCTTGAGAAACTCAGAAAATAGTCCAATTTATGCTGATGTATGGAGCACAATTCGTCTGTACAGGAAAGTTTGCTGCTGGCATGTTTTCTGCCCGTCTAAACGACCCTGAATGAATGGATTCTGAAATGGCTCGATTCAGGACTAGCTATCTGGATTTCTATAAAAAAATATAAATAGCCTCATCTATTTAAGGCCGTATATAGTTTTTACTAATTTGAATATTTTAAAATTCGTTTAATTATTACAAAAATATGTCTATCTAGTTTATTTAAAAGAAGAGAAGTAAGAGAGAAATCAAAATAGACTACTTAGTTTAATATATATTTTATCGAAAACTATAAAGCACAAATAAATTTAAAAAAACGTAAAATTGGATAATCAAATACGTTCGAAGTGTATGTTTAATACAAATTTAGAAGGAACGCTACAAAAAGAAGACAGAACTCTGGTGCTCTTGGCGGCCATTCGAGAGGTCTAAGGTGAACAAGAAGCCGAGGCAACGATATCGCATCAAAATGAAAATTCTATACGGATATATACAATATGTCCCCCTAAGTTGGAATCATATGGAAAACTTTTTTATTATTAATTTTAGGAAAAAAAGTTATTCTTTATAAAAAGTTCTGCATTATCTAAAACCTAGAATACAGTCCCCAAATATCAAATTTTTTCAGTGGTATTCGAGGTTTGTCAAAAAATATGAGTTTTACTCAAGAGTAAAGTACCTTTAAATTTGACAACATCGAAAAGCTTTTTTTAGTAACATTTTTATTTACAATCTGTTAATAGCGTTAACAATAAATAAATTTCATGACAATTTTGGATTATGACATGCAGGGATTCTCTCCAATTGAGAGACTTCCTCTCTAAAATCTAATTAACAATGTTAATAAATGAATGGCATAACTACACTAACTTAATTAAATAATTTTCATGTAAATGTGTCTGTTAAGTCTGTAAGTCACGCACTAGAACATTAAAATGCGCACTAGTTTTGTTTTTGTATTTTTCACTGTACTTTGTGACTTCAGCTCTTATAGAAGGAATTTAGAGGTCCTTTTCTATTAAGTTGTTTGGGACGTACCAGGGTGCATTGGTGATTATTCGGAGTATTTGGTTCTCGAATCTTTGTATGATGTCCAAATTTGAGTTGCTAGCAGATCCCCATAGTTTGAATGCCATATGTCCATATTGGTTTTATTATGGCTTTGTATATTAACATTTTGTTTGTTAAGTTTAATTGCGATTTTCTGCCAATGAGCCAGTACAGTTGTCGAAGTTTGAAACCCAGTTACTTTCGTTTTGTAAATATATGCGATTTCCATGTCAGTCTTTTGTCAAGATGTAAATCTAGATATTTAACTTCGTTTTTCTGGATTAGTGGTTGATCATTTAATTGTGCTGATGGACATGTATCTTTTGATTTGGTCTCATTCCCTCGAATTTTCCATTTTCGTAACCATGTGTTAATTTTGTAGAAGCTAGCTTGTAGGTTTCCTGAAGCAATCACTGGATCATGGTGAGATGCCAACAGTGCGGTGTCATCTGCGAAAGTCGCTGTTGTTGTGGTTGTTGAGGTTGGTAGATCTGCAGTGAACAGCTGATAGAGCATCGGGCCTAACACACTGTCTTGCGGTACTCCTGATTCAGATATAAGTCTGAACCTTCTGATGCGATGTAACCCTGTTTTCTCTTGGTGCTTGTGGCTTTCGTTCTCTAATTTTGGGATATGTTTTCTCTTGCAACTGCTTATGTACAATGCATCCTCTATAGTTTGCGAGCGTGCTTTTCTCCACAATTCACACATTTGATGCCTTACAGAAAAATATTTAATTTAAAATAATTTTTGTAATATTTTAAAATATTATTTTATTATTTTAAATAAACAATTATGATCATTTTAATGATATATTTGCGACTAAGTACGCACTATGAAGATTTATAAACGGGTTTTAGAATAAAACATCTGCCATCATCTCATTGAAAATAATTAGTGATAATATAAAAACAAAATCTAACTGTCCATATATTAACGTAATTGTCGTGGGGAATTAGTATTGTTTGTACATATAAAGCTTAATTAATAAGGGTGACTCATTAAGTATGTTAAATGAATGCCACGACTTTATTAAGCGCTGCCAAAGAATATTAACAAAACAATTTTACAGGGTCATACAATTTACGTGAGTTGAAAATTAATAAAGCCTTTCCTAGAATAAGTGTATTACTCAACTTACCCCCTTACACGAAATTTTAATCCAAAGAAATTAAAATTGAATTTTTCTTTTTTATCTCAAATTGATATTGTACCATTTGAAACAATACGTATGTAACGACTTATTGTAAAATTCATAGCTCACTAAAAAATAGAAATGTTATAAATATTCAAAAAAATGCCCGCAAGGAACCATAATTAACACATATTTGAGCATTTATATTCAGATACATAGCACTGAATGAATTGATATTTTGGCTATCAAATACTATATTTTTTTTTATATATTTTCGGTGTTGGACCAGAGTGACACCATTGCTCAAATGTTAGTAATTTTAATTACGTTATTTCTGAATTAAACTATTAGTTTTGTCTAGATATATTAGTAAAAATACAGTGGAGGTTTTTTTTTGAATTTTTATGTCACTTCTTGATCGAGAATTTTAGAATTGTAGAATTCTTTTTCCTATGCTATCAACCAAGTATTTGTCCTATATGGGGAAAACTGAGTCAGTACATTTTACGGCGTTGTACAAATTCTTAAATGTTTCGCGGGAAATATCCTATATTTTTATTAAAAAATTTGTAAAATTTTAAATGTTTATTGAACAGTCTTCTATGTATCATTTTACCGCGAAAGAGATAATTATTATCATGCATATTTTCGGAGATATTACGTAATTTAATGATTTCTAAAAATTACCATCTCTTCTGTCTACCCTTTTCGTGGAACGATGGAAAAAAAGCGTTAGAAAAGAATCGGACATTGAATGATAAACGATACCCGTTGAGCGACTACACAAACACACATTCGTGATGAGAACCTTTCTTTCTGTACTCACGGAATCGAAAAAATCTGTCTTTGATGTTCTTAAATGTTCACACATCTTCTTGTTGAAACCGGGTCGTTTATAACGCATTTCCAAGTCATTGAAAAACAATGCAGGTATTTTTAACCCAGTTTGAATTCTGCAGGATTCGACTGCCAAAAAAAAGCGACACGAAAATAGTTGAAGAACAAAAGAGCGGAGATTTTTGCTATTCTTTCAAAGTGACTAAAGCGTATTTAATTGGTTGATGCTTGTGCGGATGTTTTTTGACGAATATTTTAGGAAGGTTTATGCTGTCGGTTTCGCCGATTTCATCCTGATATTAGAAATGTTTCTTTAGAATTTTGTATAAATGGTTATTTATGCCTAAAACAGTTATTTGGAATTTTAGTAATAAAAACTAAAATTTTGGTAAATAGGTATCGTGTATATAAAAAACGTACAGGGTGATACTAGGCATCCAAATTTGATATCACCATTGTCATGACAAGTACCCAAACAAGTTAAATATGGGGTTTCAAAATCTTTAAATGTATTGTGATGGGGATGTTTATTATAGTTATGTTTGTGAGGCGCCCCAATTTAGTAATGCCCGGTATTTAACATGAGATGCAATTGACTATTTAATCTGAGGGTGAGTTCAAATAAAAGTTTGGTTTAACAATATAACTATCTAAATTTATTTTTAAACAAAGGAGAAGTAAACAAAATAATAAATAATATTAAAATCGACGACAATTACCACTTTGTAGTTCTTTGTGCTGTAAGTAAAATTCCAATTTTTCTCACTTCCTATGTGTCAATTCAAATATCCATCAAACCTAGGCTGTTGATCCAAATAAAGTTTTTCACAATATCCAAAAATTTCAAATTTCACCTTCTTATAGAAGTGCATCCACAACAGGTAAGGTTTTTTTACTTCTATTGATAATACTATTGTCTATTCTTATAATTTTCCTTTTTATGTTAAACACTTTTTGGTTATGTTTAAAATTGTCTTTATAATGTTAAATAACATTAACTGACTACTTCAGTTATATACTATCAAGTAATATTAAGAAAATTTAATGTGATTATTAATTTTAATTTTAGATACTGTAATAATTTTGAATTTCTTACTAACAAGTTTGTTTTGTCTTTCAGGTCACGAACAGAAAACAGCTCCGTCAAATTCCGACCGAGCTAAAATAGTTTTCCGAAATCATAGCATTAGTTATGTTTAATTTTTTTTTTAGGTTTGACACTTAGTCATTTAAACTTTATAAAATTGTTGGTTACAAATTACAATTATTTGTATTTTGGTATTATAAGTTTTATTTCTACATTAAAATTTAGTTTATTATTCAGATACAGCAAAGTCTAATTTTTTTACAATGAATTACTCTCATTTTCTTATAATTAAAAAATTTTAAATTCTTTCGTATTTCTAATTAATAAACAAAGTTTAATTAAGAATTTCTATTAATTTGTAGAATTATGGTTAGTTAAAGTATTATCAATATTTCATAAAAAATCTTTGCAAATGTTCTTATATTGTTTTAACAAATTTTATTTGATTCATGTGTTCCTACATTAATTCTTGTTTAATCCTTAATTAAATTATTTGATTTCTTCAGTTACAATTTATAGCTTTCTTCATTATGTTAAACCATTTCAAAGGTATGTTTTTTTTAAATTGAAATCCCTGTATATTCCTAGAGTATTTATTTATTTCGAATTTTAATTATAAAAAATATATTTTTGATAAACATGTACAGTTATTTTTAGGGTTTCTACACCTTAATTAGTTGATATAATCTAATACCAGATAAATAAATATAGGCTATAGGAGTGTATCAGAAAAATGCCCATATCGAAGTAGTCAAGAAAAAAATATTTTCATAGAGTACATGCCTTTTTTTTGGTACACTTTTATTGATATCATAATAAAAACCCAGATATTTGCCTTCGTACCTATATTTGTAAACGATAACATCGTTTTTGTTTTTTTTTAATATTACCTTTTTAAAGTAGTTAATGATACTATTTTATTTAAGTTATACAATAATGAAATCAAGATATTAATTACTAGTGGTTTTGTTAAAATTTTACTAATTAAAGCAAATTTAAATTATTTAATTAAAAACTAGAACAAAAATATATTACGAAAACTCATAGATTAAGTATCAGGGTGAATCATAAACATAACTAAAAATAATATTATTTAAAGTGCTTAAAATCTTAATATTTCGTTCAATAACATGGGGGCTAACATTTTCCTAATTATATTCAAGAGGTTTAAGTTGAAATATTTTATTTTGTTTTTTAACAATATTATGACTAATTTATGAATTTACAGGTACAAATTAGAAAATTATATTTTGTATCAATTTATTCTGATCCAACATGTTAATAGAGCGAAGTAGGTTCTAGTAAGTATTTTAAGATGGTTTTCCGGAATTTTATACTTATTTTCCAACATAATAAATGTAAAAGTATTAAAAAAAAATTCTGATGAGATTACATCTGCAGAGTTCCTTTCGAAAAATTATTATTTTAAGTTGTCTTTCAATTAGAAATATAAATTTTGAACAACAGCAAACAACCATTTGAGTTATAGGGTACTCTATTTATTTGATAGCTGACATTTAATTATATTTATAAAAAATTATTAACTTAAACACTTTTTAAATTCTATTATATTTTTTTTAAATATCTTTGTATACAAATGTTCATGTAAAAAGAACTACATCTAGAAACCTAAAAATAAAAAAATATTATTCCTAGATAGTTTAACATTTATTTATCAAGTTTTACCCTATATATCGCCAGTTAGTAACTCATATTTAATTATAAGAAGAATATAAGAAGTTTAGTTTAGGGAGTTTTTTGAACCTTTAATTATACTACATAATTTAGTTAATCAAAGAGCGCTACTGGATTTGTACATTCTTTTAGGAGTTGTTTTTTCCTTTTTTTCTTGTAAAATATTAATTTGGGAGGTACAATCATCATATTTAGGCAAAGAATAGACGGCACAAGGAGATAATCATACATAGAAAACATTTTATAGTACGAAAATAGCCATTGACCTTTTTTTCTAACCATGTATGACTAGAAAAAATGTTTACGAGTGGCGTATAAAAATAAAAATGGGTGAAATGTTATTGAAAATTACCTCAGTGTATCGATTAACACTTTTAGCTTATTTTGAAATTATGATTTCAAAAACAAGTGTAATTTGCTTACACCAGAAATCCGTAGCAAAATTCGTAGATTTTTTTTTGCTTAAGTTAGAAAGAGCAAGAAATCCAAAACTTCCCCTACCTTATAAAACAATTTTACCAGAAAATATTTTGAATATTTTCAAGGCACAGATTTTAGTTTTAGCATCAGATATATAATAATTTGAATACATTTATTTTCTTTTGTTTGAGATCTCCTGTAAATATATTTTAGCCTTAAGAGTTCAACTAGAGATTATATTTAAAATTAAAGACTTTACCCGAAGGTAACTCTTCTTATAATGTGTGCGCACATCTCCTTAAAAAAAGTTTGGAAAAATAGCTTGATATACGATACATCTATTATAATAAACAAACGCTTACATTTTTTAAAGAAATATATCGTGAAACAGAACTATTATAAATAAAGCCGCGCGAAGAAAAATAATCACACATAAAAAAGAACAAATATTAAAATATTGGTGAAAATGAAATATTTATATTTCATTTTGGCTGTACCTCGTCACAATGTATCGAAGTGAAATTCGGTGAAATTCCGTCTCCTATTTTGCTGATAACAAAGAGTGCAAAATTGAACTAATAAAATTAATATGTTTGGGCTGAGAAATTTAATTTTATAACACACCAGCCGAAATAAAACTCGCTACCAGGTCATTATTAGAATTTGTATATTATTAAAATACCTATATATTTCTTTAATTGAACGATTCACAATTTAAAATTATTGTAAAGAATACGTGTGCGAATTATCGAACTTCAATTTTACAATATACAATTTTATTTTCACATGCAATTGATTCCTGCTGATTTTTAGATGGTATTTAAAAAATATAAGATAATCTCAATATTATCTAATGTAATAATATATAGGGTGGCCCACTTACACTCGGGAGTTCAATATATCTGTCGACTTGTAAGATATTAAAAAATGTTTTGCACAACAATTGTACAGAGAGTCAAGACCAATATTCTAAAATTATTTTGAGATATGGGGTTGATTATTAAGCTCAGATAATATCAAAGTTATATTTTTGCCAAATATATAATGTTTTATTAAGATTACACCAAGTACTTTCAAAGATATTATTACTTGTCTGTGAAAATCTTTGTATATTTTAAAACAAAGCATAGTTATTAAAGCTGCTCGAAATAACACCTTTAACCGGTTTTTAAAAACCAAAATTGTAGTTTTCTTTCTTTACAATTGAAATAACTTGGTAAAAGTAATATTTTTATATAAATGATATAGAGTATTTTTAAAGTACTTTATATGGTGTTTGTTCTTCTTAAAAAACCAAATAGATCGTGAGTCGGTTTTTTAGGGTCCAATACACGAAAAATTTTAATTTTAACAAAACTGGACTAGAATAAAACACTGTGTCAATATGCTTTATTTACATCAATTTCAACAAAATACTCACATTAATGTGTCGATACTTTTAAATAATATACAGGCTATTACAATAACAAATGGAAAAGTAATTTTCAATTGGTCAGACTTTATGAAACGCCCTGTGTTTATTAAAATAATTTTAGTTACGTCGAGCTTGATTGTCTGCATAATTTTTATACAAAACTTCTTTTAGTCAGGACAATGGAGATCCAATTACGGAGTATAAGTCTAAGATTAATTATTTCTGCATTTGCAGTACAGGTAAATACCTTAATTAAACAAAGGAAAATGTAAAACCAATTAAATACATCCAAAAAAATTAATGATTTAACCATGAAGTAGTTCCGATTCATAGTAAAAAGTGCTTAGAGTAAAATAACGAAACATAAATAAAGTAAATAAAAGAGTATTCCTATAATATAACTTTTATGAAGCTTAAAACTAAATTAAATGATACAACTTTCGTTTAAAAACTATGCGAACACCAATAAATTTTCATCCACAATTCTTCATTATATTCCTTTTTTGTTATCAGACATATAACATAATACTCACGATTAAAGGGTTAATAATACACAGAATGATAATAACAAAAATGTTTGCAATAAGTTATAGGTCAGAAAATATTGCAGCTATCTATTTTATTGTTGAAACAATCATAGTTAGATCGATAAAAAATAATCTTGCGTAAGTGAGCCTTTCATTACTTAAATTGAACTTGCACTTTCTTAGAAATAAAATGCGTAGATTTTAGTAATTGTTCTTCATAAATGATTAATTTGTTAATCTAAGTTTCTATCTTTCCCCGTAAGAAGTAAAGAATATCTAATAGATGAGCAGCAAAAGCTAACAATGTTATAAAAGTTTCAGAAACCAGGGACGTGCTTACAGTTTTCTCCATTCTTATTAAAAGAATACATAAAGAAAAGCAGACGTCTTTAATTGGATATAGTTTAAACAACACAATCATTCTAATTAAAAATTATTATAATGTTAATATTATCTTTAATATTTATCTAAGATCTATTCAGATATATTCAATCTCTTGCCATATTTTTTTTTTTTTTGAATTATTAAATCAACGTATCAGAGTGGCGAGCTTTCACTTGGAGTACATTCGTTATAATTCTAGCCATAATTGGTGCCGATTAGAACTACTTATTCAATAAGCTACATAACAGTGTTACATAAAGATGTATGTACAATAAAATAGTGATTGCATAGAGGTACGAATTTACAGCGCGTCTCGAAAGTGGGACTTGATGCCGACCATGCCCCATTGAACGTGCAGTATAAAAGTATTGATTCAAGCAATACTATCAGCAACAATATACATATAAACAACGTCATTCTATCAAATTTTTCCATCAAAATCGATAACAACTAGAATCAACTCTTTTCTAAGTGAGTGTACCCTAAATTAAGAGTAGCTTACAAGTATTACTACGGTTGTACTCCAGAATAGATCACATATCTGTTGTTTGAAATTAAATAAACAGTATTAGTTATATAAATAGATTCATATAATTATGTACAACTGAAATTGTGCTAAAACTTAACACTGAAATAACTGACTGTTACGCACCTGATCGTGTTCAATTTACACAATTTACTGTTAACAAGATTGCAAAAGTTTTATGCACGAAAGTGTTCATGCAAAAACTTTTTTTTAATAGTATTTCGAAAGTAAACCTATTTGTGCTTTTAGATCTTGCAGTTGTAAAAGATCAGATTGGATTCAAGCTGGAATTTACATTGTGAGCTCTTGTTAAATGGAAATTTAAAAACTTTCCAAACTGAATCGAGAGTTATTGGCAAATGGAGAATGATTTTTTTTAAATTGTCAATAAAAATCACAACAGTACCAAATATATGGTAATACTTAGAGTTACTAAGATAGTAATATATTGCTCTATTTTATATCTGTATAATGGCCTAAAAGTTGAATTCTTCTTTAACTTTAAAACTATGCCTAGCAATTTAGAAAATTACCTACTGTAATTAACCAATAAACTTGTAAGACTGGAAATGTATTTTTCTTTCTTTTTATTTGGATTAAATAGCCTGAAACCTATGAAAACTAATTTAGTTTATTCATTAGCTGAATAAAATAATTAAATCTATTTTAAAACCAAGTGTCTACTTCCTATTGTCTATCACTTTATTACCTACTAGATCCTATCATCTGCAATTTACACTTGTAAAGTGGAGAGCATTTAATATCATCTTTAATACCATCTCCTGCACTTTATAATTACTATAAATATAATTATCAACAGCTTAGATTGATTTTGGATATCAGCAACAATAGTAGCTTTAGTTTCAATTTTAGAATTATTAATGTACTCAATGTGCTTCATTATTTCTGTTGGACCATACACGCTATCACCTGATATCGGAAATGGTATTATCTACTCCCTATATATCACTTTCTATGAGTGATCCCCAGAAAACTCTAGTGCAAAATCCCAATTTTAGGGGAAAAAATACGCAATTTTCGGGGAGCAGTAGTGTTTCGAAGTGTTATAGAAGTTGATTGTGCGAGGAAAAGTGTATGAAGCAATTTACGGTAAGCCAAGGAGCCCAGAAGTGGACCAAGAAATGATAGAAGTAAAAAACAGCGGGCGAAGATGATTGGAAAAAACCGGGACCTAGTAAAAGGGCTAAAAAACCCAAAGCTAAGGAAGATCTAGAGATAAAAAGTAAGAATCAATTATCTGCTTTAGTACAGTTTAAAGAAAAAGCTGACAAAATAGCGGGAATGGAGGAGATTAAGACTAAAAAGGCTCCACCAATAGTCATAGAAAACATACCAGAAGACCCAATCAAATTCATAAAACGGATTTAATAGAAATAAGATAAAAATCTTTACTGAAAATAAACAACAGAAAGATTTGTTAGTGAAATACTTGGATAAAAAAGAAACAAGTTACTATACCTATACGAACGAATCCGACAGATTGAATAGAGTGGGATTGAACGCTGTTTCAAACATCGACACATTAAAAAATGATATAGAAAAGACAGAAAACATAAAAAAAGGAAGGCGTAACACCGATGAAAAGTAAAGACCTCAATGCTCGAAGCTACAGTTACCTTGTTAATGGAAAGAGAGATGAGGATGTAAAATTACTATACAAAATCAGAGAAATAAATAACATAAAAATTAAATGGGTGCAGTACAGAAGAAACTCAATGCTACAATTGTCTGAGATTTCTGAAAAGGTAGTACTCGCTGGGAGCCAAATGTGCTAAATACGCTGGATGCCAAAGCAATTCCTCGAATTTTGCCATGGTTAAAACACTTGCCTAGATGAATGTCATTTTTTTATTGCAATCCGGGTCTTTTCTCACGAAGTTTTTCATCCAATTAATCTGAAAAGATTGGGCAATATTTTGAGTTGATTGATCTGCTTCGGAGCTGAACAGCCAGCTTCTGTCCAATGCAGTCGTTCTTGTTTCAATTTGGGATTATGGTAGTAGATCAAAGTTTCATGGGTAGTTATGAAATGACGCACAAAATTAAATTTGTTCCACTTAAAACTATCCAAATTTGTTATGATTAAGTTTTTGTTGAATTGTTAACGAATGCGACAGCAGTTATCCAAATAACTTACTCATGTGTAATTCTTTATGTAAAATATGTCTTATATGTTCATATAAGATGACTATGATATCAGCAATTTCACGCTTTCTTGAATATTTATAAACAATTTTGATGTATTTGTTCAATCTTTTGTGATGTTGATGCTGTTATTGGGCGTCCTCTAAGATAATCATCCTCATCGCTAATACGATCACTTTTAAACAAGTTAGTTCCCTTGTATACCATTCTTTGTGAAATACCTGATTCACCCAAAACATTTACCAGGTCTACATGAATTGCCTTTAGTCTTAAACCATTTTTTTATAAGGAATTTAATCAGAGCACGAAATTGATATTTTCTTTATTTCTTTATTTATTTGTTTTTATTTAACGTCGGTCTAGTTCTGCGACCAGAGCTGATCACCGACGCCGGGAGCACGCTACCCCTAACCGGAAATTTTGCCGAATCCTCAAGTATTCCAACCAGAGGTAGGGATCTTTAACGAGCCCAACATCCTTGGACTCGGGACCGACAGTCTCCTCCGAAAGACGGCATATCTCCACTATACCTCGTGCTCATTGGTATATTATATTTTCTATTTTTAAAAAATTACATTGACAGGACACGGCAACTTCAAATGGCTTTCAACCAAAGCCTAAATTTACAGATTGACATGACTTTTTGGGTATATTCGTATGAAAGATGGAATATTAAAATATCCCAGAAATTTTAGTTCTACTACTGACGTATAGATGCACGAACTTTTCACTCAACCTGCACCATTACATAGCTAGATAAGTAAATACCTAATGTAGATGAACGTGAATCATGGACTGAAATATATTTATAATAGGAAAAATGTTTCATTAGATTAAATCTGCGATAACTAGAAATAAGAATTACTAAAGAATCAATTAAGATTTTATATAGAACAAGTAAATTCCAAACAATACAGAAGACAATCGGGTAAACCATCATTTATCATAATTCTCCTGGAACAAACGTTTCTCAAAATGGGTTTCGTTGATTGTGTAAACGATAGGTTGTTACAATAAACTTTTATAGTGGAAACGATCCCGAGGCGCCCATAATTGAAAACGAAGATGCTTCTGACTAAATTTGCGATACGGATATTTACATATACCATAACATCGTGAGACAATTTGCATTTCATTTCTCATTAATATAATTTCCAGTTTTCGACTATATTGAACGATTATTCATACTTCGCTATGGATGCAGAATTAATGTTCTTTGTTTTTTGTCATAAAGTCGATTTAATGTGAAAATTATACGCTGCTTGAACACAACGTGAGAATTGGTTCACTTTCGAAAGCCATTAGTTCCAAGAGCACCCCGTTAATGATAATTTAAAGCTTTATATTATTTGCTGTATTTACTAACACATAAGGTAAAATTAAAAGAAGATAAGGAGAAAATATCCCTCAAAAAATGGATACGAGCATATTATTAGAAAGCCCTTGCAATATGAGGAAAATATTAAGTTTTTGGTAATTATGGACAAGTGAAAAAGTGAATGTCTCCAAATGAAATCAACTACATGCAGCCAATAAATAGAGAAGCTGACTTCCGTAAGCTTTAAGCAATAATTACTTAAAATCATAAAGCTTATAAAAGCAAAAATATAGAGCAGAAATGAAAGTAGTAACAAAATTAACAAAAACTGGGAAGTGATACATGAGACAAACATGTAAAATAGATAACATAAGCAAATTTAAAAAGAGAATGAAAGGAGCTTATAGCAAGCATGGCCAATAATATTGGAAGATTATAAAAGACAAATGGCTCAATGGAAGAAAAATATTTGGATGACCAAGAAAAAGATGGAATAACGACATGTGAATCATGTAAAACCATGGACGAAGAAGAAGATACACCTCTTATTTTATATGTTGAGACTGGATTGTGTAAAAGATTGGAGCAAAAATGTATCTACCTGATACCAAAATAACAATTTCAATTCAATTACAAATTTTAAATTATATATATGGCTTTTAAACATTTTTTTTTTAATTCAAATCACGTTACAAATCTACCAGTGCCTATAAAACACTAAAAAAAAGTAGAAAACTAAAGTAAGTGAATATATGAATTAAGTAATAAAAATGAAGTTGCCATATTATTACATGATTGGCACTGAACCCACTCTTCTTTTCACAGAACTTACAAAGATTTTTTGATCTTCGTCGCTGAAGGGACTATCATTAGATATTTCAAAAATCATATTTAATTCTTATTTTGTTTAGATATATCGAACGCTAAGCAAAACAATCCATATCAATCCAAAATACTTTCTATTTCTAAGGTATATTCAACTAACGCATTTTCTAGTTCATTCCAAAAAAAACAGCATTTTTTCACATTCTTATTAAGACAATACTTTCAAGATATCAATTCAGTTTTACATATCTTTTCAAGGTTGTTTGGGGTACTCCATGCTACTTCTAACGTTTTTTGTAACAAATGACTTTACTTTACTGATTAAATGGTCGTTTTACAGAGAAACTAAACAATGTTCACGGTTTTATCCAGAAAAATGTATTTATACATTTCATTTCCCTTTTATACTTATTTCTCCAGGCTAAAGCAAATTGTTAATTAAAGTTTTTTTATTAAATATATTAAGCATGCTAGAATATAAATACAGAAAAAAAAGTAGCTCTTCGCTTTTTGTTTATTCAATTAGTGAGTGTTATAAAAAAACTTAAAATAAATAAAAAAAAATCTCCAATTCAATTTAATTAAAAAAATAAAATATGGGTTATGAAAAATTTTTCATTAACTATTACACGTACTAAAAGAAAATATTATGCAAATAGTATTTCATTTCCTTTATCCGTGATTCGCTTTATTATTATTTTTTCTTCTTATCGTCCTCCCTTTCAATAAATTTTAACTTGGCAATAACGTTACGAGAAATATACAGGAAATTGAATGAATCTTTTCCATGTTTCTAATTTGATTAAAGCAGGAGTTTGAGTTTCTTTTAAGATTGTAAAAAATACCATTATTAAATAAAAACAAGAAGTAAAAAATTCCGATCTTTAAGATTATCAGTACCTATCGAATAAAGCTTAGAAGCTGAAATTGAGCTTCTGAATTTATAATTCTTAAGAAGGACCAAGATATTTCAATATGATCGATGTCTTTTATACTTCGTTATTCTTATTATTGAATTTTTCTTTGAAGATAATAATTGGATTTTATATGTTTCTTTGTAATAATTTTAGAGCATGATTGAAATTACTATAGTATATATCCAGCAAGGGAAAAAAAAACTTTTAACAGAGGATGTTTGAATTCATTATATTAAATTTAGTACTGATTTCTTTATTTAGGTTTTCTTAACATGCTTTTGAATTTTAGTTGTTTCCTTTTTTTTATACGATCAAGATTTATTTTTCTAATCCTCAATTTACCTTTTTAAACTTTTTTTCGAGTATTTGAAATATCGTTTTACTGCTAATCGGTTGAAATTAAAAAAAAGTTTTTTTTAACACTAAGATAGTGTTATCTTATTAAAACTGATCTTAAGATCGTTCATTAATGTTTTTCTCATAATTATTAAAACTAGGTACTTATCAATACTAAAGTCCTTTCCTCGTGCTACTTAGCAAACCTTTTAATCTCTTCTCTTATTGTTGGTATACCGAGATTTATATGAATATCTTCATTTCTTACATACCATGGGGCACGCAAGAGTTTATTCTGGAAAGTCTGTATAATTTTGATGTTGCTCTACTTAGTACATCCCGATAATTGTATACCATATAACCAAACCGATATAAATACCTTATTATATAGTAGGATTTTATTATGTAAAGATAGATTTGAGTTTCTACCAATAATCCATCTGTACTATCTGTATTTTAGATCCAGTTTTCTTTTTTACTTTTTAACATGAACTTTCCATCTTAATTTTGGATCTAGAATCATACCAAGGTATTTTCCATTGTTGCTGTATCAACACTTGTACCATTTATTTCTATCGGTATGTAGTCTACTATTTTTTTGTTAGTGAAATTTATTTGAATAGATTTAAGCTCATTCAACATAATTTTCCATTTACTTGTCTAATCGTTTATTTAATTGCAAGCTGTTTCCACTATTTTAGTAGATATTACTTGATCTGATTAACATTATTATTAACATTATCTTTATTATATTGTACACATGAAGCTGAAAGTTCCATTGCCTTTAAAAAAATAATTACAAGTTCAAAATAGACAGAAACAATCGAACACGAAACAATTCGTTTTTATAAAAAGGTGGAAGCAATGATAGAAATATTCACCAAATATAGCTAACACGAATCCATTTTAACCACGTGGCAGCGTGTTCCATTTCTTCTATCACATAATCCCAAAATTCCGCAACTGTCACCATATTTATTTTTGTGCAATTTAAAGTTTTGAAAACGAATCAAGTAATATGGAATATAATGTCAAAAAATTAAATCAGTTCATTAAATCTGATCAGTAAAGTAAGTTCAAATATTTGTTTCTTATCAATAATCAAATAGTTTTTAATAATATTCCTACTAAACAAAGACAATAAAAAAGCTAAAAGTATCAATCACTTTTCTTAATGACAATAAAATAAAAATTTTATTTAGCGAGTTTAACAATATTAATAAATAGTGATATTGAATATTCTGGTTCATAAAATGTTAACTTTGACAATTTAGAACTAAATGAGTCTTTTTGACAACTCCGTTCTTAGATAGGTTTGTATTTATATTTTGTGATTTCTGGTTACATAATATATTTAAGATGTTTTAAATGGTGGGAAATTTTGTAGTTTTCAAAAATGATAATTTTACAGACAGTGTTATTTTAGCCTAGTCATAGGCAAGGGTATATATAGAATGGTTTCGTTTAACATTACAGTCATATTAAATCATTTACCGCTAACATTGTTTTCATAATAATCTTGTTTGTTATGACATGTTATGACTATAGACATTATATCCATTCAGTCGGTCAGATAGCTTAATATGAAATTTATTCGCGAATTTATTAACAAGAGAACGGATACACAAAATACTTTTATATATAACACAATTATTATTGATATTAAAGTTAAAATTATTGTCCTAATCAGCTTTATGACGATAAAATAAAAATTGACTATATTTAGGTTAGAATTGTGTTGTGAAAATATTAGAAAGTTGATACTGTTGCGAAGATAATATGAATGAAGATTTTTTGAGATTGAATAGATAGTGAGTTTTACGAAATTTATTACGTTCTCGACCAAACTTTTAGATATAACGAGCGAATTTAATTTAAAAACTATTTCTTTAATGTTGACTGAGGATATATGTAAATAAAATTCATCATAACGAACTTTAGGATTAGTTTCGCTATTTTTATTTTATAATGTGGTGTTTGCTTAACCAATCAAAAATTATTACTTTGAAGTTTGTCTTTATAACTGATATTTGATAAAAATATTATTCATCATTTATATCTAATGTATATAAGTAGCTAGAGCAAAAGGATACCATTAATCATATATTTCCAAATCAATATAAGAAATCAACTCATACAAAAATATTACATATTTTGAAAATATTACATATTTTGAAAATATTACATATTTTATCTTCAATAATATATTGTAAAGTAAAGAATATTGTGGGTTTCTTTTTAACAAATGTAAGAATCAAAATTCCCAAATTAAAAAAATCGGGGTATTTGTATGTTAGATTGTTCGGAATGTAATGATCTATATTGGCCAGACCCATAGAAATTTGGAAATTAGATATAGTAAACACTTACGAGTTTATAGATTAATACAACTAGATAAGTCACATTACGCAAAACATCTCATTTACACTTAAAACAAACCTACACTTTACAATATAAATTCTTTAAAAATGCGATAAGAAGTAGGAACTCCATTTTTTGAAGGAATTTTAAATAAAGTGACAATATCCTTAATATATATTACTAAACGAACAACTGAATCTAGGAAGTTCATATCTTTCAATTTAGCCACTGGACCGACTATGTAATATTAACTAAATGCTTTAGAAAATAAATAATATTATTGGTTAAATCATTTTTGGGGGAGCGTTTCCCAAGTGTCCCATACCATTGGCCGTTAGCCGAGATAAGGGGTTGATCATTGCGCCGGGATACGTCTCTTCCCTTGGTAATGAATGTTAGACGTGTATGACAACTGAGTTTCCTTTTTCCCGATTCTTTTCACGTTCATATGTGGGAATTTGTTATGCTTATACAGGTCTCATCCATTCTTATTGGAGGTCAGATTTCTGTGGCAACCCACTTTTGCTTGTTTTTGTTTTGTACCCTGTTTTGGGTGTCCTTCTTATTCCACCTACCTAAGTTTGTTTTATATTGTAGTCTTTGGCTCTATATTTCCCCTTCCTCTCGCGAGTATTGTATACGTGCACTGGAAGTGTTGACCTTGACCCACTTTTTGTTTTTTTCTATCGAAGCATATGTATTGACTATTAAAATATTAATTGTTCAATTTTTGATGTTAAGTTTATATTTTTGTTAATTTACTTAATTTTCACCTTATACTTTTTAATATCAGATGTCAACTTCTACTTTAATTATTTAATTTTTGCTGTTTTATTAATTTTAACTACTTAAGTTTATTGACTGTATGCTTAAACATTTTGTAATAATTTTACTTTGGTTATTGTAGACCTGATGATGATTTACTGTAGTCGAAACTAGTCGTCCCTCTTTTTATAGATTGAGTTAATAATATGTGGTAATGATTTGGAGTTTTTTTTGATTAAAACATTTATAATAAAAAATCAAGTATGTATGTGAAATGCCTGTCAATTTCTTATAATCTTATATGATGATGCCAAAAGGTGAAACATTTGTCATAAAAATGTATAAAAATTTTTTTATAAAATCGTTGAAATTTAAGTGTTTTATCTGTTACATTTATAATACATAGATTCCATGAAGTGAGCGTAGAAACCATCGTTATGATCAATCTTAATTATTTAAATTATTTATGATATATGTTGCATAACAGAACTTTGATTTTTTTATCGACATTTTAGTGTTTATATAATTTTAATGCTAGTCCATTTTAGAAGTAAACTGTGGAAGATGCATAAACGCTATTTTGTTTAACATAATCATGAATCAGTTTAATTTATAGTTAATCTTTACCATAATAGGCGTGATTAGGGACTTATTTTCAAAAAGAATGTAAATAACTGATTAGGTATAAAGATATTAATTTATCAAGGGACTGCATCATTTCGGAAATATATCCAATCGATGATCATGGAAATTCATTGATAAAGCTTTATTTTAAAGATTATTTTTTGTTTAAAATTCATTAAAAAAAAAGGAAGTAGAATTATAATCAATATAATCAAATATTCTATAGTTGTGTAATTATTTTTATCCCTTTTTAAGAGTTAGGTAAAGTTTTTTTAACAAAATAAATATTTTGTTAATGATGGTAAATGAAAAATATTTTATAAACCAATTAATACATCAATATAACTGAAGAAACAAAATAGTTGCCTTCAACTTATTAGTAAATACCTTTATACATAAATTTTATAGGTCTTGAAAGGTCTGAGGTTAGAATAAAAAAGTCATGGTGTGTCAAAAACATGTGAACCCGCTTTATTCTCTTCAATAATTCGCCTCAGACCTTTCCTCACTTGGTTTGCAGTGACTTAATGTTTAGTAAATCTAATTTATTAAAAATGTAGCGTTACAAAGTAATAGTGTAATTTTGTTTAAGTTTGATTATGATCGAAAAATGAGGGTATTATATTTACACTATTTATCTTTTTAAAATATCGGCAGAAAATGTGAGAAACTTAGACGACCACTTCGCCTTTCCGTGATCCAAACTTGCTTGATTAAAGGGTCTAATTACGCGGGGCTTCATCAGGATCTTAAATGCATGCTGACTAACATAATTGTAATTCTGTTTACTTAAATCAGTTCGCCTTTGTTTAACTATCAATGAATGTGGAAGAATGCTAATGTGAACAGATACTTTTAGGCCAATGAGACTTATTTCGTTTTTTATTTTAGCTCTTATTTTCCGACACCCAGAGTTTGTTTTATATTTTACCTTGTGTTTACATAATTGAAGTAATTAAGTTATACATGACCCTGATTTTAATACTCTAAAGCACTAGTGAACCAATGTTATGGCTTTGTACTAAAACGTAAGATTAATGTGATTTCGATTTTTGGAATGTTTTCTAAATAATTAGTAATACGGTTAGATTTTACTCACATCTGAAAATTTATATAAAATACGTAACCTTAATGCAACATCTTTTTCTATCAACAGTACATTATTCTTAGAATTACTACACATTTGTTTTTGAATCAAAGGATTACGTTGTTATGATATCTAATTACAAATTAAGTACACTGAAAAAAAAACAAAAATACAAATCAAGCAACAAATCATCTTTTACGTTTTACACGGTGAATTTGATAAATGATCATCTATATCTATCATCCAACTTGTTTAAATAATTTTGTCATTAGAAGTTGTCAACCTATTTCCCTAAATTAATAAATATATTCTACCTTACTGGAAATTAGGTAAAAAATAGGAAATAATATCAATTTTGTTGAAAAATTGACGAGAATAGGATTACTATACTAAGCGAAAATGAACAGAAAAAATATATTTATGTCATAGATGAACTACTACTACTACATTCTAATGTAGAATGAAGATAGCTAAGTATGATGCTGAAGGTTGGGCATAAACTAAATCGCTAATAAAAAGATCGTATGATCGTGGAAAATATATTTGTTATATAGACATTGAACCAGTAAATATAAATGTCGGAAACAGTTCTTAATCAGAAAATGGAGATAAACTATGAATTATTTAATAAACAAAGGAATTATACATTTTTCACAAAAAAAATTATTTAAATTAAAAAAAAGGGGTTGGTATTAAAACTTATTTACACTATATAACCGTTTGACGCCGGAATTATTTTTTTTTAGCTTATAATGAGTTTTTTTATTTTTTCATATAAAGCCTTATTTTTAATAGTAATGTTATACATTTTTTATCAAAACACACAACAAAAAACTACAGACCGTGTCTTAAATGTTGGGACACTAGGCATCTGTTTGAAGAGGTTTACTTCAGTATCATAAGTTCTTTTGCGTCCTCTTCTTGGTATATCAAGATCGGTGCCAATGAGTCCGTTTATAACTGCCAACCTAAATTTCTTAAGTGTAAGCGATTTTCTATCAGATTTACTTTTGAAAATAATAAATGCGTTTACTAGTGACACATCCACAAAATACCAAAAGAATCGTTGCCACCATTTTTTCTATTTTCTGTCAACTTCATGAATTGACTTTAGCATATCCATTTTGGCTACAAAGCCAATGTTAGCATTGTAATCCTTGACTAGTGTTGGACAAGAAATTTCTTCTAAAGTGCCATCCTTTTTCTTCCTTGAAACTGTCGCAATATGTTCGGGGTTGTCATGATTACTTATAAATAAAACGCCCTTTCGATCCTTCCACTCCATAAAAACAGTACCATATTTGCTAACTCGCCAATTTAACTCCCCTCTTGCTAATTGATTGTCCGATTGTATATCCGTCAGTGTATTCTTTTTTCCCTGCCTTGCTGTTCCGTACGCGTAAATGAACTCTTCACTTAGGCTCCAACCAATCTACGAGTAAAGGTCCTTTACAACTCGGGTTCCTAAATTTTTTTCCATTATATCAGCAACTTTTTCTGTATATATATATACATATATATCAAATTGGCATACAAATCAAGATTCGTCTGCTCTGATCCAGAATTTATATCCCCTTTTTATGGGCTTCTTCCCTAAATATTGTCGCAAAGAACTACGGCCTTTGAATTTTATCATTGACTCATCGATTGCTTGATTTTCTGAGGGATTATAACAAGCAAAAAATGTTTGTGAAAGGTGATTCAATAAACATCTAAGTTTATATAGTTTGTCATAATTAGCTTCATTTCTTTCAGGTTGAAGAGAATTATCGTTCAAATGTAAGTTTTTTAACAGTCACACAAATCGATCTCTTGGCATATAAGAACTAATATAAGCATCTCGAAGATCTGCCCTGGAAGACCAATAATCTCTCAGACTGGGAAGACCCTTTATGCTCATTAGTAAGTTATTGCTAAAAAAACCTGCATTGGTTTGTGTAAAGCGATGTTCGTCATCACCGCTATTTTAGACAGCATATAAATTGGTCTGAAAGACGATATAACCAATAAGTTCTTTTGTAAAAAGTTGAAGAAACACATCTATCGGGGATTCTATATTATCCGGTATAATTAGACCGAAGGGTTCATTAAAACTTTTTTCTACGGTATACAACTTTGAGAGTCTCTAGTCCAAATTTTATTTACAAAACAATATTTCTTTTTACGTATATCCAATGTAATTTTATCATCACTCTCATCTGCTTCGATTAGATTTGCCTCTGACTTGTCCTCAACTTGATTTTCCTCTGAAACGTTCTCTTCAAAGGTAAATGGTAGAGACTCAATATTAAAAACATGTTCATCCAGATTTGTTGTTGATAAATCTGGTTCTTCATCTGAGCAGTCATCAATATCTGAATCCACATTAGAAGAAATGAATAGTAAATATTTCTTTCTGTGTCATCCGTTCCAAATCAGCAATCGAATAATTCTTTTTGTCTGTGAAAAAAGAAACATACATTTTCCTTGTGTCCCAGCATAGCGACCACCAAAATAAAAAGGTGAAAAATTTATTAAATTTATCTAGAAACATTTAGAGCTCAAACATAAACAAATATCTGCTCCGTATTCATCAAATCTTTTTAAAAAATGTACTTGCCAGTTTATTGGAAATCACCAACAAATCATAAATATTATACCACAATCAACCACGTGCTGGAACACTGTAAACATAGCACTATAAAACGTCTACCCAAACACAAATTGAAATGGGAGTCGTTGTAGGGAATATGGACAACCCATTTACCGACTGTGTCTAATCGTTGAGGACACCACGCTACAACATAAAAATTATTTAAAATGTCTCCCAAGGATATGAACACCAGCACACAAAGGGTTAAATATAAAATGTACCTGTAGTAATAAATAGACATTGTTTATACATTTTCATATAATGATTCCATAAAAAATTCAGCCTTATTTTAGCTACCCACACATATGCTTAACTAGTAACCACTTTCATAGGTTTATAGAATATGTTATTCTGTTGAACCGATGATTTCACTGAAATATTTTAACTTATTTCTTATGAATATAATCAGTGACGTATGGGTAAACTTGTAAACCTATGACTGTACTTTGAGTTTAAATTGTGTAGCGATATTAATATTACTTGTTCCGTTTTTCCATTCGTACATCATTTTAGAATCAAAATTGATTGGAAAGATAGTTCACTGAAATTAAACTCCTTTCTGCATATATATAATAGTAATATCTCGTAAAACGTTCTGATTTTCGAGTTTTATACCCCCATTTAAAACCAAGGTTAGCGAATGATTTCAAAATGTAGAGTATAAAAAGCAATTCTGTTAATACTTTGTTATTTTAATACTTCCCGTATTTGTAGGTGCAATCTCCAGAGTGCTTGAATTATTTCCGGAGTTTTCCTCATTTTTCGCGAATGGTTTAGTTATAAACTCTGAAGTAGTTTAGAACAGGGTTTGTTTAAATGCAGCAATTTTGCAAGTGTAGGATAAAACACTTGACGAAGCAATGCAAACCTTATTCATTACAGTTCGTTCAGTTTAATAATATCGGAAATAAGTAATAAAACGTGGTATAAGTTAAAGTTTGTGCTAATTAGTGGAAAGATAAAATCAAGAACAACACGCATAGGAAATACCCCAATTAAAACTTATATTCTTATATTTTTATATTCTGATATATCAGAAGAAGAACCGGTTAGATAGAATGAAGGCTAAAATTGAGATCAACAGAACATATCAGAACAGCTTCTGAAGAAAAGTAAAACAAAAACCACAAAACAGAAAAGTGTAAAAAGTAAGACGGTAAACAAAACTGACTGATTAACTGAAATCCACTTTAACTTGCCACATAATGCATCATATTAGAAAGTATATGAATATTTTTTATAATTTATAAAATAACTGCGTATACATTTCATATATTTTTTGCAAATTAGCGACAAAACAAGAATATCGCAAACAAATTTAGGCGCCACTAAATTATCTTTAAATAGTTCCAAAGAAAATTCTCAAAGCAGATAAGCAAACAAACAAACTTACACATATGTTAGCATTGCATAAAATATTTATGAAACATGTGTACCCACTTAATAACTGAGTAAGGCCTCCTACCAGCCTTAGTTTCAATAAATTCATAAACTGGACTGTTAATGGTGTGTTAATGTTAATTATAATATCCATGAAATATGGCACGAATAAATAAACGCAGAAAGATATATGGGATCGTTCCACTTCGAAATGAGTAGGGTATTTTTTGTGCTATTTTCATGAATATAACTGTCAACAGCCTTCCGGTATTCATCTTAAAATTTTTAATATCTGGCGTTATTATTAACATTCTTTTTTTATTATTTAGAGAGGTCTACCGAGAGAGACTCTGTTATGACATCGTTTGGAAAAGATATATTGAAATAAATTATGATTCATCAAATATCAAAGAGATAGCGGAAACTGGACCGTTTTTTTTAGTTTTTGATCTCTACAGAGCATGGCTCTAATTCAATGAAAAACTTAAAAGCGTTAGACGACATTTCCTCAAATAATCATATGAAACGAAAAGAAACCTAATAAATAAAGGGAACATAGTATCGCACCATCTATTAATGACAAATTTTAGTAATTCTATAAGTAGGTCCATATATAAAAATTAAAATAGATTATGCTAAATTTTAAAATAATGTGAATTACTTAAATAAATATCAGTATAGACACAGAATATTATTTATTTGAGTAATACAATATAGCTTTGATTCAAGTAAATACTACCTTATTACCTACATCATGAAAGATATCATATGCTCGATTTATGAAAATACAATTCTTGTATATCTGTTATTTTTAAATTTGTTGAGAATATAGATATTTACTTCAAATATATGGAATTTTTCTTTCATGACAATAATTCACTTAAATTAAAACTATAGAGTACAAGAGTATCATATACAGTAACAAAATGATCTTGTTAATTAACAAAATAATGATATTCGTTGATTCAGGATAATAAATTCAAGAAATACCAATGAAACGAAGCAAAAATAGAAGGAAAATAAATTAACATTCTCTCTACCCGACTTTCAGAATGGGTATGAAATTCTCTACTTGCCTAACACAAAAACTAGTTCCCGTTGTTTTCAATTGAAATTTAGAGCTAATACTCGTATATACATAGATACACAATAAAATCTTGTTGAGGGAGACTAAGTTCATTATTATTTTAATTATTATTTAATAATAATATTAAACTCAAAAAACCTTCAGATAGATTATACTCCAGAAGAATTGTTCATTAGTATTCTTGTACTTTATGAAAAAAATATGAAATATTGCAAATAACTGCCAATTTAAACATACACGGTTGGGATAAAGTATGGAACCAAGTAAATATCTTTAAAATGAAATGGACGATATTTATGAAATTTTACAAGTAAGTGCAATGGGGCAAAATGCATCTTATGTACATTTTTTTGTTAATAATATACTTCTGGTTTAACCGGAAATACCCTCAACTTTTTTTAATTTAAATGGGACACCTGTATATTTTTGCAGATTTTAAAATATCTTGTGATTCCATTTCGAACATACTTGGTTTAGTGTAAAAATCTGTAAAAACGAGGAATACAGCACCTCTTTTAAGTTTTTATACATTAAAGTAAAATACCATTTAGATAAACAAACTGATATTGTTGGTATTAATAGTAAGAAATAAACGACTACTATCTAGTATTGTAACTATTGCCAATCTGTCAAATTGTAATTTACTGATATAAATTGTACGATTAAGAATGGTTCATTTAAGTAAAAAGGATCGTATTGATATATTAATGATGATCGGTTATGGTGATTTATTCATAGAGTGGACTGCTCGTTCTCCGGATCTAACCCCATTAGATTTTTTCTCAAGACTTAAGAATTTGTTAATAAGCTGGCATATTGTCAGGAAGTGAACGGAGAGCATTTTGTACATTTGAATTAATTTTGTTTAAATTATTATTCTCATTAGTTTAAAGTAAATAAATATACTTATTCTACAACTAAAAGTGTGTTATTTCTGATTTTTAGAGATTATTTCCACTAAACCCAGTATGTACAAATTCGAGAAATCACAAGCTCTTTCAAAATCTGCAAAAATATACAGGGCGTCCCATTTAAATGAAAAAAGTTGAATGTATTTCCGGTTAAACCAGAAGTATATTATTAACAAAAAAATGTACATAAGATGCATTTTGCCCCATTGCACTTACTTGTAAAATTTCATAAATATCGTCCGTTCCGTTTTAAAGATATTTACTTGGTTCCATACTTTATCCCAACCCTGTATATAGCTTGCAGTGACAAATCTATTAGTATCTAAAAACCGAATATATTATTTTTAAATAAAAATTCAGCCATTCGTTTAAAGCCTTAATTAAATGTTTACCGTCGTTTCCAATTTCCAATTAAAAATCTTCTACGGTAATTTTAACACTTTATACAAAAACGTTCTTCCTAAGGCATATCCTTTAATTTTTCTTTCGTAACATCAGCATCTTATTTAGATTCAGAAATGACTGTTAAAAACATTTAATTAACGATTTATTAATAAAGTAATAAAAAAACTAAAGAGGACTAGCCCCCTAGATTTTAATTATATTGTAGTAATTGAATTTTGCTCTTCAGTATACGGTGGAACTAAAAAATAAAAATGTGTCCTAATACATTGTATTATCTAAAACAAAGATTAAAGTAAATTATAGTAAGTAATAACATCCAAATAAAGTAGATATTTCCAAAGATTTTTGGTATTATTAGAACCAAAAAATACCTACTTGTTCCTACGTGCCAAATTGATAAATTTGTGAAACATACAGATATGTATCTCCTCCTTAATAACCATTGTAATCCGATTATTTTAAGGAACAGCATATTAATAATTATAATTGCTTACTAAGAGTATCACATACTCATTCTACCAATACATTTTTAGTAAACCAAGGCCGCTCGGGATTTTTTTTTTATGTTCTTTCTCTAAAAATATTTCTTTTTTATAACTTTATGACCATTATCACTTTAAAATAGCCCTACTTTATAAGGTAATTTTGGTTGTTTTTATTTCGAATTTTTTATTTTAATGTTATTTTTCGATTTGCGTGACCAGTTTTATATTTGAATATCTTTTTAAAAAATTTAACGTATCTTTCAAATCTAAATTTCATTCCAAAATACAAAATCTATAGCCTAAAATCAGTTACAATATATATTTTTTTCTTAAAGCGTATAATAATTTATATATATATATATAGTGGCTTAACACTCCTAACTGGAGTTGCGCCGCTCCTTCCGAGGCTTTCTAGATCCATTTGGACAAGGTGGATCAGTCCCCATTTCTTATGTATAATACTCTTCTGCTGATGTTTCTCCACTCCTTTCTGTTGCCTGTTTTCTCCTGCAAGTTTACGATTCCTGCCTTTTTAAATCTTCTTTAACTTCCTCCAACCATCTTGATCTGGATCTTCCTTTTCTTCTTTTTCCATCAGGATTCCATTTTAACATTGACAATATCGTCGCTGTCTCTCCTGCTCTCCACACATGGCCTGGCCACTTTACTCGTTGTTCTTTTATTTTCCTTACTATATCCCTGTCGTTCAGCTCTTCTAGTATTTCATTATTAGTTCTGATTCGTTAATTATTCTCATCTTCACCGGCCCCAATACAGTTCTTAAAATCGTTCTTTCGACCACTCTTTATTTATTATTTATTTACTGTTTCAAAACTGTTATTTCCTATTTTGATAACACTACTATCATTTCTTCGTCCACAGATCATTATCTTTGTTTTTTCTTCATTTAGTTGCAGTCCCATTTTCTCTCCCTCCGTTATAATTTCCCTCAACATTTTTTCCATTATTTCCCTTCTCTTTGTAACTAGTACGATGTCGTCTGCATATGCTATAATTTGTCCCACTCTTGTTCTAATTATTCCTTTGTCTATATTTCTCAATATGTGTTCCAAGGCCAGATTAAATAATGTTGTTGACAATGAATCTCCTTGTCTAATACCCTTGTTGACGTCAAATTCCTCAGCTTCTCCTAGTTGTGTCTTAATACTAATTAATGTTCTTTTCATAATCATGATAATGAGTCTTTTCAATTTTGGTGGTATTCCCATCTCTTGGAGTGCTAATGCAAGTTGCTTTCTTTTAACCGAGTCAAAAGCTTGTTGGAAATCTATGAAAAGCAGTTGCAGTGACCATGTAACGGTCTGAATCAGCACAGGCTCTTCTAAATGTCCGAATATCTGTAATTGAGGATTGTTTTCTCTTTGTAATTAGAATGTGATCTATTTGCGTACATTTTTTCTAATCCGGCGATGTGCATGTTATTTTATGGTACTTAGGGTGTTTGTACTTCGTACTGCTGATGACCATGTTTGTTCTTGTCGCTAGGTTACAGAGTCTCTGACCATTATCATTTGTAGTTTCATGTATTGTGTAAAGCATATAATAATACGGTACATTATATCATGTACCGCCGTTTGTAGAAATAGCCTATGATTGTACTATTTTTCATTTTATTATTAGTACAAAAAAGTATCAATTTTATTACTAGTACAAAAAAGTAACCATAGTAACATATTAAACAAAAGGGATATATCTAGCCTTGATTTATTAACACGATCATTTTGATATTTATTGTTCAGAATTTTTCCACTTTACAAAACTGCACATTTAATAAATCTATGGTAATAATATTTTATTTATTTAAAACTTATTTTAATCACAAATACTTCTTTTACGACGCTAACATTAACAACCGTTACAACAATTAGAAAAATTACAAGAAGAATAATGTTATTGACCCATTAGTCAACATAACACAGTAAAATTTAAAAACGCTACATAATAGTTGAAATAATCTTTTTTATACTTATTTTATATTTTAACTGTTGAAGAAAAAATAATAAATGACACTCGGGGTAGAAGACTCATTATATGATTCGCCCAGTTTGCACAGCCTCGGCTAGGGCGTCGGCAGTCCAACACACTGGACTCAACAAATAATAATAGCCTTCTACTCCTAGTAACATAATATACTATTATTTAATTTGACAACTTATAATTTTATAGATAAGCGTAAAAGACAATTTATTGTAATATTTGATACTTAAGATATGTACTAACTTGTTTAACAATAACAAAGTACATTTTATTTGCACAGTAAAATACTATATACATTATAATAATCTTTACGTTAAGATTAAAAAATATTTTTATAACAATACTATACTGTAATGTAAATTTTATTATAGTAATGTTTTATTTATAATTTATAATTATGCCCGGTGTAATTTTAATGTATTATATGAGATGCAATTGACAGGGTGAGTTCAAATGGAAAATATGGTTCAAACAATATAATAGCCTAATTTTATTTTTAAATATAAAAAAATAAATCATTCACAATTACCACTTTGTTGTCTCTTGTTCAATAAGAAAAAGTCCAATTCTTGTTTCTTGGTCTTCATTTCAAACTTTCTGTCATGTAACGGCAGTTGATTAAATATACTTTATCAACTCTTCAATTCTCCCAAATATTATAAAAATTTAAAATTTACCCTTTTATTTGACTTCATCCATAACAGGTAAGGTTCATTCACTTGTATTGCTAGCTAGCATTATTATGTTTTTCTTTCATTTTTATGTTACACAATACAGTTTATATAAAAACAATTGTCTTTATAAAAATAAATAAATAATACTGACTGAATACTTTCAGTTATTTATTATCAGGTAATATCAGTTACTTTTAGTTTATTTACTTTTTTAAGGAAAACTGAAATTGAAGTTAACTAATAAATTTGAAATTCCTTCCGAACAAAGGTGTTTCTTCTATCAGGTCTAAAACTGAAGAGAGCTTTTTGAAATTCCGATGGAGCTTAAATAGCTTTTCAACATTTCATCATGCAAAATCATAGTGTATATGTTTAATTTTTTTTTAGTTTTGACACTTAATAATTGTAAACTTCAAATAAATTGTGATTACAATTATATTTTTGTTGTATCCAAAAAATTAACTATTTCTAATTAAAATATGATGTTTTTACTTGATTTTGACATTTAATTCTCATTTCTACAATAGAAATTCTGCTTATTATTCAGATACAACAAAACCCATTTTCTTAAAATAAATTATTTTAATTTTGTTATAATTGAAAATTTTTAGATTCTTACATATTTCTAAACAAACAAAGTTTAGTGACAATTTTCCATTAATTTGTCACAATTTTGACTAGTTTAAGACTATTTGTAAAAAAAAATCATTAATTTAGTTTTCACATTTATGATTGAAATTGATATTGTTTTAACTATTTTTTATTTTATTTATGTGTTTACATTATACTACCCCATATCGTATCTTAAAGTATATATCAATTTTTGTTTAATACAAAGTTAAATTATTTAATTCCTCTTTATAGACCGTTACAAAAAATTTAAAAAAAAATCTATCTGCACAACAAAAATTTATCATTAGTTTGATAATTAGGCGATTTTGTAAAGATAAATCTAACACGTTCCTATCAAGAAAAATAAACTTTTATAGTATTTTTTATTGTCTAATACTTATATTATGTAAATTTGATATAAATTGATATCTAAAACATTAATAAAACGTATTTTCTAAATAAAGCATATTTAATTTTTTTTTTGAGTGAAGTTGCAATATATCAATAATTTTAAGCAATTTTGAATGCAAGTATAAATATTGACAACGTTTTACAGAAATCTCAAATAAAAATAACCCAACAATATCTTTCTTTAAAAATAAATATCCAATATGCACCCTGCTTTAGAATTTCACCCCATCTGTAATATAACATTCCTTTAAGGACCGAAAAGAATGACAGTCTCAAAAAGTAAAAAACCCCCGGCCTTTTGAGGCAGTCACAACACTCCACCCATTCCCAGCGTAAAATTATCAAATTTCGACCGACTTCTCCGGATGTAGCTCGTATTCCGGAAGTGACACAACAACGTTGGGCGGTCATGGGCGGACTCTCCGACGGCCGTTTGTTTACATTTGTATTTACGACCTGGTTTGAATCATCCAAATGGTAACAATGGAATCCTATAGTTGTTCTCTTGTTCCGAAGAATGAGTTATGGAGGGGTCAGAGGTCTCTGTCATTTGTTGGAGAGGTTGCTAACAATTTAATAACCAAGATCGCAAGCTAGATTTCTGATTTGATTGGAATTGTTTCAGGATTTTGAACAATAGAATCTCTAGTGAAAACTTGTTGATAATATCTTTAATATCAACTGGTGTATACCATTGTATGAGGAAATATTGTTATTAGACGGCTCAATGTGGACGTCAGGGTGTAGACTTGCTTAATTTGGCAAACGTTTTAGTAAATATTCTATAAAAAGTTTAATGTCAATTCGTCAAGTTGCTGTTAATTGTTATTCAAGTAGATAATACATAACTCAAAAACATTTTTTCCAAACTAGATTAGATATTTTTCTTATATTAATCAAGTCAAAAAAAGATCATAATTTTTATTTAAATGAAATAATTTGAACTTTCTAAAAACTTCAAGAACCCAGATTTTGTAGCAAACGCAAACTCATAATGAAAACTCTATAAATTATGACTATTTAGAAAGGCGAGGCGTCTGAGGTATTTTAATAAATTTTCTTGCATTTCTTAATTACAAAACCTTCAAAAGGATACATATAAATTAAAACTTAATATAATTTGATTAATGTTCTACTGAAATAACACATACATATCCGTGAAATTTCATCACCACGGCTTGTAATAATTCTTCTAAAAATAAAGAAAGCCTGTCATAATCTGTTTATTTGAAATATTTTAAACGGAGACTGCGGATCCTATTATACCTTTATCTTATTTTCATATAATAGAGGTGATGAATGATATTAGTAACAACAACGAGAGCCAGAAATATCGTTGCTGATATTTAAATTGGAATTAACTATATTTTTTTTAATAACTATGGACTTAATCTGCCCGGATTAAAAATAAATACTGTTTTTAATTCCTACTAAATTGTATCCATTCTAATAGGTAGTGTTCAAAAATTATAAAATTTTATAAATGTTTAAAGTTTTTTTAGTTATATTCTAAGAGCAAACCTTTAAAATATTAAATTAAATTATCCCAAAAAAACCTAAACATTTTAGAAAATATCTCTTTTTTTTACTTTACAATTATATAATTCTAATAGTTACTTACGAAATACAATTCAGCTTCTTTCATTGTATAAATACCAGACAGACTAATCCGGTTAAAATACTTTTTAAATTTGATCTTTTCTTTAAGAGATGATAATCACAATTTATTTTTCTTACTTTCGTCCGGAAAGAAACCGTTTGTAAATGATGAATTGTTCAAAGTAGCTCAACAATTAGAGGATTAGCCGGGATATTTTATGAAATGTTAAGACAACATTGTATTGTTCTCGGAATCAAATACTCCCCGTGACTCTCAACTTCTTAAACCGATTATTATTCAAAATTCATTTTTTACAAAAATACAGTAAGGATAAAATAAATAAGATAAAATATACGTGGTATTTAAATTTAATCATTATCATTTATCAATACACAGAAAGAAAATTAATTTATCATTACATCGAAAGAAAATCGTATACCTAAAGGTTATATCAGTGCATAAAAATAAGTAACAGAGTGTAATAACTACAGGAAAATAATGTTAAGCATGGTAGCTAAAGTGTACAAAAACCTAGTTGAGAATTGACTAAACGATGAAATCTGAGATATACAAATGGAATAATCACAATGCGAATTAAGAAAAGATAAATGAGGAATACAAAACTATATATTCACAATTAAACAAATTATAGAAAATAATTAATATTACAACCAGCTATGCGTAACCTTCACTAACCTTAAAGAAGGCCTTTGTAGCATAACAGAAACATAATGGAAAAGACTAAATAGAGAAACAGTCAGTTAATCAAGAATATAGCGCCAGCATACACAAACATACACGAAACAATGTCGGAACAACTTACAATCTGAAGAATTTGTGATAAAAGGAGGTTAATACAAGGCGGGATAATAAACCCCATGTTATTTAAATATTATTCTAACAAACAACAAAACAACTAAAACGAAAATCTAAAAAGATTATTTAATGATGACTGCCGAAAAAGGGAAAAGAACACTAGCAAAACAAAGAACATGACACTTGTAAAAAAGTCTGTAAAAATTAATCTTGAAAACTAATGGTGATAGGATAAAATCAAATACTATAAACAGTAAAAAATACTAGAATCAATATTCTAACAGAATTTTTTAGAAATTTTTTTAGTGCATAGTTATTATTATTATTTTTATAAAGAACTGCCAGATTGTAAAATTAATTAATTACAACAATAATTCATTTTTTCAAAGCAATATTAAAAAAGGCTGAATGAAACCATAGGAACTTTAAGTTCACCAGCATGGTCTTTAAAAGTACATGACTTCTTATTGAATAATTTATATTAAAGTTAGAACATCAATTTTAGTTAAAGCCGAGCACAGAAATTTTTGTATAACACAATACTAATTGTATAATATTAAAATGATCTATAATGTCACTGTGCCTTAATGTAAAATTAATTGAAAGTTTAAACAACACCATGAAAATGGTCGGCAATGTTGAAATAAGACTAGTTTATTTTCATTATATATAAAAAAATAATATGGGGAAATGATTCGGCCTACTTACACTGTTTTAAGAGAATGGTTTAGGGATATGTTAATTATTTATCGGAAAACATATTCCAATGTTGAATTTTATGAATATAAAGTTAGTGGTTTTTGTAAATTTCATGACTCATTTTTTTGGAACAAGATGGCTATAACCTACAAAATTTATAAAATCTTTACCACAAATATTTTAATTTATAAAAAGGACGACTAGTTTCGGCTGTAGTTAGGCACCATCGGGTCTAAAAACACATAAATCACAAAATTAAAACCTGTTTAAACAAACGTCCATAAACCTACTAAATTGCAATAAAACAGCAAAAAATAAAATAATTAAATATAAAGTTTGACATGGCAAGTTAAAAATTACAATAAAAAATTACAAAGTGAGAATTAAGTAAACATTTTTGACACAAATCTGTGGTAAACTTAACAACCAATTTAAACATTTAATATTTTAAAAGTTGATATGTATGATTAAAATAAATATAACAAATGTGAGTCAACCTTTTTAGTGCCCGTGTTAAACAAAGCAACCACCCACTAATGTTGTAAAAAGTAAAGTTAACGATAAGAGAATGATTCTCGTGAGAGGAGAAGAAAATAAAGAGCCAACGATTCTAAATTAAACCTGGATTGGGTAAGTGGAATGAGAAGGACCCCCATAATAGGGTAGAAAGCAAATTTGGGTAGGTAGTCACACAAGTCTGACAACTAATAAGAAAAGCGGAGACCTGTATGAGTATCACCAATACCCAAGGTGAAATGAAACTGTGCAAAGTAACCACCAAGTGGAAAATGGCAGCCAGTCAGTTGACCACCAAGTCTGGCGTCCAATATTAATGGAAGAGATGTCTCTATGAACAAAAATCAGACCATTCCATGAGCTACACGCTCAAAGGCATGATGGGGAATAAAGGAAAACATCCCTCACAAGGGGTGCATTTTCAGTTTGTGGTTGCTTCGTTTAACAAGGTACTAACTAAAAATGTTGACCCAATTTGGTTATTTTTATTTTAATCATACATATCAACTTTTAAAATATTAAATGTTTAAATCGGTTGTTAAGTTAACCATACATATTTGTGTCGAAAAATTTTAATTAATTCTCACTTTTTAATTTTTAATGTCAAACTTTATATTTAATGCTTTAATTTTTTGTGTTTTATTGCAATGGTGATAAGTTTATGGAAGTTTGCTTAAACAAATTTTAATTTTGGAACTTATGTGTTTTTAGACCTGATGATGACTGACTATAGTCGAAACTAGACCTCCTTTTAAGTTTTTTTCTGGTTAACTAGGTAAATGTTTTAACCTTAACACCTGATGGTATGCTAAGATTATTGATAACCGTTTATACTTTTTAAATTAACTTTAAACAAACTATTCTTATTATCTAAATGAACTTTAATTTTCATGTTTTATATAAAAATATTTGTACTACTTACATCTATCTACAACATCAGTCATGATTTAATGTAATTTTCTCGTTATACGCTAAATAAAAATATATGAATGTGTCATCACGGTTCGCAGTTATATTTAAGTAAAGACACATTTCATTTAAATCTATTTATGAATGTCATTTCCTTCTTGTGAAAAAACTCGAAAATTAATATAAGCGTGAACGAAAGGAAGCACGGCTGAAATAAAATGAATAGCAGTAATTCTTGGCGGGTATATGAGTAATTGCCTGCCGTGAAAATAGTTATTATTCATAATTAATATGTAACATTCTTGCTACTTGTTATATTTAAGTCAGATTCTATTTAACTGTACCTACCTACTACTTTACAACTTTATTTAAGACTAATGAGAAATTGTAATGAAGTGAACATTTTTACATGCGAACAGGGTGTTTCAGAAAACTGATTTCAAGAATTGATCACTGGATTAGTTTAGAATGCGCAGACCGAAATTTGTAATGAATCCGTAAAATGAAAATCATCCTGTTTAGAAATTCAGTCATCTAAAAATATAAACAGCTCAATTTTTTCTTCTTCTATAGTATATTATTATTTGAAGCATTATACAAAAGGGCATTCGTGTAACTGTAATGTCTAATGAGAAATTAATTTCCAGATATGCATCATATCAAATTTTGTAACTAAACATTTTATATGTCCTAGTTTTTAACAAATATAATGAATATGTCCGGTCTTGTAACCAAAAAGGCTAAAAAATATAACTGTACTATAATTTACTTTAAAAAAATATGAATATTTTTGAAACAACAATGATAATACTGATATCACTTATAAGCGAAAATATAAAATTATTATTATTAAAAAAAAAATTCCCTGAAATTATCAACTGTAGTACATACATAACATATTATTATGGTTTAAAATAAGCCAGAAGACATTCGCAATTAACTGCTGAATCTTTTATTTCCCAGTATTGATTATTGACTTTCTTTCTTCTTTTCCATTAAAGACATTCCAAAGGCTCCTATTGTTTATCATAAGGAGGGTTTTTTACATCTATTTTTTTATGGTTAATTTTTACTTTAATTTGATAGGCATTTAATTCACTATTGTTAGGGACTTCTCTTTCTTTGCAATTATTTACGCCGACCCAAAGTCGACATTATGACTCATCTCACATTTACAGGATTCTAAGGTTTTGCTTTGCTTTTAGAGAGAATAATCCTTTTTGCTTGACTGAATTTAAAATGGATTTGCGCAGCTGATTTAAGACACATTTTAACTACTCCTCTCCAATCATATACCATCCACTGCTCGTCAACTCTTTAAGAGCCAAATTTTGAACAAAAGGTTGTATTACTAACATATGTTTAGTACAATATTTTGTTTTTTTTTTCTATTAACCCAAAAATAGGTTCAGGAGATACAAGAGTATAGGAAGCAGGTATAATTTTTGAAAGCGATCTCCATCTACAAAATATAAGTAAAACATTGTTATTTTGATCGTCACGTGTCTTCATTATAAAAATTTAAATAATCAGTAATGTAAGTAATTTCATTTTATTTAAATGTCGGCTTTTGTAGACAACTAATAGAAAATATGCCCCTTTCGTAAAATGCATCATTTCTTAAACTTATCTTCACTTTTATAACTCAAGTGCCAACTCGATATGTTATAAAAATGTATATGTTAGGGTTTCTAAACAGGCTCGTTAAAATTGGTACATCGTACAGTTCAGTTCTCTCTTCTTTATTTTGTTAAAGTTGTTATACATTTCTATCAACTCTAAGATGTACAACTTGAAGATTTGGCCCATTTTGCCACGAAACAGGTAGTTCTCTATTATAAGTAAAAATTTGTAGACTGTGAGGTTAAAGGTCCTATTATTATCCGTTTTACCTTCTATTAATAATAATAATAATAATAATAATGATAATAATAATAATAATAATAATAATAATAATAATAATAATAATAATAATAATAATATGCCTTTATTTAAAAAGTGTACTCTTATAACAGTTGCAAAATGATAGCGAAGATTATCTTAGGGCTACTCTTTAACTCTTAACCTCCTGGCTAATATGAAAAAAAAAATAAAAATTAGATAAAATACACTAAAATTTTAATAAAAAATATTTCTGATGTACAAACGTAGTAAGATATACTTATATATCATTGCTTGGCTAACAATATGTCCTTAAGAGTACACCGATATTTAAATAGAGATGAAATGGACATAGCGAAGATGAAATAATTGTAATATTTCATTAAATTATACGTAAAGGAACGCTCACAAAAAGCCGAGCGAGGATTGTTGTGGCATCGTAATAGTGTTATGTCTTATATTAATGTTGTGGATAGATTTTAAAAAAAATATTTTTTCATATAAGTAAGAGGGAGCGTTAGATTTCAGTAAGCGATATATAAAAACAAGGAAATTTCATTCAAAAACATGATTAATTTTTAACCATCTAATTTGAGAAAAATAAGGTGCAATATGGTCATATTTCCTTCGATTAAAAATAAATCTGCAATATGTATTTAGAATTCATTGCAATTGATTTTTGAATTCCTGGCCTAGTCAAGGCCAGTAAACAATATTGCAATAATTTAAAACTGAAAGAACTAAAGTTTCGCTCAGTTTTTTACGCATTTTAAAATTTATTATATATTTATTGACATAAAGCATACGCATTCTCATATAACACTGTTGAAGAAATGAACTTATATGACCTTTAAATCTTAATAACTGATTTATAATCAGACCTAAATTTTTTGCTTCACCTAATACGAGTTGTATCGAATTCTGAATATTTAATCTTTTATATTTACTACAAAATAGAACAGCAGTTATCTTTGATGGATTTATGGTTAAGTTGCAGACTTTGAAAAACTGAGATAGATCACTATTTATAGATTCATTTGCAGCTGGGATATTCGATTGGTCAAAACAATTGTGTGTCATCTCCATATAGCTGCACTGCGCACTTATTTATCACATTTGGCAGATCTGAGGTATATAGTAAAAACAGTAAAGGACATAAAATTGATCCTTGTGGCACATCTGACACTATAAATTTAGGTAATGACAAGTTGTTATTAACACGAACACGCTGGCTACGTTTCCACAAATAAAATTTAAAAAAAGACGGAACAGTAATAACGGTACCATAGTATTTAAGTTTAGCACACATTCATGATCAATTAAATCAAATACTTTTGAAGAATCTCAAGCGACTAATAAAACTCCATTTTCTTATCAATAGCTCTAACAATATTATCAGTTATATTTAATAAGGTAGTGGTAGTACTGTAACCTTTGAGGAAACCAGATTGTTGAGAAGGTAGAATATTATTGTTTGTAAGGCATTCATATAACTGGATGTAAACAACACGTTCCAGGATTTTGGATAAAACTGGTAGAAGACTTATTTGTCTCAAGTCCTGCACCGCTTTAGGATTAGTTACTTTAGGAATAGGACAAACCACCGACTCGCGCCAGATCTTAAAAAAATACCCACACTGTAAGCAACAATTAACTATATGAGTAAATATTGGGCAAACATATTTTCAGCATATAGAGAGAAATTTCATCAGCACCAATGGCATTCGACTTGATAAAATGAAACACGTCCAGTATGATATTTTGATTAATTAAAGTAAAATTGAAAATATTATTACTGAAATTATTATTATCATAAAATTTTACTTTTCCTGAACAGATGTCAGATTTTTTAAAAATACTAATAAAATAATCATTAATGACATTAGGATCACATAAATTCATGGTTCTAAATTTAGTCAAAGCTTTATCGCGTTCTTTAAGTATTAGTCTGACTCTTTATGCTCACATATGGACAACATCTACTCATTTATAAAAATATATAGTTTATTCCACTTTCCAAAACACAAAATGTAATTTACTACACTTTCTAAAACATAGTAAAAGCCAACAAAAATCAAATTGTTTATGATTACAATTCTCGCATGGTAATTGTTAATGTTTGAAAACCAAAATTCAGCTTAAACAACTGCTTTGCAACATCAAGACTGTCCTATCTGTTTGTAAGTGGTCATTATTTGCCGTCGATTTTACCCATGAGGTGAAACTTCTTTATTGACAGTTGTCAATCTAATTCTATTAGATATCAGCGGTAAAAAGCCATTATTTTCGTCAAATCTTTAATAATTATTTTTATATGCTACTTCTAGATTTTATTAGAAACGTAAAGGATACACATTTATTTATTTTTTAAACAATAAAATACCTCAAATATTTTATGTTTCATTTAAATGTATAAACATTTTATCACCTTGCATACAGACCGTAAAATCAGTTTTTATGTAAAAATATATCAGCTTTATGTATATTTAGTATATTTATTTTTCAACTATTGCTGGTCATAAATTCGAGTTGTGCCGAATTCTAAGGCTTTGATATCCCATTATTTAGTATTATTTTGAATGTTACACTACAACTCAATATTTATACACCATTTGTCAAGATCGTCTTTTGCTACCTTTAAATTTATTTTTGCTTCGCAATACTTGAAAGGTTAAGTGCAGTAAAATTTCGTTTTATTGGCTATTAAATCGCGATTTTTGTCGGGAAAAACTTGTGTTTGTGTTTTATTTGATTTCACGTTAATGCTATTCTGTTTTATTTAAATTAAATTCTTCAATAAAATAAGTGAAAATAGATAGTTTTGGATATAAACTCAAACTTAATTTCATAAAATAGAAACGTGATAAAATTTCTAACACAAGATTATTCTCTTCGAATTATTCTTATATTATACGTTAGTAACCATAGTGTTGTAAAATTATATATATTTATATTTATACATTACATTATTTACATATTTATATTTATTATACTGTACATAAAGTATGGAATAAATTCATTTTAAGCTAAACAAACAATTTTGATAGACAAGTCGGTTTTTGATTTTAATTTAATGTATTTTTACATAACACTTAAATATACAGGGTAAACCATTTGTAAGTAACGATGTCATTGACAATTTTTATAAATGGCACATCCTGTATATTTTAATTTTTTTACATTGCCAATTTCAAGACGATTCCAAAAATATATCATACTTGTATTCGGTAATAAATAGTTTTGAAGATACGATAATTTTAAAATTAATACAGGCATACCCTTGGTTGTCACTATTGTAAAAACTTGTTAGATGTAAAATGTTGGGATATTAACTCAGTAGGCTACTGGCTAAAGCTCACTAATGACAGTGAAGCTTGTGAAGTGTAATACCAGTTTAGTTAAATTTACTTGTTGACACTTTAAAAATGCGTTTATCTATTAAACAAAGGATTGCAGTTCTTATGTTATTTGGTTGTGGCGATAAGATGCGAACTCAACAAGAGGTATGTGGTATGTTTAATGATAAATATCCAGAACAATCCATAAGTCAGTCAATAGTGAGCAAAATTTTTGGAGTTTGGTACCGTAGAAGATCTAGCTAAATCCATCACTTGCCGAGGATACTAAATTAAATGTTTTATTGACTATGGAAAAAAAATCACACAAAAGCGTTCGGCAAGTTAGTCGAGAACATGATATTCCTGTTACTTCTATTCATAAAGTATTAATACATAAAAAGTGGCATCCCTTTAAGGAGCACCTTGTACAAGAAGTATCAGATGACGAGTCGGATCGTAGAATGGAATTTAGCGAAACTTTGATGGATAACTGTAGAAATTATCCAGTTTTCGCAAAAAACGTTATTTTTTCTGATAAATGCACATTTACATTAAACGGTGAAGTCAACAGACAGAATTGTAGATCCTAAATAGATGAGAGAACATCACACTCAATATCGACAGAAAATAAATGTTTTTGCAGGAATTATTAGACATAAAATCATTGAACCCTATTATTTCAATGAAACTGTAAACGGGCCAACTAATCTGCAATTTTTAATGAACTTTTTGATTCCAACTTTAATGAATTTATTTCCTCGTGCAAACATTACCGGAAATATCGATAAAAGTATCAACAAGATGGGGCGCCTCCACATTATGCAGCTGCCGTTCGAACATATCTTGACGAAGTTTTCCCCAATAAGAGGATCGGTAGACGAGGACCCATTGAGTGGCCACCAAGGTCACCTGATCTCACGCCATTAAATTTCTTTTTGTGGGGTCATCTAAAAAATGTTGTGTATAAAAGTAAACCCGACGACATAAATGATTTAAAAGATAGGAAAAGGCTAGAAATAAATAACATTTCGCGGAAATCCATTAATAAAGTTCAGCAGGAATTTATTTATCGCTTAGGACACTGCCAAGCACAAGAAGGAAGAGAATTCGAACACTTAACTGTAATTTATTGTGTGACAATTTATTGTTACTGTTGTATTATCTTGTTATTTTCATTTAATTAAAGGTCTTCAAAACTGTTAATTACAGAACACAAGTATGATATATTTTTAGAAGGGTCTCGAAATTTGCAATCTAAAAAATAGGGAGTGCTACTTAAAAAAATTTGTCGATGACATTGTTACTCACAAATGGATTACCCTGTATATTTAATTGTTATGTAAAATACATTAAATTAAAATCAAAAAGCGATTTGTCTTGGAATTTTTCCTCAAAATTCTTTGTTTATCTTAAAATATATTTATTCCATACTTTATATACACGCTGTATATAACTTACTATCATTACAAATTGTTAATCTATTTCCTTAAATTAATAAATGGGTTCTGTTTATACTTCTACCTTACGGGAATTTAAGTACAAGTAAGTAATAAAATAATATTTTGTTGAAAAATTAACACCAGGAGAACTAATAGAATTGGTGGATAGAATAGAAAAGGGAATATGTAGTAATAGATGAACCTGCAATGGAACATGGCCACGAAATGTAGCGATTACCCTCCTACCATTGCGATTTAAATACTATCGAATAAATTTTGGAAGATTGTAAGATATCTGACAATAAATAATATATTGGCAGAGATGGATACCTCGATAAAAAGTTAAAAGAATGTGCAGTGAATGAACCTTTAGATAAATATGATGCTGAAGTCTGGGCAAAATTTGTAAGACGAACTGAATCACTAACAAAAAAAATGAACGTGAAATATTTGTCAAATAGAAATTGAAACGGTAATCATAAATGTTGGAAGAAGTTCTGAATCAGAAAGTGGAGAGGAACTATGAATTATTTAACGTGCAAACGAATAATATATTTCTATATAAAAATTAGCTTAAATTAATAAACTACTTAAATATAAAATGTACCTGTGGTTATAAACATATAAAACTATGATAGGTAATTTCATACATTCAGTTTTATGTTAACTACCTATACACCTGTTGGAGTAGCAGCCACTTTTTGGCTTATAATCGAATGAACCGAATATTTAATTAAAACAAGTTAACTTATTTCTTATGAATACAATCAGTAACGTATTGGTAAAGTTGTAAAATTTAAATATATATGATTCCACAAAATTATACAAGGTATTTGAGAAGTTACAGTACATTTTATTTCAAAAATAACGAAATTAATATTGGGTATGTGGAAAAATATTGAATATTGATTTGTTTTTTACTACTCTGAACTTAAAAGCATAGTCTTAGTTATTTTTAATCCATAACTTGTGTCCTTAATACTGAATTTATACAAGATAAATCAAAATAAAAGTTAAGGTTGTACACTCCTGTATTTTAAATCCTAAAAATAAGGAGTATACATACCCTTACTTTTAATAAGACTTCATCACTATATTCTAATATCATAGTTGCTTTTCAAATAAACTGTTAAACCTATTACAACTTTTTTTTTTTTGAGTATGTGGTAGATGAGCTCAATATAATTATGAAATGATATCTATAGTTCCCTATTTAACAATATAAAAATGTATAATAATTTAAATTTAAAATGTGAAACTCCTTAAGTTTTTCCTAAATACATTTTTGATGATTCTATTAAGTCGGGTATATCGAACACTAATACGCCACCCACTATATTTCGATCCATATCATGTAATATTTTTCATATGTAATTTAAAATGCGTGCCATATTTTATTAGATTTATTTAAAGGTCATTCATCACATTGACTTGAATAAGTATATTTTTTTAACCAAACAATATTTTAAGAATGTTGTTATTGTATTGTATCAACAAACCTTTCTTGGTATTCTCAATAAAAAGTCAATCCTATTGCGTGTTTCAACAGCTAGTAGTGCAGAAAATTAATATGATAACTTTAAAAAATGGAAGTATGTGGTAGTCGTCACTGAATAACTAATTATAATGGTAGTTCAATGCAACCTAGTATCAAGTACATGACTATGCGAAGTTATAAAAGCCATTTTAACATGCGATGTGCATGATTAAATGACATTTCATTAAAGAGGAAAGTTTAGATATTATTTCACTACATATAATCGAGGTAATTTTTGATACGAAAATTTATTAATGTAGAATATTTTAAAGATTAATTCTAAATTGGTTATACTCGTACATAAATTCCAAGTTCCCTGATTACCTATTATTGTTCAATATTATATTTTTAGTTGATCCGTTTACACGTTAATTTTAGTTTTTCTCTTAAATCATGTACAACTAATATTTTTAATACTAATCAGCTTATTTTTTCATTTTGTTCGTTTCTTCAACGTTTGTACCTTCTAGAATCCTTAGGTATCACATTGAAATTGAACAAAATAAAACTAACAAAGTGGAGCATCTATGAGTGCTTTTCTACGTATAGAGACATAAAAAATAAGTAACTGAAGGAATTAAATGGTACAATAAATATACCAGACCATTACTTTGAAAGTTAATTTTATCTGTTTGATTTGTTCACCCAAACTCGGAGCTTTAATACTTTAAACTGGAATACCAAAGAGCGCTGCTAAATTTATTAAGATTTTCTCTTTTCCAATATCGCCTTCTCGAAGAGCGTGCATGTATGCAATTCCCATGCACCACGTGCTACATTATATATTTTCTTGCCGTTATGATCACAACTCATCGCCGGAAAATAATAAAAACCAAAAGATTCCACTTCCAGTGCTTAGAAAGAAATATATTATTTGATCTTCTATTGTTATGGTAACTTCTGCATTTACTTTGGGGATTTAGTGTTCCTATATTAAGTATTGCAAATAAATTAATACATAAAATATTCCAGATACATTACTTTCTTATTACCAAAATGCTTAGTTAGTGGTTTGCAATTACTGCGTGAATTCCAGTATGCTTTTATTTTTTTAAAAGAACTTTTTGAAAAACCGTAATAGTTCTATTACACTTCATTTCAATATTAAGGTAGAAATGTTTCGTGATAATACTTAATTTAATAAGCAAATTATAGTTATGGTACATGCGGTAAATATTCAATACTCGTATTTGTAACTGATTTTAAATTATTTTAGACGACTTCAGTAAAAAACACATTTCTCTGACTATCGTATTATTTACGATTATTATATATTATTATTTATTATTATATTATTTCATTGTTATATCACATACCTAAGAAAATTAGGTCATAGCCGTAACCGTAACAGAAAGGGATAATTATTAGATTTTAATAGCAACGGCTCCCACAAGTAGTTGATATTTTATTTAAAAAAAATTGTTTTCGATTGTCACTTAAGGAGCTAAGGGCGGTTTCACTGAGGTTAGTTCACTTTTATTTGTTTTAAAAGAGGTCGTTGATTATCAGGAGGAAATGAATGAAGACATACTTGAGGAATATTTTGAACAAATGATTGCACTAATACCGCAAAATTCGGTTATTGTAGTAGACAATGTAAGTTACGACTCCAGAATACTAGAATCTTTATGAACCCCTAAATGAAAGAAAGGTGAAATTGCAACATGATTAAGTTCTAAAAATGTAGTCTTGACCTAACCTATGAGAATTGGCAAAAATGTATTCACTTTATAGGAATAGAAGAAACAGTGAGGAAGCTTAATAAATATCAATGATATCTCTACTGAACCTGTTCTAATAATAAGTATTATAAAACAGAATATTAGGAACTATAATTTTATTATTATTTATATATAACCAAACCGAGATATTTTGTGAAACTTTTACGTGGACTGCGCCACAGAGCTTGGTTACAATTAAGTTGGAATCGTTTAAAAGTATTGTCTAATTCACTTTTAAAAAGAATGATCCTGCATCAACAAAAGTTTGCAGGTTGGTAAATATCCATTATCAAATTTAATTTATGCAAATGATACAAACTTCGTACTCATATATTCGCTTTTTACGTCATGAATCTATTTCAGTTCGTTATGCTGAGCCGGAAAAGTTATGACAAAGCGTTGGAAACAACACCAACTAGAACTGTTAGCCATAAACAAGTAAACTATCGTATTGTATAGTGAAAAATGTGCCTTCAATGTGTATGAAATTGGATGGAGTTTCATGCACGATGAAAAACGTCCGCGGTTTTTTGGCATAGAACTCGACCATTAATGAAAATTGCTGTTTTATCGTGATCTTGAGTGTTATTTATTAACCTCAACGCTTTCACACCATTCTCATGTACATTGCATGAGTTTACCTAGTTATTAATAATAATAAAACCGTTGTTTGTTGTGTCGGTAGTCGTTATTAGAGAAGGCTATGATTTGTAGTGTTTTGAATAAACGCGAAGGTTTTTTACAAGAATGATATGTTTATGTCTGCTTCAGGAGTTATGAGACGTGTCACTAAAAGAGACGTTAATTATTATAGTCGTTTAGTATAATTCGCACGCAAAAACTTTATTAAGATATATAAGTGTGCTCATTGCCAGAACGTACAAGTATTGACTAACTTTCACGTCAATTTTAATAGAGAACAAATATGTAGAGAGTGCGTTTATAAAGTATAAAAGTGACTGCGGTGAGCTAAAAAAATGCGACCAAGATGGAGTGAAACTATATTAAAAATATTAGATTTTGGTGTGACATCTAACTTCGACGTTTTCTTGATGGCGTCACCTAATAAGATGTAAATTTCAAATGGCATCTATATTCGACTGACACCTTATTTTAAACACCTTTCAACTTTCTTGCTTTCCTTTTTGAACTTGAATAATTAATAACAAAATTACGAGGGTAAAAAATAATAATATCATTTTATATTTAGTTAAATAAATATATAAAACAAAAACTTCTTTAAAAATAAATACATAAATGATCTATAATTATAGGTTTTTTAAGAGATTTTAAAAAATTTATATTTTTATGAAAAAAATTACATATTTTTTGTGAAAAACTGATAAGTTTAAACAAAAGTTACAGTATATATATAATATATATATAGTATATTAGTTATTTTGACTTCAATTTTTCACCTGTTCTATAAATTGAGGAGTATTTTTGGTTCAAAAGAATTATTGATAATATTTTTTTTTCGAAACTCATAGTAATTATCATAAGATTCTTTGGCTGTTTAACGAGCACTTTCCTGATAATCTCATTTATAGAAATTATTTAGAATTAGGAAATAAATAGCAAGACGTCCTTTCACCACATTATTTTTTGCCAGTGACGAGTAAGTGTTGAATGGCCTACACATTCGTCAGATCTTTCACCATTATATTTTTTTCCATGGGGGTATTTGAAAAGTGTAGTTTACACCAAGCAAGTAGAGTCTCTAGAGGTTTTACAAAAAAGGATTACAGAGGCGAGTATAAATATTCCTTTTGAAACTTTTTAAAAGGTGAGGGAAAAGTTTTATAATCGTCTAGAGGTGTGCAAAAGGTGCCACTGGAGCTCATTTTGAACACTTGGTCTAGCCAATAGTTTTGTATAACAAATTTATAATACTTTAAAAAATGTATAACAATAAAAATCCTTCCCTCGTAACTTTAGTATTAATTATCAAAACAAAATATGCACGTAAAGAAGTTGAAAAGACCTTTAAAACAAGGTGTCACTTGACCCTATATGCCATACAACTTCATAGTGTACCCTTTTCAAGTGGAGCATTATCTTTTTATTTTACTTGTAGTGATCTTTTACCACAAATATTATACAAGATGTACCTACGATGCGCCGAAGTCGAATACTCTCCTTATTTTAAAGAATAAAGGAAAAACAAATACAGCTGGTTTTGAGCTAGATGCATTAAAATGTATTATAAACCACAAGTTGTAAATTCTGTGGTGCCGTCATTAATTTTTTTAAGACACCATGCGTATAATATTTTATAGCTGTTGATATTATTATTTTAGATTCTTTATCGTTTTTTATTGAAAAATTATTTTGAATTGAACATCTTGTATCTGTTAAAGTGATGGACATAAAAAAACATTTTTTGGTTTGAAAGTTTTGAGTTCACTGTTTTCTGAAAAGTTTCCGGCAATGTTTCCTTGCAGTGACATATCTGTGTATCAAAATTTCGTATAAAAAGGATTATATAAAAACATAAAGTTTTTTTACCAAACTTTTCTATCCCTGAATATGGAAAATATCTAGTATCTACATAAATATTATATTTTACATGTTCGTGTACTCAACTGCTATTTTTTTTTGGTAGTTGTAAGGTTTGACGATCTGTATACAGTTATATTCCTTGTAGAATCCCTGATGATAGCCAAAAATTTTCATCAGTTAAATTTCATTCATAAATTAAATTTCAAGTCAGTATAATTACCATTTTTTAGGAAATTCAGGGGATACATTAAGAGGATGAGGAAAATTATGTGAATTTTAATGAAGGAATGTTTAGTGAGAAATCGACAAGAACGAAAAATTTCAAATAGAATAAATCAAGAATTAATCCTTTAACTGCGAGTGTCGTAAATAAACATTTCGTAAAAAGTCTAATATCTGTTAAAAATTAAACGCAACGCCTATATTTGGCTAATGTGGAAATAATTTCAACTTGTTTTGCAATAGACTATTTTGGACGTAATCAAAAAATACCTTTTAGATTAACTAGCACCACTGGTAAACGCTACCAAATGTCTTAGTAACTAGTTAGTAAATATTTGCAAAGCCTATTTTTAACGTGATGAAAAAAATGTGACACATGAGCCAAATATAGGCGTTGTATTTAATTTTTAATAGATATTAGACTTTTTACGAATAGCTTATTTACAACACCCAAGGTTAAAGAGTCAATTGCCAGAAGAATATTAAGGAAATTAATTGTTCAAAACCATTTTATACATTGTTGCATATTCATTTAACAATATTTACTAGTAATATTATTTCATTTTCATTTTTTTTACTTTTGGGAATGTGATCTATGTAGTTAAATATTATGAGTATATCTGCCTTTAAGAGATATTCAAAAACACATCCATTTACGCTAATCCACGTGTTCTGCGAGGTAAATATTTGTATCGACCAGTATTGACCGATTCATGTTTCTTCGGAGTTTATATTTTTTATTTATTTTTATTTGCCCATTTCTGTTTTGAAAGTAATTAAGCTTAGCCGAGTGGTTCAACTGTTACCCTCCAAAGACCAATAACACCCAAGAGGACCTTCTTCTGTTCTCGCAGTAACATCAGATCTACTGGTAAGTGCTATTCGATGGTTGTTTCTTTCTTTTGCTAATATTCATTTTATCTATATCCCGTTATATTCATCAATTACGCAAAAGGAAAGGACTCCAGACCACGGTTCATCTTTCTCCACCACTTTTAGTTATTCTTCACCCCCTCAAATGGATTTACTTAACGTATACTAAACACGCTTTCTTAAAACTGTATTAAGTATAATGATATATTCATCAAATAATTTAAATAAAACATAATAAATCTTTTATTAAGTAACTAAAAAAATATATATGGAACTATATTGCAAATTTGCAAATATAACAAACGGGAACAAAACTTAAATATTATAAATCGAAATATATTCTTCAAAACAATATACTAATTTGTCTTAACAGATCACTAATGAAAGTAAAACATTCTATGCTATTTATTTTCAAGAACATTAGTTTTTCATTTCATGGCCAATAATTTCTAATGCATTGGCTAAGCTTTATAGTATTTATAGAAAATTCCTCTTTGTATAGGAGTAATATCGCTTTCCGATATTCATTCCTTTGTTGAATTTTCCGGTCATTCTGAGTCATTAGTTTCTCAGTGGCTCTGATTGTTTTATCTAGTCTTTGCACTTGAAAATTTTTTCTTTTTTCTTAATTAGGGAAAATTTAATTTTTGTGGTTCTGGACTTTCTTTATTATGTTAGTTAATTTCGTTATAATTATGATTTGCATCAGAAAATTTTTCAGTAATTTCATTATTGTCGAATATAGACTGGGACTCAAAAATACCAGGGTGTCCTTCACTAGGAGTATATTTTATCTTTTACATTTAAATTTATTTTTAATAGATTGTATAATGTAAGAGTAGAAACAATCTTTAAAAAAATACATTTTAAATGATGAAAACAAATGGAAACTTATTTACATAATGTTCAACTTATCTTTTTGGGAAAGTTAATAATGACAAACTATGTTTCAAATATTGAAAAAACAAAATAACTGAATACTTTTAAAATATATATATTATAATAGTATAATAGTATATTATGTTACTAGGAGTAGAAGGCTATCATTATCTGTTGAGCCCTGTGTGTTGCACAGCCGAAGCACTAGTCAACTTAAATCACAAAACACAAAATACAAATCGAATTATCTCAGAATAGCAGCCCTCTGTAGAACTTCCACTCATATATAAAATGTTTATGATATACTGGGTGAGGTACCGAAAACGAAACAGATCGATTATCATAAAGAATTTTTTTTCGTGAAAAAAAACGCAAAATCGGGTTTATTTTTATTCTAAGGGGGAAATTTTTCTAATATATCCTCAATGTTGTACGTTCTTCCCTTGTCCTCCGACGCTATTCACCATCGCAATTTAAATATGGAAAGTAGCATGTTTGACACACCATTGAAAAGGTAATTTTATAGGAAATTTAGCCATACCACAATTCGTTGTGTATCTTCTAATTTTGGCGCCCGCTTGTGGAAACAAAAACGTATTCCTAATGATTATAACTAATTTCAATAGTTCAATGCACAATTACTCTTGGACTACATGTTTACCCTAATAATAACTTAATCTCCTCTCAGAGATATGTCTCTTCGTCTTAGTTGGTTATGCATAATTCTCACACTGGTCTCTACCTTTAATATTGGTTGGCAAACTGGTGTGTCCTTTTACCCTAATTGGTAAATTGGCATTCTACTCTCTTGTGGGAGTAATTTTTTTTTATTCTACCTGCCTTTTCTATGTTTAATTTTGAATCGTTGTCTCATTTCCTCCTCCTCACATGAGGATTTGGCTCTTACCATCAACTTTACCTTTTTCAATATCATTTGTTGGTTACGGTGTTTAAGACGAGCACTTACAAGTTTGACCCACTTTTGTTTATTTCAATTTTATCTTAATAATATTAGTTTGACCTTTAAATACTAAATATCTAAGATTATTAAGTTTAGCACATACTTATAATTATTATTATCTAGTATCCTTTGAATTTTTACTTTTCAACTTCTTATGTATGTAACTTTGATGTTTTATTTAAAATTTTTGGTAAATGTTTATAATATGTGTGCTAATATAATTGTTTATTTATGTGACTTATATATTTTATAGACCTGATGATAACTGATTATAGTCGAAACTTGTCGTCCTGTTTTAATTAAAACACTTGTGGTTAAGATCTCGAGTTTCTTTGGTTTAATCCGACATACCATATTTGAAACCTATTGAGAATCTTCTCTTTCTTATAGTTAAAGTTATTGTGTCTCTTAGTGAGTTTAGAGAAAAAACCTAAAATAATAGAATGGTGGAAAAATCTTCAAAACCGCAAAACGAGTGTCTTCAAATCGCTTTGAAATTATTTTAAGAATGTTGCATTTCGTCAATGATAATCATAAACAGTGCGAGGAAGAATATGGAATCAACAAAACGCAACACCTGGTTGATTTCCTAAATTAAATGTACCAAAAATTCGTCCAACCTGAAAAAACATCTATATGGACGAAACAATGGTAACCTCCCTAGAGGATAAGATACACTTACCATATAAAAATATGTTGCGGTTGTTGGCATGCTAGTAGCTACTAAGACTGTATTTGGACTAACGGATGAGTGTTTTTAGAACTAAATGGTTGATTATAAAAAACTAAAAACATTTATCGATTTATCTGACCAAATGTGGTTATATTCAACATCTCTAAGATGAAATCTTAAATGGTATACAATTGCAAAAGAAATAATTACTGAAATTTTTATTGTTAATGCTTGGGATTTGATCTATAAAAACATTGGGAAAAATCATCTAAAATAAATAATAGAATTCAGAAAACTTATACTATTGCAAACGCTTGCTTTTGGAAAAGAAAAAAGTCTATCAGAGATGAACAGGCAAGTTCATCAACAACGTGAACATAGGCTGATCTCAGACTATAAAAAATGATGTTGCAGCGAATGCTACAAAAAATATAAAGAGGTCAATACAATGAAAACTCCAAGAAAGTTCGCACTAAATGTCACTTGTGTAGATTTGTTCTTGGGTTTGGAGTTCTTTTTTGATACAAATTGATTGTTTTTTTATATTTCTTTTGTTGACCATAAAGAACTTATTGAGTTTTGATTTTTTACTTATTTCATGATGCTTGTACAACTTTTCTAATAAATTATGTTTTCCTTTAAGTACTACTGATCATGAGTATACAGGCTGCAACACAAAAACGAAACAGATCGAATATCTCGAAGAGGGCTTATTTATGGAAAGATGGTTAAAGTAGGTTAATTTTTATTCCAAAGGTAATTTTGCGTTACATTGTTGAAATAAGCTTTCAAATGAAACATCTTAATTAAAATACCATATAATTTTTGTTCTCGCAGGAGGACGACAAAATCAAAAGTTCCTCAACATCGTATGGCTGACTTCACTATAAAATTACCTTCTCAGAGATGTGGTAAAGTTACTACCTTCCCTATTTAAATTGTACTGGGAATAGTAGTTGAGCGGTGAGAATAGATATATGACAGTTGATGACAATTAGAAAAATGTCGTCTTAGAATTATTGACTATTGACTGGCTAACATTTTTTCATTTTTATCTAAAAGTATACATGTAGTGATTATGACCCTCATAGTATGTATTCTCTTAGATACACACGGCGACCAAAGTCAAGGGGTTATTGGGGGGAAGATTAATTATTGGAGAAAAGGTTATACAAGCAATTTTTTGAGTTAAAAGGTGGAATAGAAGTGATAAAAAAATTATATTTGGGAGAGAAATAGAAGTTCGAAGGTTCTGTAAATAAAGAAATTCGTGTTTACTTTTTTTATATCAAAATGTTGAATTTATTTTTAATATTGTTTAAATTCAGTTTATATACATTTATTCCTTGTTTCGTTTTTTTTAATATGTAAATTAATTTTAATAGTTGAAGAATAAAAAAACGTACTGTAACCTGATTTGTCAAAAACAAATTATTATTATATGATAAAATGCTGTTACAATGATATAAAACTTTCACTCAAGAGTGATTTTACATTCAATATAAATAGGAGCACTGCTAATAATCCTACAGAGGTCACAATAAAACTGTTTAAATACTTGTATTGTAATATCTATAAAAGGTGTCAAAATACCTTTTGTAAAAAATAATCGTAAAACTTTTAGTGTGACGCTTTCCGAACTTCCATTTTTCTCTATGAGAGGTAAAATAAAACTGAAGCAGTTGCCGATATTCAAAAGAACATCAAATGCGAGTTTTAGTGTCCTATAATTTCACCTAAAAAAATGTGTGCTTAAGTCGATGTTGACAAACACCAAGAAAAATTTTTGGTATATTTAAAGAAAATTATTTGAAAAATTTTCATCAAATTCAAGAAATAGAATAGTAAATTAAAAAGCTGGTTAGATTTTCGAAAGGACATAATTATTTCCAGCAGTTCAAAACTATTAAATAAAATTAGCATCGGAATAAAAAGTATCAAATATCAAACAATACAAGTAGTATTTTGTTGTAGAATTCTGTATTCTTTAAACACTCTGAAGGTGTGAAACCATACATTAAAAATTGTAAATGACCGTTGATAATCTGTTAGGTTAGGTTATTGTATTGCAGAAGTCTTCTATGGTTAATTAGGCAAATACTTGTTTTGATTATAAATTATACTTCAATCATTTTTATCCTTCTAGTTAACTTACTGGACTATTCATGCAAAAATCTTTAGCTTAATATTTATATATTAAGCCGAATATGTCAAATTAAAATCACTTATATTGTAGAGTGAATTCCTCGTTCTGTAATTTCCCAATCTGTAAACGAAGCCTTAATAAATACAATAGCAAATAGCATGCCAAGTTCCTCATTGTGGTGATTGCTGCCATTTATTAGTAGTGTAAACCGCTAGGAGAGATACAAAGTCCATTATAACTAAGTGCTAAAGGTGATATAGTAAACTGAGGTCGGAAACGTCTAGAAAACTTCGCGTGCATACTCTTGACTAATTGTAACACCACTTGAAATTGTTTTCTAACGATGTACTTAGTAACGTTCCGGGAAATATTTATCTCAGAAATTTAAATTGATACGTATATAAAAATCAAGAGACGTTGAAGATGTAAAGACGTTTTACTTTGAAATATAAAACAATGCAATGATATATTTTGTACTACAACAGTACTTCAATTCTATATCATTCTTTTTGAAAGGAAACTTGTGAAAACGTTTAACTAATTTGGCACTACTCTATCACTCTCACTAAATCCATTGAGTTATCAAAGGCACCTGGATTAATTTAAATGATTTAAATGTAGCACGCTTTTGTAAATTAATTGTTCCATCCGCCGAACACAACAAATTTATATCAGTTTCCCCTTCTAAAGACAGTTTTGTATCTAGTTAGAATTTTAGTCACATCTTGTATTAAGTGCTTTGAAATATATCCTAGTTTGTAATACATGAAGATTGCGAATACAAATTCATTCTACGTATACATAGCGCGTGAGAGGGAGAAAGGCACTTTTGAAAGCGAATTACATAAAAAATTAAATTTATTGGGATAGTATAAGTATTTCAAAAGTTACCCAATGGCATTGATTCATTCTACAATGTTGTTTTTTTTGAGTTTTTCTTTTTAATTTTTAAACAGAAAATTCTCATTGTTTGGTTTTTATCTAACGTTAAAACCTACACAATAACTAATTTATATTTCAGTTACAATAAACAAAGAACCTCATTTGCCGTTTATTGTTCATTATGAAGCAATTAAAAATCTGGACATTTCACCACCCAAAATACCTTTTAGGTCTTTGTTCGTTTCCATACATTGTTTATCATTCTATTGTTGGGATTCTCAACAATGATCTGTGACCGGATCGTTGAGGTAGGTCTACAATTAATTTACAAAAATGCCCGACGTTTAATATTTATCACTTCTTGAATATTCATATTAAATTGTGGCACCCTATTTTGTCCCGCAAAGAAGGGTGTAGTCCAGAATCGGCTCCAGAATTTTCTCTTGATAGATTATTCTAATTTAAAATTTAAAATTTTATTCACCTAAAGTAGTATCTTGTATGTCATTCTGGGTGGTTCAGAAATTGATTTTCTGATTTGATTAAAAATTTGGAAGGTGATTTCAGAAACAGTAACAAAGTCTACACAGAATACGAGGCGAAAGGCTCTGGTAGTCGAAGCCGTCATACATTTAAACCAAAATTAAAAATGTTATTCAACACAGAGCAGAAGGCACAAATTACCGAAAGTTACCTTCGTATAGGTGTGAAAGTAAATGGCGAGTGGCAGTATTCCAGAATTCGTGAAGAACATCCTGAATTAGAATTTGACTACAGTCAAAAACTGTTATTGATGAAAATCCAAAAATTTCCATTTCAGTAGTGGCCCAACAAATAAATTTACCTTATGGCATATGTCAACTCGTTAAAAAAATCTGTCATGCATACTTAGCTGCAATGTTTTGATGAGCTTTTTCCAGTGGATTATCGGAGACGAGTGGAATTTTTTCAACGGTTTAAAAATAATCTAAAGAATTAAGGTATTCATAATATAATATTATGTGTTAAATCTCAGACTTGAGATGGCATTCATCTGAAAACGCTTATTTTTTATCGAAGAACCATTGCATCCTCAAAAAGTTGGTGTTTGTGTTGAAATACAGGGTGCGTCAGAGAAACTTACTTATTTGAAAAAACTCCCGAGCGGTGAGTTGGCGGGTAGAGGGGAGGGAGGGGGCGCATCTGGGGCGGGAAGTCCCCAAGTTTGTTTCCCCCTCTAGTCAGTTACCATTAAGCTCTGGTCTAGAGAGCAGCGGACGTTCGCCATCGAGAGCTTCTTTTCTAACGGTTGCTCCCTTGTTGCTATGCAACGTGCCTTCCGCAATCGCTTTGAAATTCCTCCTCACAGACTCGTTCCTGGCCGTAATTCGATTCTGTCGTGGGTTCACTCATTTCAGGAGTGTGGAAGTGTCGTTAAACCCAGAAATGGACATCAACGGACCACCAGACCTCCGGGAAATGTCGAAAGAGTGAGGCATTCAATTCTGCGTTCTCCCCGGCGTTCGGCTCGCAAACATGCAACTGCTCTGAAGTGCTGCTTGACAACCTGCCTCAAGACGCGGTCGTTTTTTTGATTGACGAGGCTCACTTTCACATTTCCGGCAGCGTTATTTATGGGGTTATTTGAAATCCCTGGTTTATGTCGATGGACCACGGACCATAGCTCACCTCAAGAACAACATTCGCGACGCCATTGCCACTGATTGCTATGCTGCGAAGAGTGGAGACGAACTTCAGAAATCGACTTAATCAATTTATGCACAAACAAAATGTACAAATATTGATTGGTCTCTTTTTTTAAAGGCACACTTAATGCTACTTGATGATGAGTAATTACAAAATGGATATTTCGACTAAATAGTTGTTGTTGTCAGAAAGGTAATTATTTGATAAAACAACTTATTTTTTTATGCTAACAAATCCCGCATCAATGTATTTGAATGCATTTAAATACTTAAAAGCTTTCAAGTCTAGATCTAGAAAGATTGCATTGGGAGAGTACAAGAATTTACTTCAAATATAATCTAATCTAAAGAAAAGTAATTATCCCACGAGGAGGTAGTAGGATAAAAGCTCAACTGAAGATGTTTTGGAGTGATATAATTAAAAGAAACTGATCTTAGTAAATCTTCGCGTAAGCCAACATGGATTCCCTTAAATTTTTTAATTTTTTTTTTATAAACGGATTAAAAAGCCAAGAAAAGTAATTTCTCTTATGTATTTTACAACGCACAAAAAATGATTCTCTTAATTATAAATATTTGCAAATTGTATGAATATGATACTATAAACCATTCAAATACTCTTCACAGTTAGACCAATACTAATGATCTTTTTTTTTTCAGAATTTATATGGAATTTATTGATTAGTTTTCAGGTAAAACTAGTGTGTTTTCAATCCGCTAAAAAAATCCAATAAGAAAAACTAATTAATACTGGACCTCGAAAACAATTTCATGGTAGGTGCCAATGATTTTGAAACGGTCCTGTTTTACAAAATGGATTTAACAGTTGCAAAATACCGCCAACAGAAATTTGATCCGTATGTGGTCACTATTAAGGACGAAAAAAGGCTGTTGGGTCTTCAGCCATTGTCATATTTTGGCAGAGTTGATGTCTAAGGTTTAACATCTGCTCAAAATAAAAACGATGAAGGGTTCCTTATAAAAGGCACCATTTTTATACCTGTCACATCTCTTTATTAAAAACGCCGATGATTCGGGTTAGAGTTGATGCACTTATAATTAAGTGTGAATTTCTGTTACAGAAAAAATTGAATAACTTGTATTATTCGGTTCGTTTATATACCTGGTATTTTAATTTATTATTATTTGGTGGGATGGGTTTACTTCATCAGGTTAAAGAAAAAAAATTAATATGTAGCATTTGGTTTATGCTGCGATTAATTTGGACTATTAAAAATAGATTTCTGATTTATAATACTAGATTCGTCAGGACAGATGGTCGTCTTTAAATATTTTGGTCATTTAGAGTCACAGATGCTAGCATATTTTTAGTTCAACGGATGATTTTCAAAACTACCAAACCACCCTTCTCATTTTAAATTCAAAAATAAATCATAATTTTATCAAAAAATTTTCAACGTAAATACTGTTCTGTAGTATCTAAGACAACTTAACTCAGCATTAATGTTGCAACTAGGCTTATTTTGAATTTCTTAATAAAACCCGCTGTATAAACTCATTATAAATAAAGGTTCAATTTTCCACTGGTTGCGGATTGAACCCGGTACATTTCGAATACGTAATCGATGCGTTGCCACAGAGCCACTTCACTAAATGACATAAAGAAAAACAACCTGTTTATTTCACTGCAGCTGTAATGGAGCAAGGAAATTATAAAAGTTAATATATATTGTTTTCATTCAATTTACTATTTTTTACAGATCTGTATAATCGAGTTTAACTTCAATGATAAACATTGATGGTTCAACTAAATCACTAAATTGACTACAATTTTATACAATATATTTTAATTAATTCCTGTAATAAACCGTTATCTAAATTTCAGCTATATTAATTGTTGGACAGAAAAAACCTGTCTGAATTTAATAAATCGTTACATTTTTTTGGTTTGTAATAATTTATTATTATGAATTCAATTGCCCGAAATTATTTAAAGCCGAATTGTTTAACCTCCCATTTTGAATAATAATTACTAAATGAGAACTTTTCCTTAAATTATAAAAAGATTAGATATAGGCTATAGAGAAATATTCGTTGCAATAGTGTCAAATTAATAATATAGGTAATATTATGAGTAATTAAAACGCCGCCCGTGTTTCATTTAAGTGCAATATTGTCATTATATGTATGTGAGTCACATCTACATTTATCTTTTTCTATGATAATTCACAGAATTTTTTTAATGATTATAAGAATCCATTTCAGAAATTAGAATCTACTTGCTATACTGTTTATTTATCGTCAAAATGACAAAAGAAGTTCAAGATTAAATTCTTGATAGGAACATCTTCAGGTGTACAATAATAATATACAAGATAAAAAACTATAAAATCTAGAGCAAACCTTACAATTTACCAAAACTTGGATAAGAATAAAATAATGATAAATGAGAAAGTTGAAATTAATTAATGGTATAAAAATTTAAAGTAAACAATGTATTATAACAAAATGATTGAGTTATGCAAAAATTATAAAAATAAATTTAAAAATTAAACTTAAAAAGTTACACAACATTAAAAAATATTAAAAAAGTGTCTCAGTAGGTGAGGGAAATGACAGGGCAGAATCAAGACAAAGTAATTTGAACAACAACGGAGGCCAAATAAAAAACCCAAAACGATTGAAAATTTCAATCGGGATATAACAGGAATGGTGATTAGGGGCTGGAAAACACCCAAACGAATTAATATTTGGTAAAAGGAAAATAAGAATGAAATCCGAGGTCAGGATTGAAGTTCCTAACATGGGAATAAAATTACTAATGACGTGATAATTACCAAACCGAAAAAATTGGAAAAATTGAAGGAATTGAAATAAAAGTGTAAAACGCCAAAAAAATAATAGATAATTGTTAACTTTCACAGCGCAGGGAATAATCCACTCTAAGTGGATAGGAAATAAAAAGCATTAGGATGCGGTAAAACCGTATGACAGGTAAAATTAAAGCAGGAAAATTTAATCACGATGGATTAAAAACTGGTTATATGAAATCAAAATAAAGATGTAAGTTTACAATTATCTTTATCGAAACTATATTTTTCAAGTAAAGTGGTTGGTGAACGAACACGGAGTATTAGAAATATCTGTATTTGAATATTTGTTAATATTAGCGTGTTCTTTTATTCTATAGTCGAGTCTCCTTCCACATTGACCGATATAAAAAGCGTTGCAAGTGAAATAAGATAATTTATAAATACTGGATTATGAAGGTTGGGAATCAGATCTTTACTATTGGAAATCAGGATTGTAAAGAGTAGTAATCCCTAATACCACATTTGAGAAAATGGATAATCTTTATAAACTTATGTTTATATTTGTTGACATATTTTTTTGTTTAGCTTCAACTTTATAAGTAAAAAACAGTAAACCAGTTTCTTGTCCACTATCACACAAACAATAAATTTTGGCTCTGAAGTCAAAGAATATAATCAAATCTAGAAGTTTATAACATCGAGCATAAACATATAAGTTTGCATGCGAATTGCTTTTAGACGGCAGAGTTCTAACATACCTAAGGCGTTGCTTTTAGGTAAATCTGAACAAGATCCCGGCTTGCATTTCAATTTTCCCGGGATATGGAACGGTTTATGGCTAGATATTTCAGGCAAATAAAGCTGGGACATGCTATTAGAATTTTTCAATAAGCATCTAAGCCATTCTCTCATTGATTGACCGAAACGTCTTTTCTATCACGATTTTGATTTGGTATTCAAAATGATACATTAATTATTACTAGTTAATGTAAGATATAGACTCTTTGTTAATTTTAAATTTGAAAACAACTTAAATAGCTAGAACAAAAAATAATTAACATCTCCTCACAAACCACTTGCAGCGCATTTAATGAAATTACTATTTACAATGCTTAATTAATAAGCAAATATTTATCTTGTGGGGTAAATTAATCGTTCTCACGGATAAGGATAAACTTAATTTTCGTCGGTATCTTCAGTGATCTGCCGGGAAAGTTCCTTAACATATGACAAGAAACATTACTCATCCGAAATTATAAACATGCATGAGATTGCAAAAGTTAGCCCGGCTAATGTACCAGTCATGTTTAATCGTTTTATCAGATGGAAACTAATCAAACGTGAGGGCAAAAAGTGCAAGTAACTGCTTAAATACACATGAACTTGGGATTATGGCCTCAATATACAGCGACCAACAAAGTCGCTTTATGTATTACCGGTTTTTTTTTTCTGTAAAATGCAAATATAGAAAACGCTTATCCTTTGCTGTTCAATAGTATAATGAATTTGAATTAGAAAAGTTATGACTCTTTACTTTGTGGAGAGCAAGCACTTCATGAATTTCATTTTTTATTTGTTACTGGCCACTTATAAGCTTTGTTATCTTGGTCATTTGTTTCTGTTTATCTTGAACTGCTTCGCAATATTTTTTATGCTAATATTTGTAAGATGTGTTCTTATTTGTGTTTCAAACTGCTTTGATTTCCTTTTAATCTACTTTCGGTTGATCTTTCTAATTATATGACAAATATATTTCAAATATGTGTAACGAGATAGTTATGAAAACAAATATAACTAATTTTAGTAATGTTAACAATGATCAATGAATAATACAAAATCTATTGAGTACCTTCCTTTCAATTTGTTTTCTTTTTCTGTCTGCCAATGTTTGCGTTTTTATTTATATACAACTAAACTTTTAATTTTATAGTTCTAGCAAATTACAGTTTAATTAATATGAAAATGAACTCTATATATGTCCCGAATGATTAAAAAAAAATGAAATCAAATCAAACCTTATTTAAAACAATAACCCGATCTTGTAAACCCCAATTATATCCATATTATATTTGTGAATTATTCAGTATATCGAAAATATTAACTTTTCTAGTTCATTCTGATATTATGTGAGTAAACAACAATGATTTTTGGAACCTCCCCTTCGCTTGAAGTGATTCATATAGAGTCAAACAAAATCAAAACAGTTTTGATAACGACGAAGATTATGAATAAGGGTTGAAACTGCAACGTAAGCCATAGTAATAAAGTGGGGTGAATCAGAAATAACGACTAAATTCAATTTTGTCTTAAATTGATAGAATTTGATATACATAAATGATAAAATCTACTAGTATTAAGAAAAATTATTTTTGTTTACCCGTGAATATTCACATGAAATGATTGTTCATTTATTATTTCTAAGCAAGAGTCCATTTTGTGGTTTTAAAGGTAAATGTAAATAAAAGACATCAATTCAATTTTTGATAAAATGTTTTATATGGGTTGAACTTTAAAATTAAGTGCAAAATATTATATCTATAATTTAAATTGCGGCCTCGAGATCTACTGCACCAGTGAATTCTTTTAAGGCCATTTTCAATACTTTTTCCTACAGTTCAGGCGGTACCTCAGCCTTAAATCGACGAATTTTAGCTTTTAATTACTCTAAAGTTCAAGAATTATCCACATAAACACGGTCATTCACATAACTCACAAAAAAGTTCAACGGTGTCAAATTATATGATCTCGGCAGCCAATTGACGTCGTTGAAAAGTCTGTAAAATTCTCGAGCAATAAAGCCCAAATCGGTCATGCTGTATGGCTGGTTGCGCCTTTTTGTTGAAACCAGATATCATCCCAGGAAAAATATTCAATTGCAGGCCAAAAAAAGTCGGATTTCATACGACCATAGCGCTCCCCACTGACTTTTTGTGAGTGTAACGGCCTGTCTTCAATTAATTGAGGACTTTCAGAGCCCCATATATACAATTTTGCTTGTTAATGTACCCACCGATTGAAAAATAGACCTCGCTTCATCGTTGAAGAATATGTTTTTAGAAAAATTGTCGTTCACAAGCTGTTACTCCACCACACATTGGGTATATATCCTGCATAGCGGACGGTCATTAGGCTTCAATTCTTGGCCTGTATAGATGAGGGTGTACATCTAAGTGCAAAGTATGCCATAATGAGCCTTAAAATAGGCCCCATTTCTTTTAACAACTAGAATAGAAACAAATAGAGATACGAATACAATTTCAACAAAACTGCTTAGGCAACGTAGCTTTTCCACTAGAACAATTAATGTACAGGCTCAATTCTAATAGAAAATAGATTTCATAAAAATGCATAAATTAATTTTTGTGATAAAACCATAAAATCACGAGCGTGTAGGATAAGTTATTTCGTCTCAAAATTGTTTAATTCATTTTCATTATTTGAAATTTTACCGAATAAAATTAACCTCTTATGTATACTTCCGCAAAAACCATAGTAAGTTTTTAAATTATCTAATATATTACTATTTTTTAAACAAATTTTGAATAATTGAGTATGTAGTGAATTATTTTTCCGAGAACTCATTCGTGTATTCTACAAACGTCTTTTGTGACTTTTATGATTCTCGGTGCAAAGATGCTCCATGATTATTTAAGTCTGACTCAAGTCGTTTATAATTTCTGCAAACGGTACTGTACAAATAATAATTAAAAGTTTCCCGCAAACTTGTATTAGGCCAACGTCAGGAGCGAAAGCATAATCTCTCAAAATGTATCAACACACTTGCCAAATTATAGACTTGTATATTTATAGTGTATGGGCGTGATCTACTGACAAATTTTTTCAAATACTTAAAACTTCGTTTTGCTACTAAGCGGTTGAAATTAAACAAAAACTGCATTAAAACTTTAAGTTTAAAACATCTGCATGAAGTGGGAAACGTAAATATTTTTTTGTTTTCATAGTTTTTTGTCAGTTTCTGCGATACTTAAAAATATTTTTAAAAAAGGAATGCATCCCTCCCCCTTTGGTCTAAAAATTTACATCTCTCAGATTTTGAATCATTTAATTATCTCAATCCGTTTTCGAAATATTTGGAATTTAGGATTTCATGCGGTTAGTTTTGTTGTAGTTTGGCTGGTGTTTGTGATTTGGTACATGTTTTTTCTGTTATGGTAATATTTTTTATATTTTTTTAATGATTCCAAGACTTTGCTATGTTACCAAACTGCATAGCTACTTAGCTAAGTCGACATTTAGCTGATATGTTGCATCGATTATATTTTTAAAGGAACCTTAAATTTTAAGCTCTACTTAGTTAAGTACACTTAAACGATGAGCCGATGGAAATTGCCCTTAGTCCTTCGTTTTTCGTTTCTTCAGTGCAACCTTTTTTACAATTCGATTTATTCCAATTAATAAACTATTAAAACCTTACGAAAAAAAGACAACATTAATATTCGCCATAACGAAATCTTCGATCCTACTACCAATGTCACAATTAGTATGGCAACCATTCACTACTTGCTACTGCCTAAGAAAACCCAGTCAAGAAGAAGGTCTTATATCTAGGTTGTTGATCTTATCTCCAGAAAAATATTGTGATTAGATTAGTTTATATTTACAATGGAATAATCATGGGTTATATTACCGTTTCCACCTCGACTTAATCTTTTTCAACGAGTAATAGTTAGACATAAAAATGGTTGATTAATTTGAGGGTAGGTGGAGGTAGTGGTTTCTTTTGTTTGACCTATAACTTTATTGAACCTGACTTATTATTTTATTAATTTTGTTAAATTTTAGGCTCTAGTAATTTCAATAACTCTCTGACTGGTACTTCATCACGTTGCCTGCATAAACGATACTTTCCAGAAAGATCCGTAGAGATGTATTTTAGGTGCCAAGATCATTGTGTGCGCTTCCATATTAATTAGTATATAATATTATATTAACATATTTGGTAAATTCACCATATATTCTAGCATCACACCTGTTTTGAATAAGTTATATATGTAAATTAACACAGGCCTGACTGATTTACTATTTCTTTCCTAAACTGTGAGGTAGTGGTTTTTGAAGATACAATAAGCCTAAAGCTATATTGTGTTGAAAATATAAACTAGCCTGCTTTAGTTGACCTCCAACTGACCAGATAAATAAGATGTTCAGTTTGCATTACAGATTGCACTACTTGTTTAAAGAAAATCTTAGCTGATATATCATTACGAAAATAAAAAATAGTTCGGAATTCGTCCCATTCACTAACATTATGTTGTCAATTTATAATCATTGAAACCATTAAAATTAGAGACGCCCAATACTTAATGAAATAATTGTAGATCATTGTTACAAGTACGTTAACATAAATTCTACACATTGCGGGAATTTTACGCTCATACAGGTTTCTTCCTCTATTAATGTTAACAAGCTTCAGTATTCTTTAAGTATTCAAAATATTCACTGCTATCTTTCGAGCCCTACTAATTTAATGCGATCGGTTATAGGAATTCAGGTAGCTATTTTATTTTGAGCATAACCATTTGTTTCGGGGTATACAAAGAAATTTTTGTAAGAATTTAAAAGCATCGTTTAGATGATATCTTGATATCAATAAGCTGTCTATATGGGACCACCTGTACAAAGAATTCATGTTATTTTCAAATGTTCGTTAAATTGTTGATTTGATTAGTTTAAAACTGTGAGAAATTGTAAGCTTTTACACAAAAAAAGATCAGACTTAAAAAATTTCATGTTCATTGGCTATAACGAGCACCTGGTATATTAGGAATTGGACCTTTTTTTAATTAAATGTACCGAACGTTTTACCTTTTGTAACTGTCGTTATAAGCGGTAAGATTTTCTTACTGATGTTTAACATTTTTGATTATTATCGTTTTATACCACGTTATAACTACAGAACAATCAAGCTCTATAGAGCTATGAACTATTATTTTAATTATATACTCATCTGTTAAAATCAAAGAATTTATTACGGTGAAGTGTGTATGTTCGAATTTTCGTCAAAAACCAAATTTCAGAGGAATAAGTGGATAAAATTGAAATGAACATTTCCCATTTAATGTGGTGCTTTCTATAATTTGACCCACGAAATAAATTTACAGATCTACAACTTGGAATGTGTTCATTTGGCCCTAAAACTTTTACGACATATATTTTTTATTTGCAGGGGAAATAGTCGCTTTAACTTGAACTTGTTATTTCGTTATACATTGATAAAACCGGTGATAGCTTTAATACAACTTCTCATTTTGGCTTTATTGGCAAACCGTAAAAGTTTTTTATGTTTTTCTTTAAAGTAAATAATTTCAGAAACATTGAGAATTTTATATTTGAAGCATAGAAATATCAAACGTTTTGTAGAAAAAAATTACCGAAATTGGAGATTTAATTCTCTTCAAATTTGAATTGTCATTATTTAAATTACTGTTACATTTGTCTTTTCCATTTGTCTTGAATACCAATTTCTCTTTAAAATATCATACAGTAATAATTTGAAATTTGAAATTATACAAATATTTTGTAATACGGTGTCTGTAGGTTTTTATTACATAGAAGTTTATTGAAACAGAACTAAAAAGGAAAAAGTTTGCAATGACCTTAATGCTGATACTTCATCTAAAGGACAAGTGAAAATCCTATAAGATCAGCAGGGTAGACCCTTCGGATTCTCAAGTCGTCTGGTTCCGATAAGCTTTTCACCAAGAAATAAGACAAAAATAAGTATTAATTTCTTACATGAAATCAGGAATATAAAAATTAAATTTGTAGGGGAAATAAAAAAATGATTTATTAGGAAATGTAATAGTCACTATTAATATCACATTTTAAATAAGTTAGCTATGTATTTCACTAAAAACAGACAAGATAGGTGTTTACTGCCCATTTTATTTTTTAAATAAAAAAAGGAGAATGTATTAATATTTTTTCTATATTTTCATGGTTTAATGAATTTAAAAATGAGTTTGATTCTGCTTTATTGTCAAAAACTGTTTTAAAGCAAACTTTTATTCTCTTTTCTCTGAATACATTCATTCAATTTCACATGTACCCTAAAGTTAAGTTTGCCTGCACTTTTTTTTTAATATTACGTACATTTTCATCCAGTAATTGAATTTTTACTAGTGCAACTTGGAAACTGCCACCAACTTTCAGTTCTTGTTTTAGGAAGTTGGCACGCCTGTTTATAGAACTCCGAATAGGGTCACGAAAAAGTTTCACTGCAATTTATGTAGTTTAATTCAAAATGTTTGCTAACATTTTCATGCTTTCCCATTATTTTTCGAAAGATGTAACGGGCAAAATGTAGCATTTTTTAGTATTCCCTGCAGAAACTCATATCTAAGGATAAAATTTGCAGGAAGTTCTTTTAGAAATACCACCTTTTATCGGTGTAAAATATTCTTGAAAAAGTTTAATAAAAAGTGGGAAATAACTCCGGGAATTATTGAAGAAGATTCGGAATGAATTAGTGTTTTTAGAAAGGATATAAAAACGAAGAAAAATAAAAAGAATATTTAGAGTTTAATATTAAAACATTTTAAACTAAATCTTTATTTTTATGGCGATATTAATTAGGATAGGATAAAAAACAAATTGAAAAAACCTTAAACATTGTTTCAGGATGAAGATAAATATACCTCTCTCAAATAAGATATTATAATACCTTACTTCTTATTATAAATATGGAAAATTGTAGCGCCCGTTTCTGAGTCAGAAAGATATTGATATTAGGGCCCGAACATAAATAAAATGATTTTAATTTAACTTGAATTCGCCTTTATTAATCTATCTTCCTTTGTTTGGAATTAACAAAGTTGGGACACAATTCAGGGCTACATTGTATATTGGAACACTGATAACACTGTAAATTTCATTTACAAGAAAATGTATATCTCTCTTAAATAAAACTTAAATTAATAATTATTTTGAATACAACAGATGCAACTCTGATACGCTTATCAAACTTTTCAGTTCACTGCTATTTTTAACATCAACAGCCCTGTATTTATGTATTCTTGGTTTCTCGAACATTCCCAAAAAATTTATATATTAATATTGAAGCAACTCTCATGGCTGTCAACACTTAGGTTAGATTACCCTGCTTTTCTGGGATCTTGTCTTGTATATCCATATATGTAAAACCAATCAATATGATTCATAAAATGTGACCTCATGATTTTTTATTTAAAAATCTCGTTAGATGTTTATTTGTCGTATCTAGTAAAAAATAGAGAGGGTTTTTGGATCATTGCCCTATCTATTAATCCTAACATGCCCAAAATAATTGATTCCATTGGAAACATCATTTATTTCTTCTCTTTTAGAACCCCAGGCAGTTTTCCTAACAATACCTCTTGATTTCATTAGTGGAAAGAATTAATTTTTCAAGTGCGGTTTATCACAGGGTCCTGACCATCAATTTGTCCCTTTTCTGCTTTCCCTTTTTCTATGCTCTAACTGATAAAAAGAAATCGACACTATAATCACAGGCAACAAAGAAAAGACCCTTCGAGTATTATTTGATCACGGCATTGAGGTCTTGATGGAAGAATGCTGAATAATGGAAGATAATGGACAAGTATGACGTAATTCGTATTTTGTTTGAAAAAGATAATATTATTTCGGTTGTGAGGTTCTTTTAGGAACTGCTATCTTTCTTGTTAATATTTAAGACATATACGTTTTAAATAAAAAACACTTTTTTTTCATTAATATTTTATGGAATTTATAACAAGAAAATATTTAGCTAAGTTTTAAAATACAATTTATCTAATTTTTTGATAATATCTGTCCTTTATTTATTTATTTAATGTTTTCGTACTTCGACGGTTAAATTCCCGGTTTTAAAGAGGTTGGTAGTCCTATTTTGAAGCATCCTATATAGTAAAATTTTACGTAGTATAATTCTCATATTGTAATCATTTTAATAAAACAGATTTAATCAAAGAAGAGATATTTTAATACGGAACAAACGGTTCCTTTGACACAAAACCTTTATTACTTATTTTAAACCTTCAGCTTTTCTTCAAACTTCACCAATTTCTGCTTCAATAAAATAAATTTATTCAAAATCAAAAGATATTAACAAGAAATATCAGAAATGTCATTTAATATGTAGGAATATCTGGTTTATTCAGAAAATGTATTAAATAATCTAAGTTAAGGGAAAATTTTACCATTTTTTATTTATTTTATATATATATATATATAATGTAATTATAATATAAGGTGATTCAAAATTATGTACCGTAATTTCTAGAGCTGGTAGTATCTACATTAGGTGTGACATATGACGTATTCATAGAATACCTGCACTTAAAGTGCCGTAAAGGACTCTTATATGACTAAGTAAAAAATGTACTTATACCTTTCAAATTCTATTCACATTTCAAATATGTCCGATATAAAGAGCGATCAGCGCGTGTTAAGCGCATATTAACCTCGTGATTAAAAATTTTCGCAATAGGGCGAGCGAACGAGGGACACAATGAGTTATCAGAGTGGTATTCGGTTATTTAACTGCATACGGTTTGGATAATTTTGATAAAGTACTTATTGTAAATATTTTATAGAACAATCTTTTGTGCTATTCTTGGTACGTGTTGTTCTTGACATTGATTTCATTTTATAAAAGTATTTTATTTGAGCATAATGAGTTTCTATTCTCTAATTATTAAAAAACGATGATATTTAATTTATGATAATTTAAGGATGTATGCTTCTTGCGAAAGTGTTTTTAAGGGGCCCGTTTAAAATAGTTACAATTTAAAAAGTAATCTGACGAAATAACTCGCATTTACTACCCAAAACTCTCCTCATTTATAAATGAAGTAGTATCTAACTCAAAATTATTTATTTTCCTATTTTGTAATCACTCCTAAAATAAAAAACCGTTATTGAAGGGTCTGAGAGATATGAAAACCTATCGGTTTTCATTTACTTCTTTATACCTATTTTTCTTATGTGATAGCATCAACCTCCAGGGTTATTAGCATTTCGTTTTCTGTGTAGGCTTGGTTACTGTTTCTCGACGCCACTTTACGAACAGCAATGTTCATTTGTAAACAACAGTGAATGCTGGAATGGGAATAACATTTAGAGATGAGAAACAACTTTTTAACTTGTAGTCAAATTAGGAAATCAATTTCTGACTTGTAGTCAAAAAAGGAATTATCGACCCTGCCAGGTTTCGAACCGGAAACAATTCCATCACCAGCTCGAGCCTTTACGACGGGGTCACCCATCTTCCTTACTCCTGTACATAATTTGAATTACCTTGTATCTAGCTCAGAACTTAAAGTAGAAGGATATTTTAATAACCCACCTTATTTTTAGTTATACCAACATTTTAACGTAATGGTTTCATTTTAATTAGACCATAGATTTTGAAAATTTCAAATCAAGGATTTTGTACATTGTGTACTACCAATACAAAATATATCATATTGTATTTCTTACACGTTATCAGCCTTTTTAGAAAACTAGAATTAAATGTTGACCTCAAGCGTTCTATTATGTATAATAAATAAATGGGGGTAAATATATTGTTTCATTTTCTACTTAACATCCCTTTAATTCAGGCTAAAAACCAACAAAATACCCTAGTTTCCAAAACAATATACTTTCCATTCTCGACCTATATCTCCAAACTTCTACAAATACACAAATGTTTGAGCAACAAGTTTTGAAGCAGGTATTACCTTTGTTATTATTAATACAACAAAGAGGGACTCTAGTCAAATATTAAACATTAATGAAACCTTTGTTGGGGATTAGATAAGTAAATAGTAATTTATTATAGGATATATGTATAGTAACTTGTGGAAATTGTTTAGGTACTGGATGGTACATTTTAGTTGAAGTTACAACTTTAGTAAATCGAGTTTAGTGTGATTATATTGTTTTCAGTTTTCAGAAAAAAGTGTTCCCCTTTGATCAAAAATCAGAATATCCAGATATATATTTGATCCGTGTATACCTAAAAATACTAAAAATATCAAAAATGTAAGTGTAGGATTTTTTTTCATAACATTTTCTGCTATTTTTATTAACGCTTCCACCCCAGTACTCTATTTTTCCATGGCAGCTTTTAATGTTTACGTTCGCATCCCCGTCCTCGTAAAATAACCTAAAGGAACCTTCTTTGCTATTGCTTGTGAAACAAAGGCTTATTCTATTAGTAACAGTTTTATAACAATAGTTCCTGTACTGTATTTCGAGTTAAGCTTCTGTGGTTTTTGTTATCGAGATTTGAACTTTGCTCAATGAATTCTATACTGGAATATTATTAGCCCGCATTAACTCCGGAATATTTTCGGTCCATTTGGGATAAATACTAAATTCCGTAGAAACTTAGTTTTCAATTAATAATGTTACTTTATATTGTAACGGAATTATTAATATCAAATATATCGAAATTTAAAAGTCCAGCCTTGCTTATGCAATTCATCCAACAACTCACTTTTACTATCCGTTGTTTTCAACCAGATAAAATAATTTTTCATTTGCCTGTCTCTCGAAAAAATGTATTAATGCATTTGCGAAGTATTATTTAAAATTTCCCCTTTTTTAATAAATTCGTTATACTTATTAATTGAGTTTTCACACGCAGCTCGTGAATTAATTTTTGTAAGCATATTTCATACAAAGAATAGTAACTGACAGAAACTGTGGAAACTTTATTATTATTAATATCAATATTTCAACCGGTATTAATACTTCTTTCTTTTTAGATCCTGAGAGAAATACAAGGTTTTAGAGATTTAGTTTATTTCGATTTAATAAAAATTGTTTTAAGATCAAATAAGTGGAGTCATAGGTTTCCATTATTCAAGGGTTTTATGTAACAGTATATATTTAACTCAAAATTTTGCTTCTATATACTTTATATGCTACAAAAATTAATATAAAAAAAATGGACTTATTTCGAACAAAAAACTTGTTTGTATGAAGATAACATTTATTCGTTTTAAACAAATAACTAAATTACTAAAATATAAATATGAACATAACTGAAAAAAGTTGTAGGTAGTTCTAAAATTCTTATTATAATTTCTCTTAAACGAAGATTTTTTTATTAAGCTTGTAAATAGTAAGTAGGAAAATTACCTGGTGAACTATTATAAATTTATAAATACATTTGGATTTTTATTAACTTTAATAAAGAATTCCCCTCAATAATTTTTCTCTTTCAAAAATATCCACATAAGCTCGTAGTATAAATTATATATAACATGTTTACAGAAACATTCAAAATAATACGCAAATCGATAAAATAACGTACAAAACCAAACCATCATAACAATTTACATTTCATTCGCTTTATCGAAAAAAAAACTATACATAAATTCGATCTTACTTTATCTAAAAAACTATAAATATAGAGAGACAATAAAAACTGTCGTTTGAGATATTAGGAAGTTACAGTCGAAATCCTATTCCCGACTACCCCAGAGCCATAATTCACAATGGCAATAAGTAAAAAAATAATTACTTCCTTTATTTATAGTGTGTACGCGATATTATGGCGATAAGGTATCAATATCTTTGTTTCAGTTCGATCCGCGTGGGCGATTTTTTCTTGGATACTTGGAACTAATTGGTAACAGAAATATACAGGGTGGCCCAACGAAAACTTGACATGGGGGTTTTGGACAATATTATCGTAGGAAAAGAAAAACGCTCGGACAGGTAGATTTTTGTTCCGAGGGGAACATTTTTTACGCTACTCTCAGCATCGTCACTTCAACCCTAGACCAGTGGGGTGAACAACCCCTATAATTTAAATACGGAATAGATAAATTATTTACAAAAAAATGATTTGTTTCCGCAAATGCACCATTTTGTAACTTTAATATTTACAAATTTTTGTACGCCACTGGACCGTTTTTTTTGCAATTTATTTGCTACGATACTTTAAATTATTTTGTTCATTTTTCCTATTTGCTGATAAGAAGACTAATACAAAAACTAAAAAAAAAATGCAATTTCTATTTCTCTGTTGATTGTGAATTTGATTAGTGTTTGGTACTGAACTTAATTTTAAACTAAAAGGAAACAATAGTTTACTCAGTAGCAGAGAGGATTGAGTTGATTGAACAACATGGGAGGTATATATCGCAACAGTATGTTTTAAATTTAGTTGCAAAATTCCGGGAAACTGGATCTGTAGCACATAAAAAATGGTAAATCAAACCACTCGTAAATAATGAAGAGACCGCAATGGCAATTTTGGGACATGTTGAGCTTGACCATACATCGAGTACAAGACAGTTGTCAACAGTTTCCGGTGTCTCACGAACCAGCATTAAGCGTATTTTAAAAATGCATAAGCATCATTATAAAATTAAATTAACGCAAGAGCTAAATGAAGATGACTTCGATCTGCGTTTGCAATTCTGCGAGTTAGTAAGTAAGCTAGCAATGGGAAATTTTATTTTTAACATCTTCTTCAGTCTAAATGGCACACTTAATCGCCACAATTGTAGATATTGGGCTGATTCTAACCTTCACATATTTTTTAAGGTACATTCTCAACAACCCCAAAACTTAAACGTATAGGTTGAAATTTTTGCCAACTGTGCTGTTGGCCCTTTGTTCTTAGAAGGCAATCTAACAGAAGAAATGTATCTGGAACTTCTGGAAGACACTATTGATCCTATGCTGACTGATATAATTGAAAATGAAGAAAATTTTTTGGCCGATCAGTTGGTATTTCAAAATGATGGCGCTCCTACCCACTATGCTCTGCTTCTTCGCCAATATCTAGATGAATACTTTCCCGATCACAACGATAAATATATTGGTCCTCATATTGGTTCCAATTCGTTCATACTGGTTTTAGTGTAAAAAATCTCTAAAAACGAAGAATACAGCACTTTAATAAACCACTTTTAAGTTTTTATATATTAAAGTAAAATATCATTTTGATAAACAAATTGATATTGTTTGTATTATAGTAAGAAATAAACGAGTACTATATAGTAGGTAACTGTAGCCAAATTGTCGAATTGTAATTTACGGATATAAATTGTACGATTAAGAATGGTTTATTTAAGTGACAAGGATCGTATGGAAATATTAATGATGATCGGTTATGGTGATCGATTCATAGAGTGGCCTGATCTTTCTCCAGATCTAAGCCCATTAGATTTTTTTCTTTGAGGTTATCTAAAATCACGTGTTTACGTTAAACGAGCAACATGCTTGCAGGAATTGAGACAAAGAATTATTGATGAATATGAACTAATACGTAGAGAAGTCTTGGAAAGAGTAACTCAAAAATTTCTTAATAGGCTGGCATATTGTCAGGAGGTGAACGGAGAGCATTTTGAACATTTGAATTAATTTTGTTTAAATTATTATTATTAGTCTAAAGTAAATAAATTAACTTATTCTACAACTAAAAGTTATAAGAGTTATAAGAGTTATTTCTTATTTTTACAAATTATTTCCACTAAACAAATTCGAGAAATAACAAGTTCTTTCAAAATCTGAAAAAATATACATGGTGTCCCGTTTAAATTAAAAAAGTTGAGAGTAATTCCAGTTAAACCGGAAGTATATTATTAACAAAAAAATCAGATGCATTTTGCCCCATTGAATTTACCTACAAAATTTCATAAACATCGTCCGTTTCGTTTTAAAGATATTTACTTGGTTCCATACCATATCACAACCCTGTATAATATAATGATGTTTATAGTTATATAGGTACAACTTAAATTTGTTGTAGTTATGGTAGGGTGATATATTTTTTCTATTTACTGAGATATTTAATTGAGAGTAGTAAGAGACAAATCATTAAAAATGATTTTTTTCACATTTAAAATAATTATAATATTGTCCACAAAATAAAAACAAAAATTTGATTTTGTATGTGTTTTTTGGGATTTTTTAATGTCCTTCAAAAGATGCTTGGAGTTATGTTACTTCATTTCACATGACACTGCTTGTCTCAAATTTGTGCCTTGGTTAATAACATCTGCTTTTATTGCATTCAATAAGACAATAAATGCTTCATTATATTATCTATTCTATGGAAATTTTGGAAATACTTATTATCTACCAGTATTTCACTTTGCAGCATATTCAACATTCCTCTATTAAAATCACGTTTTATGAGTCATTTGCTATATTTTTCGTGTTCTTTTTTTCTTATGTTTGCTACTTAATAACTGATTACTAATGATACCTGCCGTTTTTATCAGTCCGCTACGACCAGAGCCATTTGATTGAAATTATAAGCAAATAATATATATATATATATATATATATACAGGGTGTCCCACGACGGTTAAGACAAGTAATATATCAGAATTGGGCAGTAGTAGAGAATTATAATTTTGGGGGTGTAAATTAGAGCAAATGTTGCATCTTTTCTTGTTATTGTGTTACCCAATGAGGTATTTGTTTTTGGTCACGTGACGTCGCATTCAAAATTATTAATGGGACAACCTGTATATTTGTGCCTTTCTGTATTCCTCCCGATAAAACAATTCCAACAAACTAGCACACTTGGGGTCTAAAGTGATTAATTCAAGAGCTACAGGTACTTAAACGATTGTAAGTTAAAAAATTCATAATTGAATCTCTTGTAATTTTCGGCAATCTTACATTCGTACGTAATGATTAAGACAAACCAATATTATAATTTTTAATAAAAATTCAAATTAACTGTCACAAAAAAAACTTACAATATTAAAGGAGATGTTCAAATTGATGCCCATCTTCGTAAATGCATTTCTCAAATCTTGATAATAGATTTCGGTTACATGCTGCCCTAATCATTTCCGGTGTCACAGTTCTACAAGCATCGCGTATTTTTCTTTTCAAATCGTCTAAATCTCTAGACGGAGTTTCATATACGATACCTTTAAGATATCCCCAAAGGAAGAAATCTAACGGTGTCAGGTCTGGCGACCTTGGAGGCCAGTAAATAGTACCGTTGCGTCCAATCCAGCGTTCTGGAAATATCATGTCCAGATAATTTCTCACTCTACCATCAAAATGTGGAGGTGCACCATCTTGCTGCCACCACATTGTATTTTTTTCATTCAATGGAATGTCTTCAAGTAGGTCTGGAATTTAATAGAGTCACATAAATAGACGAGCGACGTTGATTATAATATGTACCCCTTCAGTTAAATTATTTGCTATTGTTCGTTACATTTTTTGTCTTAATCGAGTGGTACAATCATTTAAGTACCTGTAGCTGAATTAATCACTTTAGACCCCAAGTGTGCTAGTTTGTTGGAATTGTTTTATCGGGAGGAATACAGAAAGGCACAAATATACAGGTTGTCCCATTAATAATTTTGAATGCGACGTCACGTGACCAAAAACAAATACCTCATTGGGTAACACAATAACAACAAAAGATGCAACATTTGCTCTAATTTACACCCCCAAAATTATAATTCTCTACTACTGCCCAATTCTGATATATTACTTGTCTTAATCGTCGTGGGACACCCTGTATATAGGGTTAAAAGATATTAAGGTAAAATTGACATCGAATCCAAGCATGTCCGCATTGAGCAAAACAAATAGCTACAATGTTTTTTTAAAAATATACCAACAAGTTTATATTGCATAATAGTTTCTTAAAACATTTGGTAAGGTCTAGGATCTAGTTTGTCACGAAATAGTTCACATCGTTGTCACATCCCAGTCTAGTTCAAAAACTTTACAATATAACTAGGTTAAAGAATTGAATGATGAATATCCTAAAATGACCTAATTAAAAGATGTTATTATAAAATCATATGTAAATTGTTACTATTATAATGACTGATTAGTTTGGTTAAATGTATGTAGAACAAATAGTAGATTTGACTTAGAGCTAGATCTGTTGACTAAAAGATTTGCTAAAAAATATAATCTATCAAATTTAGTTACTGTTATGAACATTGGTGATTGTTTTTGTGATTTTACACTGCATCGATTAAAAATTCGGAAGTGTAATGTAATAATATACAGAATTTTCCATTTTAAATAACGAATTGGTGTTCACGTTCAGTATAACCGGAAACGGCTTGTTCTTCTAAATCTAAATAGGATAATAACTTGTTCAAAAGGGCTCTAAAATTTTGTATCAACATTTTCCAATTTAGTTTCCCTAAACTCTCTAAAAATAATTTGTAAAAAATTAACCTGTATATTAGTGTATTTCGTACAAATAATTATTATACAATGACATTAACTGTAAGTGTCATTTGTAAAGTAAAATGTGACATATGGAATTTCGTTAAACTCTCATCTAAACCGTAAAAGCAACCCAGTATAAATTTCACTTTCACGTACGTCTGTGAATTTAAATGCAGAACGGGACCTTTTACTATTATTATTTTGTCTGTGTAATTACGTTCAACAATAGAATTGCCAAACTGATGAAACTTGGTTTAAAATGGGTATCACGCGCAAACTTTGCTTACGTTTTCAATAAACTTAACGTTGAAACTTTAATTGCAAAAGAAATATCGTTGAGAGTTTCTATTAACTTTGCCATTAGCACAACTAAATTTTGTAAAGTCTAATTTACTATTATTAGCATGAGATTTGTTGCAAAGTTTCGTAGGGTAAATAAGAAATTCGTTGTTATTTATGTTTTTTGAATTTATTTTAATCCCTTTGCTATTTTTGTTTTAAATAATTCACAGTATGGTTCGTGCCAAATGTTCATTTACAATAATAACTAGAAAAATAAAATCAGATAGTAAGTAGTTGAGAAAATTTTAGTTGTGGAAAAAAAAGACAAATTTAGAATGTTATCACGCGAGAAAGTATAAATAAAATTTGATGTATAAAAATAACTGAAAAGGAAACATCTTTAATAAAGAGGTGAACTACTTTGACATAAATTTCCAACACACTGCTTACATCCCAACAAATCCTGATGACGTTACTCAACCGATTATAGAAATACACCACACTACCTGGAATGATTAACCTATTACCCAAGTGCCGGATCATTTAAATAAAAGAGCGCCCTCTAAATTTCTTTATCGGTAAAGGTAAAGATCGAAAAGGCAATGGATATACAAATTCAATTTAAAAATCTAATAGTAATTTTTTAGGAATAAAATTGGGTTCTTTTTCCCTGTTTTAATTAATAATAAGATATTTCGCAAAGCTTTTTGTTTACCTTGTCTATGTGTCAGCATTTATTTTGTTTTTTATATTTTACCTACAGTTGTTTTGATTCCATTACATTATTAGTCTGTAATTCCCTCTTCCGTTAAAATATATAAGTATACTTTTCATATAAGAAGCACGTTGTTGTCACGTAACCAACAAAGTACAGTTTTCCACTGCTTACATTTTGATGGATACCATGGGAATTGGATTAAATATTTATTCTCTTCCCAAAGTAGGAATTGAAAAAGTACTTTCTAATATTTTTCTACAAATAAGAGGGGATTAAAAAATACAAAGTTAAATTATAATAAGGTCCTTAATCTTAATAACCCTAATGAATATTACTTTATGGTTTGCAATTTGATATGACATACAGATCTTGTGCTTGGCACGGAATTCCCTAATTTTATAAATGATAAAGGAACTTATTAAAGTCTGTCAATGTCCTCTAAAGCCTCTAAAAATACAGTTTTATTCACGACTCAAACACACGTTGAACGCAATGTCGCCATAAATCAACTATTGACAAATTCTCCCCTTCTTACCTTCATTGCATTCCTCACATTTTCAGCACGACTGTACGTTTGGCGGTTCATTTTTTATCGAACATGAGGATTTACCGACGTGGCGACAATAATTCATAGGCCAGTTTCTCTGGGGAGTTTTTAATCCAAAATTACTCTATCATTAAATCGATCTTCAAAGGGGTGGGACACTTTATGTTTTTCTTCCACTATCGTATAAAATATCAAGAATATGAAGCCAATGGCCTAGGTATATTCTTTTTATTTTGAGATAATAATTTAATTAAAAATATTTCATAACAAAGTAAACAAGCTTTGTGACAGTTCAACCCCGGATCTTGCTTTATTAAGTTTTATCTAATGTAACAAAAATATGTGTATGTATTGGAGTATTTTATCATATTTGGGCTAATTATGTTTTGGAGTTCCCAAGATTTTTCAATACATTATTTTTCCGCTCTTTTTATACTTTTTTATAAGCAGATTTCTTGCGAGGCAGGTTCTGTTTTTCATTTTTTTACTTGACAATTCCTTCTTATGACGTACTTCTAATATCACTTCAGGGGAACTTTTTAATAACATCACATATAATAGTTTTGAAGTTTGTGACTATTGAGTGATTTTAAGCAAATGTTTACTCTTTTGGATTTGGTGATAAGGTATTTTCCAGCTATAATAACTTAATTGTTTAACGGTGTACCAATTTTTTTGTTCTTATTGAGTATTAGTATACTGTTATATAATTTTTGTGTCGAAAAACCGGTCTATTTACTGCTTTTGCACCAATAATTCAAGCCAGAAAACAAAAACCAATAAAAATGAGAGGAGAATGGAGGCTTACAACGAAAACTACTTTGTCGATAGAGAAAATAACAATCAAGGGGTAAGTCGGCATAAATTATACGGAATTGGCGCCGCGGGGTGGAAAAATGAATTATGGCATTAGACTGATAAAAAGTAAGGAAGTGAGTTTGAAGCTGACAGAGTTTAGTGTATGTAAATCGACCGTAAAGTTAAAAGGGAAATTTTAATAATTGGCTTTGAGAGTTAACCTCGCTAAAAAACACTGGAAGAATAAACTGGTTCAAAAATTTAATTAAGGAAATCTTTAAAAAATAAAAATATATACGAATTTTGACTTTGAATTTATTACAATAAATTTTGTATGTAAAAAACTTAGTTATCCCTGTTACATTTCTTTAATTTAGATTTTGCAGTTTCAAGTAAAACCACGATTACATGTTAAATTGTATAGATGTTTTGTCTTGATATATAAATGTGTACTCAATCCTATTATGCAAATAGGTGCAGAAAAAAGACAATAATGGCTCAATCTGTCCTTCGGAACAAAGTTTCGAAAACGAGCTGATGTTGGATTGTTTATGAGAAACCGAAAGATAACTTGGCAAAATATTTTGCTTTTATCAGATTTTAAATAACGTAAATATATGATACAACCAATACTGGTGACACTAGTATATACATAATAGCGTATAATTTCTATATTTGACAAGATAGAGCTTTCAACTTTTGAGTTAATATAAGATAACTTATTTTAGATGTAGCACTGATGCAGTAACTTTTGTGTTTTAAATGTTCTAAAATTAGAATTCTTTATCTTATCACACTCATACATATAATTTTATAGTCGTATAAATATATATGTATGGTACATGTGTGTTGAAACCAATGGCCGGACTGATAATATTAAAAAAAAGCCTTGTAATACGGTGAAAATTCAGATAAGTAGAATTATCTTTTCATATTTATATATTGTTGGGTTTACAAAAATTATGGTGTTTTACATAACATTTTCAAGACCGTTATGTTGTATTAAGGATATTTATTTCGCACCAAGTGGTGCTTTGTGTGTGAAAGAAAAATCAAATATCCTGTATTTCAAAGTTTCTGCCAATAATGACGTTACCGTAAATTGTAAGAAATCATTATATATTTTATTATACATATAAATCTACTTTCTGAATATATGGTTACCGATTTAGCACACGAACATCTGGTTAATACGAAAGGATATTATTGTGAATTTAAAAAATCAACATAATAAAAGAAACTGACTAAAAACATTTGTATTACATAAAACATTTAACAGCTCACAAAATCATACAGTTACCCAAATAATACATTTTTCTTTTAGTCTTTAATTAGTCGGAGGCTCTTAGCTTAACACTCTTTAACTATTAAATACTACTTAATGAAAACAACGGCATAACATTTAGAAACATATGCTGTCATTAACTTCATCTTACTACCCTAATCCTACTCTAAAAAAAACTCTAAAGCAAAAGGTCTAATCCCCAGGAAAGCACATGTACATATTTTCATTATAGTGATGGAGGTACAACAAAAAATGGTCGACGATCAAAACACTTTTTCCTACTACATCCACACAAAACTGTAAATAGTGTAAATAGTTCCGGATAAATGGATAGAATAGAACAATATAAATTTATCTACTTGCAGGGTACACAAATATCTAAATTATGACATTTTTGCTTTAAATTTCAGAGAAAAACCCTTACCTTAAATTATATAACTCTAAATAACTTTTCAAAATTTAAAATTACAATTTATTTCTTTATTAAAAACGAATTCTCGATAAAATTAAATATTGCATTTGGAATAATCATGTAACTTTTGGAGTACTGAGTCAGAAATTTGGTCATAAACATGGTCAGAAGATCCACATCCTCCAACTAAGGTGGAATAGACACTAAATAGTGAATATATGTAACAACTAGGTAACGCGTCTGGTGCTAAACATTATTCAAGCGAAATATATCACTTTTCTCACTTGTTTGTGACACTGGAAAGTTACATGTATCTCACAATGTGGATTTCTGGAAACTGCCTTCAACAGAAGTTCTAAATATCATTTTTGTTTTTGATTTATCTAATTTCTAAAGTAAAATTGACATGATATTTAGATGTATTTAAAAAAAGATAAACAACTACCAATAAGTACTTTTTTAATTTTTATAAATAAAAACTGATTTTTCTTATTCCTGCTTCATGTTCTTACTAACTGGGTCACAGCGATACGTGTGGACTTATTCCATTAACCAGGAATATAGAGGGGGTTTCAAACAGAAAATGACTGACTCCTTATGTATAAATGAAGTCACTTATAATGTTTCTTTTAAAGAATCATTGTTGTAGGATTTTAAAATGCTCCACCCTATATTCTATTTTTGAAATCTACTCTTTGGGCTGATTTGTGTCCCATGGTGTCCAACATAAAAAATGGATCGTGCAGACAATTGAAAATGCATATTTTAAATTATAAATAAAATAGTTTTTTCTATTTTCAATGGTTTCCACATACCAGAATTTTTTTCTTTTTTCTCTTGTTTATACCCTTATCAGATTTGGGTAAGTCATTTATTTTCTTCTATTCATTTCTTTCATACTGGTCTACTCCTTGTCATTATATTCATCTCTTTAAATATCTCCTCTCTTCTCATTCCGACCTCTACTCTTGGCTGTATCCATTTTTTCTGCGGCTTACCACCTTTGCTCTTCTTTGGGCTGTTTCTTGTTTCATGTATTTTTCTTCATCCTCATAATATGCCTGTACTAATTTAATTGTTTCTTTGAAATTTTGCTCATTTTTTATATTTGTTCATTCGTTTCTCATATTATTGTTTCACTCCTAACTTAATTCCATTTCGTCCTTCCATCTATTCTCATTTCCATTGCATCTTCATGGTAATACGTTTCTTCTGTATTGTTCGATACAAATATGGTGTTATATATTCTCAACTTCATTTCCTGGGTTAGATCCGTATTTCCCAAAAAAAAGGGATAATGAATTGCTTAATATATTTGACTTTTTGGCTCTATGTGCTAGCTCTAATTTTATTTTTCCCTTATCCATACTAATAATGCTATAGATTTTTTAGTTCTTTCACCGACAACTACGAACTACAATTTTTACATTTTTTTTTTCTGAATCTGCTCTTAGCACTAAGTCATGTGCATACATTAATACGTCTACTTTTACACGTTGCAATCTGTGGTGTCCTATTATTATTTGTAGTTTGGTATTTCTCAAGCAAATTGAACTTTTCCTTGTTAATTCTTTTGGACTTTCATTTTCTTGAAGAGTATCTCCCTGCTAACAATTCTAGTTTCTATTTCTTAGAATGTATAAGTTTGTTCATCTTGTTTCTTTTCGATTTTAATGTTTGTTTTCATCTGTTCTCCATTGTTTGCTTAGGTTTTCGAAGCATTGATGATAAACAGGCGTATAAAATCCGAAATAACTAAAAAAGCTTTGTTTGGATTGAATAACAATGTTTTAATTATGAAAAAAAAACAGACCATTTCCTAATGATATAGGACAAATAATGCAAACAAAAATAATATATATATATATATATATACAAGCAATTTTATTTTTAGATTAAATCGCTATAATTAGATGATGATAATTAATTTGTTTAATAAAATGATATTTTTTACGTATAAGAAAAATGGGGTAGGTAATTCATTAGAAAGTCTATTTTCTTTACTCACTAATTCGAATAGTCACCTTCCATACTGTAATTACTGTATAATTTAATTTAATCTCATCTATGGCTTACCACCATTTAAACTATCGTCGATTCTTTTTAAAATATTGTAAAAAAACAATTTTGTTGCTGTCGTTGATGCTCATATTTCATACTTTTGAAGCTACTGGATAACACTCAATTTTTTTATACTGCCAGTACTAATTTATAGATACGGTTACCACCCCACAGCGAGGTGAACAGCATTAGCATAAAGACTCTGTAATGCTGTGTAGGCTAGAGGATAGATCTCTAGATTAGACGCTGAACATAATGACCGTTATTAAATGTATTAATGTCGTGCTGTTAGGATAATATTTTAATTGAACACTGGCAGGATATCATCCTCAATATAAATAAAAATATGATTTTAGGATGCCAAACGAAAATTAAAACTAATTTTTTATAATATCTACTCAATTGTTCTCTACTTAAAATTTAAAATAGTCAACAAGGATATAAAATTTTTTAGTTTGTATAAATATATGGTTAAGTTCCAGGATTACATATTTAACATGAAAATACTGCATATTAGAAAATATAATTTGCAATAAAATCACTTGTAATATATTCCTTTATTTGTTGTAAAATGTACTTACTTAATATGGAAGCATACATTTAAAAACAAGTTTATGTTCTTTTTACACAAAAAGAAATAATTTTCATTATAAGGAATAAACAAAGTTTTTCTATCTTCGTTGGCTTTGTAATAAAAACCTAGCACGCACTCAGAGACTAGATTGTATTTCAGAAAGTCAAGTAGTTGTGCATTTGTGTATTTTGAGTTGAAAAGTTGGTTCTGACAAAATGGGTTTTTAATGAAATACAGCAGGCAAATTTCTTTCAAAATATACCCTTATCTGAGATTCAAACTTATTCAAATTGCAGTGATGAATACACGTTAAAGTTCTGTCTGTATGTTTGTGGGTGTAGCGTGTGGGTCTTCACGCTAATGTTGCCGTGATTCATATACATTTAAATGAATGACTGACTTTTTCATTACGAATTTGTCCAGACGTGTTCGACAAAGCCATTTTGATATACCAAATAAACGTATTCGAAAACATGGCATATGTGCATGCAGTGTTTCAAGCAAATAGTTTATAGTAAATAGTTTGAATTGGGTTCATAACGACATTTATCATGCTCATTAATGAAAAATAACTATATTTTAAAAAAGAACAAATCTTTTGGTTTATTAAAAATTGTAAAATTTTAAATATCACGAAATTAATTTCTTCCTAAAAGGTATATCGTGGCATCATATATTTAGTGTTGAATATGGACACTCCGATAAATTAATATGCCTATGTGCTAACACTAGATATCAATATTTAGTCTAAGTACTACCTTTGACAATCGGTATTTATTTATCAGAGATATATTTCAAGTGTCACCATCTGATTCTTTATATTTTTCCTTTCCTTATTTTTTTTTATGATATAAAATGCTCAGCGATTATGATCAAAGATCCAGATTTTTATCTGTTTTTTCAACGTTAGAAGAGGGAAATGGTAACCCAGAAGCCGATCTTGAAGAGCTTCTCGAAACTGAATCAGTTACACCAGAAAATTTTGAAACTACGTATCTAACTGAGGCTGAAATTGCTAGCGAAGTTATGCAGTTGGCAGGGGCGCCCAAATTTGGCAAACATATCAAGGCAGCACTTAGAATGGACACACAATCTGATACTTCTAAGAAGACTTATACCGATTTACAGTCCTTACCAAAAAGGTATGTTCATTACTAAAGGTTAGTTCAATAGAAATACGGTTAGAGGTAAAGTAGTGTTTATTAAAGGAATTAAAAAAAAACTCCATTAACAATAAGTAATAAGTCCAACTGGTGGACTAGTCTATACATTCTATGTTCATAAAATTTTGAGGTTGTTAGCGAAAACATTTTTTAACAACAAAATTTACCGTAACATCCAAATTGAACCTCCACTCTTTCAATGATGTGCTATGTAGTCTTTTAGTTACTTGCTAGCTTTAAGAATAAATATTCCCGGATGGCCACAAATAATTTAATTTTTGTGTAATTATGCTGAACCCATGTAACTCAGATGATTCAAGGTCTGCTTCGTCATAAAAATGGTAAGTTTTACAACATCCAGCTTACAGTCCCTAATTGATCCATATTGATCCATGCAAGTTTCGTGTATTTATCCCGTTAAAATAATTATTGAAAGGGTGGCAGTTCAAGTCTGAAGATAAAGTAGAGGTTGCAGTTAGCGAATGTTTCTATAAACATACAAAATAATTTTACAAGCAAGGAATTTATAGACTAGTTCACCAGTAAGACTTATACATGAATGTTAGTGGAGACTTTTAAAATCGTTGAACAAACATTATTTTATAGCTTTTAAACGTTTGTTTGTATTGAAGTGTCCTTGTTGCAAATGTTGATTATCTTTAAGAAACTATTTAATTCAATAATTTTGAGGGGACCTAATCTAAATAAGTCAATTTGATTTTTAGATACTATGGATTCAAAATGGTCAACTAAAATATGTTATATTATTTATCGCACCCTTTACTACCCAGTATTTTCTTGATTTAATATCTCATAACACTTATCTCTAACTTTTTAATAGCGGCCTCATAAATAACTTCGGTTATTTAGCAACCTAATTAAAATACATACTAAAAGATCAGCTAATTCAATCTTATTAAATTTCGCATGTTTATTTAAACACGTAGTTGATAATATATTTTATTCCAGCTTATATTTAGAGAGTACTCTGGTACCAATTCTATTAAGCGGATTAGCCTACATAGCCAAAGAAAGACCAGAATGTGCCATAAAAAGTTTAGCTACCTTTTTGCTGAAGTATAGACTTGACTTCGAAGAAGAGGATCCATCAGAAACTAGACATCATTATATGTCTAAATCTTCATATAATGTACCTAATGTTTCTAAAATATCTGTACGAGCTCATGATCCAGTAAGTCGCAAAGAATCTGGGGAAAAAAGTAATTCGTCTTTCGGATTTAGGAAATCTTAAGAAGTTGGGAGCATTAGGTGGCCCGCCCTTGAGAAGAACGTATATTACTAATACTAATGAATGTATATAACAAGTTACGGTATGGAACAATTTTTTACCTGGGCTTAAATCTGAGCCAAAATGTTTCAAAATGTTTATGGACTAAACAGTAAATTTTTAATAAATGAATCATTATTTTATGTTTCTTTAATCTTTATAGACATGCTAAACGTTCTCAAATCTAATGGAATTGTAATTAAATTGTTCCATGAGAGTGCTACATATTGGAAATGAACCGGATTTAATTATAAAATATTAAAATATACCTCTAACTAATTTATATTGACCATAAAGTAAGACTGCGTTTATTTGAGAAATCTATTTAGTCGTGAGAATTTTCATTTATGAATCATTGCGTTAAAATTTGAATATTCCAACGCAATTTGAAATACAAAAACGCGTTGTTGTCATTTCGATATTGTCAGTTGTAATTTTATTAATATTTACTATACACATTTTATGCATAAGAGTAGGTATAATAAATTATTTAACGATACTTCTAATAAATATTTTCAACAAAAAATCGATAGTTGAGTCATAAATAAGTTATGTTTGTCATTCTGACAGTGACTCAAACCGACGCTGTAGCAGTACCGTGTTTACAAAAGAACCTGTTTTTTTAAGAATCTAAAAAATTATTGAGATTTATTTCCAATTTACAAATTATGTGGTATGTACATATACTATACAGGGTGTCCGCGAAAATAATGCATTCCTTTAGAGGATTGGTAGAATGTGTTATTAGCAACAAAAAATTCTAATAATTTTTTTTTCTAACATCAATAGTTTTCACAAAAATGATCAATAAACTTTCCTTCGGAAATCACAACGTGACAACACCGCGAAGATAGAAAGAATCGGAACTATTTTTTTTTTTTTTTTTTTTTTTTTTTTTTTTTTTTTTTTTTTTAATATTTTGGTAGTCACAAGCATAAGTAATTAGTCACTTACTAGATGCCACTGCCAGTTTTAACGTTGGGAGGTGTATCTAGGTGCTTATGGATGGTACAAATTAATGTAAAAATATTAAGATGGCATTTTTTTCAACTCGCGAGTACCACGATATGCTACTTATTTATGGTGAATCACAGGGTAATAGTCGTGTTGCTGTAAGACTTTACAATGAACGATACCCAAATAGGCGGCAACCAAACTGTCGTACTTTTGTTTCCGTGTCTCAAAGATTGTTGGAAAACGGTAGTGTAATTCCTAAAAAAACTAGTGGTCGAAATCGCACGGATCGTGTATTAGCAGTGGAGGAGGATATCTTAGATATTGTTGCCCAAAATCCCACAGTGAGTGTACGATCTGTCGCAAGGCAAGTTAATGTTGGTAGAACTAGTGTACACAGAACATTAAAAGAACAACTATTACATCCGTACCACATTCAACGGGTGCAAGATTTGCATCAAGGTGATTTTGCAAGGAGACTACAATTCTGTACATGGTTTCAGAATAAAACAACCAGAAATCCTTTGTTTCCTTCTGAAATATTATGTACAGACGAGGCTTCTTTTACGAGACAGGGAGTTTTGAATTTCCACAATTGCCATATTTGGGATGATCATAATCCACACGCAACGCGTAGAACAAACTTCCAGCAAAAATTTTCCATTAATATGTGGGCTGGTATTATTGGACATACTTTGATAGGACCATACGAATTACCGAGACAGTTACGTGGAGATAGCTATTTAAACTTTTTGGAAAATGTTTTACCAGGGTTACTAGAAGAGTTGCCATTGAACATTCGTCAGGACATGTGGTTTCTACACGATGGCGCACCACCACATTTTGCTCGAGCTGTAAAATTATTTCTTGACGATCATTATCCTCGCCGTTGGATTGGTCGAAATGGACCATTTTTATGGCCACCAAGATCGCCTGATTTAAATGTCATGGACTATTATTTCTGGGGTCATATGAAGTCCCTCGTGTATGATAATCGTCCTGAGATTGAAACAGAGAATGAACTACGAAATCGCGTTTTCGCAGCAGCCGATACAATTCGTCATAATTTATTCAATTATGATATTAATGAAAATTGGGTTCGCCGCGTTAATGCGTGTGTGCGTGCAAATGGAAACCATTTTGAACATTTTTTATAAACAATATCGCAGTCGCTGAACCTAAACTTTTCGATATGCCTTAAATGTAGCTTGACGTTATGGTAAGTTATTTTGTGTATCTAGTCTAATTAAATTTTCCACATTTATCAAAATCAAAAATCAAAACATTTCAAAGGTCATTATTTCTAAAATAAAGATAGTACTTCTCAATTAAATTGCAAGAAAATAAGTTCACTTTAAACAAATTCTCAAGATACAAAGTCAGCTGTTAGCACTATTTCTTATCTATTACAAAAATAAAAGTTTTTTACTCGTATTTACTGCGATTAGCTATCATCGAATACAATAAAAACAAGACACCTGATTTTCTTTGCATAAAACCAACCCACTGACCTATTAAAGCCAGATATCAGCTGTTTTTCGTGGCGCTTCAGAATAGGCGGCGTTGTCGGCTTTAGTAAATTTACTGTAGATATCATACCAGGTATACAAAAATCAATGTTATTTTTTTGTTGAAAACCGTTGACTTTACAAAAAAATGTTATAAGACTTTTTTAATCAATAGCACATTTTATACCTCCCCCATAAAGGAATGCATTATTTTCGCGGACACCCTGTATATATAAAACAAGATTATTTGAATTTAAAAGTGCTATACGCAGGTTGGAATTTTGCTGAAACGTACGAATTGACCCGTCAAAATGGGGAATAACTCATTAGGCTATATTTGTAATTTGCGTAAAATATGAGCACGCCTGAAGGAGGAGTCGGAGGAAGAGAGTTGTTTTTCAGGGTGTTCCTTCTTTAAAAATCTTTTTGTTCTAGACTGTAATCCCGTAATAAATTTTTTAAACACAAAGGGATATGAAATCGAAGAAATTCAAAATCTTGCCACAATTTTTTATTTTTTTAAATAAACCTGACAACTAGTTTCGAAATAAAACGGTCATCATCAGGCCTAAAAGTGAAAAATAGTACAAATAAAAAAGAATATAAAGTATAAAGTAACACACAAACTTAACACAAAATAATTTAAGAACACGACACATTTCAAATACAAAATCTAATTGACGTCAAAAACTGCCGTATGAAGTGATATAATTAAAAATTAAAATACCTTGAGTAACACTAATAAGCAGCGGTAAGTAAACTTAACAAGTTAAAACTTAATATTAAAGTCAAAATTAAAATTAAAAAGAATAGTTGAACTATAACTAGCATGAGACCACCAAGTAACTGCTGGTTTAGGAAGGGCCAACAAACCTAAAGGCGTGCAACCAAAAGTTAATAATCCACCAAAATCATAAAGAACAGGAAAAACGAAATTGAAAATCAATAAAGAACATTACCTTCGGGTTAGACAACTGGAACAAGAAGTAATCATAGTCTAGGTTGAAAAAACGGTTAAGGTAGAAGCATACAGCAGTCGTACAAGCAACATAAAAGTTAGAGACCGGTATAAAGATAACCTCTATCAACAGGGGTGGGAAAAAATCAGGATCAAGGAAACAGAACATGGTTAGAAAAGACTTGAACCAACCAACCACTCTCCACGACTAACTTCCAATATTAAAGGAAGAGACGTGATTGAAGGTAAAGGTAAGGCTAATCAATGGAATAAAGTGCCAACAGCATGAGGTGCAATGAGCGAGCATCCTCCAAAAGGGTGGAAAAAGGATGCCCACAACAAGTGGGGAGAAAACAGCACTAATGACGGGGTCACACTATGTTAGATAACAACGTGTGAAAGTATCAACTATCAAATAGCATAAACGACAAGTAAAATTGTAAAGGCACGAAGCCAAACGTTCAATCTTAAAAGTAAAAGAGCATTTAAGAGAAAAGAAGAAAAGAAACTGCATAACCAAATAAGAAAAGGGCTAAGCGACTAGAGGAATTATAACAATATAAATAAATGATTAATTAATTGAAGAACAAGGGATAAGAACTACAATTAAGAAAAATTATAGTTTGTTTAAATATAAGGTTCTTGGGTTAACTGTTATCCGTTAAGACAAAGGGAATTGCTAGGAGGGCAAGCAATGTGAATTTCGGCAAATTCTAAAAGGTCAAATGTAAAGTGACTTGTCATTATCGAAGTGGTGCTTTTCAGACAAGATGTGGTTAGCAAAAGAAGAAGGTGTATTGCACATATCAGAATTAAAATATTTATTTATGTAAAAGGCATGTTCTTTAATGCGACAGTCTAGCCTACGTCCACATTGGCTAGTATAGAATGCTTCGCAAGAGTCACAAGATAATTTGTAGACCCGTGATTTGTGAAGTAACCCTGTACGGTCTTTATTATTGCAAACATAATAGTAAGCTTGTTACTAGTTTTAAAAAGCTGTAACTAAATTATATTTAGAAAAAATCGAAGCAAAAGACATTTTTTTAAAGCAGTTGAAGTTCAACCTTCTTTTCGAATGGTATTTTAGTAATACAGTACTAATATTCTATGTGCTAAAAATAATTTTTTCTGAGAGTCTGAGATAATTCATTTTAGTTTCGTTACACTCGTTTTTTTTTACCTGTGGATATTGCCCATAGTAAATATTTTAGCTGACGGAATTGTTGCTAATCTTCTGAAGTATAATGTAAATGTGCCCATATTATGTAATAAACTTACTTTTAAAAATAAATTTAGCTTTCTTCTAAGTAGTAACTAAAAATGAACGCCACTGAGGCTCTTCGTAAAATATGTTAGATACTCACCCCAAAAAAGTATTTCAATCTACTATGAATTTTAGCAAGGGTGCATATTTATATATCTAAATTCACAGCATTTCACCCGATGCAAAAGCTATGATTAAATTCCATTTATAGAACACATTTAGTTTGCTAACTTTAGGACAAAGAAAGCATTACTCGAATCATTGGAAAAACCAACACAACTTTTAAAATTTGATCCTTTTTTATATCGAGTTTAAAAAATTTTAATTAAATTGTGAATAAAGTAGAAAGCGAGTATTTTGATTAGTTGTTTCGTTATACTGAACAGTCGAAGAATTATTGATATAAACACTATTTTATCTTACATCAAATTATAATATTAAAACTAGAAATGAGTAAAGTTCTTCAAATAAGTAAAAATGAAATGAGAACACAAATATTCAAGAAAAGTAGTGAATAGTTGAAAATAGTTATGAAGATAAAAAAATCTAAAAATTGTATTATTTATTTATATTATTTTGTACTCGTATACTAGGGAAGTATTATAGTGACTATAAACAAGAAAATAGTTAAACCTACCTAAGTAGAAAAATATATACAAGTTTAGAAATTTTCTTAATTGCGTATTTTTTTGGTTTATGTTTTAAGTACTTACTCGCTCTGTAGAACTACTCGGTGCCGAAGAAAAATGCTGGAAATGATTAAACATAAACCTGAAGCAAGTTGTAGACTACTTGCTTCTGAAATTGGAGTGAGTATCTCTTTTTGATATTTGGCGAACTCTAAAAGAACAGGGTTTACCCTAAAACATTCAGAAGAAGAATTGAGTTTTTTGAATGAATATTTCAGAGAATTGTTGATATATATTTTGTTTACTGATGAGGCTACTTTTACCAGAAATGAAATATTTAGTATGCACAAGATATTATAGATTGCTCAAAATATATATGTCATGCAGGAACATGGTCGTCAGTGAAAATTTTCAATACATGTTTCGGCTGGTGCAACTAGTAAACATCTTCCCTGACATTTTTCCAAATCCTCTAAATGGACCTAAGTATGTTCGTTTTTTTTTTAGGAAAAATTGCCTATTCTTTTAAAATAAGATCCAAACAAAAACATTTAGAATTCAAAAAGTGGATTTATTTCTTTTCAAAATATTTTCCTTGACAATCTATGCACTTTTTTTGCCAATAAACAAGATGTTATACATAATAAATTATGCAAAATCTATTGCGAACACATATTTCTTACATCTAAGTGAACAAGCGAAATTTAATTAATCTGTTTCATAGCAATGCTTATACAAGACTGAATTTCCCTATATCTTACATACCGATCTACGTATCATTTCTCTTACAGCACCAATGTTTTCTGCCGTGTTTGAGGTTGTTGGTCGAGTTTGACAAAATTTGTCATTAAGGTTGCTCTGACCTAATTTAAGTTCTTGTTGCCACCGAAAAACAGCTATTCTGTTAGATTTTGCAAATGCTTATGAATCAAATATATAGAGAATTCCACACTACACACTGATTATTATACTTGCTTAAAGTGTACGGCATTTTCTAAATGAATTTTTTTTAGAGGTGGATTGTGAGAAATGCACTTACAAGTTGGCATTCTAGGTTTTTCATAATTTTATGATTTTTATTATATGGTGATATAAAACAGTTATTTTAAAAAGTAACCATTAATTCCCTAGAACATATAGATTAGATTATGTACTGGGATCTTGGGTTATGTTGTCTCTTCCACGTCGACCTAGGTAGATCTATTGTGGCTATCCTCTTAAGTCAGACTATTTTATCCTGGTGGGTCTTTTTGATTAGACTCCACAATCTAGACAGAGATTCCTCTGTGTAGCTGCCTGCCCTGGGCTTTTCTTTGCCTAGTGTCAAAAACCTTAGCCTTGCAAGGCCTTCGCAGTAACACAGTATGTGTATTGCCGTTTCTTCTTCCTCCTGGCTGAACCTGCATATAGCTTCTTCTGCCAGCCCTATTGTGTACATGTGTTTATTTAGTCTGCAGTGCCCTGTCAGGAGACCGGTCATTATTCTAACTGTTCTCTTGTCGCGCATTAGCAGATCCCTTGTTGTTTTCGGCGAAGGTACTTTAATGAACTCTTTCGCCTGTCTTTGTCCTGGTGAGTTTGGCCACCATTCTTGTGACTTGTTTTGCACCCATTGTTTTAGGTATGCTCTTATGGTTGATTTACCAATGCCACAGAAAGGTACTGGCCCAGCCATAGCCCTGGCGGCACCAGCCTGTCCGCTTCTTCATTGCCCTCATTTTCCTTATGCCCTGGTACCCAAGCTAATGTCAGATAGTCTTTTTATTAAACTCCTAGATAGCTCTTCTGCGCAGTGCTGTATTGCAGTAATTTCTGCTTGAAACACGGTTGCATATCTGCCTAAACTCAGTGAGTTCTTGTCTTTGGCTTATTGCCATATATACCCGCTCTCCCTCCATGGTGGGTTTTGGAGCCATCTGTATACCAGGCTATTTCTACCTGTATGGGAGGTCCTTCTTCCTAGGTGGCTTTATCTGGAATTATTACCTCAAAATTCTTTTCGAAGCTGTATTTTAGGGACATGCCGTCTATTGACTCCAACATTTTATTATTTTTTAACTCTTCATGTAGTTTTATGTATATTGCCATGTGTCGCCTAACTATGGGAGATGTTCCTCAGAGTAGTCTATTGGTGAGAACTATGGCTTCACCTTGTATAAAAATATGTAATGGTGACAGATTTAGAAGACCTCCAGGACTTCTGTTGGAGCTGTTTTCGTCGCTCCTGTGGCACTTAGGCAAGCTAGCTTTTGGATGCCGTTTAGCAGTTTTACAGCTCCCGCCTGTTAGGTCTTGAGCCATCAAACCACCGATCCATAGCGTAACATGGGCCTTATGACTCTTGTGTATAGCCATAGGATCATTTTAGGTTGTAGGCCACAGTTTTGTCCACACAATCTTCTGCATCTGTTGAGGGCAATTGTGTTTTTTTGTGTGACTTTTTGGAGGTGTTGATTCCATGTTAGCTTGTGGTCAAAGATGAGTCCAAAGTATTTTGCCTCTTGGGCATTTAGCACTGGGGGTTTCATTCCTGTTAGTGCTCTTCTCCACGTGAAGTTGACGATTTTGGTTTTTTGAGGGTTTTCCGTGAATTCCTCCTCATTGCACCACTTGTTAACAATGTTGAGCGCTCTCTGAGTTTGCTCCAGGTTTATGTTAGCATATTTGACAATTTCAAAATCATCAGCGTACCCTAGACAATGAAAGTCTTCGATTTCTAGCTTATTTAGCAGGTTGTCAACTAGAACTGCCCACAGAGGTGGTGATATCACTCCTCCCTGGGGACAGCCTCGTCCTGCCAGTGCTGAGAGTGTGGTTTCGCCTAGGGAGGATGTTATGACCCTTTTTTCCAGGCTTGCTTTTACCCACTGACAAATGGCACTTGGTATTCCCTTTTTGGTTATTGATTATACCATAGATTTTGTGGAGGCATAGTTGAATGCCCCCTCGATATCTATGAATGTTACTGTGGCTATTTCCTTGTCCTCTAATGACTTCGATATTAGCCCATTGAAATCGACCGGCGCTAACCCAATTAAAATCGTCCAGCGCTAACTCTGTGGATTTTCCTGGCTGGTACGCGTACTGACGTTGGCTGAACGGATTTCCGATTAGCGCTCTGTCTCTTATGGATCTGTCCAAAAGCCTTTCTAATGTTTTCATAAGAAAAGACGATAGACTTATCGGCCGGTATGATTTTGATGTCATGTCAGATACCCTTCCCGCCTTGGGCAAGTATACGACTTTAAGCACCTGCCATGTTTGTCTATAAAATGTTTTTGGTCCAATTAGAAACAGCTGCGATAAAGCAAGAAACTTAACAACAGGCATATTATGTAAACCGTTTAAAAAAATACCAGCAAATATTTTGAATCCTGCAAGGCACTAATCACTAATATTTAAAAAATGTTTTAAAAATCTTTTATTTAGACGACCAGTAAATCAGTTCTACTTTTAATGGTTCTACTATAATAACTAGATGTTATTATATTTAAACGTAAAGACGACAAAAGGCAAATATTTTAATTACATATGTAAATATATCTTAAAAAAAATAGAAGAAACATACATGGAGAATTTGTTTTTAAGCGCCACATCTAATATAATGTACTTTTACTTATGCATAAATATTTAATAGAAACAATTTATGGAATAGAACAACTTTATGTATTATATAATATATGTTTAAATATTTAACCATTTTGAAATACATCTAGGATAAATATTGCAACGATTTAAACATTTTATATTTTTATACGTGACATTGGAATTTTAGCCTCTTACTACTAAATTTATAAACAGAATTATTAAAGCAAAGTAAATAAATGAAATAAAATATTTATATCTTAATTTATTAATTTCATTTGGTCCACAGGTCATAGCGTCATAACATTCCGAAGTGTTTGGAACGAAGACATTGGGAGCCTGGCACGACCAGAGCTATTTTACTGAAATTTCATCTCGTTAGAACATAATAAGTTTAGGGTGAAAATTCACTCAAGATCATAATATTTTTAGTTGAACACACCAATCTTTTTGAATATTTGTCAACAACGAGAATCCAGTTTGTCACGCAAAATAGTTTACAGCATTATGATATCCCAAACTAGTTCAGAGAATATGACATCTACCAAATTTAGTTAGTGTTTGTGCCCTGGTGTGGTTCCAGGAGGGCGACGTAATCCTAGGCCAGGGCTATGGCCGGAAGGACAAATGTATTTTTTAAACCATTTGATTACAAAAATGAAAATTAAGAGAAATAGTTAATATTAATTACTGTTTCAGCTAATTTTCTGTCTATTCAGATAAAAAATATTTCGGTATTTCTTGAATTTTAAAGACTACTTGGAAAAAAATATGCAAACCAAAAAAATATACAAAACATTTTTTTCTAGAATTCAACTCAAAACGAGACAATATTTCTTGAATTTCAAGTCAGCTTGAATATCCTTAATTTAATTATACTAATTTGTTTACTATTAATAAAATATAAGGTTATTTAGATTTTCTGTATTGATCAGTATAATGTATAGTTTATATTTAATTCAGTAAGTGCATGGATAACTACTTGCATTTACATAACAATCCTTTGAGAATAACAGTTATTCTCATTACGTTGCTTCAAGATAATCATAATGAGTATTTAGAGAAGATTAAAAAAACCCATTTAGAAGTAGTAAACCCGTGTCAGATCATTTTTCATTCCTAGTTATACGTGTCGTTTTAATTATAGATATATGCTGAACACAAAAGTATTTTAACAATCTCGTAGAGAAATTCGACCTTAACCATTAACACATATTTTTTTGGAAGTGCGAACAAAGATTATAATGAGAACACATCATTAGAAAATGATTAATGGGCCCAGACGCTACAATTTCTCGGTTTTTGTCACACATCCGTTACTCAAATCGTAAATAGAGACTTATTATATACACACAAACGGGTCCATAGTATATAAAGAAATTTAGTGTCAAAGTGTTTATTTAAAAGTTACAGAAAATTGGATCTCCTAATTATCTTAAATGGAAAGTAGAAAAATAATGCTTTCTCAGTTTTTTTTCATTCATTTAGCTTCAATAAATTTATATATAAAATGCTTTTCTGGTAGAATAGCTTTGAAAATGAAAACAGATTTCGCATCAAATCAATAACTTTATTTATTTCACGCAAATCAACGTCAATTATTTCATCGTAATTGAATAAATGCGTTGTCTCTTTGTGTTCCCGTATTTATTTCCTCTTCATGTCAGCTTCAACAAGTTATTTTGGTTTGTATTTAGCCCAAACCGTTTCTGTATACTCAGTTTGGATGATTCCAAATACAAATAATAGTATTGCATGTAATCAGGTGAGTTCGACTGCAATTAAAATAATTAGAATCATACAAAATGTGGAAATGCCACAAATCTACTACTGTAATTTGTTAAATATCTGCTATAATACTTAGTCCGCTGGGTACTCTGTATACACATTTTCAATTATTTTTGGTAAATCTGTTATTACTACATTAATCTCACCCCTTCATAGGTATGATATGGAAAATTATAATGAAATCTTCTTCATGAAATAGAATAATTTTGTTAATAGACAAAAAAAGTATCATCTACTATAGTAAGTTACGTAATACTCGTAAGTGCTGTAATTGTATAAATTACAAGGATGGTATCCAATAAGGGTAAATAGCGAAAAGAGTGTTTTGATTACTTGTTACCTTCATAAAAATTAGATATACTTGTAGGTACTTAAATGTCAAAAATATCTGGATATTTGCGCAGCATTATAGAACTTGTCAGATACATTTTTAGCAAGGATTCTCTCATCAAGTAAATCTTAACAGACAGCAAGTCTGCAAAATATAATTTTCAAAAATGTTTTCGGGTAGCAAATTTAAATAAAAGTGAATAGGCAGAACGAGTTTAATACAAAGTGACTACGAAACTAAGAGAAAATATTGATTTTTAGGCGGGAGTTCGCATATTTAGAACTAAGTCGAAGATATGAATCTCAGTAAGTTTATACAAATATGCATTAATGTTCAAAGCTGAGATTTCAATAATACAATACTGCGAAGCTGGGTTAATAGTAAACAAAAATATTGTCATTTACTGCTAAAAGAGTTAAGCTTCATGCATGTGGAGCCAAGATAAGCTCGCAAATGACTTACAACATAGACATACACTATAGATAGTCAAGAAAGAGGAAAAATAAAGAATCAGTTTCAGTCACCTAAGTAAAAGGATAGTCAATTTATTTTCATTATATTATTGGTACAACAGATATACGGTAAAGAAGGCTATCCATCGAACTCAAATATAGTATAATGGATTAACCAACGATTTAAAAATTAATTTGTTTATTGCAACATATATACGACGAAGCCGAGCTGAGCCAAGGACTAATAGCTAACAATCTACATGGTGTTCTTACAATTTAACCTCTATTTTGCCAAAGTTTATTTTGCTCTTAATTTTTTTCTATATTATCCTTTAACCACCGTGGTACGGTCACATAATGAAAAATTAACCACTCATGCGCAAGTTAATTTTCGACGCTCAACTCCTATGTACCGTGGAGTTATCTAGAGAACAGTACGTGTCTAATACCTTTTTGTTTGTCACTGTCACCTCACCACGGCGTTAACTTTTTTCCTGTTCAATATTTTTAGACCATCTTTTAGTAAAATCTCCAGTTTTTGATGGAAAATAAACCTGGGCCTTCTAAGAAAAACCGTGACAATGATATAAATTTTAAATCGCCGTGTTTACAATAGCTGGATGAATTAGATAGCGAATTTAACGAACTGAATAAAGAACAAGAATAGAATTCAGATAAAGAGGATAATGGAAATGAGGAAGGATTATCTCGAAGAAATTCAACTCCAAGAACAAAATGAGATTGAAGAAGAAAGCACAAGAGATCTAATTCTAAACAGATGATAAAAAAAATTATAAAATAATTATTATTTCAACTTCATCGGGTTCGAAGATCTGTAGCAGGTTTAGGTTCCCAAACATTTCATCGATATGTATGATTGTTTAATACCTATTTGCTCACATTGCTAGTCATATAGTCTGCAGTTATAAATAGATTATTTGCCTGGACTGTCGTTTTCTTCACATTTGTTTTTTATTTTTGTGATTAAGCCCAATAGTGTGGTGTAAGACAATAGTCAATTATACAACATCGGTAAGTTTTTCTTAAATTATTTCCTACTTAACTAATTAACACTATATTTATAAAACTAAGATCTTTTACTAAAGTAACCCCTATCAACTCCAAAAAATAAAATAAAATTCAATAAAATATACTTTCAACATAAAAACTAAAAAAATGTATCTAACTTACATTAAAATAACCCTCACCTACAAATTTATATACAAACTATGTATTTTACAACAAACTATTTGTTTTTTTTTTAATTACAGAATTTTTTGTGATTTTGAATCTGAAGGTGTGGCCCATTTTGGCCACGAAACCGGTAGTTCTCCTTCATTTTCTATGAAAAAATAAAATCTTAGAGATTGTCAGATTAAAGGATATATTTCCCTCAATTTCCTTTTGTTTTGGCATAACTATCTGCACTAAAACTTTATAGTTCATTATAGAATAGAAATCCATAGTCACGCGAAAATATATTTAGCTGAATAAAGTCTTCATTAAAATATTTAAACTTAGTAGAAGAAAAATTAATGTTGTTGTGAAGATTTATAGTGGCATTATAATTTCGGCTTTTACTCGGGATATCATTAAAAAAAAACATTTTAATTTATTTTTACGATAGCATTATTTTTGCTAATATTTTGTACGCTTACGTTATTTGAATACCAATTCATACTACATATACTAGTTAAGTAAATAAATTGAAAATATGTCGTTTAGAGGAGCGATGAATTTGCTCGTGCAGCTAGAGCGCTAATATTTAAATAATTAGGTACACAAAATATCTACTGAATATTGATAGCATAAAGCGGAATTTGAAAACAAAAGTAAATACCTGTTAATTAAAAATGATACGTTTGCCTATATCTACCCTGAAAAAAATAGCGACGACATGCCTGCAAGGTATTATATGAAAAAATGTTTTTTTTTGCAAAAACCTTTATGGACCTGCCGGGTGTATTTTTCATGGTACGATATATTGTATTCATAACACTGTTTACTTGGCTTATGTACACGAGTAAAAAAAGAAATAAATGTTTTCATGCATTATTTTACAGAAATACCCATTTGTTGTAAAACAAAGTAAAAATATCCTCGGGGTTATTACAATCATAAGCTAAAATATGAAAATACATTGGATGGTTTCATATATGTATAAAAGTGTAAATAAAAACGATCGGTCAGAAATTGTATCTATATATACATATAAAAAATATTAAAATATTCTTTTTTGAGCCAGTGCGTACTAATAATTACTTGAGACAGGTTAAAACTAAAATCCAGAAATTAATATTACTTAGGAAAAAATATAGCGATCTATGGACATTTTAATAAAAATTTATTAATCTCTATATGATAAAGAAATGGTTAAAAAAATGGCACAATAAAGTGAATGATACTAAACACTAATCATAAAAAACTAAACCATGAGTCGCAATTGATTTAAATGAATAAACCTATGATATAATTTTAGAAAAAGAATCAATTGAAAACAATCTTACTTATAAATTAATTTTTTTTGATGAAAACTTCTTTAATTATTTATTCCGATTGTCCAATACTGGACTAAAATATTTGCTTAATATTTATAATGATTAAATATTTTCAGCAAACTATACATTAAGTAATAAAGGATTAATTTTTGATACAATAATGGAATTAGTGGGTTTAGTTTATTAACAATTTAGAACATTTTCCAATGGAGAGCACTTAATAATATATAATGTAAGATATACATAAATCAAATATTTCTTTATAATTATATTATATATATGTCTAAAATGCTCTTATAAAAAATTTATTGGAACTAAAATATTTAATAATAGAGTTAATATATTATATACAGGATGATATAGAAAATAATGCGTTCCTTAAAAGGAGGTCTAGGTGTACCATTAAGAACAAAAACTCTTATTACATTTTTTTCCGTAAGCCAATTAAAATATAAACATTTCATCAGTTATTTTACAGAAATAATATATATAATTATGATCAATTTAAAAATAAAATTATATAACAATTTACTGGGGAAACGTGTTCTATAATTAAATATAGGATATTTAAAAATGAATGAAAATCCAATTTATTAAATGTCAAATTATATAAATTGTTGGTAAGTAGGTAATGAAATGAAAAAAGTTATAAAAAGGACGTCAAAAGTTTGACACTCTCTCTTTTATTTCAGACTGTATAGAGTTCACATCCTTGAACAGCTCAAAAGTGGAGTTTTACTGAATAAGAAAAAAAAACAATTAGTATTATCTATCTAATATATCTAAAAGATACAAATATTTTCCGGGTTTTTCAGTAAAATTTCAATTAAAAATGAAAACATAGTTTCATAAAAATGAATAAAAAAATTTTGAATAATTCTCAATTCGTTTTCGAAATATTTGCAATTTACAATTTTATGGTTTACAGTTGGTTCTTATAATTGAAATTTACTTTTGTCTTGTGAAGATTGGGTGGTAATGTATATTTCTTCATCACTGGTTAGGAAGAACAACTAAATTTAGAGTTTGAAAAAAATACAGTCAACAGCGCACCAAATCGCATTGGACAGCCACACTTATAAATTTTGTTAATGAAAAATTTCGAATATTCAGAAAGATGTGTTACTGAAAGAACTGGGAGCAAAAATCAAAGAATTTTCCTGTTAATGTTGCAAACAATTATATTTATATAAATAGATTGTTTGTTTTATATTTAAAATATTAATAAAACTGATAGTTCATTAAATTATTAATCATTTAATGATAAATGGTGACATTAGTTTCAATAGATAATAGCAGGACTATTTAATTTTTTAATTTGTTTGTAGTAGACTTTATTTTACAAATTGTTCTTAATAAAAATGAGTAATTTTTGTTTAACCGTAAGTTGATTTGATGTCTAGGACCACCTTCAGATTTGTTTGTGATTTAAAATTAATTCTAGTTACATTTTCAATTTATGTTTTATTTAGTATGTATTTCAATGGCACCCATTTTCATATTCAAGTTTTTTTCAGTAAATTTAAAATTAAATCTGAATTTTATTTAATTATTGCAAAAATTCTTTTACAATTGGCCCCATCAACTTCGGTCAATCTAAAAATTGTAAAACTATTCATTTACAAGTAGCTACACCAACGTAGAACCTAAAATTCATAGCAAAATATTCAGTTACAATATACAGAATTAAAGTTGAGTTTGTTATTTTTTTCTCAAGTCTGAGTTAATCTGGAGAAACTTGAAATGTAGGGGATTACATGCACACATATACAGGTAATCATGGGATTTTAGTGGGACCAATATGTTACAAACAGTGCGATTTTAACAACCATTATATTATTTTATGTCAGAATTTTTGTGGGGTTAAATTTTATAAATGAAAAGCAATTTGGAATTCTTGTATTATTTCTTAATTTACTTTTCACTTGTTTTTCCTATAGAACTAATACGAACAAAAAGACAAATTCAATATTTTTATTAAAATAACAACCGAAAATGCAAAAAAATAGAGGTAAATTTCAATAAAGTTTATGATAGTAATATTAAAAAACATCCCACAATTACCTCTTTATGAGTATATGTAACACATAAAATACGAACTTAAAATAACTTAGATTTGAGAAAAAATTAAAAACTCAATTTTTCTTCCGTCCTTTACGGGAGTGATATATTTTTAGGAGTTAAGTTGACAATTTTTTTTATATATAAGACTTCCAATAATTTTTAACGATAAATTTCCTTTTGCATGTATTTAGAAACACCCTGTAACAAGACCCTTGCTCAAACTTTAGACAGGTATTGTACTAAACAATATCCGCAAAATTTCATAACAGAGTTAATAAAAAGCAAATGCTTGGTTTTAAGCAAACTTCCATCAAATTTATAGCACTCACACAGCTATCTTTATTAAATATAGAGGAACGCTTTACATAATCCGTCTTTCTAACGTATGCCCAAACTTACTTGGCTCAAGTTTTCCACTAAAAAATTGAAATATGGCTCCTCGAACTCCAGCATACCAAGCGAACTTAGAATATGCAGAGAGAGAACTGTAACAGTTATTTTTATCGTTTTCCAGAGATTATTTGATGGTTTTCTAGGACCGTGAGTAGTTTCATATTTATATTCGCATATTATGAAACAGTCAGCAATAAAACACTTTAAGTGTTTCCTGAATATTGATATAATATAGTGCTTTTTTATCAGAAAAAACAGTCGAATAAAAATATCGATAAGACCAATAATAAACTAATAGTTTCAAACCTTACTTCGTGATATTTATCCATAATAAATATAAAAAAGATAAATTGTACTTATCTTGAATTTCCACAGTATTACAAAGCTATTTTTAAATATCTTTCTCTGACCAGTTTGCACTTAAATTGCATTATCAAAAAGTGACGTAAGATTAATAGGTTTCTTATAAGCGTATTTGACTCGATACCATAAACATTTCAAGCAATCACTATCAAGCAATGTGTATAGTATGCTTTTTTGCCATAATATTCTACTTTTCCAAAAAAAATTTGGTTAATATTATATAAGTGTTTAGTCCAAAAGGTAATTTAAAATAATTTCCTAGGTTTAATTGTTCATTCAATACTGTATTTTGTGGACATTTAAGTTCTTCTTTCTTGTCACTTGTATGGTTACTCCACTGTTGTTTAAATTTCCTTTAGATGGTAAACTTCCCCGCATAGTATTGCGATTTTATAGGGATGTTCCTTGGTCATCCTCATTTAAACGAATGTTCCTTTTCTAATCCTCTTTTAAGCACTCATCACATTTCTTATTGAATCGAGTGCATCGTTAAGTTATCTGAATTATTGATAGTTAATTTTATGAATAAAAGTATCATGTACTCGATTGGCTAGATTTCGATATAGAGACTGTTGAATTACAGATAGAATAGACCTAAAAAGACAATAAAGTACACTGTTAAATATTCGTGGAAACTTCTTGCTAATATCTATAGCAAAAGTTCATAATAAAATACCTATTTGCAAATATTATGAGTTACAGGATGAGTCATATATCGAAGGTAAAACACATTTTTTACTGAATAAAAATTGCATGAAAAATCTAAAACAATTATACATCAAAATTGGATATAACAATTCTTGAGTAAAAGTAGATCTTATGACAAATTTTTGAAATGCAAAGCAATATATCAGTTCCCGTTGATAAAAAAAATATCGAATATTTTGCTAAATCTAAAGATGTAATAAAATATCTATGTATTTAAAATAAAGAAACTAGTCAAAACATCCAGTTGTAACTCGAAATCACCAAAAGTAGAATATATTTTTGTAATAGAAAAATATAAACCTTAGTAAACAAATTTCAGCATTTTTTTTTCACATAAAATTAATGGACACACTCTATCCCAGAACAAAGGTTTGAAAGAAAGTAAACCGAGAAATCCGGTCAAATCGAGTACAAAAATATCTAAAGCAGCTAAGGGTAAATTGTAGAAAAAGTCGATAATATATTTCTATACAAATAGTACTGTAATATAATAATATTTTCTTTAAAGGATAAATCGATTCAAAATTCAAACTAAGAATGTAAGTTAATATAAGTTGTAAAATATTAAGTACAAATGAAAGATGAATACTTTAGGTTAATTTTTAGCTAGCAAAGGGTACTAGTTCACATATCATTAATTCTTCTAAAACGACATTTTACAATTAAAATCAATAAATTAAATTAAGACCTAATTATATAATAAAAATTGGACATTAAAAGAAGAGCAATGTTCTGTGGATTTCATTAACCATTAAAAATGTTAAGATTTTAATTGTTTTTTTATGAACATACTGTATTCCAAAAGAATAAGTACTAACTTGTTTAACGTTATTCTTTTAGTTCATGTCTCTTATTTTTTTTATGACACTCTAATTAAATTTGAAAAAATAAGAGTTCATTTCTAGTAATGTAGCACATCATTATCCGACAAAAACTGCGAAAATTTTAAACAAATTATTTAGCAAAATATACATTTAACTAGCTAACCCATATAATCCGATTTTAGTCATGGCTTGTTATACCTTTATTTAAATTATTTCTTTTTTGAATTTTTTTCGCATTCGGGCAAACATTTCAGTGTACTCCAGATGAAGTCAATTTTGCGGTTAGGAAATAAAAGGGCCCCTCACCATTTCCATGCATGACCGGCGTTGCGGACGCCATTGTGAGCCACAACAAGAACGAATTGCCTATATGTGCTTTTAAACTAATCAGATATATTGAATGCTTCCAATTCCATCAGCAAAATCCTTCTTAGTCATGGTTTAAGCTGAAAAGCAGACCATGAGAAAACTTTTATTGAAGGTTTAATTATTTTTTTTTAAGAATTGTATGGGCAAAAGAAAAGAAAAGCGGCCGATTAACACGAATCTGAAAGACTTTCATGGTGATTAAAGAGACTTGTTAAGATATTATTTTAATTAAACAATGGAGTTGACTTTAATTTAACTCGCTTCAAAATGTTTAAAGATAATTATTATTTATTCACAAAGGAAAGCTATAATAGGGTCACTTAGTGATATTTTTGTAGAAAATATTTGTTATTTGTATGTGTAGAGTACCATTTTAATTAACTTTTTTTGTGTGCTTTACGACCCAGATAGATATAGAAGGTTAAGATTGTTGGAGGGGGTCCAGATAATTAAATTCGTTCCCAACGTTTCGGTCCTTCATTGGGCCATCTTCAGGACACTACAAACAACGCGTACATAAAAAAATAAAATATTTTATGTGTCTATTGTTTGTAAAGCTCTTGTTTTAATTTTCTGGACCCCATCCAACAACCTCAATCTTCTGAACCATTTTAGTTGATGTGGAAAAATATTAAAAAGAAATATAATATGATTGCGATAGGTACTTAAGGATAGAATAATCAACGTTTTACTAAAATGACTCTTATCTTTTTCAATAAATTAAAGCAACTAGTTGAACACATGTTTATTTAATAAATAAAACATAAACCAATTTAAAATGACGATAAAGCAAGAGAGCATTTATCAGTTTCATTTAATTAAACCAATTAACGACATTTCTCTCCACACTTCGAGGAATTTGAAATATGAGGGCAGTAGATGATATCCGACTCTGATTAACAAATTCTAATATTTTATCAATTAACCGACATAACCGTTGTAGAAATTAACAGATTTTTCTCAAGCATGATAAAATGTACGTATGGTGACATTTTTAATTAAGATTAGGTTTATTACTGTCATAAGTTGATACAAGAGGTCAAAGCAGACACAGATGATAAGATTTGACTGTAAAAAAAGATCGGTTTAATTTAACTATAAAAACTTGGAAAAAAAAGGTTGTTCATGCATGTTTATTTAAAAAATTTATATTTAGCTTATTCTGTTTTTCTTTAATGTTATGGGAATAGAATTATCAAAAAGATTCTTTTGAAATAATATTTAAATTTAAAAGTTTTTATGTCTTCTTCGAACCACAAATTTGAATATTTGAATAATTACTCTTGGATTACTTCGTCTAGAACCACCTACCTAGATGAAAAAAATATGTAACTAAATTTTTCTACCAATATTCAGACATTCTGTGCATATCCATATAGTTTCTTATAAAACGGAATAAAGGCAGAAACTTGTTTACTTTATTTTTATTTCAGTGACAAGTGATAAAAAAATTATACATATTGGATTTACACGATATATTATTTTTATCAACATTTCTAAGCTAGACTTTTAATAATATGAGTGACAAACAACATTCGAACAGATTTTGAGTCGCTGTTTAAACACTGGAATTATACAAAATCATAAATTAAAATCTCATAACAATAGAGTAGTCATCTTTGGGATTTAAATTGACAGACATTTGTCCATTATGTCATTCAATTTAAATTTCATAACCACATTACCGGTATTCGAATGCATACAGCATTAGGACATTAATGTGACCTCTAGCTGTTTGCTGTTAATACAAATTACACTTACACAATATTTGTACCAAGTGTATACCGAAATTCTACTCAGAAACCAAAACCAATTTTTTTATTTTAATTTTAGAAAAACTAATGTATACATAAATATCAGTTCTATTACCCTTTTTATAATGAAAAAAATACCCATTTACAAGGAATATTTTATGAAAAAGTTTTTTGTAATAATCTTCAAAACCATACAAAACAATACCCTTATTTAATGAAAAACATTTTATGCTATTGTAGATATAATATTAAAATAAATGATCATAAAATAAATCGACGATTCTGTAAATTACAACTTGTTTTACGATCACAACATTCAATATCACGATTTAAGAGATTTATTTAAAACTTAACGGAAGGATTTACGCTTAGCACTCTGCGGTGATATATGATTTGTTTAACAAGTATATAAATCTAATTTTTTTTGGCTAGATTAAAAAGAACAAACGCTGTTACAAGACAAGTTTGGACGACGTACTGTGGTGTTACATGTACTTCAGGATATAGTGTCGACATATACAATGACTGGAGAGAAACCCTGTAGAGTAGGTCTACAAGGAATATAAACGAATTGATTAAGAAATTTCCATGTATTAGACGTTTCAATGGCATTAGATCTTGTTTTGAACTTTTACTTGGTTAAAACAGACAACAGAAAGGTTATGGTGATGACATGGTTGTTAGGTCAAAGAACTTTATAGAATATTATTTAATTTGTAATACCATCGATTTTAAAAACAAATATGAACTTTTCTGGAGATAGTTCATTTTTGTGCTTATTTTGTTAAAGCACATATTTAAAAATTTTGGTATCCATCCCATTCCAAAAACTTTACTTTATACAATATATAAATGTACATACACTTTTATTACCAAGAACTAAATTCATAAATTATAACAGAACGTAAAGAAAATTTTTATTAAAGCTTAAATATTAGCTTCCAAACCTACTGAAATGGGCAGTGTCCATTCTACATAGTATTTTAAATTAAATAAATTTGTCTTTATTCGCAAAATACTAATTACAGTAGCTCTTTTGAATCCTCTTTATATATATCTTTACCATCTACAAACTTTTAAGTTTCAGACGACAAATATTCGCGTGGCAAATCATGATGTTCAAGAAGTTTACATTGCAGCTCAATTTTTTAGCAGTTTCAATAGATTCTCACACTGATAATACACCACTAACAACTAACCTACTTAGTTGGTTGATAGGCAGATAGGACAAAATATTTTCTATCATCCCAGTACTACATTGTTCGGTTTGTTGTACCTTTCTGCCCATTATTAAAATCGTTAGTTACTTTTATGTGGTTTAGTAGGCTCTTCACGAGATACTCTCTGGAGATATGATCGCTAGGATTAGTTGGTCATATGAGTTCTAATATTCACCAGACAAGGGCCTCCTATTGGAAGATTAAGTGAGAGGCTATTTTACAAGCCTATTAAAATCCTCCAGTAATAGATTTTTTATGTAAAGGCGCATATTATAGAGATGATTTTAGGAGGCAGTGACCGATTATCAAGCCTTTAACTAGCCTAATTTGTGTTCTGTTAATCTACAGTAGTTCCAAGCCTCTTACGGTGTTTAAGGTTTAACATAGTTCTCTAATATGAGAGATATTGTTAAGATACTCATTATAATATTAGTGATTTTATCAAGGATTTGGTAATATTAGAACTATTCCTACCTATTTGCACACCCTACTTCTATTTTTCTAACTTCTCATACCTGTATCTGATTTACCTTGACCTAACTTAACAAACCAACTTCCGTCCTCCAGTATCAATAAAAAAATTAAAAATTGGTGCCTTTTTCACCAATTTTTTTCATAAAAAATGGTGCTACCTAAGGGTTAAGGTGTAAGTACCTTAGAGTGAACAAGACCAAAAATATATTTCATGTGGTGGAGGTAGTCGATTTAAAGATAGTATCATTGACCACACTTTTGAATTTGCCAAAGGCTGGTTCTGGGACTCGGATTTTGCTTCTGTTCTTGCGAGAATATCGACTTTCTCATTACCCTCCATACCCTTATGCTCATGTACCCAGAGTAGGGTTATTATCTTACGGTAGCAATGCGAAAAATGGTAGCATATTTGCCGAGGTTTACTGAGATATTAACTCTGCGTTTTCTGCTGTACACTCCGATTCCTCCTCCATTTGGGGCTTTTGAGCCAACTTTGCATAGTACACAGGTGGACTCTGGATTGGAGATCTCCCCCCTTTGCTATTCGTTTCTCCCGAAAGAATGACATTAAAGGACTTATTAATTTGACCTTGACTTGACTAACCACCAATATGTAGAGGGTCATGGTATTAAAAATTTACAGAATCATTTTTCTTTAAAAAAGTTTGTATTTTTTAGACAAATAGACAAAAATGTTAGCGTATATTAAACGCATACCTCATGTCATAAGATAAGTCATTGAAATGTAAGAACGAATCATCACCGTTGTTGCTTCAAATAATAAAAAAAACTAAATCTCAAATATGATACATTTAAAATGTACTTGTGGTTAATGAATGTTTACTTACATTATTGGTTGTTAAAGAATTTATAATTATAGAAGCTTCAGTTTAGTAAAGTTCCAGCAGCATTTGTTTAATTACTGTTATATTAACGGGAAATTGGGTAATTTAAATTAATTGATATGTAAAGATAAATTGTACTTATCTAAATTTCGACCCGATTATAAAGCTTTTTAAATTATTTATCTTTGTAATACGGTAAAATTTCATATTTATTTGGAATAATTTCCACAAAGTAAGGGTTGAAACAATGAATTCAATAAAAATTACTTGAATTATCTGCGAAAATCATTTTTTTAAATGTTTTTTTCAGAATAATCATATGTTGTTAATAACTTAATATGATTGATGCAATAATACAACTAAAATGTTAAAAAAATGTTGTTTTTGGATTTCTGAATTTTTATAAAATGCTATCTTGATTATTATATAATTTGAACATCGAAATTAAAACTTAATAATAATTTTATTTTTTATAAAACATGTTGATATAAAAAAAGGAGTGACCTCAGATTTAGAACAGATGATTTGTAATATATATAACTTGTAGTAGAAATCATATAAATTTATTCTAACAACAATTGTAATCGCATATAAATACAAATGTTTTATATTTTTTCCAGGAATATGCCGAGTAGAACTGATCATATGTTATTCAAATACTTCGTTATTAATATTTTAATACCACGATTTATTTCCACCATCTGTTCGGAAGATCCGAAATCTGTTTTGACAATAAAATTAAGATGGCCGGTTTTTTATATTTCATAAAGCTCCTACCAAAGAAGTTCTCACACCCAGAATTAGTTGAGAGTAGGGGATTATTTCCGAATATATTACGTTTTATTGCTCTTGACTTCAGGACCGACTCTAATATTTTGCTACCTACTCAGAACGGAGATTAACTTCTCCCACACCATCCTGCCACTAACCATAATTTTTTTTTATAACAAGAAATGTAAATCACTGCCTTTGTTTCCCTGAATTTTCGTAATATTGATTAAAGTGTTAAAGACTACAGTGAAATATGTTTTTTATCAGTATAAGCCACTGAAGATCTGCACATTTAATAATTATAGTATTGAAGAAAAACATTTGTTTGATGTTTAAGTACACTGTACATAGGTACAAGACACGAAAAAATTGATGTTGAAATATTTTAAATTTTCCAAAAATTTTTCGTAAATAATTGATCACCATCCAACCATTTTATTTACTACAGAAAATGTATGTAAGTACATGCTGTGGGTCTCGTGTCTTCTTGTAGAGTGACCCAAGTATACCACTTCCTTTTAACAGTCCATACTTAAATTAGTTTCGGTAAAGGCCCCAGTGGTTTTGGGCGTCGGCGGGCGTAATAAAATAAACTAAGCCCGAAACGAAGTATGGTGGTGGTTCAATAACGAAATTACGCACATACTCGGTGCTGCAAAACGCCATATTTTACTTTGATTGATGGTGAATGAAGTTATTAGATTATACGTTGATATTATTAGTAATGTCGTGCGGTTAGGTTGGCCACACTGCCTCCTGTTTATTGGCTCCCAAGAGAAACGAATGCTGCGCTACAAATTATTTAGAAAATTAATGGAGTTTGATTTTAATTGAATTTATAATCAGTACAGGAATATAAGAAGGAATAAATTGAAAATTTGGCAGTAGATAATTATTAGTAATGACTTGCAAATAAAAAATTAAATAGTAGTTATAGACTTACAAATAAAATAAATTTATTGTAAAATATTATAATTTCTTTTATGGTTTATATGTACTCGTACGTATAATTTAACATAATAATAGCATAATAGACCTGTTTTAACAAGGTTTAATAAAACGTGGTTATGGTGGATAAGCAAACTATCTAAAATATTCTGATTCGAAATACCATTTCATGCTCATCCAATTAAGCATTAATAAAACGATAAATATTACATGAACTGGCCTCGGAAATTATGCGTGGGAGAAAATAATCGATTTTCACTTAATTTTGAGATGAAAATATTTATAGCGATTTCATTATAAATATCTAATATGTAATGCAGTGTACTCAGTTGATTGATTAATAGATTTAAATAAAATGTCAAATTTTGTTTGAAATTGGTGTTTCTTAGGAAAAAAAAATTGCCCCTAAAATACGAGGTTAGGTCGGAAAGTATATAGAATGTATCAGAATATTGCTTGCGCCATGTACTACTAACTTGTTTCTAAAGCATCATTATTATATTATATTAATTGCTGTAAAATTATTAAACAGATTGTGTATAAAAATACGTTGTTACTACATCGATATAATAAACAATTCGTGTATTTTCTTAGTGGTGAATTAAAACGACTTTCAACCACTGATGAGACGATGAGATACTAATTAAATAAAAACAAAGTTGGATTCATGATGAGTGTACTTATTTGAATGTAAGAGTTGCAAGCTGGACCAAACGTGGTGAGACAACTCCAAGTAAGCCAAAACGATTCTGTTTTAAGAAATACAAGGTAAAAGGCCGCATTTATTGAAAAAACAATCTTGTACCACCAAGACAATGCTACTTCTTACAAGAAAGCAATTGCGAGGGCGCGAAACTTCACGAATTACAATTTCCTTTAAGAGCCAACACACTACCTATAAACACGTCTCTTTTCCTCTGATTTCATTACATAATACAAAGAGAGATAGGAATACGATCTCAACCAAAACTACTTTGGTAACATTGCTTCTGTGATATACACATTGAATAGAACACTGCATAGCCCCGGTTCTAATAAAAATGTTGTTTAATTTTTCGTCCCACATACGAATTGATGGGTAAACGTGTAGTATATAATATGTTTGCAGTGGGTTAAATTTGTGGGGAAGAGGTACATTGCAAATGATTCAAAAAGAAAGTTTCCAAGAATAGATCAATGATGGTCATCAAAATTTAAAAGATACAACAAATATTTGTCGGTTTTTTCAATAAAATTTCATTTAATGATGAAAACATCAGTTCATAAAAACGAATAAATTAATTTTTGTGACAAAATCACGACCGCATAGGACTAGTGATTTCGTTTAAAAATTGTTTGATAGATTTTCATGTAAACAAAGTTTCATTCTTAATTGAAATTTTACCGAAAAAATGAACTTCTTATGTATTTACTTTCGAAAAAGTCATAATAATAATTTTTAGACAAATTTTGAATAATTGAGTATAGGGCACTAAAAAATACAGCATTAAAAATTAAACAAATAATATTGATTTTATTATTTTGTCTTCCGCAGTGCAGCTAATTTTATTAAGGATTTCACAAATGGTACTCGACTCAATGAATGTGTGCTAGGCCGCTGTGAATGTCAAACGAGAGGGAAACTATAAGAGTGTGAATGGAAAACCGAAAGTATAAAGGTGGGTATACATCTGAGTACGAACGCGTATGAGGCAAGGCGAGGCAAAACGAATGCATCGTTTAATCTGCCTTTAGCTGTGAACGAAGTCGGTCGAGATAACGAAGCGACAGCGATCCGATCATACTTCGAATTAGGAGGAATATGCTAGAAAAATTACAGAAATGGGGAGCGCGGACGATTTGATAGTGGTTAGTAGTGCGTTTATAATGATATGGAGTTTATTAAAAAAAAAAACAAGAAAGAAAGGCGTTGTTGGACAAATAGAATGTTTCAAAATAAATTGATCACTTTGGTTAATCCCAACTCATAGTACAAACAGGTTCACATCAATACACTAAAAACCGGATAAACCGAGGATGTTTGCCGCCTCGGTTACACGTCCACATCTGTAGCCAGATATATATATATATATATATATATTTCTAGGGAATAGCGTAAATCTGTTTTCTAATTTTACCAGTATGTGAAATTTTACTGCTAAGCGGTTGATATAAAAAAAATTATGTAAACTTTAAATAATCTGCGTGAAGGCGGAGAGAGTCTTTCTTTTTTATTGTGATAGTTTTTTTGCCATTTTCTTCTGCATTTAAAAGTGTTTTACATCTCTCAGTTTCTGAATAATCTTATTATATCAAATCGTTTTCGAAATATTTACAATTACGATTTCATGCTGTATCGTTAGCTCTTACTTGCGTCCAATTGACCAGACTTCGTCCGGTCTCAGCAAATACTGAAATCATCATTTCGTATGATTCAACAGTTACTATTTTTTGAAGAGTGGAAAGATCTTGTAAAAGTGGACTAACAGTGTAATGTTGAGTGAAGATTATATAGAAAAATGAATACAATTTTTCCCAAAAAGTTGTTCTTTTCCTCTCGTTCTAGAAACTTTCAGATCTATTCTCATAGAAACAGCATCATTGGGTCTTTAGAAGAACTGCCAATATATAAAAAGATACTCTTAATCTATTCTAAATTTCCAAACCAGTTTTCTTGTGGCATCTAGCTAAAGAATGTACTATTGATACTAATAACACAAAGTAAAATACAACCGGGTCAACCAGCTACTAAATTGTGACGTGACACAAAAATTAAAATTAATGATATTTAACCAGATTGCTAAAAATAATATTCTAAATGCTTGCCTAAACAAAACTATCGAAAATGACTATAAAAAAATACTATTAAGCACACCCTTCTTATAAACATTTGTTACAAAACGAAATTGATTAACCTAATTACTCATAAGGTATAATTCCTTTGTATATCGAAAGAGTAATAGTTCAGCTGCGTACAGCTAAAATAGAAAAATTGTATATTTATATAAATAATAACTCATATAAAATAGAAACAAATGTAATTTGTTCGATTTGCACATACTGCTAGTCTGTCCTGTTTACAAAAATCTACGAAACAACTTGATACAACCCCGTGGACTCACGGAGGACTTGGACTCTATATTATCATCTACGGATCACTCAGTACTTACTCAGTTATATCGTTTCATAATTAGCCCAACGAAAATAAGATTGTTTATAATCAACGAACTTAGTATACGTAAACACCCAATATTTGTTATTTGATTCATATAATAAATTTTAGTTATTAACTAGGAAATACATCTGTTTAGTTCTTTTTTTTTTGCTGTAGATAATTTCGTTTTACAAGATATGTAGACAGCCACTCATCCTCTTGTTTATGTACTTACGTTGTATATACGAATGGACAATAAAACTAATTCTATTTCTATTTCTATTTCTATTTCTAACAACACAAAGTAGTGCAGAACATAATAAAAGCTCCCTGATAAGTATCTGCTGACCTTATGACGACTGTTAAACAAAATATTAAAAGATTTCCCGCCTAATACGAAGCTATGACCCAATCTACACTAATTCAGAAGCACTCCAGCTGTTGACAAGAAGAAGTCCGAATCTTAAAGAAGTACAAGCCTTTTCATATTGTGTGGTGTGTATCAAAGAAAAGCACGATGATATGTACATATAGAGGTGCGAACAATCTAAAATCTAAAAAGAAGCGTTTTTTGCTGTTTAAAATAAACAAAAGTTTGGTATAAAATTATTTTTAAGGTCTAGTCACGAACTATTTCTGTAATCGAAATATTGAAGAAATTTGATAAAAAGGAGACTAAGATATTGCCTGGTTTGTATAGATATTTAAAGTTAAGTTGTACCAACTCTTTCACCTCCTTATCTTCATTTTTAATTAGACGTTGAAATTTACTTCTTTTAAACCAAAAATAAAAATAAAAGCTTATAGTCAGTACTATAAGATATTGATTATTTTTAACGACTTTATTCCTTACTTTCAGTTTTCAAGAACATAAGTTAATAATAATTGTATGGTTTGTACATAATTTCTCCTATATTTAACTTGATTTTTTGAAATCACCTAATTATTCCAAGCATTTAAGAAAGAACTTTTGGGCAGGTCCCATCTTCCGCAGCTTTGATCAACATCTGATTAAGATTATCCAATCCATAATTGTGAATGAGAAACCACGATCATGAGCATTTCGTTGAATTAAGTTATAAATAAAGCTATCAAATCCAAGAAAGTTCTAATGTGACCTCTTATTTTTTTGGCTGTTTTGTAAACCAGAGAATGTTACTCTTGATACTTTCTCGACAAAGAAGATAATTACGTTAGAATACAGATTTAAAGTTTGAAATTTTTTTCTTCGATTTATCTTAAAAAACCAAAAAAAATAATACAGTGGAATAATGCAATATTGGCATAAGGTAGCATAAAATAAAAATGACTTTTCTATAGATGACTGTTAAATTAAAAAAAAAAGAACAGATTTCGGAATTGATATTTTTTAAGCGTTGCAGTTTTTATTTATATAGAACACAACTAAGGATAAAATCTGTTTGTCCTTTCTAGAGGTTATGTTATATAGTCATAAACCGAGCAGAGCATTTTTATATATATATACACGCAGTTTTTGTCATTTTAGTAGGAAAGTTATTAAATTGTTATGTTTAAAAGGCCTTTAGCCCATCATATGGAACCCGTTCTATTTTTGAAATGAAGACCATTTTAGCTTTTCTTCAAGAGATTGTTCATAAGGAAGTACCATTGGCTAAAACGAAAGTTTATGGAATGTAATCAATGATTAACACCAATAATTTAGGAAACCTTAAAAATATAGAAGAGCTTTTATAAATCCAGCAACTACTTTCTTCGAAAATTACTTTCTAAAAGTAACTTCTCAAAATGCAAATATATACTAATCATTTGGAAATCAAATATTACGAATTCTATTTTCCGTCATAATACAGATAGATATGTAGATATGTAGATAGACAATTAGTTTTATTGGCGGTATTACCAAACATAATCTCGCTCCTTATCAAACTCCAAGAGTGGAAATATATTCCTAATGACGGAGATGATACATTTCCGAATTGCAGAAAGTTTAAAATTTATTTTAGACCCCAGTAAGTGAGATAGAACTTCTGATAAAGGTGGAAAGTGTGATCATATCAAAACATCAACAAACTACCAATCACGATGATTCTCAAGAGCAGTTAATAAATACGCGCATAAAATCCCAGAAACCAAAAATAACACATATTATACGCCAAAATACAAAAGAAAAAATACCACGTTGGAGAATATCTTATACAATAATAGCTTGTGACTCCCCAAAGTACACCAAAGCATCCTACTGGTATAAAATAGTCACCCAAACATCAATTTCGTCAGTTTTCGAGAAACAAAAAACAAACACAGACAGTTACGATGACAAGAATATAGCAAGTGTGATCTTTCCGAAAGGAAACCTCATCAAACTACCAATTACAGCTTTTCTCAAGCAAGAAAATCCAAAAACTAACACAACACACACGTGGGAACCTAAAAACCTAAAAGAAAATATGATAGATTGAAAGAATAAATTTACTTCTCAATGTAGTTTTTATATTTACATAAAACCAAGAATTCCATAAAATTTTACTTACACTAGATTCAGTATAAAAAATGAATATTTTGATATTACTACTAAGTCATACGACCACAGGTAGATTACTTATATTTTATTCCTATGGAATGAAATGACATTTGGTTTTTATTAACTTCTTTTTTATGCAGAAGTAAACGATTCACTGTTAGTTAATTTACTTCTTGTTGTAAGACATTCTCAGTCGTGTGTGATCTAGTTACTCAAGACACTTGTACAACCTCAAAATTCTCATTTCATTTATAGTGCATGGAAATTTGATGAAATATTTAATTAAACGTGACACTGGATGTAGATACGAGTAAAGTTAATCCTGAGCAGGAAAAGATGGATATAAGATTTCAATTAAAGGTTCGAGATGGATAAGAAGATTTTCCCTACTCATGATACAGTAAATGCTAAATTAATATTTTATCCAAGAATTGGAATAATTTCATAAAAATATTTTTTAAATAGTCTACTAAAATAAGAAAAAAAAATAATAAACTTACACAATAAAATATTTATAACTTCTACTCGAGCCCTTTTTGAGATTATGAACTACTAAAATTAAAATGTCCTGATTTATCTTTTTAGTGACCAAATTATTATGAGACGAGAATAGTTTTTCTGTTGGAGTTGATCTCGTATCAAAAACGAGCTCGTTTTTAAGATTTGTTTACCCTTCTGTAACTTAAACCAGCGTTATACTTAAAAAAATACATATTTCATTTTAGTGGCCCATTCCCATGGATTCCTTTAACAGTAGTCGGTTTAGTTGTATTAGGAACGTACCTAAGATTATTCCACCAAATCTCTTAGTTTCATTTGAACCTGTTTAAAAAATGTTTAACCAGTTAATTAGTTGATGTTTCAACCAAAAGATTAGTATCTTATTTGTAATCTACAGAAAATTACGAAGAACGTATATTGATTTATTTTAATTTTATTATTTATAGACATTGCCATTTGTAAAAACGTGTTATTAACATTAGGTGGAATATTTGGAGTATTTTTAAAAAGGTGTAGGCATCATAACTCAGTTTTATTTATTTATAGATTATCGAATTACAGGATGCATTTATGACGAGATACTCAACTATAAAAAAATCATATTTTTAGCAGACTAGATGTATAGTCGAAATAAAAGATTTCCTGTAATTCGAAGAACATAATTTTAATAAGCCACATGTGTAATATTTTTAAAACAAAAATTCCTAAAAGATATCTGAGCTCTTTAAATGTTTTGAATGATTACAGATAGCTCCCTAAATGTTTACTTTCCTAATTTATCAATATTACCAAAAATTCTACCCCATTAAACTCAAGAATATTACCGTGTTTCAAGTCTTAGTACTAAAATGTTAATGCTCGAAATGCATTTGCTGTTATCACAAAATAAGAAAAAGCCGACATCGTTATATCTTTATGGAAAACAGGCTCGGCATCAGCACCAACTCTCTTGTATTTATAAATATCCGTTGATAATAACCCAGCGTTGTTTTTATATATGAACACTGCTCTAACTCCACCAACTCTTATTTAGCACAATCGACATTTGATTCTTAGATAATCTCTTCAGTAGAAGATTAACGTTAATGAGGACCTAGTATTCAAATACAGGAAATAATAAACCTTCACGCATTTCCTACACCCTGAAGCAATTCAGTCTTCTTGGGTTTCAAAAGTGCAGACCGCCACAACTTATTATTTTACAAAGGTTATGTTTTATAGGATAAACACATTGATTTATCACTGATCAATCAAAATAAGTCATCAATTTTGTGAGCTTTTAACAAAGTTTACCCTTAGCAATTCAATTTTGGAGATGCATTTATTACTTTATGAACTCTTAGCCAACATTACGCGTAATTTTTATAATCTGACAGCTAACTTTTTGAAAGATTCCTATAATACCAAACTTTAATAATCTAAAATTAAAAATAGAATATGTTTCTATTTAAAATTACTATAGGGTGTTTAGAAGATAGGTGTAAAGTTTTAAGGGGAAGTCTGTCTATTTTTTTGATCTAATATTTAAAGTATTTGGCCAAAAATCCCAAGACAGCTTGAATGATAAGTGATTTTTTTTTATTTTATTTAATCAAAGTACAAATCATGTTCTAAGCATCTGTGTCATTATCCATTTTTTTACAGACATTTGAAATTCACCAAAATTTTCATTAATTTAAGAAAACCGATTTTGACCTCATTTTCTTAAACAAACGGAGGGAGATTTTTTTGTTAAAATTTTTTGGCTAACTAATAAAAAAATAGCTAAAATGGTTTAGAAATGGTATATACTAACTTCCCTTTAAAGCTTGGCACCCATCTTGCAAAAACCCTGTATATGTATGAATTCTTTATTTTATATATTCAATATATATAAAATATATAAATATATATATATATATATATAATTATGCCACATTTTTTTATAATTTGACAACGTTTGGATACAAATACTAACAAAAAAGAGCTTAAACATGTAACACATTAATTAATTCATCAATTTATAAATATTATTTGTTCCTAAATGAGAAAACAATGTAATCTCATGTGACATCTTATTAAAATTCTAAATTAATTATGTATTTATTTTGACAGTGATGATTAAAATTCAATGATTTGTCAAATCTTAAGATACGACCTTAGACTTTTATGGACATTATACAGAGATACATATCATTTTTGGTTTAATAATCACAAGTCAATGTTCATTCGGGACCATTCAGTCGAATCAGAATGTAAAATTTTCAAATGTTTTCAAGTTTTGATTATAATTCACAAATAATTATTTTTTACTTATAAGTTAGTATCCGTTCATTTTATTAGTTGCATTAATTCTAAGATAATTATTATCAAAATTTTACCACTCATGTCAAAAATCTCGTAAAAAATATATAAAGAATAATTTCCTGAGTAGTACATTTAAGTAAATAACATTAAACGTTTTTTATAATTTTAAAACGTAAAATGAAGACACAAAATTTTCTTCAATTTTTGAACGTAATTTGCTTTTAAGTCGATACAAGTTTCTTTAACCCCTCCAAAAAATACGATTTGTCAAACTCTTCAAATACGTCTGTCTCGTGATAAACTCTTCATTTGAGTTGTTTCTTTTTCCAAAAGCCACGTTTTTATGTTGGAAAATAGAAAAAAATCGTGGGAAGCCAAATCGGGTAAGTACAGTGGTTGCAGCTGCAATTCGTAGCTCAGTTAATGTAATTTGGCCGCGACAATTACTGATAAACGTGCTGGTATATTATAATGGTAAAAAAGCACATTTTTATCTGAATGGGGCCGTGTCGCCTTTAATTTCTTATCGAATCGTTGCAGTAATTCAATATAGTACTGTTTCGTGATCGTTCTTCCTTTCTTCAACATTTTATGAGGATTATTCCCTTTGAATTCGAAAACATTGTGGTCATGATCTTTTTGGCAGAAGAGACCGTCTCCTCCTTCTTTCGAGCAAATTCAATTGAAAATATTTATTGGTTTGATTGTGGCTGGGTTTCTGGTGTATAATAATGTATGCAGGTTTCATATTCGATAATGACTTGAAGCAAATTTCGCTTAAAGCATCTCTAACACCTTTGTCATACTTAATTTATGTAACATATTGATTGCCGTTCTGTAGGACACGTCTATTACTTCGGCTACTTCGCACACTTTTTCAACGATTTCCTCGGTAATCACCTCTGTCGGGTGGCTTAGACGCCTCTCAACAAAAATAGACTTATGGCCACGTTCGTTGAACTAATATCTCTGAGTTATCATAGATGAAGAATCTCCGTAGATAGCTTCTAACTTCGCTTTTATTTATTCGTATGTTTTTTCATCCCAAAATAAAAAGCGAATTACGGATCATATAAATTTGAAGCTTCCACAAATAAAATAAAAAAAAACAAATAAACAAAACAGGAAAAGCATAAAACTAAACCAAAGAGCGTAAATTTCTAATATTAAAAATACTAGCAAATAACACTAACTATAAATTTTGTGAAGAGAGAACTCAAAATAATTTGACTGACCGGTAACCAATGCTAATAAACATCATCGCACACACACTCATGTTATTGAGAAAGCATTGTTTATGTACGGAAAAAAATTCTAAAGTATTTCGACAAGCATGCTTTACTTTATAGAAAAAAAAATATAATATATTATGCAAAAATTCATTAGCTTCCCTTAAGCCGTACCTGTCAAAAGTGATAAAATAGAAATGACGAACTTTTGTCACGTAACTTCTAAAGTGCTCATTTGTTTAATATGTACAACTTCAATAAAAACATAAATGACAAGTTAAAATGGCATTACTTGATTTTAATGTAAATTGGAAGCATTCGTGGAAACAAGAGATTTGATATGTTAATATAGGCAGTAAATTTACTCGTAAATTCTTAAAAATAATTATTATGATGAAATAAAAATAAAGGTATCTTAGATGTTTTGAAACAAATAACGAAACAAGTAAGTACGTCTTCTTTATTTAAAATGCAGTGAATATTTGCAACTTTTAATTTTCATTTCAGCATAGTACCTAGAATATTGCAATAAATGTATTATTATACTGACTTGTTAAATCTTGTTTCGAAAAATGATACCCGACGGTTTTGCTTCCCCCCCAAACAAACCCAATAAAATGACAAACACAAACGAAAGAAATAATAGAATTAGCAATTTTATTGGTATCGACGCTGGTTGGCGTTATGCTTTGTGCATTTTCCAATTCTCTAGCGTGAAAATTATATAGCTAGAGGGGCAGCTCTAAGTTAATTTTGCGGTTTTTGTTAGAAGAGGGAGCCAACGCTTTGACGTAAGTTTTTAGAGGATTTATGCAGTTTGCGGTTCAGTGGCATTTATTTAAACCAAAAAGGGCAATATTTATCAATTACGTTGTTTAAAGGCTAAAGTGTTTTTTTTTATATCGTATATCTATCAATGCATCTCATAGTATTTAAGTAGCTTTAGTTTATTACAAAGCTTTCATTGTACATTGCATATTACTGTAATCAATTTCATCTGTCTCTAGATGTTTTCACTATTTTTTTTTTAATTATTTATTTCAATTTTGACCCTCAGTTCTTGTCAATATTTGTACAAATCTGTCCTTTTTTCTTTTACATATATTGTTGAATATACGTTTTATTTGAATAAAGTTACTGATAATTTATTTTTTCTGTGTCTTATCCATATACTTCCTCTCATGTTATATTCCATATTTCTCGATTACTAATTTTTGTGTACCAAAAAATATTCTACATATATCTTTTTTTCAAATTTGTGATATTTCCAAGTTTTTATACAGTTATCGAAAATTATTCTAGGTTTAATTTCATACAGCCCTTTTCCCTGAAATGCACTACCCGTGTTTAAAATTATGTGGAAAGAGTATCATGTATTAAAAAATTGTCAAAAGCATTGAATATAAAACTATTTTCATCTTTACTAAAAAAATCTAATGGATATTCATTTTATAAACTATGGTGTAACGTTAGCTGTGGAGCCAAATGTTAGGCATTTAAACTTTCAACAGCAATAAAGCTTTTATTGATTCCGAATACATCCGTCATCATCTGCTATTCCTTCTTCATAGAAAGATCAATAAAACAATAAAAATAATCGGAGAGAACCAGGAATGCCTCTTCTAAATTCCATCTATCTTTATTGCCGTCCCTCCCCTTTGTGCTCCTATTTCCCTCCAACAGAGCTGTAAAACAATTAAGAAAGACAACTAATGAGTATCAGAACGTGGTTCTATAAATGTTATATGGGTAAAAAACATGGGAGCGGTGTCTATCTAAAACACTTCTTGCTGATAAAATAGTTCAACGAGGATTCAAAGCTCCGAGACATATGTTGATAAAGTACACTGAGAGAAGAGTAGTAGAACAATTAAATGTGTTTAGTACCATGATTATTTTTTAACAAAAATAATTAAATGCCTTCGTAAATAAGTCATAATATTATAATGTTTAGATCATCATGGAAACATTTTCTTGGGTTTTCACAATTTTTGGTTCAGCTTTTGGTAGTGAAAAAGTGAAAAACAGTCTCCAATAAATTTTCCTTAATAGTCATTGAACGTGTACTTTTTTCTGTTGCGATGTCTTTATTGTTTATTTAGGAGCTTCGTTGAAAGAAACAAAAAATGATATTTACTCATGAAGCTCTTTTATTCATAAAAGAAGGATTGTTTTTACCTGGTATGTACCTAGTTAGATTAGGTTAGTTTTCATAAATATATTTAGAAACTCTAAAATAATAATATACAATTAGATTTTTACTTTACCCACACGTCTCACTCATATATGAAGATAGATCTCTTTTTATATCAATAGTAAAAATATGGTAGGTGTATTTCATATTTTTCTTTTAATCAAAGAATTACGTTCTTATTATCCCCAACTAGAGATTAAAGACCCTGAAAAAAATAAAAAATACAAGCGACACCACATCTTTTATGTTTGACGGATTAAATGTAATAAATGTGATCACCTAATACTATTTATTTACAGCTATCATCCAATTTATTTCCAATTAAAATGTATTTATATTTTACATGTGTTGAGTTGGACTACTACAAAAACAGAATTTTTAAAAATTTTAAAATAAATAAATATGTTCTCTCTATAATTGCAACTTAAGGGAATTTAAGTATATGTACCGTTAGACTAAAATAACTAATACCGCAAGATGCCCAAATGAGAGAAACGAGGGAATAAGCGGTAATAGCATTGTTAGTGTTGAAGCGGACAGCGTTGCTGATCTGTAGTCAGATTTACGTTGTTCCAGTTATAATACGTTAGTTGTTGATTTCACTTCAAGTTATTCGATAAATTAAATTGTTATAATTAAGTATTGGATAAATCATATTAACAAAATTTGTTTAAAAGCAAATGTTACTAAGCACAGCTTTATATTATTGACATATTGTTAAATACATTATAATGCAATTATTAAGCAATTAAGGTATTATACTCTATCATTTAGTAATGACGTGGGTACAGTCATAATAACTTTCATTGGAGTGAAATAGAAATTTTATGATATTCATTTATTTACGTATTACCTATTAATTTGATAATAGGTTTATTTGCATCAATTTCTCTTTGAGTAAATTTCTGGACAGAGTTTATAATTTTACGAACTGGGGTACTCAAAACTTTACTTTTGACTGTAGTTTTGTGGTCCATTTTTAATATTAAATGGCGTTCTACAAACTTATTAACGGTACTAAATCAGAAAGTAGAGATAACCTTTGAAACACATATACTAAATCTGCCTTAAACTTTTAATGTAAAAATTGCCCAGATATTTGAAAATAAATATTTTTTTCTTCACCAATTAATTAGTCTACATTATTTTTCAATAAACAGTGTTTATCTAAACCGTTGTTGAGAGAACCTCTGTTTTCTGAGTGTACTCGAGTATTCAAGAAGCTGTCAGGACACATGTGTCTGTGGCGACTATTCCGGTTACTTCAAGATAAGCAAACAGTTCGCTTCTAAAATTGAAGGCGCCTTTTTTATAATTACTCTTCTGAAGTATATCCATTAAGGGCTTATCTCATCGATGAGATATGAAAATTACCAAAAGGCGATTTGGTTAAAAGTCGCCTTGTATGTTTTGGATACGGTTGACGTGAATTGCGGGGAGTTTTGATAAAGGTTCTTTTGATGCCAGATTGGTTCATTAGTGTGTGTTAATGATACGTTGTAGCTTTTAAAGTATCTCAGACCTAGTTGTGGCAATTAAAAGCTTCAAACGAATTAATTTTAGGTAGTCGCATCGGAATAGACTCTTGAAAAATTAATAAATTTTTAATGGAAGTTTTTTCCAAATATGTAACAATAACTATAATTTTTCTTCAGCATTACATAAAATAGGAATTTTCAAACACAAACATAGAAAAAATATTATAACTTTAAAAATTTATATATATATATATATATATATATATATATATATTCGTAATATAAAAATCAATATTAATTGGCTTTTTAAAAATATATCTAAATTATAATATATTTTGGAGGTACAATACGGATATTATTAAGGAACATATGTTACGAAAACGCTAACAAATAAATAAATCTGCAGGTAATATATATTGATGTTTAATTCTAGTCTAGCATTTAAAATTCTTCCTATTTTATGACTCTATTCAGTTGATGTAAAACTAATAAATACATTGACTCTCATGTATGCTATATATTTGTTTTTATGTCGTTTATTATTAACACGAGCTGAAATTGAAGAATTTTAAATTGATGTGAATTCGTTATTTCATCTTGTACTCTTAAATCTTGTTTCTGATTGAAAACAGCACAATTTTTCCATTTTCAGTTTACCTTTGAAAGTTAATTTTTTATATTGGTCTTCATTTTAAAAATAGCCATCATATCTTTTAAAGACTTATTTTTATTTTTTTCAGCTTTCCACTGTCTGGTGTTATCTTTTCTTTAAAGACGCATGTTCCAATGGTTTTTTTAGTTAAACCATTCCAACCACATAGACTTCTTTCTCGTATTGCTGGTTTGTTTTATCTTTGTTGTCTTTCTTAGATTACTGTTCATTGAGTTGTTAGCAAATCGCAGTTCGATCCAGTAAAACAAGTTATCAATAGTGTAATTAGCACATTGAACTGTATAGTTACACATCAAGATACTACCTCTAAAATTTGCAGGATAATTTAAATACTTTTATATATACCACCTTTTAACATTGAATTATTTTTTGGTAATTCTAAAAATTTTACCAAGGATAAATATAAAATCTATTATTCAATTTGATTGAAACATAATCATCGTCAATATATTGATATTATTCTGTTTTGAAGTCTAATAGTAGCTACATTGTATTTATCTGACTATTTATTATTCTAAGTAATATAAAATATATTTACAATTATTTTACGTATTTCTTTATACTCCAAAATCAAATACAGTCTAAACTAAAGTTGCCAAATAATATTTTTTAAACACATACACACATTACCTAGTGTTACTAAACCATGTTTTTCCTAAAATAATTATGTTATGATAACCTCATAAAATGATTTCTAATATTTCACATATTTTAAAAACATTTTAAATAAGTGTACTAAAAACCAATGAAACCGTGTATTTTTTTAATTATTTGGAAACACCTTTGCTTTCTACGCACAAGGTCTATAGCTTACAATTTAAAACAGTATACGTTAGTGAAGATTTTTTTTCAGCTGAAATATTTACACAAACCTTGAAAGAAAATACCATCACTATTATATCTTTAGTAGAGCAGAAAATATATTGTATGTGGGTATAAGGGTTGATAAAAAATTTTATAAAAAAGAAAGTTATTGAAGCATCAGCAACAGGTGAAAAGGATTTGTTTTGGTCTTAAAATAGGTCCAAACCACAAAAGATTTATTGCCACCTTTATAATATGATGAATTTTTTTTTTATACAAACGATGGTACCTAGTAAATAAAACAAATGTTTTTAATATTCATTTCTACGTTAATAATATACGGAGATAACGCATTTTATTAAGCATATATTAGAAAAATAATATCTAGTTAATACCAATTAAACAAATGTTGCTGGTAACCTATTAATCCTAAGTTTCTCTAATAGTAAAAGTAATAATAAAGAAACTTTCAATACTTAATTCTTAGTTCTGATTAGTTGATCAAAAACCTATTTAGACATATATTAAATTCCTTATAATACAAAAGTTTGTAAATTGGAACTTAATAGAGAAAGAAATGCACTAAATCGAAAATAATAAAAATAATTTTATGAATCCATTCGACTAAACTCTTTAGTCACAATTAAAAGTTTTTAAAATTTGCGAATACTCATCAATATAATATTATTATACAGCAACTAATTAATCAATGGTAATCACAGTGCTTAATTAGTTTGGTTGGTAGAGCAACACTCAATCAAGAGTATACATTTAATTAATTAGCTGCTCTTAAATAGATTTCCTATCAAATACCGTATTTAAAATTTTGGTACACCTGATTATACACCTAGTTAAATTTTTTTTTTATTTTTTATTTCAAGTCGGTAATGAAGCTACGCGTAATTTTTGGTTTCATAAAACAATATTTAATAATTTTAATTAGTATTAACTCAAATAGATAATGCCTTACTTTTCTACTTTTTCCCATCAATATAGTCATTATTACCGGATCAAGTTCGCAAATATCAGAATACGACATGAGAGTATTTTATTTTTCAAATCTTTAGCACATAATTATTAATTATTAGGTTTTCTCCTTAGATAAACTAATACCAAATAAAAAATAGTAGGTACAAATTGAATGATTTAATTTAATTTATATAATAACACTGACATTATAAGACATTCTTGACGTTTTATAGGATATTCGTAAAACTATCAAAACTCCCAGCAATTAGATTAGGTTTCTGGTTTTATATCATCCTGTATGTCCAATTACTCAACCGTTAGAATACTATTGCGAAAATCAAACTAGTATACTACTACAATGAGCGTTTTTATGGTACTTAAACTATAGCTAAAATTCTTATTTTTTATAATGTGGGATATTATAATGTTGTTTCTATGAGCTACTAGCAGCTAAAAATAATTAAACTTGAAATGTTTTTAGCAATATGACACCTTTCCGTTCTGCCCAATATCAAATAATGGTTTTTATCCAGCTAATGACTCCATTATTGTAATTAGATTGGCTAGCTATTGTTTATTAAAACATAACATATCCCACAATATAATTTAATTAACTGTTTTATACAGATACTTCACGTTTACATCATTTATAGGTATATTTTCGAATATCAGGTGCTCCGCCATACTACTGTCACTTCCAGAAGCCGGGAAATTTTGATTTTGATGGTAATATAAAAAACTGTAGAGGCTTGGATTCGAAGTTGTAATTAAAAAGTTTTTGTGAAAGACAGTTTATTTTGTTTGTAAGTGTGACCGCCGATTGGGGAAAATTTTGATCCGCATTTTTAATTAATCTGCGTTTGGAAGGAAGATAAATGCAATGTAATTTTTTCGGTAATCAAAAAAGTTCTTTTTTATTTAACTCACCTGAATTTGTTATTGGGACTCACAGAACCGAAAAGAATTTTATATTCATCATGGCGTTTTAGTAATTTTTTGTTGAAAATTGATGGTCATTGAATAAAAATGCTCAATAATAAAAGTAAATAGGTACTAACATAATCTGTCGCCGATTTGTCCAGTGCGCTGACAACCTACCTTCGGTCCCGAGGTCCCAGGTTCGAATCCTGGTGTGGCCATGGATGTCCCAAATTTTTTAATTTAATTATATTACACTTTGTGAATAGTTAAATTAGCCATACCCTGCTCAAGAGCCAAAGAAAAAAACATAGTTTGGTACTCGTTTTGTTGTTGATTTCGCTATATAGATAAAGTAAACATTTTGTGCATACCTACCAGCTCTTTGCAATAGTATGTTAGGATAAACGATGTACATATGTGATTCCATTCCATGCAATACCCCTGCCTGTATCATAACATATGTATACAAGCTACTATCTATTACATTTCAATTTTTATCTCTAAATTTTTTACTTAAACCCAATAAGTTTGCTTGTAACGAGTACTTCGTACATCGTAATGTTTTAAATTTAATTCAGAAAATTACTTATTTTATTTTTTGCCACTGCATACTTTTGAGTAACCCCCGTATTCACAAATGTAAAATTATATAATATATATATATCGCTAAATCGATATTGAGTGGGAAGATGTCTCTAACTTTTGGGCATTTTGTACAGGAAATTTTATAGTTTTTTACACTGAACTTACAGTTTTCCCGAGGTTACATTGAACAGCTTGTTGAATTTGACTTACGGAAACACCTACTAGGAGTCGTAACTCGTAATTTTTCCAACTGTCTCTCTGGTCCACTCTAGACTTTTCGCATTTCTAAGAAATACCTTCATTCGTTTATCAAGTAATTTCAGTTCTAAGTTTTGTGTCACATTAATTTTCTATATTACTAAATCATATCAAGTTTAAAGAGTTTATTCGACATTTAAGTGCTGTCAATAATTTAATTGTTTTTTAACTGAGTTCTTTTACTTATTATCTATTTTCATTGGTTGATTATTGATTTCTTTATTTCACATAAACGATACCTTATACTTTCTTATAAGTTATTTTAAAATATTCATTTCTTGCGTTTGAGCATTTAATGTATGTTTATTATTGCTTGACTCCAAGCTTTTGTGCTTCAGTCATTTCTGTCTTGCTTCATATATCACACATCACAGTTTAAGTAGTCTTAGGGATTTTATATGATCTTTTATTAACTAGCTAATTGTAAATTTGCATGTGGCTTATATCTTCGCTTATTTTCATGCTTAGCGAGTCCTACCGTTATTTGAAGAAGTTTTACAGCTCTCAGTCAGCAGAATTGATTGCACATCAAAATATTCCGGGGGGTCCACCACACTTCGAGGAGTGTATATTTTCCAGAGACAGATTGTGTATTGCATCTCCAAATTAAAGATCTGATGAAATCGAGGTTCCTTCACACACTGGCTACCACAACATCTCTTCCATTTCTGAGCATTTGGTAACCAGAACGCTGTCAATTAAGACAGCATTGATTATTGTGAAGGATACTTAAACTGCATCTAGGTTTATTTGCCTTCAGACAATTTGACTTTCATTAGTCTTCAGCTAATTTTAATTTTTATTATTTTCGGCCTTCAGCTAATTGGTAATAGTGAGATAATTTTACTTATTGGGTTATTTTCTTTCAATAAATACATGAAAGAATCTAAATACTATTTTCATTGTGGTTATTGGTTATTGGAAATTAAAGAGGCTGAGTGAAACAATAACAATTTATTTTTCCATGAAAAAAATATTACGGCAACTTACATCTTTAAACAAGTAACACATTTAATTGCACTATTAACTTTTCCATTATCCGAGAACTCAAATTGGATTTCCAATCTGTTTTTATTTTTCCAACAAGGAGACCCCAATGCTTATTAATTTTGATAATAATAAAAATATTTATTTGCTATCCTATAGCGACCTTGTCCCAAAGCTTTCGCTCAGGTAATATTAAATAAATAGTGAAATTAATAAATAATTTAGAAAATATTAAATAAAAAATATGTTCTATGTACAGGGCGATATTTAACTAAATCCCTGTACATACTATCGTAAAAATATTTATGTAATTTTTAAGCCTTCAGCTCGTATAATTCATGAAATTGATCATTAAGAATAAATATTTTTTCGAAGCTTTGTTTTTATTTGTCAATATTTATGTTAAGGCTGAATATAATTCCGTAATCTTGCTTAGCTTATTTTGCCAGTGTCAATTTCAATTCAAAACAGTGCTGCACCAATTGACGAATCTACGCCCTATTCTCTTTCGAACAGGGTTCATTAATATACCTTGAGGTTATCTACAGGCTACAATAAGTAACCCGAAAAGAGTTACATAACAACAAGAACTAGTGCTTCTGGTATATATGAACTAATGAAGCATTTTTCGTAAAATATGATTACCTTGAAACGTTGGTAACTTACATTTAAACCAGAAAGTATTATTTATAAACATCATTATTTTGCGATTCTATGCGATAAATTCTAAGAGTTGAAAATTGTTTTAGATAATCACCGGATATTTGGGGAGTATAATATTTCTTTAATAATTAACATCTTCACCAAAAATCTACAACAATAATTTATTTATTCTTAAATTAATACTCTGGCTATTTTTAAACATTCATTTATTAAAACAAATTATCAAACTAAATTTTCTTGATCCTTACTTTCTATTTTCCCTTCAAGCTTGGCCAAAATCATTTTTAAAATTGATCCACTAATAATTGGGTCAGAGAATAGTCAACATTTTCCGTGACACTCAGAACTGTTTCGCAACTCTTTCTGTGTCTGACAAATTCTCTCGTCTAATTTCAATTAAATTTTAATCAAGGTTGAATAATATTTGTTCTAATTAAGTAGAAGACATAGACCCTGAGAGGACCGAAAACGGTCACACAAAAGCAAATGCTGAAATTTTAATTTACCAGTCACTGATGAAAATTTTAATAGATACATGCGGAAATGCGAAAGTATTGATGATGGTAATGGAAGCTCGCTAATTGAAATTGTTTTGACTTAAGGTTAAAGTATCTATCACATAAGTAAAAAAAGTATACTTTTAATTAAAATTTCAGAAACTTAGCATACCCTATTAAATATTTAAATATTTTAAGGCTGAATTGCGATAATTTGATAAACTTAATTTGCTTTTTGCATAAAACTAATTTTAGTAAAGTAAAAAGACTGCCAATGGTGCTGATATTAAGTTTATGATTTGCTATAACTTCTAGAATTTTAACAAAACGATAACAAATATGTTAGTTTCTCTTTCATGAGGTTCTTATTCTTATAATATACAACTATAGTTTTCATTTAGTAAGGAAAAACAGAAAAATATGCCGTTGTGCCCCAGGATAGGAACTTAAGACCATCTTGGACGATGATATAGTATTACAAAAAATTACAACTGTGAATTTAATTTTGTTACAGGGTAGTGATCTGGATACAAAACTTTTAGTTTAATCACAACGAATTTGAAGGACCAAAATTAATATTACCAACAGATTCTCTTATTCTTAATACCAAAAAAATCTACAATAAAATATTTGGCATGATACCAGACAGTAAAAGATAGATACCTATTTTTGGTGGAAAAAATAAGAGAATAAAAAACTGAACTCAATCTAGTTTTCGAGTATATACATCACACAGAACTATATACATATATTGTATTGGTCTCCTTAAATTTAAATTATAGTAATGTATCATTTTTTTATGATTTATAATTATGCCTGGTATAATTTAAATGTATTATATGAGATTGACTAATAATCTCTGGGTGAGTTCAAAAGAAAAATATGGTTCAAATAATATAATTACCTTATAATAATCTAATTTTATTTCTAATTATAAAAAAAATAATTAACAGATACCACTTTGTAGTTTCTTATGGAATAAGTATAAGTCCAACTCTTCCGTCTTCTTGCTTGTCAGTTCAAATTATCTGTCATATGACGGTCGTTGACTCAATACAGTTTATCAACTCTTCAATTGTCCTACTTAGAACTTAGAAAATACAAAGAATATTTTCGGACTCAAGACATGTAAACTTTGACGCGCAGATGTAGAAAAGAATCCAGGTTAATGCAAGAAGAATCGACTGATTCGAAGAGAATCACATTGACGGAACGACATTTTTTGCGTATAATTGGCTACTGCACTCCGTTATGACTTCGACATTTATATTCTTAACAAAACTTCAAGGGTTAATGAGACCGTAAAGTATCGCTTCGACTTAAAAGCTTGACTCCGAGAGACATGGCATCTCGACAGTATTTATCGCGATCTTCATAAATAATCGAAAAATCACTTTGTTTTCGGATTTGTAAGTGGCCATACCCGTTAAACAAGGCTATTTAGTGGTTTGTTGTTTTCGTCAAAAAAAAAATTAACAATTATTTAGATAAAAAATTTTCAAATATCTTCATTAAAGAAATAATGATGTAAAAGTGCTCCCCAATATCTCTAGTTGCAAAACTGGAATTAAAATGAATTACCTAAAAATTAACGTTTATGTTAAAAAATGCTATACTTATAAATAGTTTTAGATAAGCGAAACTCATAAGATATTTTTCCCCTGCACCAAAGGGTACAAATAAAAAACCTAGAAAACTACTCCATATTCTTTTTTCATTTCAACTTGCGTTTATACTTAAAAGGTGGATAAAAGCAAAATAGATAAACAAAAAGTATGTACTTGAATATGTTGAAGCCATGAAGAAAAGATGTTAGCTGTAGCGTTAAATAGGGAAGGATTACCGACAAGGTATAGAAAAATGAAATTGTTAATGAAAGTAAAAAAAAATGATCTCAGTTGTTACTTAGTCGATTATTGGTAATTAAATTTTAAACCTCAAGATGAGCTACGTAAACCGAACATAATTGTCATCTAAATTTATATATTAAATCTTTATTATGTTTTCATTTCCTGATTAATCAGTACTTATCACAAAAACGACGATAGGGAAGCTATTGCTTTCTTAGCTTTTGATATATTAAATTCTATTAGAGATATTTTGACTTCTCTGCAGAATTTAATATTGTATCAAAAATAAGTTGCATTAGGACTTGTAGCTGAAGTAACTTGGATCTATAAATTATATACAAAAATAAAATCCTTTTTGGTAATGGGAATATTTAATATAAAAAATAAATAAACAGTAAATAACATCTCGCAGTAATGTCAAATCGTAACAACGTCCAGTGATTGATTTAATATAACACCGTTAAACGAGATGTTGTCGGTCGGTGATCAGAAATAAACATAAAACTTGAATAATTTTCATTCATGTGCGTGGGGTTTTTAAAATATTCTATAGATCATCTGTAAAGAAACATTTCTATGGACTCGGTTTGGATTATTTGTATTTCAGTTTGAAACAGTGAAATCCCATTTAGTTAAAAATTGTCTAGTGATTGTAACCGTGAATTAAGGATAGTTAATTAACAAAGATTTAAGTTACGATGTGATTGCTATATGATGTTAAGTGTACTACAGGCGGTTATCCTACAATTCTAATTTTTTAGTATCCTGAATTTCTCAATACGTCCCTGTTACTTTAGTCAAAATTTTGATCGCTAATAATAATATATGATTCTGTGGTCTGGTAGTCAAGAACAGGCTTCTGTAAAACTTATTAAAATCAAGACTAGTCCCTCTGTGCCTTATTGGTACATTAATTTAAATTATCATTAATAGCCTACATACATGTGTACTGATATTTAATCATTTTTAAAAACTAGTAGGATATACTAAAGAAAATTAAGAATTAGCTCCATTTTTTTCAATTTGCAAATCCAAAAGACTAAATACTCACGTTTCTTGACTGCAATTTGAACTGAGTTCTAATTAATCCTAAAGTCTAAATGTTATCCTATACAGTAAGTATAACATAAACTCAGCCCCGATCTTTTAATTTATTTCCAGTTAAAACTAATTGGAGCAGGCATTCGTATTCCACAATCAATGCAATCTTTCCCGTTCGCCCTCAGATGAGGACCGTAAAATTCGCCACCCACCCTATTATTTATGTCACTTCGTTTCCGTTATTCATTGCGCGTCCCCTTGTAGTTATTAGAACGTCCCTTGTCCTCATTGTCTTCCTTGACACTTACACAAAGGCGTCTTTAGCGATTGTTCACTTTAGGGAAACGTCGATGCTGCATTGATTGTAAAACACCCATCAAAGAGACTCATTCAAATGAAATACATGCTCCGAAGCTGAAACTCTGATAAAATTGAATGATATTGCGTTTTTTCTAGTTGTCGGAAATTTTCATTCAATCATGACCGAATGTGATGGTTTTGTCAGAAAGTATGTATATAAAAAAATATTATTTTATAAGCTTTCATCTCTGCTATAAAAAATGTAAATTTCAGAGCGATATTTACTTGCAAAATTTTCGAGAGTTGCATTGCCTGAAGGCGGTTCTTCTAAAAAGAGAACCTATAATCAGTAGACTTATTTTAAAAAACTTGGTTCATTAAGTATCATTTATAAAAAATAGTTATTTGAATTAGTTTTTATTTATGTCCTTAGATTTTAGTGTACTTTTAATAACCATTTGTAATATTATATCCTTTGTACTAAACTTACAATTATTGTTTAGGTAGGTATTTAACAAAAATTTTACAACCTTGCAAATAAAGACATGATTTGTTACATTGGATTACCCTCATTAAATACTTAAATATTGTTTTTTTTACGCATTTTTTTAGAATACTTCTAATAAAATAGGCTATTTTTAGAGTATACATATATAAGTATTCTCATTTCAGGATTGGTAAACAACGCTCGTAATGTATAATTTTAGGATATAGGTATTTCTAGTTACTATTACGCTTCCATCAAAAAGGGTGTCCAAATAAACACATGTAATAATTAACTAGGTAGTTATTAAATATGGAAAGATAAATAATATTTATCTTGAATTTTCACAGTCTTCCAAAGCGTTTTAGTATATTTAAATTTCTACCTAAATTTCGGTATCTGACAATACCATTTTCAAGACAGAAAGAATGGTGTTGTCAGATACCGAAACCTAGGTAAAAGTGCACCCTGCAATTAAAATAATACAACGTATTTAAACGATACTACCTCGAATGATTCACCAGAAAGAGTCTGCAACCAATTATACTACAAAGTAGTTCTAATATTATAACTCACTACTCACTGAATGGACCAACCTCCCACATAGCTTTTCTTACTGTAGAGATAGACTTATAAATCCAATTAACTCTACTTTCTGCCTAAAAATACTAACATATAAGCAGGAAGGAACAATGAGCCAATAAGTCTGCGTGTCGTTACTATAAAAAAGTGCTTCCCTATCTATTACGACATATTTGACAGTCACCGACTCGTACCTCCAAGATTGACGAAATCAGCGAATTATGCCTGAATCGAAGTTAGTGAACCACGTTTAATCAAGGAACAACTTGCAAATGTCAATGTCTTTTATGACATATTTTGTCATCATCCATCTATGGTTTCAATCACAATTTAAGATCACATTATGAGCGATAATGAAATACGTAAACTAAATAAAGTAGGACATATATCCAAAGGTAAACTAGAATATATAAATAAGCAAGAACTCATAAACGCTTTAAAATCTAAGAAAAATACAGTAATGTTTAAACCAAATTCACCTATAAAGTCAGCTAAAGTGACTACTGTAAATATTATTTCTGAAAGTCCAATGGTATCTCAAGAAGCAGATGAACCAAAACCAAGTTCAAAAGTTTTTCACTCTGATAACGGTAATAAATTTGGGTCTTTGAAGTCGAAGTTCAGCTTATTGGGACGCAAGCAGATTCAAGTTTTTAGAGCCTATTTACCAAGCATTGGATTCTTTACTATTGCAGGTAAATTAAGTAGAACTAGAAATATTGCGCGAAAAAAAGAAATTTAGTTGTGGTTTCCAATATTTTTTTTGCAGGTGCCTTATGTACGATGTACATTTGTGAGTGGAAAGCTGTATTAAAATACCTTCCACTTTATGGTGGAAAATACAAAGAAAAAGAAGATTAGGAAATATAGTATTGTTAAAATTTTAACAAATAATATAACCTAAACTTGTAATAAACATAATAAATTATTACATTTTGTATTATTTCCTTAATTCAACTAAAGTGTCACTGGTTTTGATTGAAGATAGAAGGTGGTAATAGATCTAGTCTAGCAGAATAACACGAGACATATCATGCTTAAATATCTTCATCTGCTTTAATTTATCAATTAATCCTAAATTCTCTGGAATGTATGATTTTGGAAGGATATAAACCATATTTGTTTTTCTTATTTTTTTTATATATAGCTAGTTGTATACTAAGATTTATGTTCAGAATATATTTATTTATTATTCAAAGTTTATTATTTTATATTAATATATATTAATATTATTATATTAGAAGAAGTCGAAGACTGTTCTGTAAAATTTGAATACCGTGAAGAGCACTGAACTCCTCAATTTTGACTTTTGCATCTATTTAATAAGATTGAAATTGAACACACGTAAATTTGCATGGCGGCGGCGGCGGCAATGGGCCGCTGAATGGAACACGGTTTCGGAAATTGAAATTTTGACAAGTGTATTTATCTTGTCGCGGTAGCCCAGCGTACCCAGACCGCCATACATCATGGTACATGGGATGGGTTAGGTGGGAGACTGTATGTGTAAAAATCGACAGAGGCTTTTCTACGTATACCAGTGGCGTTCATATTCTCAATATTTACCACATTACTGCTCATTTACAAATATTTAAATTCTCGCTTACAATTCTACAATAATTATTGACATATTTAGTATACAGAGTGGGCCACAGAAAACACTCCACCCCGATATTTGGCAATATTCATTAGATTTTAAGGAAATGCTGAAACACGTTGATTTTTGTTCTAAGGGAGACACATTTTTACGATACAGACATCTGCCATTTGTGAACCCCGTCACTTCCACTTCCCCAACCCATTAATTTTAAATAGGGAATATACTATGTGTAGCACATCATTAGAAAGGCATTTACATGGAGTATTCAGGCATATGATCATCCATGATTTTTTTTCGATATTTACACAGTTTTTGCAAAAAAACGTTTCAGGGGTTATTAGACTGCATTCATGTACTGTTCGTCGTCTTAGTTCTTCCAACGATGCGGATTCGGTTTTATAAATTTTGCTCTTTAAATAACCCCACCAAAATAAATCCAGGAGCGTTAAATCGGGAGATCTTACAGGCCATTCAATAAAGCCTCTTCTTCCAATCCATTACCTAGAAAGTCGTTCATTAAGTTATTGCCTTACAGCTTTACTAATGTGGAAGTGCGCCGTCTTGATGTAAAAACAGACCATCTGGGTCATCTTCATATATTTCCTGTACCAAATGTATCTTGTAGGGATGAAATTTATGATGTTTCAATACCCTAAGGTAGTTTGCGAAAAACCAGATTCTTCGGCCAATTTTCTTGTACTTGTTGTAGGATCTAAATTAATATGATCTAAAATTGCTACTTCTGTCGTTTCAATCCTAACACGATTTTCATAGTTCTTTTTTTTATTAGCTACTGACTCTGTTTGACGAAATTTTCTCATTAGCTCTAATACGTATGAGTGATGAAGTTGCTTGTCTTTATGAAACTGATTAAATATATTCGCTGTTCTTCTTACACACTTCCCGTTTTCAAAAAATATGGAAATAATCTCAACTCGTTCTGCAATTGAATATACCATTTTGGAATTATTCAAAAAATACCCTAAATTGATTAACTAACAGCAATGTTAAAGAAAATGTCTTAGTATCAAATTACTAATTTTTTTCAAAATTTGTTTTAATTTACTTTTGATGTGAAAAAAAACAATTAAAACATTAGCAAAACATAGGCATTGCGTTAAGAGGTATTTCACTAAATTATATAAGAATGTTTTTGCAAAAACGGTGTAACTATAAAAAAAAAATCGTGGATGATCAAATGCCTGAATTGTCCATGTAAATGCCTTTCCAATGACGTGCCACACATGGTATATTCCCTATTTAAAATTAAGTGGTTGGAAGTGGAAGGGAGGGGGTTGACAAATGGCAGATGTCTGTATTGTAAAAATATACCCCCCTTAGAACAAAAATCGATGTGTTTCAACATTTTCTTAAAATCTAATGAATACTGCCAAATATCGGGGTGGACTGTTTCCTGCGGCCCACCCTGTAGACCTAAGAAATGAAGGTATTTATTTAAAAATCGGTAACACATTTTGTTTGTTAGATGCATTTTGTAAAAATTTCGCTTTAAGCAAATGCTTACAGAACTGTTATAAAATTAAAAAAAAAGTACCTATGTTAATTTTTACTTCATATATTTCTAGTAAAAGAATTAGAAAAGAATAAAATTACACAGTCTGTTTATAATAGTATTATTAAAATAATAAGTGTTGTTCTACTCGTATAGTATCGAATTCGTTAGCTCATTTTGTTCTTCGGTGAAAAGTGAAAATATCTATTGTAATCGTATCAACAATTGAAAGTAGCATAATGAGAAAGTAGAGTATTCATTACTGGATGAAAACAAATGGTCAAACTATCTCTGTACAACAAAATTTTTAAATCTAAGTAGTTTTTTGGAAGTAATGTTTTTTTAATGACACTCGGTGTTTAACCATACAGTCAGACACTATGTTTCTAATATTTTTTTCTATACATACTTTCACACATATTCATGGAACATCCATGCCCACGCCAGTACTAATAATATTTTACTATTTTACGCTAATTAAACAAAAAGTCAGATGCAACTAAAATTTAATTATTTGTTAGATATAAACATATAGAATGTCCGAAATCAGGGCAGCAATATATATCAGAAAAGTAGGCTTTGCTGACTAGTTAGGAACTAAACCAAAAAATATTGGGGATCTATTAAATTTAAAACGACAGAAAACTCTTTTTAGATATACAAGCTTTCGGAATTTTTATTGAATCAATTATGTTTTAATATAAGCAAATTTTTGTTTGCTGTCAATTGATAAATTTACTTATATCTAAGTTGAGATTGATCGTCTGGTGTTTATTAAAACATAATCTCATTGCACATTATAATAAAAGAACTTAAATTAAAAATACACAATATTTAGAACATGTCACACTCTGAATAGAGTATATTAGGATGTCCATATCTTCGGTTTGATCGATGGCAGATGTCATATTAGCTGTCACTGAATATGTCTGTCATTCTCATGATCAAGGTTAGATAGACAAATTCAAATTTTGGCGCCTATCGAGTTTAAGTAAGTATGAGTAAATAACAGTTTTATTTTTTAAATCTCACTTTTGTTTATTAATATAATTATATCCTTGTAGGTACTATATAGGTCATTTCCAGAAACAGTCTTTTGTTTAAATTAGGTTCTTTTTCAAGAATCTTTACTCATTCATAATCCATTGTGTGTCCATTACTGTGGCACGTCTCTCAGGGTACAAACTACTATCGCTTTGGTAGGAAGCAATTCTTCCTCTTAGGTATTTCGATTTTTCACCTATAGAAATTCTATGACAACTCTTACACAGAAATACTACCTTAACTTTAATGGAATACCCTGCGTTTTGAAATATATAAAGGGAAAAGTAATTTTCTTTTGAAACGCTATAAAGTTCCCTCTACCAATATTTCTGATCTATTTGTATCAGTTGTAGTAGTAAAAATATGGAGATAAGCCTATTTACAAATCTATTATCATGGAAAATACGTTCTTAATTAAATTAATGTAATTAGTAATCAATTATAATTAATTTATTTATGTAGTATTTATTACATTTTATGGAAAATTTAAAACTCTCAACAATAGTTATTGGAAACCTTTAATAAACTGACAATATTTTTTTCAGTAGTCTTTAAAATGATAATAAAATACAGGTTGTTCCATTAAAAAATGATAATTTTATATTGCCGCCCTAGTTTGGGACATCCTATACGCATCTAACAAATGTTAAATTGTAGCTGTCACTGTCCTACATGGTATTGTTAATTCTCTCTTTTTATTTGTATGTCTACAGACTATTCCAAAAATATGTCACACTTGTGATCGACAATTTTGAAGATATAAACATTTTTATATCAGTACCTATTTTTATTTATTTATATTCATAATAAGAAGCTATTTTTTATTCTTATTAATGATGCTTTAATCATTGGCTATTTGCCTATTGATATTTTATAAATGCGTTTATTATTAAACAAAGGATTAACATACTTACAATTACTCGATGATAATACTAGATAATAGATAATACTAGAAAATAAATTAATTGGACTCCATTTCTTCAACACCACTGTAAACGACCCAACTTGTCTATAATTTTTAAAAGCCTTTCTCAATTTAACTCTAACGTTGCAAACAATTACCTAAATAATAACGAAAAACTTGAAATCCCATCTGATTTCTAATCACGCTATATCAAATATTTTTTTAGTCATAGCATAAGAATTTGAAAAGTTAGGATAGGGATATGTAAACCGTTTTTATTGATTATCAATGGTTTGGCTGCTACAGATATTTAAATTAAAAAAATGTGATTTTCTGGTGGTTGTAGATCCTTTATTAAACATAATGGACATGAAGTGTGATACATCATTGAAATTAGCTCGGCAAGAGGTTTATAAAAACATGAAAACATACATAGAATTCCATTTAAAAAAACATAACTTTGGTCGGACACTGCGTTCTTAAACCCTATATATTTGGGACTCATTTTAAAATACGAATCTCAAGGCTGCCTATACTTTTTGTAACTTTTTATTCATAAATTGAATATTAGCAGACCAATCGAGCTTTGCCCCTCTAATGCGCCACCCTGTATATATATAATTAATGCGAGTAGGAACTATACCATACGGTGTCTCTCGTATCCAAGCTTCCACCTCCTTCTATCTTGCCAATCTTCATCACGCATATATCCTGCATTACTTGCACCACTACTTTATGCCATGTGAGTTTAGATCTTCCTCTTCTCTTGCATTTAGGAGGTTTCCAATGGAATATTTTTTATGATCACCGTACCTCTGGCATTCTTCTCAAATGCACATACGAATTTAACCTTCTATTGTATCTAAAATATTCTCTGATCTAACCACCATTTCTTTCCAAATGTATTAATTTCTTATCCTTTCTGCTCTTGTCACACCAGAGCTACGTCTCCAGAAGTCCATGTCCATCGCTCTTAACTTTCCTTAATTTTTCTTAGTAATTTCCCAAACCTCTCAACTACATATATAGCGCAATATTCTCAATTATAGTTTTGTAAATTTTTCTTTTCACACTTTTTGGCATATTTTTATTTCATCTAACAGAGTGTAACTGTCTCTATTAATAAATATTGGCCAAAGCTCGACTTATTAAAAAAAAGTAATATTTGATGTGTCTGTACTTTGAACCTTAAAAAGACTAATACTATAATTTATTTATTAACTGATTTTTTGGACAATAAACTACCTGTCACGCTATATATCTATTTAAACATTTTTTAGGTTCGCCGACGCTGCACTAACTTTTGTACTTTTAGGTCTTTTTTTAATTTACATAGTCGCTTTGGCCAACGAATGAGTTTGTTTGTACCAAACAATTCCATCGGGACAGCTTATGGTATCGTGTTGTATAGATTAATGTCATAGGTGAAACAGAATTTAAAATGAAATAGAACTATGTACATTTTTACAATAATGAAATTTTTTAACAAAAACTCATTGAAGTAATAATATACACGACATTCAGATCCCATATCGCTTCACAACGCCTGACATTTAGCTATCTCAAAAACACAATTTTGTGGCAAATATTTAAAACTATCAAGTACATCACTGTCATATGGAAAATCAGTTGTTAGAAAGTGTTCGATAATTAAAACATTAAATGCTCCTTTTAATAACTTATGTTAATTGATGTAATTCAATTAAAAGGTCTCTAATCTATACATGTATACGTTTGTATCCAATTAAAGGATATATCCTTTTCCATACTTCTCCCATAGTGTAAAAAGCTTTATTTTTAATCCGTTTTTATGAATTACTAGTTTGAACAAGCGATGCTGCTGACTGCAACCATGCATTATGCGGCAAATCTTGATATCAATTAAAAACTATTTAACCCAATCCCATACACTTTGTAACGAACAGTGCATGTAATTAGTTGATGCCGAGTTTGCAATGAGACATATATAACGAGTTTGCGGTAACATCAAGTGATTATGCCATACTTTATGGAGAACATACATCACAAAATAGTGACAAAGCTGAGAGAGTTACCGGAAGACATTCACTTCTGAATTATTAAACTTTTAGGAAACTTACTGAATACGAAAATCGTCTAGTAGTACGGAAATCGTATTATAAGTCCCGATTAAGAGTGTGGTAAAGAGGATGAGAAATCTATTATTGATTCCTCTTTCCTGAACATGGTTATACTAAAATGGTTTGTATCAGAATAAAACAAGAATAGTCTTAAACTTTAAAGATTATGAGTCAATTTACAAGAAAAAATGAAAGAGATATTATTCATTTTAATTTTTGTTATTTGTGTCAGAGTAATTCCATTGTAATCGCAGTGCTAGGAATCTATACTAAACTAATTTGACTTTCATTCCATTTCCCGCTTGAACGTAATCCAACGCCAATATTTGCAGGTTGAAAACACTACCTAGCTGTAATTTTAACCTATTAAGTTGACAATCTCAATAAAACCTCTATTGAATCAACAAGCAAAGAAAATACTAGGAGAGTATCTAGCGTGTTTTAGATACAATACTTTGGTAACATACTAAGTTTTACTCTAAAGGAAATAAAAATCACGTATGAGATGGAAAGAACTACCCAGCAAAGTAATCAGGTAATAAAACTGACTTGAATACAGAAAAAAGAACAATTTGAAACGGTTACAAATGAACTCTTTTCAGTTTAGAAAACGGTATAAGACAACCGTATTATATATCTTAATACTAGAAATTATTGTTAGTAGATCTAGAGTGAAGGCAGACGGAATAATCTTTCTCCACGACCATTAGTGCATTGTGTTAATTCCAAAATCGTTTTTAATAATAGAATACAAACATTCTCACTCTTGAGAGAGAATATTTATTCTGGAACACTTGCTCCTTATGTGTTTTGCAACAAGTAATGGAATGATGACGTTGTAAATCCATTTTCAGACAATATCGATAACCATGGATGTCAAAACTGTCAATGTCAGATGTAAATGACGGCGCCGTAATAACAAATTATAAATTAAATAAAATAGTGAGTGAAAAATTGAGTGAAGTAGATCTGTTATACGGAGAACGGAAGATAAGATCACAAATTAAATCACAGAGGTTTGAGTGGTTAGGTCACAAGGAAAGTGTAGAAAAAAAAAGAATGACATAAATGGTACTCCATAGGAAAAAGAAGAAAAGGTCGTAGAGGCAAAGATGGTTTGAAAGCATGATGTCGGAGGTAGAAGCATGAAAATACTAAAATGGAAAGAGAAAAAGCAAGAAACAGAGAAAATGGAGGAAAATAATTGTTCTAGGTCTATAAGACCTGTAGAGCAAATATATATAAGTTGACAATCCTAGCACATTATAGAATGACATATTATTTTTATCTTATAGGCATTCGTCATTTGTAATTTTCTTAATCCATTGTATATATTCTCTCGGTTCCTTTTTTTCGTTTTGTATCCATATATGGACAAGGAAGAATCTTTCTTCTCTGCTTTTCTTTGTATCATTACTAACTCAGTGGACATCATTTCTTTTCTTTTTGCAAAATTGCCGAAGTGAATTTGTCTTTCTTTTCTTTTTGCAAAATTGCCGAAGTGAATTTGTCAACTACAGAAAAAATGGGCACTTCCGATGCTAGACTAAACATTCAAAAGTTTTTTGAAGTAACAGTGATTAATCGAGAGCCAAATACAGAATAAAATAATCTATACATTTAAGTTTAAGCTAATCTACAAAACTGGGCAATTTATAATGCTAAATATTATTCTCAAGTAACAAAAGGATCTAAAAACGCAAAACGCGAAATAATTTATTGTGTCAAACATTCACTACGGCTTTCAGAATGTTGGAAAACAGCGTGAATTTTAAACGATTAAAAACCGTAAGGTATCACTGTCGTGTCTGAAAGACATCACCTGAAGTATAATACGTATGTGATGAGGGACTAGGGATGCCTTGGTTAATAATTAATCTCCAGGGTGAAATAAGCGTGCAGAGAGAGCCCTGTGACGCATCTTCAACCCACACTGGGAATTATCCCATTTCAAATAAGGTTAAGTGTGAGAATTGCGTGAATCTAAATGGAATATATATTAACTTCCCGTTTTTGTAGGCACGAACTGAATCAATAGCTTGGAAATTACAAACAGGTTTAAGGATTCCAGTTGTTTCACCTTTCGGAAAACATCAAAATGAGTAAAGAGGGATACCAACCGAAATTTAGTTACTCTGAAAAATAAAAATTCACATAATAGAAGTTATAGTATTTTATGCAATTAAATAAAAGTAAAAGTGTCCCTGCAAAAAATAAAGTAGTGAATAGTTTCATTCGTGTCTCGTTTTATTAAAAATAAAATATTGCAGTTTGAAATTCAAAGATCCAATCTAACTGCAAACTCATTATAATTTTACCTCTATCATTTTTGCTTGAGTACATACAAACTCACATTTTAATAGAAAAAATGGTCTTGAAAATATAAAACAAATGTATGACTTCCGAAATGATAATGGCGCATAGTGAGGTCATCTACATTGTTTGAACTATCTTATGTTATGACACTTATGTAAGCTTTTGGTTGGCGGTAGGCCAGCAGCCGTCCTTGTGAAATATTACCCACCCGCTGGATGTATTCTGAAAAGTTTTTGTTGGAACATTTTCATGCGAAACATTATATTTCACCTTTTGGATATTTATGTATTTAAACATATTGCCAACAAAGTTGGTAAGAAATGTTAAAAGAACAAAAACGTATTTTAGAGTTATTGTGTGATTTTAAAAACAATCCAATTATTAAGTAATTTGGAAATAGAAGAAGAGATATAAATATAAGAAAGGAATACCTAATTGTCCAAGCAGATAGCAAACGTCACTTAAGAGAATAAGGAGAAGATATAAAGAGAGATAAAATGGATGAGAAATTAATCAAGAAAAATATAAATATGAAAAGATAAATTATAATTATAATTTAAAAAGCTTTGTAATACTGAGGAAACTCATATAAGTATAATTTATCCTTTCATATTTATTATTAATAGTTTCCACAAAAACAGGGTTGAATTAATTAATTCGAGAAAAATATATTTACTCAAACTAATGAAGCATATATTCTAATAATAAGTATAAACTTTTATTAGTATCTAAAAAAAACAACGTTTAATGTATATAATATAATTAAATCAAAGAGCAACAGCAAAAACTATGATTTTGTCTTAGTAAATCACAAACCGCATTAGTCAGTTAAATTTAAACAAAATCTGGCTTCTTTCAGAGTACACACTGACAGTCGTTGTTTATTCAAACAGCGTGGACGCTTTTGAATAGAGGAAACCCTGGAGTTTTTTCTGTGTTTGTTTTATGTGGGTGGGTTTCACTATCCAACTTGTTGTTTAGACTAAATATTTGAGGAAAGTGAACGGTTAAGAGGTTGCCCCTTCTGACTGCCTTGTCGGAGTACAGCGCCCTAAAGCGATTCTTTCCTTATTAAGGGCAGAAGTTTAATAACGCCGGAAAGAATAAATAAGACATCAAAGTGTACTAGGGTTTCAGTCAATTAAAGTCGTATTTTTATCTTTATATACTGAGATTCTTTAGAAGATCTAAATATATATCATCAAATAATACAAATAGCTTTTGCCAAATTATTCCCTAAAATTTACCCTATGATTTTGGTATTTTATTTGGCAATCGATTCTTATTTTTACGCTTACTAATAATTTGTTTTTTTTTAGTTTAATAATATATTACACTTAATACTGTAAGACTCATGGAGGCTTAACAAACTTTACTTACAAGAAAACTTCACAACTACTTTTAATAAACTAACACTTGAATAACAAATTAACGTGAATTCATTTCAACGTCAATTCGTCACAATTATAGTCTCTACTTGGGTTGTTGAATATTCAAACTAATTTTGCCAATAATTGTTATTAGTTATTCTGCTATCCTGCGTCTTATATTGTGCATTGGCCTATGCAACCAAACCGTTATTAGAATATTTTGAGCCTTTGAACCCAAAAATAAGAATGCTTACTATAGATATTAATAAATTTATGTAAGGAATAAACAGATTCAAAATAAGATGGCCTTTAAAAAGTGTACTATATTTATCCTACGTCTTCGTTTCAGTTCTTATTAGAAACTTCATCAGCACATGAATACATTAGGTTAACTTTTAGGTAGCAATACTAAATCACATTCAATCTAGATTTTCTTAAACGAAATTTTACAATTACAAACTATAATTTAAATTCAGAACTAAATTAGAATGTAAACTGGACATACAAGCATTATGATTAAAATATTTATTAATAATATAAATATTGATAGAGATTTTTATCAAATTAACAATAGTTATAGATGAAATTTTGATCAACTCTTGTGCAGCAACTTTTTCTTAATCTTGCTAATTTATTACAAGAACCAAAATTGAATATATACACGATTTTGTTAAAATACTTTGATTCAAAAACCTACCGTTATGTACAAGACGTTGAATTTGTTAATGTATAAATGCTTATATAAACTATTGAGAAATTTCTGATGTTATTAGAATTGTCGACACAGAACAAATGTTAGCATTAGTTTAGAACAGAAAAATACTGTACCTATGCAAGAAAAATCCTAAAAATCAAGATTCTTTCTTTAACACAGCTTTTTCTATTAAACAAAATTTTTGAAGTTTTCCCAAAATATAGGTCTTGCCACCTTGTCAGGCAGTGCCGAGGTACACATTTTATTTACCTGTATCCCTAAGTATTATATTAATTTAAGTAGGTATAAATAGCAATTTGATTTTTATTAAGTTTAGTTCTAATCAGTTTTCCGACGAGTGATTTTTGTTATAGTAATGGAGTAATATTTTTTTTGTGTTTATGTTAGAACGTGGCGTCCATGGGAATCTGCTGAAAGGGGGACATCTACTACTAGCACTACTTTCAGAACAAAGCATTTGTCTTCCGATGCTAAAGAAATAATTTAAAATATGTATGACTCATTGCTGGAAAGAAATTTTAATTCAAGTGATGTTAAAATGTCTTGTTTAACTAGAACTTCTTTATCTTCAGTAAACTATATATGGAAACCTGTCATTCCCAAGAAAAAGCGAAGTGAATCTGGCACATTGCATTTACGGGTTAGCGCCGTAAACATTTAACAGCTCTTAAATGATAAGTGCAGAAACTCAACCAATTATCTACCCTGGCGAATCATAGTTTGTTACATAAAAATTGCAAGAAAATCATAGAATGATTTTAAAAAAAATATCAAATCAAGGGATCTTCAATTAAAGACAAAAGGATAACAATGAAACATGCGGGATCACAAAATGACTTTGTCTCTTTCTCTAGATTACCACAAAAATACTGACGCACAACTTTTTGAGGATTGGTTTAAACATCGACTTCTTAAAAATAATGGACAATACTAATACCATAGTATCAAATAAATCGGATCGGACTGTAAAAGCAGAAATTACAAATTTTGTGATGAATAATAATTTATATTTTGAAGAAGTTTAAAAGGGTTTGAAAACTGATAAATAATATGTGTGTGATCAACTTGCAACATAAAATGTACATATATAGTGCATCTTTCCCCCCCTTATTGTACATTTAATTCAATTAAATACTCCAGCAAGTAAAATCAAATATTACAAAAACTAATACTTTCCACACATTAAATATATCTGTAGTTGAATGATTAATAATTATAGTAACATTTCTGCAGACAATGGGAAAAACTGTGTACAACATGTACTCGTAATTAAGGTGAAAATTCCTATATGTGTATGAGTACTAATGTTCAACAATTAATAATAAGTTTAGATGAAGTTAGTGATAGTTACAAATAACTAAATTTAGATTAAAGTAAAATCAATTTTCCAAAAATTATTACTTTCTCTATACCCATAATCCTATATTTTAATCTTAAACTTAAATTTAATTTTCTAGTGTGTAGTATGAATCCTAACATTGTAAATTTTAATTATATTAACTTGTAAAAATATTTTCTGTATACTTTATCGATGGCCGTAATAACTTAATTTTTATTGAAATGAATAAATCAGTATATCAGTGTTGCACTAATTTTTATTTTACTTAGTATATCGTTACTAATCAAATAAACATTATTTCTTAATTTTTATTTTTTATTTAAAATAATAATAAATTAATATGCAGACAGCTACATTTTCAAGCTGACCCTGTACAGATTTATTGTGATTTGAAGATGTATAACAAAATATACTACAACAACAAACTTTTACATTTACATACAATTGTATTCAATATACTTTAATTAATTATCTAATAACAATTATTTTGTATTTTTAAGGAATAGATAAACGCTACAATTATCCCGATAGTTAAGAATACACGGAACAGAAACAGCAAATTTTATTCAAACTAAGAATTTTTCTGTAAAATTCGATCCACTTAAAATTTGAACGTTAAAAAATCCGAGATCGAACATATATAACTCTGTAATTCCCAAAATCAGATTTTTAGAAATTCTTAAAAGGGGACGTAAGATTGCAAAGAAAGCTAAGAACATCATAAAATTTAAATGAAATTTAAGATAGAGAGTTGAACTCACATCGATTAATGCTTATATATTTCTTCTCTTATATATAGGTGTCCATAGAAGGGGTTCACAAGAGGAGAATAATTTTTATTTTTGCTTTTATCGAAAAATGACATTCTTGATTTGGTTATACTAAAATTCCATGAAATGAAGAAAAATTCATGTTTATCCTACCTGCTTCATTACTCAGTTTTCTATGAACTCTATGAACGTTCATATTATTATTAATTACTTTCTTAAATTAGCATTATAAAAGAATAATAATTTCAAATATTTTTATAGTTTCATAGAAAATTGACTATAAAATGAATCAAATAGGGTAAAATATGTTCTTTTTTATTCTATGGGATTTTCGAATAAGCAAAACATTTTATCAACAATTACATTTTTCGATAAAACTATAAATAAAATTTTTTCTCCTCTTGTGACCCCATCCGTGGACACACTGTATAACAGAATAAAATATACTTTAAAAATATATGTATACTTATTATCATTTACTTACTTAAGTTTTGTTGCTCTAATTTATTTTATTTATTTTTGTCAAAGTAAATTATAGAAAGTAGTCTGTAAGTCCTAAAAACTCATTTCATCAAAGTCATTAGGAACAGATAGAGACAATTTTCAGTGATGGTATTTCTTATCTAAACATTTTTCTGTCATGAAGTAACTAAGAGTTATGTATTCAAAGAATTTATAGCTGCTATACGATCCGCTATTCTCGTTAAAGGCGGACTTTGTAATGAAAAATGTTCAGTTTCCAAAAATAAAGAAGAACTTAAAGAAAACATTCACCTTCAGCACTGAAAAATTAAGGACTAAAGTAACTATTTCCAGACTTCAAAACATACATCAATTATATAAGAAACAATTTTTCCATATTCCCAACATGAATAAAAAATGTATCTATTTAACAAATAAAACTTTGGTAATATTTGAAACTTCACCCCCTCCAATTTAATGAGTTTTACCTTATTTAAAAGGTCTGTTTCTAATTCCTCCAAAGTTTTCTGGTTTTATTTCATACAATAATGTAATGAATTCTTTAAATCAGGCCTTAAAATAAATTCAACAATGGTAAGTTTCTCTCTATAATTTTAATTTTTTGACATAGAATAAGGAGACACAGAAATGCCTTATTAAAAATAAAATAATAATGATTATTGATCATGTTGGTGTTCCAACATATCGGGAACTAATATTTCAAAAATCAAAATGTTTTTCATCAATTCAATTTTGTGCAATACAATAATTAAAATAACATTTATTAAACTACCTACTTTCAAAAGTGTAGGGATTTGCTTTTCATGAGTACAAGACAGATGTTAACACTTCCTATTATCTGAATTATCTCATTATCTTCTTATATAATCCAGTTGTATTAGATCTCTTTAGATTTCACTTATCGCCGAGACTATTTATAAAAGGACTATTTGAAGCGAGCGATAAAAGATATATATATGCCGGTCGTAAAACAAAACCACAGTTCACCGAAATCCACACGAGTTTTTATTTCGTTGTTGTTTTTTCGGTAGGTGTTGAACGGTTTTTTCATTAGCGACAAACAGAAAGAGAAAGCTCTATAAAAGAATTTGTTTGCTTTTCAGGAAAAAGGGGAAAAGCAAATATTTGGGGACTCTTTTTGTTTTGTTTTTTCACTGATAAAGGCATTAGGTGGAAAATAAAACATCTGGTAGATAAAGGGATAAAAAAGATTAGTAAAAAATCCGTCCGGCTTTCTTTATTAAAAACTGAAAATAAAAAAAATTCCAAGGATCCAGTAAACCAAAACTACGTTGAATAAAATTTAAGTTTATTATACCCATTATTAACAATGTCAATTTATTTTTGTGATACGTACGGAGAATGGTTATCGTAACAGAAAATCAGTTTAAACGACAAAACAGTTAACAAAGTAAAGAAGTAAATATTAAAAATGTCTTAGCTTTTAAATGGGGTAATTATCTAGGAAGATAAACAAAATAGACCTTTAGAAACTATATCAGAAAAGGATAATTAATCCAATACAAAGATATTTGTTCCATATTATTCAACTATCTAGAAATTGCAACAAATTATTTCTTTAGAAAACATTATTTATTTGGAATAAGAATTACTCAGGGAAAGCTCTTGTCAGCGGTCTTAAGCAAATAAATATTGTGATTGATAGATTTTAGAAATACTTAATAGTGAATAGTGACGTCATTTTTAAATTTTAATTTAATTTAATTTTTATTTTAGTAAATTAAAAACGACATAAGCTCGCCAGTACATTGATGGTTTTTAAACATATCGAATGTCTAAGATATGAAAGGGTCATTAAAGTAATACAAAGGGAAAGCAACCATAAGAACTTTATTAGCATATATTGATTTAGTTTATCGGCAATTTAGACAATTTGGTTCCATGTATAGGATTCTGCTACTAAGTGAATGAATGCACGACTGGCAACCTTGTGCGTTTCGTTGTAACTCTAATCAGCCAACTTTTATTTTTCTTACTTTTCCCATTGATTTTTAACATAAGTTTTTTAATTTAAGTGAAATTAAATTTTAAAAATTTACTTACTTTTTGTCTAGAGCCGGATACGTAAAGATAGTTCCATAGGAAAAGACGCATCTCAACTACCTACGGGATAAAAGTTTATATGAGAGAGATAGTTCTATAAAAATCATCATCAAAATTTTAATCATCATCATCATCATTATAGGAAACGTATACTTATTTAACTTTATTAGAATGTATTATACTCAACACATTCTCATCATAAAAGTATAAAATTTTAATTTATGTTAATGAAGATTTTCTCGTGACAGCTCTGAAATTCATTTCCTACAAGTCTCTTCCTCTTTATTGAAAATCTTGATGCCATTAACGCTGTCAGTATTAAAATGCACTAAACATATGGCGCCCTTTGAAAAAATAGCTACCCCCACTAAAAACAAAAAAATAACCGCTAAGTGCAGCAGCAATACCCTGGCGTGTTCTTTGAGATAGGAGCGACACATGTGGCTGTTCATCGGAAGTTTTATACATGATACCCACATGCACGTATCAAAAAGGTAAAATCTTCTAAAATTAAAAAAATGTTTTTCTTAGCTATACTAATAACACACTATTATTTTATATATTTAGGTATATATATTAATAAAAAAAGTATCTCATTTATACCATATACGATTTGCTATAGTTTTTTCGGTAACTTTTTTCTTATACAGTAACGAAATCACATGTTAAACTTCTCATTTATACTTTTATTAGAAACTATAATTATTAAATATCTACAAAGATCCAAAATGACAGAGATATTAAAAAAAAATAACTTGTGAAAAGTTCAATCAAAAGTATTTGATACTTCTAGAAAGATAATCCTTATTTATCATGTCTCTTAATGAATATTCATGTCATGGTTTTAATGATGATCCAAATGCAATTCCTAATGACACTCTAAGATGCTACTGCTATTATAGCTTATGACATGTAAACATGATTTAAACTTATAGACAACTTTACAATTTTTAATTTGACGCAATTATTACAGTTTGTGATTTGTATATTGCCTCATTTCTACTTTAATAATGTTTTACTTGTACGTATGGTGTTTCTTGTTTTGTGTTTTTCAAAATATTCTGCATGAAGATCAGTACCTTTTTCCACGCAATCGAATAAATTTTCGAAGCACTTTTCCAACTTCGAATAAGGTAGCTCCCAAACATGCCATATGAATGTAACAAAGACTTCTTCAGGTGTCAAAAACATTGATCAATTTAATTTTTTATGTGCAGGAATAAAAAGAAGTCACCTATAGCTTTGATGTTTTCTGACACAACAACCTATCCTGGACGTCGATCAAGAAATTCGTCCCCGAGCGAACGATGACAAGGATTGAAAAAGGAAAATTAGCGAAACATAATAACACGAGCTAGTGCTTTAACACCAAAAGTAAGTCGAAGCGAGTTGATCAGCATACTGAATATGTGTTGCTGTATGTAACAGAGCCGCCTCTATAAGCTAGTAATTTTTATTATTCTAGCAATGTTTCAATAAATATAATTAAAATTATTTCCAAATTTATAAATTCGTTAGTTAAAGAACATACTGGAAGAAATATTATAAATCTTTAATACGGGAAAATATACAAAGAATTTCATAATGAAGTAACATATGTTAAGTTTCATTTTTAAAGGCATAGTACTGAAAATATGAGTTGACGTTTCAAATGACATCTACAGATGAGTTTATGAGCATAGTTCGTAGACCCTGAATTAGAGCTGAGGGGTTTTTTGTTCGTGATTTTCCCTTCATAATGAAAGTTGTATTTCAGAATTGTTATCCAATAAAATCTCCGAACTGAGTTACATGATTAGTTTGTAAAAGCCAGCGAAGTAATGAGAATAAATATAGAAAAAGGCATATAAGGGCAGTAGAGGAATCAGGAGAAAGAAGTGAAGAAAGATCAAGAAGCGAGATGAGGAAAGATTCTAAAGAAAAGCAACATATAATGAAAGAAAAGGAGAATATTAAAGATCAGAAGGATCCATGGGTTAAGTAAATTTAGATTCAAACCATTAACATCAACAATCCCTAATAAAACTAATGATGAAGACAGATTAGAGAAGATTGATGTTAAACTGTGGAGCGATGAAAACTAAACCTGTTGAAACTTTTGAATTAAAAACGGAAAATAAATATGACACTTTAGAGGAATTTATCGATAAGGTAGATGAACTGGCGGATATACTAGAAGAAAGAAAAATATAAACACCACCAGTAGTTCTCGATGGGACACCAAAAGACCATAAGGACTTTATGAGACAGGTGTGTGACGTATTATACTCTGATAAATTAACCATACAATTTAACAGACATATTGTATACATTTTTGTGAAAAATGAAAGAACTAAAAGAAACAATAATTGACTATTTAAAAAGTAAAAAACTTCATTTGTATACGTATACTCATACCTAGATAAATATAAAATAACAATGCTGAAAGCTATACTATATTAATATATAATATACAATATGTCCCGCTATACATATAAACGTAATTTTTAATTCTGATCAACTTTTTTTAGTAACATTTTTCGATATTGTCAAATTTAAAGGTACTTTACTCCTGAGTAAAACTCATATTTTTTGACAAACCTCGTATACCACTGAAAAAATTTGATATTTGATGACTGTATTCTAGGTTTTAGATAATGCAGAACTTTTTATGAAGAATAACTTTTTATCCTAAAATTAATAATAAAAAAGTTTTCCATATGATTCCAACTTAGGGGTACATTTTGTACATATATATATAACTTAGAATCCACAAAATCAAACACTTAATCAAAATTACGATAGTAAAATTAAGGAGGTCTAAGAGTTAGCAAAAGAAATTAAACAATTTGTAAAGATAGATATAATCATTAAACTAATGAAAAAATGAAAGAAGAGCTAAAAGGAAAAAATTTAATGGATAGAGTTAATATCTTTATTAAATATGAGGAAATTTGTAATGAAAATTAAAACCAAAATTTAAAAATATAAAGAACGATCAATAGATTAATTAATCTTATACTAATGCATATTTAACTTACGCCGTAAGAAAAGTTGATAAAATTAAAAATAATAATAAATAAATAATAAATAGTATAAAATAAAATAATATGTGTCGAAACAAATAATAGGATAAATGAGTTAAATTACTAGCTTGTTCTTTTGTATACGCCTGTGTTCGTCGGCACCTTTGTATGTGATACCAAAGCTTTAAAGATATTTATTTTATTTTAGGAAATGAGTACTTGAGGAATACCAGCCGGAGCGAACTTGTGTCGAATTTCGTAACCATCTACAAAGAGATTTTATAAGGGATTGTCATGAAATCCAGCACTAAATTTAGATATTTTATTGTACCTAAGATACAACACATGAAAGGAACTGAAGTATATATCGATTACACAAGAAACCTTTGATGGTTTACTCTAGGAATATTTACTAATTTAATAAATAAGTATTTAGTCTTAAATAGACACGTTTTAATTACAAACACCGAATATAAATTATAATAGTATGTGATTTTAAAGTATGAATTTTAGTATTTGTTAATTTGAATGAAATAACTGAAATCATACAATTTTTTTATTATATTATATTATTCAAATAAAATTATAAAAATCATATTCAAATTAAATAAAAAAATTAATAAATGCAACGATGTAAAATAAAAACTCGTTATAAATAGTGACTTCCAAGAAGGTACGTGTCAAAGAACGTCAGAATGAATCAACTGGTGGATTTCACTAGGAGTTTATAATTTTATTTTGAGAAAAATTTGTTCCTGATGTGGCCATAAATTTAAAAAATATATTACACAAGTTCTTCAAGATGTAATTAATTAACTTTAAATTAATATATATCAATTATTGATTACATTTTCTATAAAAAGTGAATATATTTCAATCTCTAAAGCTTTTTTCTAAAACTGCATGTGATAAATACTCTTCCAATATTGTTATTTTAAAGTTATATTAAAAATTCATAAAATTCATAGAAATATTCCACAAATGATATACATATTTGAATTATTTTTTAAAATAAATTAGCTTAAAAATAATAGAACTATGCTTTAGACTTATAATAAGTTATTTGCTTTTTATAAACCATTTTATTTTCAATTTATTCATCAAATTTATGGTCTACGTCGTATTTCAAAATATGGTTTCTATTTTATACACAATTTATTTCTTTCCAAAGTTTTTATTTATTAATCTGTATATAGATGAAGTGAAATGTGTTATATGTCATTTGATTTTGTTAATAAATGGGTCATTATTATTGCACCTTTTCTAAAAAAAAAACAAGCAAAAAATATAAATAATGCAGTTTAACTTTTATTATTATTCCTAACAAAATAAATATCTTTTTAAACATTTCAAATATATTCTTCTCCTTAAGTATATTTAGTTTGTAGTTTATATCAAAACACCCCAACTGAGCCATTAGAATTACCTGTTTACGACTTACACAGCGATTTTTTATTTTTAATATTTTAATATTTTATTTATTTACGATTTGAGAAAACGCTCGAAGAGATCGATTTTTATTTCTGATGAGGCATATTTTGATTATAAAAATAACATTCCAAATATAGCTACTGTGGTTAATACATCTGCCCCTTAAAAATTTTTTTATTATTTTAAACCGATAGTTAATTTATCAAATGGCGAAAATATTCTCTACTCACTTCTCGGCCGAAAAAAGTTCGTTTTTTGTTGTTTCTCTTATACTTTTTTTTTCTTGTCGTTAAGAACATGCTTTCATTATCCATTATCGTAAATTTTCTATTATTAGATTTTTCAACAAAATAATATCGATATTTAATTCTTCCGAACTGTTCTCTACTATTTGATCTATTAATGGGTCAATTATTGTTTCAAATAAATTTACCAACATAGCACCGCTTAGATTTTGGATAATAATTATTATAGGATATAATTACTCAATACTGGATAGAATCCAAACATAAGCTTTATGTATATTTTTCATGTAATAATCCCGGATTTTCATTAGACCATTATCGAACATTTTGTCTATGAACGTGATCGTTGAAAGAGAAGGTATCTATTAGATACATTAACGTAATATACGTGGGAGGTTACCAATTGAAATATACGAGTATATGGGAGACTAATTGTAATATATGTGATTGGATGGTTGGACGCTCATGAATACATGTACGATACAACACGTAAGATTGTAATAGTTTTGCCGAGCGGAAGCAAAACGTGGTTTTCACAATAGATATGTTAACGAAACAGCTTGGATTAATTAGTCGATAGCCATACTATATTAATAAGGAAAATTGATACTTATCAGATTTATAAGCCTTCAGATTTTGAGCTCCGATTTTGGCGGACCACCAGTACGTAGATATACTTATAGGTCACTGAAATCACAAAGAAACTAACTAACATTTATCTAACAGATTTATTGGGCGAGGAATAGGTGAAGATTAAATGAACAACAACAAGTGAATTTACAATATAACGAATTTAATTAATGATTTGAATAGTTATTAAGCTTTGCCGATTTCTTTAATAAACCCTGAACTCTATTAACGAGTTCAGAAACAGTACCGGCAAATTATAACTTAAACATTTGAACAAGGCTAAAGATACATAATCATGAAGTACTGTTCCAGACGGTCGTTAAACTACAACAGATTTTCTAATTTGTCCAGCTCTCTAATTTGGATTTTAGCGCTACTTTTGCTTTTACGGATTGGTATGACTTTCGGTATATTAAAGAGTTTCGGTCTTTACAGGACTAGTCAATTCCTCTATTTTGAAAATGTATGATCCAAACGATACCTTTTGTTATGGAAGAAAAAATCCCGTAAAAAATTCTTTCCAAATGCAGCTCAGTTTCCGCAACTATGCCCATTATTTCTATAGAGTTACAATCGTAACACTCATCTGTGATGTCATTTCAAGCGTCAACTTGTATTTCAGTAACATGACTTTAAAAATATAAGTAAAATATAACATCTGTTAGTTGATTTTCAAATTACTTGTATAATTTTCCCGAAACAATTCTTATATATAAAACATTTATAATTCTCAGGCCGGCTTGTTTATTGACTATTGAATTTGTAAATTTGAAAATAACTCTATGTACTTTTATTGAAATATTCTTCGAAAAATTAAAATTACTAGGTTTCAGATTTAATCATGCTTTTGCAGAGGCTACTTTGTTACATTAATATAGTTTACCTGAACCCCTGTGAACCGATATAAAATTTACAACAGATAACAGTGCTTAATTACCAGAAAAATACTACTTAACATAAAGAAAGTAGCAAGTGGTCATTGGAGAACTTTTTAACATTTGATAGAGTAATTTTATTCTAAAACCCTTTCAAACGAGTTATCACTTACTATCTACGACCACTAAAATCTTTAAGAGGGCACCAACCCTTACTAGGATTGATATTTGGAATATTATTTTTATAATCAAAACATACTTCATCAGACATTAAAAACGACATATCCGGACACATCCTCTAATTTTTTGTCTGTTAGTAGGGAATGGGAGAAGTTTACACTTTACGTTAGCACCGTATAAATATTTTACTGCGTTACTGCAAAGTTGAAAAATTTAAAATACACATTTGTGCCGGGAATAAATATCTAGAACATTTTAAATTTTAACATGTAAATATCATCCTGTATATTGAATTTAGAAAAACTGTTCGTATATTTGAAATCCTCTAGAAAAACTACGTAGGCAAAGTCACAATGTCAATTGATAATATTTTTTTAATGGGAAAGTGTTGTTGAGATTGGAAAAAAGTACGAACTAACGGATGATTTTGTGTTGTTTTATTTAACACACAAATTCCACCAAATTACAACTTTACATAAAAATGCAAACCATAACTAAGCTCAGAGCAGGGATTAGATAATTTTACTGCTTGGTACAGAAGAACTTTTCACAAAAAAACAATGAAGTTAGTCAAAGTTCGAAAAAAAAAGGTTTTCCATTTCCATTTTAAATCTGGAACAATTTTCATATTTACTCTAGAGTTGATTCCTTATGGAGGAAATTGAAGTTTTTAATAAACCATAGGGTTAATTTAATATTTTTTAACATAAATGTAATATTTAATTATTGGGCAGCAAAAATTTTGTATAACTCTTCCGAAACCGATGTTATCAGGGCTTTTCTCGCTGCCTGCGCCCATGAAAGACACTGACCTTCACGATCTTCCATCCTAAGCTGGCATTAAGAAACTGGAAGGTCCGAATTGTCCCTTTAGGCAGATCTTGAGGGCGTCAGATGGAATTTACCAAATTACTATTTATTAGATGGTATAATCTGTTCTTGTCTTCTGATGCCTGTTTATAGATATGTAAATATAGGGTGATATTAAACCGATGTAATGTAATGTAATGATAAATAAAAAATAAAGCAAGCAGCATTTTATTGTCGACTTAATAGATAATGTTATCTTTCTTGCTATGATTAGTTGCTTTTTTTATTTATCTTTAAACTGTAAACAAACACAGTAAAGGAGATAAATAAGTTGGTTATTCAGATCACCTTGTATAAACGATAATTCTCTATAAGATGCATTAAGAAACATAGATGGAATATTGATAAAATCCAGGCGTTTGTTGTGCTATATAATTATTGACAATATTATGAATATGTAAAATCTATTATTTTGTAAGTGGTCGTTTATGGTTTATATTTTTAATATATCTGACCATTATTTTATAAAGTGGATATTTTATTTTTATTACAATCTATACATGGTTGGGATAAATTATGGAACGATGTAAATATCTTTAAAACGAATCGGACGATATTTATGAAATTTTGCAAGTAAGTGCGATGGGGCAAAATGCAGCTGATGTACATTTTTTTATTAATAATATACTTCCGGTTTAACCGGAAATACCCTCAACTTTTTTAATTTAAATGGGACACCCTCTATATTTTGCAGATTTTGAAAGATCTTGTTATTTCGAATTAGTACATACTGGATTTAGTGTAAAAAATCTGTAAAAACGAGGAATACACCACATTAATAAACCACATTTAAGTTTTTATACATTAGAGTAAAATACCATTTAGACAAACAAATTGATATTGTTTGTATTAATAGTAAGAAATAAACGAGTACTATCTAGTAGGTAACTGTTGCCAAACTGTCAAATTGTAATTTACGGAAATAAATTGTACGATTAAGAATGGTTCATTTAAGTGAAAAAGATCGTATTGAAATATTAATGATGATCGGTTATGGAGATCGATTCATAGAGTGTCCTGCTCGTTCTGCAGATCTAAGCCCATTAGATTTTTTTCTTAGGGGTTATCTAAAATCACGTGTTTACGTTAAACGACCAACATGCTTGTAGGAACTGAGACAAAGAATTATTGATGAATATGAACTAATACGTGGAGAAGTCTTGGAAAGAGTGACTCAAGAATTTGTTAATAGGCTGGCATATTGTCAGGAGGTGAACGAAGAGCGTTTTGGACATTTCAATTAATTTTGTTTAAATTATTATTCTCATTAGTCTAAAGTAAATAAATTTACTTATTCTTCAATTAAAAGTGAGTTATTTCTCGTTTTTACAAATTATTTCCACTAAACCCAGTATGTACAAATTCGAGAAAAAACAAGCTCTTTCAAAATCTGCAAAAATATATAGGGTGTCCCATTTAAATTAAAAAAGTATTTTCGGTTAAACCGGAAGTATATTAATAACAAAAAAATGTACATCAGATGCATTTTGGCCCATTGCACTTACTTACAAAATTTCATAAATATCGTCCGTTTCGTTTTAACGTTATTTACTTGGTTTCCTACTTTATCCAAACCCTGTATTTCTCCGTAATCTCAAATAATTAGTTAATTGCAATTTTTGTTTAGATATAAAAATGTGACAGAAGCAAACATTATCAGTAGAACAGACGAACAAATACCAGTCCGTAATAAAAAACAAGTATCAGATAAGGCTATATTTCATAATTTTCTCACCTCCCAACCAAATTTATTTTTTCTCTCCTTGGAGTAAAATCATCTTCCCAATCAACACCAATATTCCAAGCACGGCACACCGGTATTTCAATTGCAACAACTATTTCTCCAAATAGTCCCCAACTCGCAGTTTGATAGAATCATCTACACCGACAACTCTAAGAAAAATGACAACTAACACCAACAAGACCTCTGTTCTTATATCATTTTCCAGTATAAACATTTTTGAGTTTCTTGAATTCATTCACGCTATAAATTCACTATATATAAATAACAAAACAGCTGATCGTGCAGCCAATGATGTATCATCAACAATATCAGATCCTGAAAGAATTCTAATCTAAATTTACTTAAACTGCTTTTTTAAATGCTCTACACAAGAATGTTGGCAAACCCATTGGAATAAACTTTCTTCTAAACTGAAAGAAATTTAGCCAATCACTGGCATATTTGAAGCTCCACTGATAAGAAGGAAACAAAAAACTATTCTTAGAAGTCTTCGCATAGGACATACATGGCTTACTCACGGCTACTTAATGGCATCTGAAACACATTCTTTAGACTACCCAAATACCTAACCAAACGCTAGAATCATGAACTGAAGGATAACTTGAAAGAATCTCTCAACTACCTGAATCATACAAAACGTGTTCTTAGCTATCTTGAAGACATACATTTTTTTAATAAAATTTTATTTTAATTGTGACTGTAATTTCTGTAGTATATGTTCTAAATATTAACTCTATTGTATTTGTATCAGTGATCGTTGTTATATTTATTGTTAATTTCATTAAAATATAATTATGAAGAGAACAATTAATTACGAGTACTAATTATATAATTGCAGCAATTGTTTATATTAATATTATCAGGAATATTAACAAAAATAAGAGAGGTAGTGTTGGAATTAATAATACATTTGAGCTCAAACTAGTTTTCGAGATACTAATTTCGTTACGATCATTTCGAATGGTTGAAGCAATTTGAATTTTGTTACTTAAAGAATTTTCAATGTATCCTTCTGCTATACTGATTAATTTCTATCCTCCATATTTCTTTAAATTTAATAAATAAATTTGGTAGGTAATATTTTCAAAAGTGTGAACACCAACAGGTTGTATAGTATATTTTCCGTTTTTGTAAAATACAAGTAATCTAGGATGTGGTGTGTTTGCTACACGATATTTGTCGTTATCTTGTGTATTAACAAATATTATTGCTCCAAGGATGACAAAAGTTCTTTAAGTAGAGAATATTTAATCAAATGGAAATGATACGGTTAAAGCATTTAACAATGCCGTGACGATTGTTCCATCTTCAGACAACATTTTAAAAAGCAGTAAGGCCACTTTTTGAATTCTAAATGTTTTTGTTTCCGTCTATCCCAAAATTTAAGCAGTAGTTCTCCTATACTTTATTTTGGCTGGTATTAGAATAGCAAAACTTTATTTACAATTTTGGAATAAATATAATTTATTTGTTATGATTAGTTGAATTAAAATGCTTATGTTTAATGTATTTCTATCAAGAACTTGTAATAATAAAACACTAGTAGTAGCCTAATAACTCGTACATTGTTATCTGTGCGGCATTATTGTGTTAAGATTTTATTTTAACAGTCTTAGCATTAACAGTGGTAATATAGAGGATGACGCATTAGTCTGGCAAAACTCTATTAGTCCGCTATTATTAAAGTTAGGAAAAAAAAGTATTTACAAAAAGTGTAGGCATTCTTGAGATCCACATTTTAAAATTAATCCTAAATATACAGTGTGTTCAGGAACGCAATGCCAGACCAAAATTTTGTTTTTTCCGTATATTTTTTATTTTTATAAACCTCTTGCTAAGCTAATTTCAATGTTGTATCATACTTCATATCTATTGTGTTTATTATAGGATCTACAGTCATTTGAAAATCACATTTTTTGAATTTAGATGTTTGTAGCAGCCAAATCGTTGAAAATCAATATAAAGGGCTTACATTTCCCCTGTCCTAACTTTTCAAGTTTTATGCTATGGCATTAAAACATATTTGATACAGAGTGATCAAAAACTTGAAATCCAATCTGATTTTTATACTACTTTTATATTGAAATTTGTGATAAATTTGAAATACAGTTAATCACGTAAATGAAATTTTTCAAATTAAAATAAGAAATGAAAATATATTATTAACGGGGATAGGTAAATATAAAATTTTTCTCGCAAAATAATACTCTTCAGGCAAAACAAAGAAAAACCCTTAATTAGTTCCAAATTATATTGAAAAATGTCGCTGAAGATATTAAATACATCTTGCAAATTTAAAAAGTACGATGCTACTTGTTATTTATTTTTAAACTTCATAAACAAGAACAAAGTAAGGGAGCGTAAATTCAAAAAAACTTGATGTTTTCCTTTGTATTTAAATTTTAATTAATGCAATATTTAATGGGAACAAAATAAAATTAAAAAGTCCTTTACTGAATGATGATGGAGACTGCGTCAAAAAGAATTACCGGAAACAAAAAAGGACGGGCCAAATTATTTGATTTGTGTCTTTTAGTAAAAATTATTTTTCTCAAAAGTTCTCAACAATCTGTACAATAACACATTTATTTTCCATATATGTATTTAGTAAACATGCTGGTGTTACTTACGCCAAACTCAAACATATTGAAAGATTAACTGCCAATATTCCTATGATTTCCTATGTATCAGTGGCATAATGACATTAAGCGAAACATATGTAGATTAAAAGTCCAAATTTCATTTTGTCTTAAGCAAAATAAAATGTACTAAAATTATAAAAACAAACCACGAAACACATAGAGAACAAATAAACGACAAAATTAGTTTCGACTTGAAGAAATAATTTGTCCTGGATTCAACCTTAAAATTGAATCTATTCACTATCCACTAAAAAAGTGTTCACAATATTTTAACAAAACTAATAAATATTTTTTCTAGTAACTGTGAATGACATCTTGTTTCCTTCAAGCAGAAGTATTTTTACGTTTTAAATTCGTACTTTAAAAATTTTAAGTAAGTGGAGGAAATATTAGAATATCCGTGATGGTTTTTGGATTCAAGATAGACAACTTATTTTCTTGAAGGATAATTTAAATTTTCGTCTATATTTTTACTGTATCGTGTTCTGTTTTAATAGATTTTGAATTTTTTTTGCATTTGTTTAAGAAATACTTTGATAATAAAACAATTGGTTTTTTTCAAAATATATCTTATATATATAGTATTTTTTTGGTATTTAAATTTAAACTTAACATTTATTTATCGTAAATCTAAATTTAAAATGTTTCTTTAAAGCTTGTTTGATTTTAGATATCAGTCGAAGTAGTGATTACTTATATTATTTTTTACGAGTTAAATAAGGATATTTTTATTTTTATCATAAAGTAGCACATGACATTCAAACAAAACAATGATTTTTATATAGCTAGTTCAATAATTATTAAAATCTTATATATTAAGAGTCACTCTAAACTTGATATAGATACAGATTATTATTATTATTATATACGTCTCTATTTTCACGAACCTACTAAAATAGGTTTGTATAAAATCTTAGATTAGACTAAGATTATTTATACATATAGCAAATAAAGATTCAGATGAAATATTTTATACCATACACGAATCCTTACGAGTATAAGATAATGTATTATGAAGAAGCAAGAGTACATTCCAATTTCCCCTATAATACCTAAATGTGGGCATATCGGAAGTAAAACATCGTTTCAGTCAATTTGATAGAAACGTTATCGTACCTCTAGTACAGCGGAGTTCGAGAGAGTAGTTTTAAAGCAAAAAACACATTATTACCCACTCTCTCGATTATATGGTAGTAAATTATTATTCGTATTCTTTTGCTCCTTAAGATTTCTGCTTAAGGAAGAAAAAATTATCTCTAAATCTAACTCTCCCATACCAGTGACATAATTTGAAGGTATTTTCAAGCCACATAAACTATAAAGTTTTAGGTCTTAAAAATAAATCTTTCAAATAAAGGTTTGCTACATTTTTCTAATTAATAACGGTTTAATGCAACAGGCTAGATATTCGTTAACTGTAATTTGAACTGTATCCTCCATCTACATTGTTCCAACTACATATTTATATTTACAAGTTTTTCTTGATGACTAATTTGTAAAATTAAAAAATGATTTCGCCATACAAATAAGTTCTCAAACAATTTTTAGAGTCCTCCATCAATTCTTATTTCATTTGGATTAATGACGGCACGTTTAACATGATCCACTAGATCTTAAAGAGTTTGTGACTAGCCGAACCTAAATCCTCGAAATTATATTTCATAAATGGTATCAGTACCCTTGGAAAAGTCGTTCAGTTTTTTTATTAAACCAAGTGACCTGAATCTAAACATCTTAATTTAATTTCAAATTTATTATATCCTGAGTAAATCCATGAAAGTTTCGCATATACATTTGAGAAACTCAATTCCATTGACCCTCATAAAATATCCATTTCGAAATTGGAATCAGTCAGAGTAATATGAAAAATGATGTAGGACCCGACTTATGAAATCGGGTCCATTCCTCCTACATGTTCAATTATCGGTGTTTACAACGTTTGGAACGGACATTTCTTGGTAATTATCGGAACATCAGAGAACCCGGTGCGGCCGATTCATAAATAATACGAAAATAACAGCAAATAAATGAGTTGTTGTTAATTAAGAATATATCACTTCGAAATTTAAAACGGGCCAAGCGATTTATGACATATGCTTAGCATATTAATGGAAGTGTTAGATGTGATGCTAATTGTTTTTTATTAGAACCCTTTCGCCTCCAACTACATCTCACAGCAAGTAATTTAGTGGCAAATATTTTTGGTTCGGTATTTTTACTCTATCAAAGAAAATAATAGGTATGTTGTGCGTCAGTAACCGCTTTAATAACTTATTTCTAGCCAAAAATGTAAAAAGAATATTCACACCACGTTATTCTTTTGACGGTTTTATTTTTATTGAGTTCTTCATCTCATTTAGTGCTTTACAGTGATTTTAAGTCAATCCTTTTTAATAATATTTATTATATTAATTATCGAGTTAGTTGTTATTTTTTTAAATGAAATGATCCATTGGGAGAAGAATTTTATTCTTGTGCACGTATATTTTAATTTATAATTTTATAGAATATATTAGAGAAAAAACAGTCCAGGTACAGGGTGTTACTATATTCGACCGACAACGCTTTACCCCAGAGAGCTCTCGTTAATTGATGAATTTTGATATGGGAACATAAACCCTTAAAGGGCTTAGTTTCCGAGATACAGGGTGTTAAAAGTTTGAAATCAAAATTAAAAATTTGTCATAAATCAGAAACGCCTCCAAATATTTTTTTCAAATTTGGTGACCAATATGCTCTTTAAGAAAGTAATATTTTGACATAAACTGACATTTGAAAAATTTAACCAGTGGCGCGCTGTCAGGGTTTGTGGCAACTTTTATCCCCCCTATCTTTTACGCCACTGGAACAAATATTTTTTTTTTTATTTTTTTAAATTCTCTGTAAGTCTGCAAGTACTTAGATAATTCACAAATTATGATTTGTTGTGTAATTTGGCCGTCGGCGTTTTGCTAAACAAGTAAGTATTAGCTTTTAATCCATACTATTAATTCGATTTCGAATAATAACTAAGCGTTAGGCGTTAGTTGAAAAAAGAATACATGCTATTTCTGAGATTTTCTGAGAACTTGATAAAAGTAAAAATAACAAAAAATAACGCAAAAGCTATCAAAATTAAATTCAAACAAATGTATTAGATACAACAATAACAAAATTGACAAAATTACAATAGTTGTTCAAACTGTCGGCCGTTTACTTGTAAGCACGTTCTACACCGTTTTCTCATTGAAAAACGTGTTTTTGAGAATAATTCCGGATTGGACTGAATGAGTTCTGTCGCAGCTTGAATTATCGCTATTAGATCTTCTTCAGTTTCAACGATGGTTTCGTACACTAAGGACTTCATGTAGCCCCAGATAAAAAAATCGATAGGGTTTAAATCGGGTGACCTTGGAGGCCAACATTGGAGTCCACCCCGACCAATCCAGTTTTCTCTAAATCGTCTGTTTAGAAAATTTCTAGCACTTGCAGCAAAATGAACAGATGCCCCATCGTGCTGAAACCACATGTGTTGTCTAATATTTAACGGTACATTTTCCAACAATTCATCTAACACTTCTTCCAGAAACCGCGTATAAATATCTCCATTTAATTTATTTGGAAAAAGGTAAGGCCCGATTAAACAATCCCCAACCATACCCACCCACACATTCACCGAAAATTTATGCTGAAATCCACGTTCACGAACAGAGTGTGGATTTTCTTCATCCCAAACGTGACTGTTTCTGGAATTAAAAATGCCTTCCCTGGTAAATTTGGCCTCGTCTGTATACAATAAATAATTTGGGAAATTTCGATTTTCACGACACTTTTGTACATATCAGTTTGAAAATTCCATACGTACCGGAAAATCTCTAGGTTCTAATGCTTGAACCCTGGTGAATTTGTAAGGACGCAATATTTGTTCTTTTAAAACTTTCCATACAGTATTATTGTCCACTCTTAATGCATGGCCTAGAGTTCGAGTACTTAAAGATGGCCTTTCAGAAATATTATTTAATATTGCCTCTTCCAGACGCACAGTCCTTGTTGTTCGTGGTTTTCCAGCATTATTTCTATTAATTAACAAGTTTCCAGTTTCTCTCAGTCTTCTTTCAATACTTCCAAATGTAGAATGATGTGGAATTCGACGATTGCGGAATCTTTGTTGGTATAAACGAGCTGCCATTCTACCATTTTTTCGAGCTTCCCCATAGATCATTAACATATCGGTCAATTCTTCAAATGAAAAATTCATTTGGTAACAACAAAATTAATTTAAAAACTAGTTTAAAACTGTATTGTTTAATCTACCAAGATCTTGTCAAATACACGAACTATTAAAAATTTGACACGTGCCTGCTAGATCAGAATTTAGAAATATTGAGTAGTTACAAATTATCTAAGTACTTGCAGACTTTTGTTTAGAAGCAAATATCTACAACACCGTTCATTTTAGCTCCATAAAAGGTTATTACTTTTTTACCTAAAAATGAACAGAAAATTAAAAAAAATTAAAAAAAAAATATTTGTTCCAGTGGAGTAAAAGATAGGGGGGATAAAAGTTGCCACAAACCCTGATAGCGCGCCACTGGTTAAATTTTTCAAAAGTCAGTTTATGTCAAAATATTACTTTCTTAACGAGCATATTGGTCACCAAATTTGAAAAAAATATTTGGAGGCGTTTCTGATTTATGACAAATTTTTAATTTTGATTTCAAACTTTTAACACCCTGTATCTCGGAAACTAAGCCCTTTAAGGGTTTATGTTCCTATATCAAAATTCATCAATTAACGAGAGCTCTCTGGGGTAAAGCGTTGTCGGTCGAATATAGTAACACCCTGTATATGTCTTTATATCCTTAAAGATTATCTGAATATCCTGTTATTACCAGTTTCGCAATATATATTTAAATTTTTTGTTTACGGTTAATTATTTTATCATTACATCTTCTTCATGCTTGATATTCTGATGAAAGTTTCCATAGATTTCGAAAGAATTGCAATTGCATTACTCCCCATGTCGAGCAATACTGGAGTAATTTTCAACAATTATTGTAATTTCGTTGATAAATTGTACGCTGCACAATAAATACGAACAAAGTGTGCAACTTGTAAATATGTATAGGTACCGCGCTTAGGATATAATTCTGTTCAGCTCATTTGCCACAGTAATTTCGTAATTACTATAATTCCTATGGTAATTTGATTGTTTTTATATTATTCTGGATAACTACAAAAGTTTGCAATTACGCTCAGGTATTTTATCTTTGTTTGAAATCGCTACTGTGCATTTGATGTTGGCGGGTTTATCGTCTACTATCTTACAACGCCACTTTACATAATATTTCAGAGTTTATTTAGAAATGTGTCGAATATACTTATATAGTAATATATTTATACAGGGTGTTTATTAAATATACTGCAAAAATTCAAGGGTTATTATTACCTGAACTACTTTAAGAATATTTTACCATTTAAAGATTTTTGAATAGCCGCTTTAATGCGAAGATTTAGGGCGAAAACCATTTTATTTGTTATTGCTAAAATGTACATATAATGCTTTTTAATCTACAAGAACTGTCAAAAAGACCATCAGCTGATTCCAAGAATGCAATATTCTCCTAATTGATTGCCTAACTCTTCAAAAACATCAAGGTCGATTCTTATTAAGTTACACCCAGCAATTATCCCATTTCTCAAATCTTCCACGTTTTCCACTGGAGTACTATAAACTAATGATTTTACATGGCCCCATATGAAATAACACAGGGAATTTAAATCTGCAAATCGGAGAGGCCATAAGTGAGGTCTATCTCTACCGATTTTATTAATTAAGTATTAAATTAGTATTGTCGAAAATTTTGTTCGCCATGTAGATTCGAAACAAGAGTTTTCGACAATCATCAAAAGATAAGGTATTCAAAAAAAGTTGTGACAACTTGTTTATTCGCTTAAAAAATTAGATACATTTTCAAGGCGATTATTTTAACAAGCAATTGAACCACTTTTTATTTGCACTATTTAAAGCATCACCCTCGTAATACGAAAAACAAAACTAAGTGGTATTTAAAGTGACATATTGCTTGGATGCTCTTATATTACATGTATACGAATTTACAATTTTATTCCATCAGGAAGTTTCCCTTTTTCTCTTTTGCTTTTTTCTGGTTGAGTCTAATTTGATATTTTAATATTATATTCTCCATTTTGAGAGAATTATGCATGTTTATGCTTTTTTCTCTTAATTGGAATAGAGTGTAAGTAAGCAAAATATAAAAATTATAACTTATAAATTTGGTTATATGAACCTTTTCTGTTTATTTGTATATATGTAGTCTCCAGAATAATGGAGAATGTTCTGTAGCGAAGTTACAATACACTAGATTTTAATAAAAAAAACTGATAGGAAATGCAAATGCTCCAATTGACTTATTACATAGATGTAAATCACCAAGTTACAACTCCTTCTTTAGAAGCGTAAAAACGCACTCCCGTCTATCCCCTCTGGATTATGCAGGATCAGCCTCTTAATAGACCTGGAGAGAAGTAAAAGTGGTGTGTGTTTTAACCCAATACAGAAATAGAGCCTTTTTAGTCCAAAGGTTCTCTTCATTTATGTTGAACATAGAAAAGCATGTAAGTGAATGGCTTTGAGATTTCACTGAATAACCAGTAAATAGCTAACAGTTGCATTCGATCGCATTTTCTTCTAATAAATAATTAGAGCAACTACACACCATTTCAAAAGATTTATTTTCACCATTTCTGGAAAACTCATAATTAACAAACTCTACTAAAGTATACTGAGAAAAATGAAAAAGCTTCTCATATAGCCTTTAAATGTTAGACTTTTTAGAGTAATTTTCGTGAAAAAGTTAGTAGACTTAAAATCAACAACAGACCTCATCAAAAATTAAGAATACGCAATACGCCTAAGGCTGCTGTGTCGGGTCAACAGAAACCTATAATGTCAATTTTTTGGTACACGTTATCAATACTTATATAATCAATTATGTTTCTTGATTAAACCTGAATTTGTTGCGGTCTCACTTAAATCAAATCATAGTCTAGAAACATCGACCTTCGATTTAAATCTAAAATATGGGGCGATCATGCGAGCTATTGCGTGCAAGTTTCAAAAACACTGCTTAACCGCTTTTCTGAGATTGCAATTCTAATAAAAATCCAATTTGCCGCAATATGGTAAATAGCTATTTTATAGACATATTATGTCAAGTAAGTTATTTTTGTCACCATTAATTTGAAGGTTGTAGCGTTAGGTATATCGATAGAATCTCTTGGTAGGGACATGTTTTGGAAAAATTGTTGCTTGAACCTGTGGTAAATAAGTAGTTACGAACCGTTACTTTGCATATTAACAATTTTTTGAATTGCACTAATTTAATAGAATTATACAGGGATGGAACAAATATAAATTGTTAAAAAATTGACCTTACATTTCTTTAAACCTTACTTTGTTAAATTATAAAAATATACAGTTAAATGTATTCATCAGCTTTTTGTGTTATTATCCATCATGGTTTAATATATCCAATCGGGTCGAGTAACGTTTACCCTAAACTAATTTGTACATGATCTTGCCACCTGGGATCCAAGGCTTCCCCGATAGCTTCATAGTTGGGTAATGTGCAAAGTTGGATCAATTTCTATGTTGCATTATCTGTATCGTAAGTCTTCTACGTAGAAGTTCAGATGCTCGCTGAGAAGCAAGCATTTTTCAAGGTCCACTCCTCCAGTGCAATACATCCTTGGGATATGTCTATGCTTTCCAAATATTGTTTGTCTTTTACTATTCAATAGATCGGAGTCCAGCAGAAGGTTGTTTTCTGATTTCTCTTTCAAATATAGGCAGTATGCTCAAATGTTTTGCTAGTGCTTTCTCATAGGTACATGTCATGATTCCTACTAAGGAGTTTCAGGTGACTTTTTGCTTTTTACATATGTTTATTCTGCGCTTACTGGTGTATCTATTGTTAGAATAACTTGTGATGATGTTTGATCTATGGCCTGTTGCATGAGTATATTTTTTGTCATCCTGGGAAAAGGTTCAGGGCCAGGTTAACGTGCGGTTTTCTGCTAGTTCGACGTTGCCAAATATTTATGTATATTGTTCTCCGTAAGATTAAAATATTCTTAATAACCCCTCATGAAGGCTGAAAAGAGAAATACAACAAATTAAAAATGAGTAAATTAGTAACTACTTTAGAGACTAAGAGATAACGATAATATCGATTACTCTCTGTGGAAATTATGGAAAGCCTCCAAGGGAATAAAAACTTTTATAAGAAAAAATCCGACAATTAGATTGAAAAAAGTAATGAATAAAAGCGATTAAATTTTAACCACCTAGAAAAGATATTCTGACCACTTGGTGTACAAAATGAAGAACTACATCCTCAAGGTATCAAGAAATAGAACTTACCTCGTCCCAAGAAGTTGCTTTCTAAAATAAAAGAACACATTAGTCCGAAGAAAACTCCAAAGTTTCACTAAATCACTGGAAAAATTTTAAAACAATTACCGTCAAAAACTTTACTTAAATTAAGGATCTAATAGATACAGTATTCAGGTTAAAATATGTCCCTAAACTCTGAAAACGCGCCAAGGTAAACCTCCATATGAAGCCTCCTCATACACATTGATCTCTTTGCTGCATGTCATGTCGAAGAGTTTTGAGAAAGTTTTATGCAAAAGAATAAACCCAATAATAGAAGAAGGAGAGTTAATCGCAAATCATCAATTTGGGTTTACAAATAAACATTCAACCATATATAAAGTACATAAAATCATCAATATAATTGAAAATTCGCTAGAAGAAAACAACATCTGTGATACCGTTTTCCTTGATGTTGATAAGCCTTTAATAAGGTCTGGCACGAATGTCTAATACAAAAGATGAAGCTATTAATCTCCAGCCAATATTTAGATATAATTCAATCATATATTTCAAATCGATACCTTCGAATCAAACAAGAAGGATTTTACTCTAATCTGGAAGAAATTAAAATTGTAGTACCACAAGAAACTATCCTAGAACTTACTCTACAAATAACTATTAACCGTATCAAAGACTGGACAAAATGATGGATGATGAAATTTAATGAGACAAAATCTGTCCATATCAACTTTACGAATAAAATAATAGACCCTATACCTGCCATATTAAATAAAAATTTGATACCTCATTCAAATACAGCTAAATACTTTAAGTAAACACATCGTATTTATATTCTTTACTTTAATTTAAAAATTTCCTGCAGTTTAACACTACTTCTTCTGTCTTTTAGGATTATCAATTGTGTCGAGCTTAAAGTAGCTGTTTAAAATTCTGCTGACAATCTTAGTGTTAATTAAACTGAGTATAAAAATTCCAGGAAAATAATCAAGTAAATTTTGAGCGTACCAATGAAAAAATGCTCATGTAATCTTGTGTTTTAAAACGGCATATAAAATTAATTACATAATTACACCGTACCCACAACTATGTCATATAATACAAATTACCGAAAATATTTACCCATCCATTTTTTCTTATCGGCATCTACCGAATTGATTATTTTAATTATAACCGGACAAGACAGTTATGCTAAACAGTAACCTAAATTGTTGAAAAAATGTTGATGGTACGCTCTGATTTTGTTCAGGAACAATTTTTTTAATTACATAATGACAAGGACCGGGAGTATCACTTCGAGGCAAATCGACATGTGGACGGTAGATGAGATCGGATTATTTCTTTTTTTACGATCAATGCCCGGGGTTTAGTTTTATATTTTCTTGTGTAAGTAGCTCAATTTAAATGATTGAAGATTTCAGTTTCGTAACCTGACGAGTTTTAGAGTTTTACAACCACAAAGGATATTTTTGTACTACGGTAAATTCTTAAAAAGTTTCCTAAAAATTGTATGCTTATTGCTTCGGTTCTATATCACATAAAAATAAAAATGAGATATTGCGGTTTCCAAAAACCCAAATTTTAAAATTCTACATAGTGATCCAAGAACATAAAAATCGAATAGATTAAACTTTTCAAATAGAATGCCTTGATTTTTTTTTACAATTTGTTATTTTCCGTTCGTCTCTAAAATGCTCCTTTAAAGCGATTGCTCTTTACGTTAAAAATACAAGATTAAACGTCTTTTCTATACTTATTCAGATAGCCTTAACGTCTATTTTTAAACATGTAATTTCTCAAAAGATTTACTGATCTACTTTTTTAAACAATTAATTTTTTAGTTTTAAATTTACCTCCAAAAAACCGTTCATATAAAAATAACATTGGATACCAGTAGAATTCGAGATGTCATTTCTTCCATGTACGTAACATGTAAAACTTTTATATTATGGTTGTCGTCAAACTAATTTGGACACAAAAGAAAAACTCTTATATACTACGCCGAGCTTCCGGAAATTTTATTTATCTTATCAAAGCTAAAAAAATATGAAAGTTTGTTATAAAATTACTCTATTACAAAGAATAACAGATACACAGGTGAATTATAAAGTAAGTTTCATATAGGAAAAGATAAAAAATTTTTTTAAATGTAATACATTTTTTTTATTAATTTTTAAACAAAGAAATTTCTTTAATGAAAATAATTTGAATTGTGTATTATTTTTAGTAAAAGTAATTTTGAAATATGAATAAAAAAATATGAAACGATTAAATTACAACCCAATGTTTAATTGTGTGTTCTAGCGACTGCATAAAACACTAAACAAATTTTCCTGCAAATCTGAATTGCAAGCTGGTCAGTAGACCAATTCATTTTTCTCCTAATGCGGTTAAATATGAACTTCAAATTGTTGAACTGTACGTTTCGCAACAAACCAAAAAAGTTTTAGGTGGTAGATAATTTAGCAGAACAATATAAAAATCAAGTGTTACCTCCTATTAATGTTTTTTAATCGTATTGAATTTCTCTTGGTCATTTTAAATCAGTATTACGTTAAAAATATTGGTAGGGATGGTAATATAGAGCAATCCTGAATAAGTATGAAGCTTTGGGAATAGTTAATGCTGAAATATGGAAAAACTGCATTCACCATACGGGCAAAGACAATCATATACAAACATTTAAACTAAAAGACAGTAAAACCTTATCACAGTTTTGTGATGATTAGAAAAACGATGTACAGTTGTAACGTAGAGAATTTAATAAGATGCTCTATGACGTGGATCGAATTTTTAATAATAAGTCTAGATAAAGGGTTCCATTTGAAAAAATTAAAAAAATGTGTAAGAACAAATGGCATTCCAATAGCGAAATATAATTTAGGGACCTTTACTTTGAAAAAATATGACTAATTCAATTTTTATTTTTTTGAAAGACCATATAGAGTTGAAGATAACATAAAAATCTACTACGGCTTCTAAAGCCGTAAATCCCATTTTTTTATCTCACATAAGAACGGAATAATTGAACTGCGGCCTAGCACCGTCTGCCTATTAAGTTAGTTGAATGCTTGTGACAAAATGTATTCAGCACTCTTCAAATAAAAGCACCTACGTTAAGTAACTTATAAAAAACTGATTTTTAGAAAAATTAAAAAATATATTAATAAAATGTTGAAGGGTGAAATATTATGCCATATTTAATTTGGCTGGAAAACACACCCTCTCATTCCTTTTATTACCTCTTTAAGTTTTTTAAATGACTTTCTTGATTTTTTTATGCATTTTTTTATTCTTCACATGTAATTGATTTCAATATAAAATATGGGGTTTAACATTAATTAGTAATATTTTAAATGAAAAATGAAAATAAAATTATACTTTTATTTTATTGTTTTTATCATTTTCAAAATTGTTAATAATGATTATTTACTTCCATACAATAGTATTATCTATTTTAAAGTGCCTCTTTCACATTACTTAATACTTGTGCATTTAAATATTGCCATTCATTATCTATAATTTGTTCTAAATATTCTAAATATTATGATTGGGTATCATAAATTTTTGTTTAAAAAAAACCCACAAAAAGATTCTAGAATCTTAGCAAAGGCTATTATATTTGCAATAGGTGATCATTTACCGCCCCCAACAGGTTGAGAAACGCTGACCTAGGGAATGAATTTGTGTAATTTTTAAAAATCTACTTCTCTACTTATTGTTGATAGTCACTGCGGTTTTTAATGTTCTACTCTAGAGACTACGAATCCCTGTCAGTTTTGTTTTTTTTTTATATATAAACAAACTCGGGTGATATAAGTTTATGCATAAGTTCGATTATACTCCTATATTTACGAGTTACATGATCTCCATGATTTATTTTGGAACCTTTGTCATCTATATCATAAGAAACTGAAACAGGTTTTTAGTGTATTCTGGATCCAATTTTGGCGCAGTTAGCTCATAAAATTTTTTTTAATCTTTACGTTTTATATATTTTTGAAATCAGTTGAACGAAAAGAGTCCATGAATGGATAAAAATGGGGAAAGCAAATAAAAAAAGCTGAAAGGACTATAGCAGGGGTGAGTGGGTAACTTTTTCAGCAAAACAATATCTCCGCCTTCCTATATTATTTGATGCTATTTTTATTTTTTGTCAAAATCAGTAATTTAGAAGTTGTTTAACGTGGATACGTATTTCTGAAGAATACGATATAAAAGCTAAAGAGTAATTTTACCTTCATTTATTATACCAAAGAACTTCATTCGGTGGTCCTACGTTCTACAATTTCAGAATGCCTTAATTGCAATTCTCGACATGAAACTGAGGCAATAACTTCTCGGACCCTATAAAATTCCGCCAATAAAAAACTTAACCATAATAAACCTTAGTCCCACTGATCTACACTTCTCGCACACTACTTCGGATGCCATCATTCCAATCATAATTTTCATAAATCGTTGAGTATATTGGTTGAATTTATTCCATAACACTTCGTTCCTGCCGTATGGGAACAATTTGTAATGAGGGATATCGGTAAAATCCCCTAGCATAATTTTTTAAAACGCTGTATTGAGGGGAGCGACCCTTCTATACTTATGAAGTAAGAAATTACTCTCAGTTATGGATATGGTCATATTTTTAGGGTTAAATAATATCCGGATATTTATGTGTTTGTTGTCTACTCGGAAAAACCAATTTAGTAGATGAAGAACAGAAATTTATATATTTAAAAAATATCAAAAAAGTAGTATTCTGTCCGTTATGTAGATCACATTATATGAAAATATTTAAAATTTATTGAACGTTGGCTCAGAAAACTCAGAGAAGGCCAAGAACTAAAACAATTCACTTAGAAAGACGAGACGTAATTAATTCACCATTAACATTTGGAGAGATCCTCGTCCTAACCTACTTCCATCGAATTCGCACCTCAAGCTAAAAGGAAAATGCTTTTGAAGGAAATGGACTGGAAATACCGATATGAGCTGGTGCCTTGCTGATATTTTCCAAAGATACTCATTATAATCTCATCTTCAGCTTTGATTTACATGTTGTATGAGCGGATGACGCCTCTCTTTGTCGAAGGATGGTGATTTAGTTGCTTATTCATCAGAATTTACATGAGAATACAGTTTATCTCATTATAATTGCACTTGTACCAGCTAATAATAAAAAAGTTCGGTTCAGCCATTATGTATGAACAAGAAATAAACACATTTAGAGTACCTAATAATTATAAAATGTTCTCAGGTAACTATTTAAAATTAGCGGTTACTTTCGTATATGAGAACTGCTATAAATAGGTTTTTGATATCTAGAAAATACTTGATCTGCTAAAATCCAATTCAAAATTCAAAATAATTATTCATAATAATCTAACCCATGGATAGATACTATTATAATGTAAGTAATAAATAAATTATACTTAAAATTTAGAAAAAAATAATCAATTGCTGAGATTAATTTAGATTATTTTAGAATTTTGAGCAGGTAAATTGCTCAAAATGAGATAACATTCGAAAAAATCAGAAGAGGACCTTTTAGCTTTTAGTGTTATTAATGTCGGTTTTCTTATGCTTTCTCATTTCAAAAACCAGTACAGTTTCAATAAAAAATATTTTTTAATTTATATCAAACTAATAACAACGAATAATTTCTTTGCATGTTATGTTTTATTTATAGGCTAGTATAGCAAGATTTTTTTTGTAGTTTCAGACTTTATGTTCATGCAAAATATTAAATTTACTTGATACTAGACATAACATCATTATAAATAAATGAAGAGTAACAAAAATTACGTGTTGGTGCGTACACACTTTGTGGTGAAAGAAAAAGCCAAATTTGTATTATAAATAGTTTCACCAGAATATAAATGGTTAAAGAAGACATGTTTTATTAACCTTCTTTTTAATAAAAAAAATTGAAATAGACTGCCTATGTTTATAATATTTACACTAGGTAATGTGGGTGTAACAGGATATCAGAATATATTACTGTGACATATATATTTATACAGAGTAGACCAAAAGTTTGGAAACGGCCAATTATCTGGTAAATTGCTAGTCCGAATTCTACAAAATTTGGGATAAGCCTATTTTGGAATACTGAGATTCTAGATCTGACATTATTAGTCACTTTAGTTTTTTAAATACACTACCCTGTATATTCAGTAATTTTTTAAATCTTCCCTTCAATACGAGTTTAACTATATGTTACACTTATGATTTTATGTAGTCTAGAAGATCTTAAATAAATAAAACAGAAAAGTCTGGCAGTGGCTAATTGTCTCAATAAATTTTTTAATACAAACTATTTTCAACTACATTAAAATGTAATAATTGAAAGAGTACAACATTTTTATGCTTTACGGTTCTTATTATACCAATACGGGTGTTTCTCATTTTGACGAATGGCTTATATTTCAGTATACTGAATGGTTACACTTTTTTGCTTCTGTCTGCAGTTCCGCATTGTGGGGACATTTGTTTTCTTGTTTGTACTAGTTTTTAAAGTGTATCCGTATCCCCTTCAGAATTTAAATTATCTGGATGTTTTTTTTTAATTCTATAGCTTCTCTTATTATACTTCATTAGGAGATATTGTCAGTAGTTCTTTGGATGTAAGTAGGTTTTTGTCTTTTGGTTCTTTTTTGATTTGGTTTGAATGCATTGTCTTTATATGGAATAATTTTATTGATATATCTTCTGTAGCTTATCCATTTCTTCGTTTATATTCTCAGAGTCTGCCAGTCTTTGTAAATAGGTGATCAACCAACTACTGATTCTGATTTTTGTGAAGGGTGGTGAGACTTAAAATGCAGGTTGCGGTCAGTATGCTATAATTTACTTTCTTCTTTATAAGAATAATCATGACTAGAATTTAGCTTCGATTTCCATAGTGAATTTGATTTTTGAATGGTCCACGAAACTATTAGGGATATTTATAAAGGTATCGTTTACGTATTGCAACCATAATTTACTATTACTACAGATAGCCTCATCGCATCTTCTACTTGTTGATAGTCATTATCATTTTGTTAAACTCATTATATATTTGGGAAGTTAATACTTTAGTTGAATGTTCATTTATGAATAGTGATACTTTATTGAAGTTCACTAACAACGATTCTGGCTTTAAATTCTAGTTTTTAGTAACTCGATAAAATAACTTGTGTTCATACATAAGACGCTGGTAACAATGGGTTTGATATTTGTAACTTCCTCTAAGCTTTTATAATTCTAACACTTATTACATTATTTTGTAATCCCGTACTAATAAAGAAGCAAATAAGAAAAAGTCAATATCTCAATACAACACTACGTCGATCGCCGATTAGGAACCGCAAGCATAACTAAATACAACCATACACAATAGGTAGGTATATAAGCCATGAACCGAAATAAGGAACGCCGGAGTAACAAAAATTGTATGCAGAAAGTTAGCGGAGTAGAATTGAAAATAGTAAATGTGGCATTGCTCAAACGATTTTTCCCAGGATCAACATCGACAACGCGGATGAACAGCCGAAATCCTTTAATTTTATTTAATATTATATTTGAAAATTCAATACCAAATATTTCGTATGATTATCGGCAATTCAATGTAATGAAATTCTAATATAGCAATAATTTATTTGAAATGAAAATTCCTATACAATTGGTTGAAACAAATTAACAGTAAACAATTTTTTCAACAATATGAATAAATTTCAAGCTTAATCGAACGAATAATTGTATAATTCAAATGATTATTTTTTTACATATGTATAATAGATTAAGGAAAATATGTGTTAGAAACATGTTATATAATCATTTAAGTTCAAATATGAAATAATGATTTGACTATAAATTCAAATCACTATATAATAAAATATAACATGATGATATTTATTATAAAATTTTTCCCGCTGTTCTTTGAAATTTATAATTAGATTATTGTGAATGAAATTACTTTAATACTTAACCAGTATCTAAAATAGACATAACCTAGAATTTGGACAATTTTTCAAAAATTAGTGCAGATAATATTTACATGCAACATTACATACCTTGCGAAATCTTTATATATTTTTTTTTATATGACGCTGTTCGGCCTTTGAGGTATTAGAACTGATCACTATTGATCAACCATTAATTTAAGTCTGGTAAAATCTTAAAACTAAATACTTATATACTACTAAATTTATTCCAACGATGTCCTTTAGGTTGTTCTGACTATAACATGTACACAAACTCGCGCACTATACTCTGCTTTTAAAAACACAGCTTTACACGAGTTCGAATGGCTTGGTCCTCTTCTGTCTTCGAACTAGATGCTGATTGTCCAGCAGCTGAAGGGCTTCTACATTTTCATGGAGGTGTAGCCTGGCTTCATGTTTACCAGCAGGCCTTTTCATTTCATCCTTAACCATTGGGATACCGAGGTCTCTATGTAGGTCATTGTTGCGTACATACCAAGGGGCCATTTGTCATGTTACGCAGCACTTTGTTCTGAAATATTTGAATAATCTTTATATTGCTATCTTTGGCACAACCCCATAGCTTAATACCATAAAGCCACACTGGTTTCAGAATTTGATTGTAGATAAGTTTCTTATTGTGCAATGACAACTTGGAATTCCTTCCAATAAGCCAATAACGCTGTCTATATTTTAGTCCAAGTTCGGTTCTTTTCTTTTTTAGATGCGCTTTCCATCTGAGCTTAGTGTCAAGAGTCATGCCAAGATACTTAGCATTGTTACTATATGGTACTAACTTGTCACTGATATATAGGGGTGGTGGATTGACTAGTCTTTTGTTGGTAAATTTGACATAGATCGATTTATTTTCGTTAAGCTTGACTTTCCATTGTTTAGTCTATTCAAGTATTGCATTAGTAGCTGACTGCAATTTTATACAGGACACGTCCTGATCTTGATCGAAATCTTTATAAAAAGAGGAAGGTGTTAGTGTTCGACAATGAACAATTGTTGTGTATAATAAATAGTATGTTCATCCCGAACATAAAGTAACTTGGTTATACATCACTTTAAATAAAATATCTGAAAACTACTTTTATTAAATACTCAACTTGAGGAAAAGATCAATGGTTGTTTGAATCTTCTGATTTTTTATGTTTATAATTATTTGATATCACTACATTTGAGCTTATTTGTAATAAATTGGCAATGTAAAATTCGTAAGGATTGTTTCGTTATGAACTATGAACACATCGCGTTAATTTGCAGTTGAGAAATACATCACAAAACCCACATAGAGTAAAATGTTTTAAAACCGCACTGATAATAATATTATCAAGCAAGATTGTAACAAATTCCTTTGTTAAAGTACAATAAAGTACATATTACCTACAAATAATAATAGAAACTGATTGTGACTCAGATATGTTTTAAGTGATAGTGGAAAAAAATACATTGATATGTTAATATTTTCAATTATTTAAAAAAGCGAAGAATTTTTTAAATGTATAAATGACAAATTAAATGTTTAGAATTTTAATAAAATAGCCTTACTTTGATGTTTTAATTGTACAAGTCGAGATGTTAACTTACAGTCGTCATGTTCTTCAAAATAATGATTACAACATACAATTATGCACATTCTCTCTGTCAATTTTAATATAAAATTCATCTCTGTAGGTTATAAAGGCTCCTGCTTCATCATCAGACTATATAATTTAAAACATTACGCAAATGGTGTGCACCCAGCAAACTTTAAACGAAATAAAGTCAATTTTAATTATATCAGCGCCAAATACCGGTTGTTCGTATATGTTGTCGGAGTAGATGAAAAATAAATGAAGAGAGGTATATTAAGACTAGTAGTACATTAATGTCCATGAAATTAGGTGTTTGTATTAAATTCAAACTTTAACGAAAACTATAGGTTATACACGAAACAATTTGTTCAGTTTTTCAGATTTACAGAACTAAAAATATAGGATTAACATGAGCGTTTCCTAGTTGCTTCCTTTTTAATTTTTAGCTCTTCCACGTCTTCTCTAATCTGCTGTACAATAAGAATAACTTAAGGGACAGGTGTTATCAGAAGCCGCTAGCTACACTTCTGACTAAAGTGTCTAGAAAGCTATCAAAGAAATTACCTTGATTAGATATTTAATGAAATTTATATTGGACCGATGAAAGGAAGGTTAATAATTAAACCATTAGTTTTATGCAGACACCGCTAATGGACGCCATATAAGAAAGTATTATCTTCTTATGAATTATTTCAAAATTAACCGAGATAATTAGAGTAGAATGCTGGATTCGATATGTTAATTATAGTTGTAGGAACAAAATAGGAACTATACAAATTTGGCCTATGAAAACTTTCAATAAGGTAGTTAATAGAGTGCGCAGCTGTTAAACATGTCGTTTTGGTGATTGTCCAAAATTTATTCAGAACAGTTATTTTTTTAGTTGAATCTTGATAAAAAACTCGAAAAAACGTTTGTCCTATAAAAAGAATGGTTTGATAGAATGTCCCCCATTCCCAAGTCTAAAGGAGAAGATCATAAAAAAATATTAATAACAATCTGATTTTTTTTAGTGCTGTTAACTAAATATTTATATAATTTGATGTCGTATTATCCTACTAACTAAATGGTACGTTTTCCCAGTTCTACTCTCGGAAATTGTCAATTCCACGGTAATGTTTTTTCCAGTTTTAACTGACAAAGATACCAGTGTCCTACAAAAAAATGGGTAAATAATTGTAAACGCACTTCAACATACGTGTATAATCGATGTTATTAAAAATGCAATTTGGATTATTTAACTACAAGTTCAATCTATCTACAACTTATAATATGTATTTGGTTACATAATACCCTTTCTCCATGACCATTAGTGGAATGTGTTAATTCCAAAATTATTTTTAATAATAGAATGTAAACATTCTCACTCGTGAGATAGAATATTTATTCTGAAATGCTTGCTTCTTATTTGTTTTACCTGTATTTTAATTGTTAAAAAAAATTTAATTGAAGTAAAATAATGAGTGAAAAATCGTGTGAACTTCTGGTCGTGGAGAAAATTTAGTCCTGGTCTCAACGCTTGTTGCTGCACTGTCAGTATCATTGCAATTTAAATATATGTATAAATATAAAAAAAATTACAATTGTTTATTTGTATTAAAAAATAATATTTAACTAACAGTAAAATAGACGTAATGGTTTTCTATACTTGTAGAAGACGTTGACAATGTAAAAGGACTGATGGAACCAGTAGTTTTGAACATTGATGATGTCGAGGATAACTAAGAGCTGCATGTAAAAATTATTAAGGAACAAAGTAAAATACGTATTATTTATATAAAAATGATGTAGTTTACATACATACAAATATTAAGCAAATTCACATATGTTAGGTGACTATATTTTTCATTAAAAAATATATTCATTTACAACTATTGAAATAAATATTTATTAATTATTAGTAACTTTTTTGTTTCGGTGTATGTGTTGTGAAGAGTCAACATTTTCGAACATATCCAAGTTCTTCGGCTTTGGATAGAATTAATTCTAAAGTTATAAAAAAAATACAAACTAAAATTATTACTTAAAGAATGTAATAATAATTTCAGCGCTTTCTTCTTCTACATAAATACGACTAGATAAAAATTTAATAAATTATTGTTTAATAATATAATAATATCATAAACTTTAAATAATACTTTAAATTCCTTGTAGTAAGAGGAATGATAATCTAAAACATCGTCATTCAAAATGTTAAGTAGGACAATATCCTTATATATATGTTTATGATGCTCGAGCCTTTAGAAAAAATTTTGCAAGAGCAAAATTTTCTAACCATTTTTTTTGCCTGAACTTAAGGTTTTCGTAAAGTACATTAAAAAACACTCCTCGTAACGACTCTTTGAATGTATAAAAGTAAATTTTATCATTTTTTATTAATATATACCATGTTTTCCATAGGACCGTAGTGAAATCCCATTCAACACTTTCTCCCAAAAGAAAATAACGAAAATGCGGTTGCGATGGAAAAATATTAACGTGGAATTGACAATTTTAGAGTCTAGGTCTGGGAAAACGTACAACTTAATTTGTAGGACAACGTGACCATTAAATTATATAACGCTAAAAATATCATATTGTTACTAATTATTTTTTTTTACCTTCTCCTTTAGCTATGTTGGGAGTGGAGGATGCACCCTATCAAACTATTCATTTTATAAAACAAACGTTTTCTTGAGTTTTTTATCAAATTATCTCTAGATTCAATTAAAAAAATCGGGCGACTCGTCAAAACGAAGCTATTCACAAAAATTCTGCTTTTATTAATCATTTTTAAAAAAGGTTGTTGGATCCTGGACTATAATTATAACAGTAAAAAATATTTAAGAAAATATAAGTAATAAACACTTTTTCCTCTTCCATTTAACCTTATTTATTAAAAATTAAATCCTAAAAAATCGCTTGGCTTGTGATCCAGTCTTAACGAGGATAATCCCGAGATACTTCAAAAGCTACTGATATCATTCAAGGTTTGAAAAACTTTGGCATACTCCTAAAATACTCTTTTTTCTGTACTAAAGACTTATCGACTAGCAACAAGATTTACAACAACTTTTGTCGAACTCGTTTCTTGTGTACAAAATCATTGTTTCAGAAAACCCATATAATGTCGTATCAAAGCTAATAAGTTAAACTTATTTTCCTTAACCCTTTAATAAAGTGGTTCATCAATCAAATGCTACACCAAAATGAAGTCAAATTACTAAGAATGTCTCTTGAAAAGGTTTTAACAGGGGTTAAGAAAGTGTACCAAATGTAAAGATGGTTTTTTACTTTTTGTTGTTATGGATATGAATTATGATTTTGGACAAATAGGAATTGTAAGAATTAGATTATTTTTAAATTGTAAAAGGTTAGTCAATGTTAAGAAGAAAATATAAACATTTAATAAGGAAAATAAAATTATAATTATAATAAATTGTGGCCTGTAACAAGGGCTTCCTTAAAATAGGCAATATTGAAACAGATGAATCGCAACATAATTTTGAAAAGATCAATAAATGCACATAAAAAGTAAAAAAAATATCAGGATGGAGAGGATGGAGAATCAAAATAGAAATGATGGCCGCAATGAAAATGTAGGATAAATTACAGAAAGAGGGAAAGGAAACAAACTAAATGTAAATAATAGAGATATGGCATACAAGTCAAATAAAAAAATATTAAATAACTCAAGAGCAAATAGAACTTAAACAAAAACAAGCATCAGAAAAAAAAAACATATACAAATTGAAACACCAGTCAAACTGTATAAAAACAAATTATATCATCAAGAGTAGAAATATAAAAACAATTAATGCATCAGGAAAAACATATTAAATAGAATTTAGAAGAAGTTTTTAGAAAAGAAAATCAATTAGAGCAAGAAAATTCTAGAAAAGTTAGAGTAACAAAAGGCAAAACAGCTACTGAAATAGAAGTCGTTAAACAATACGTAGAACTAAAGTTAATATACAGAAAAAAATTGGAAATAGATGGAATAGAAAGGAAAATAGACGTTCTAGAATTAAGAGAAGAAATAAGAAGAGAAATCGAACGATTCAATAATACAATGATAATTGTAATTTATGTTAGTTAAATTTGATGGAAATAAAAAAATATACCAAAAGCTTTTATTAAAAATATTATAAAATAAAATTGAACTGGAGATATATAGTATTTAAAAGATATATTCAGAAATACTGTAACTGAATTATGCTCTACTGTGGATCACTAATAATAATGATGTAAATCAATTTCAAAATTTTGAAAATAGTTTTATTGTATATTTTTGGGGACAAACAATCAATCATTAGTAAGAAAAATGTTGCATTGTGCAAAATTTGACTAAAAGGAACAATAGTATAAACAATTCTAAACAAATATTTATTGTGGTAAAATTTTTAGACCTGCCTTTAAGGGATAAGGGAATTATTCAAATGATTGCTAGACATTTTAAACCAAAAATGTAAAAAAAATAGCCATACAAAATCATAATATAAACAATAGTAACAATAGAATCTTTAACAATAATAAACGAACCAATTACTACAGAGGGTATTTTAAAATAACTACCATAGAAAGACAAATTACAATAGACTTGGTAGTAAACAACAATACATATAAGTATAATAGAAATAACATCAACAGAATTAATAATAGATATTGTCACAAATTCCTATATGAGCGCATATTAATAAACAATTCCAAATCTTAGATTAAAATATTTTCCATTCAAATCTTTTTTCAAAATTTAAAAATGTAAGTGAACCAAAGTTCATTAATCTCCTCATGACTATTCAACTTTTATTTTAACATTTTTTAAACTCTAAACAATAACATTTTATATTTTATTATTTCATATAAATATACGATCAAATAATTTCGATGACTGTTCAATTTCATAGATTGGGCAAGCACCGTAACCTCAACGAAAAGAGGGTCATGTCAATGTGCAATTCATTATTTATAAACAAAATTTAATAACATCTGTCGAAGCAAAAAGCCCAAAAGTTTACTTGGAAAACAAAAAGAAAGAAAGGAGGCAGTCGAAGCACTCCTCGGGTTAGGGCAAGAGCTCCTCTAACCAAGCAGTGTGTCTTTCCTTTTGTTGAGTTTTCTCGAGGTCAGCTTAAACACATTAAGCCATTTTGGTACGCGATTAAGTATAAAGCAGAAAATTAAGTTGGAAAAGATATTGGAATTTGTGATTGTTCCCAGAGGCCAGGAGATGTGGTAAGGACCTGTTTGTATTTGTATTATATTTAGCTGATTTAATTTCGTTACCCTGTGTGGGACTGGGGTTAGTGTAACATAATTATCCGTTAGTTTATTTTCTTTTGCTTAACCTGTTTTGTTTTTTTATTCAATAAATAATTGTGTATTTTTTTATCACGCTTTTCGTTCATTACCCGAACCACGAGTTGCGACCCATAAACGGCCCAACAACTCGTGACAATATCCATATTAAAACAATGATAGAATAGAAAGAAGAAATTATGTAGAGGATATAAGAAGCGAAGCTAATAAGAAGAAAGGAACGAGCAGTAAAGGAGGAAGAAAAAAAATATCAAATATTGTGTATAAAAGAAGAAACGAAGATTACAATTAAATAATAATATAAATAAAAAGAAAGATATAATGAAGTTTGAATGTAAAGAAAAATGTGATAAAGAAGTAGAAATGAGGAACTGATTGAACATGAGATGAGATAGATTTTGTATGTAAATTTGAAGTAAAAGATTAGGAGAAATTTTTTAAATGAAACGATATAGTATATATAGTAAAAGAAAAAATGAATATATTATTAAAATAATTAAAATATATATACAGCTAAATACTTTTATATTGAAATGGTAATTTTGAGAAGATTAATATATTTCAAAAGAGTAATACCTGGTTTGAGTGTATTAGAAATTTCAATAGTAAAAACAAAAATACAAAGAAAAGATGAAAAAACACTAAAAAGAAAGTATATAGAAATTAAAATAGGGGATAATGTAGCAAGTATTCAAAACCAGTAATGTGTAAAATTTCAATGTCAATAAAAAAAAACAATAACCAAGTAAAACAAGCATATAATCAAATAAGAAAATTATATTTGAAGTTATAAATTTTAGTTAGATTTAGTTATTAGGATATGAAAGTAAATCAAAATAAAATTAGGGGAACTGTTATGATTTACGATATGTTAGTCAAGAAAAAATATTTGGTTTTGTTTGTTATGATTGTGAATTATTATTTTTGGAGAATTGTCTAATATTAAATTCATTAGATTCTAAAAGGCTATTAAAATTGAGGAGAAAGTAAAGTGGTAGTAAAGTGAATAAATATTATAACAAAATAATTAGTTAGGACCATGAGGAAGATAAACTTTAGGAAAAAAAGTAGTAAGCAAGAAACCGTTTGAAACAAAGAGTCGAAAGTAACTGACATATAAAAACAAATACAGGGTGTTATTGAAATACACGTACATATTAAAATGGGGAATAGTATGTAATGACCAAAAACGATTGGCACCAATTTTAACTTCAAATTCTAAAATTTAAATATTGGGGAAGAGTCCCCTTTTCCGACCTACTAGTTTCCATATTTAAAGAAGTAAAATAAATCGAAATTGAACTTACCCATAGAAATTGCACTGTTGCCGTAGCAAAACCAATTAATTCAAAATAAAGTTTATTACAGTAATTGTTCAAAATGCCGTCCATTATTATTTACACACACTTGCAATCGTCTTTCCAAAGAACTTTGAACATTAGAAATTAGTCTTGGATTTTGTCGTAGTTCCTCGGCTACCGCATTAACTTTATTGGTTAATTGTTCAACACTATTAATAGGTTCATTATAAACCAGTTGTTTCATGTGACCCCACAAAAAGAAATCGCATGGATTTAAATCCGGAGATCTCGGAGGCCACTTAGTAGGTCCATTTCTGCCTATCCACTTTTGAGGAAATCTAATGTTCAAAAACTGCCGTACGTTTAAATCAAAGTGAGGAGGAGCGCCATCTAGTAGGTACCACATCCGTTGCCTTAATTGTAACGGTATCTCTTCTAGGAGTACTGGCAAAATATCTTCTAAAAAGTGGAGATATCCTGGCCCATTTAATCTGTTCGGGAGAACATAAGGCCCGATTAAATACTGATCTATTATGCCAGCCCAAACATTTATTGAAAATTTTCTTTGATGCCCAGTTTCCCTAATGGCGTGAGGATTTTCATCACTCCAAATATGCGTATTGTGCATATTGAACACGCCATCACGAGTGAATGAAGCCTCGTCAGTATACAATAATATTTTTAGAAAATCAGGAATATCAACACATTTTTGAATCATCCATTCACAAAACTCCACTCTCTTTTCTTCATCACCTGGATATAAGGCCTGGACTTTTTGGATGTGATAAGGATGTAAACCTTGTTCTTTAAGTGTCCGCCACACAACAAATGAGGACACTCCAATTTCAAGACCTAGTCTTCTACAACTTAATTGAGGCCGGTTTTCAACAGCTTCCAATATTTCTTCTTCGGCCGCCAATGTTCTTTGTGTTCTTGTTCTCCCTCGATCTGCATTGACACTCTCAAATTTTCCATGGTCTCTTAGATGCTGAACAGTTGAAATAAACGTACGACAGTCCGGAATTCTCCGATTTGGAAACCGTTCGCGATACAGGATTTGTGCTTGCCGAGAATCTTCTCCAGCTGCCCCATAAACCAGCACTATATCGGTTAGTTCAATATTCGTAAATAGTGGCATCGTAAAAAAATATTTAAAAGTAATCGTAACAACACTTTTTACCAACTTGGAAATGACGCGCTCGTGTTAGCCAGATTCGTAAATCAACTAAAATTTTAATAATCTATAGTTTCAAAAATGTATAGTTTAAAAACAATCATTTATCAAATATTCTAGTTTTTTGATAACGAGGGTAGTAAAAACCAGTCTTCGGAAATAGAAATTAATTTGAAAATCTTGGCAACATGGTTATTTCTTACAAGACTAGTTTTCTTATCATCTGACAAAAACTTGCATATTAATTACTGTTGATGTTTAAAATAGGTAAATAAACCTAATTTATATAGGTCATCCTCAACATATCAGTGAAGTACGTTTGTTTTAGAATTAATTTTCAAAAATTAATAACTCCCTTAATAAGGGGTATTTTTAAAAAATAATATTTTTCTACATTCAGTGGGGATCTGCGCAATACCCAGTTTTAATATGTACGTGTATTTCAATAACACCCTGTATAGATTGGTAAGAATGGAACTATCGTAGAAAAATGGATCTGCCCTAATAAAATTCTCTCATTTCTCCGTCACTGCTGTCGCCATAAAGTCTCCGCTACCTTCACGTGCTGTCGTGTGAAGGCGAGCCGAAATCATTCGAGTTCAAAGATAAGATTAGTGAAATTTATTGTAAGAAGACGTCAATTGTATCTTAAATAGTCCCTTTCGAACCATCCAGAAGCTGTGCCAGTGCCGACTAATTCCAGTGGTGTAACCATAATTTTCTGGATTGAATTTCTTATAATTTTTTTCAATGCACTCTTTAATCAAATATCTAGTAGATATGGAAATGGAAATATCGTGTTTTTATCATTATTAAGTTGCTACGCTTTTTCATTTTATTTATGCTAAAATAACAGTTAGTCAAGCTGCTTTTATGTCTCTAGAAGTATAAAATGGCAGGCGAAACTTATTCACGAGAAAAGTTTCAAACGTATTATCTATATTAACAGAAAATTAAGCATATACCGCGTTAAAACTTACCGGTCAATTCCTCAATTAGTTTAGAAATTGATAACCTTTAAGTTACAATTTAAATTCAATAGCTTTAAATTTATTGTTAATCTTAATGTTGCTTTCCATAAACATATCTTTGCTCACTTGCCACTTGTTTTATATTTTTTTCGAACATTTTCTTCAAATAGAGTCTCGATAATGTGTAATTTAAAAATGGATATCCTTTTTACCTTTTGTTGGTAACGCCATTAGCAGTGACTTCATCTTCACGGCCGATTCTTATTGGCCACCTTTGTTTAAACAGTACTTTAAATATACTTGTGTCTCGTTGCATTCATTTCCCAGGATGGACAAACAATGACGAAAGTGCATGCCGCTCTTTTCAATTTCTTTGAGATGTATGTGTTTGAATTGTCTTTACTGTGTAAGTACACAGCGAGTAACTGAGGTCGATCTTGGGTTTTAAAGTCGATCGATCGGAATTTTTTATTTGTACTTAGGGATCCTATATTGTCTTAGTTAACTGAAATTGTCACGAGTTGTAGCTTTGAATTGTAACTAGACAAGGCTGTAGCAAAAAAACAATTAACAATCCATTTTATTCTAGGTTTCTATTTTAAGTTATGTATTGACACAATGCACTATAGATCATATAGATGACCACAGTACAGGAAGCAGTTGCAAATATTTAAACCATACAGTATGGTCCAAATGAAAGGAATAAATTCATTATTTCGTAAATTGTCGATTTTAGGGGAACATTCTGAAAGCCGTCGATTTTTATTTTTAAATGGCCGCTTCGATAGATCACCTTTTTATTTTTGACGTCATCTATGTGAACGTGATCAATAAAATGCTTACATAGAAATATTGGAAAGTCTAACAGTTCACATGAGCGTTTAGGAGAAACGTAGCTTCATTAGAAAAAATAACTTTTTTTAAAAAGATTGGGTCTCTGTTATTTTTTTCAATAAATTAAACTCGTCTATCATAATCTTCTTTCATAAGTTCCTGCACTAAATTTGCTTTATAGAGATACCACTTCTCCTTTTTTAGCGTTCTAAGAACTGTTTGATGACCAACCTCATTGTCTAACACTACTTACCGTTAACTGGTATGGAGATTATCTTCAAAGGCGAGCAGAACATCTCGTTTATTGTTTTCAGATATTTGTTTTCTACTACCTTTAGGGAAGGAAGTCTTTTACATGACCCGTTTCTCTAAATTTTTTCTCAATTTTGCTTACTGTGGACTGTGTAACCGATTCTCCATTGGGCTATTTATTATTGAATAATGTACGTACGTACTTCTTTCTGCGTTCGTATTTTATCTCCACAACCAATTAATATTAGAATTTCAATTAATTCCGTTTCAGTCAGTTTCATGTTGATAAAATAGTCAACAAGTTTTTGATTTGGTCTAATACTCGTACAATATCATTAACCACTTGACAATAACAATTACTTTTTAGACCTGAAGATAGCATTTTAGTCGTTGTTGTTATTTTTTAAGTTTGAATTTAATAGCTGTGGTAAAGATTTTGGATTTTTATTAGAAGTCCAATAACAATTATGTCGAATATCAATAAAGGAATTTTGATAGGGTAACTAGTTTTTTTTAAAAAAAGGTAAAAAGTAGTTTAGACATATTTTCATTGACAGTGACGACCAAATTTATTTTTGAGTACCATTAAATACATTATAACAATACTTAATAAATTAAGAAATCTGTTCAAATGTCATTAATATTACTTTTGACAATAATATTTAGACATCATTGATATGGGTGAATATATATTTAAAAGACCTTTCAATTGATATATTGCAAGACCCACTTTTCTATTTAAAAATTTTATTGATGACACCACGCTCACAGAGATGACGTCAAAAATAAGAAGGTGATCTAACAAATCGCACATTTAAAAATTAAAATCAACGGGATTCAGGATTTTTCCCTAATTTACGATATAATGAATTTATTCCATTCATTTGGACCATACTTCTTTCTCCAGAATTTCATTGCCTTCTGTAATATCAGTAGAACCAGAACAAAAGGCAGCAGAGAATTTGTGTTTTTTATATTTATACTATTATTATTACTATATCATTCAAATTTGGAGGGTTGTTTTATTAATTCAATTTAGTTACACAAGTAACAAACATTATATGGCTGCCAGTAATTTTCAAAGTAAAAAAAATAAAATAATATTGGATTATTGTTTTGGTTCTGTTTATTTTTATTGGTCAAGGCTAAAGGTGTGTTGTTCATTACTTGTCACAAATGGTAGTTATATATAAAACTGTTTTGCAATACTCGAGCAAGGAAAACTGAATTATATATACATTTTCGGTATACAGTTATTTAAAATCGTAACAAAAAGTTTAGTAGCTTGTTTTCAAATGTTTTTAAACACAATCAACTTATTTACATAAGCACAATGTTTATGAACGTACATGAGTGAGTTTGAAAACTAACAAGAAATTATATGTACAAAATTTTTTGGGTTTGACTTATCATCTTAATTTAGTAGATTCTAAGTTTGGAATTTTTCATAGGGTGAAAAAAAATTAACATGATATGGGCATTAGATACATAGACTTTTAAGAAGTATCACACTTTAAATTAATTAATTAATTAAGAGTTGTGATCGAACGAACAGTTATGGATAATAATATGGGGTTGTGGAAGTGGAGGGGAAGTTGACATGTGGTACATGTTTATTATGGAATTAGTCCGCTATTATTGAAGTTACTAAAAAAATAATTTATAAAAAGTGTATACAGTCTTGAGATTCACATTTTAAAACTAGTTCCAAATATACAAGGTGTTCAGGAACGCAGTGACAGACCAAAGCTCTGTTTTTTTAAATGGAATATCCCGTTTTTTTTTATAAACCTCTTGCTGAGCTAATTTCAACAATGTATTAGACTTGTATATTATGTTTTATAAAGGATCTAGAGCCTTTTGAAAATCACATTTTTTTGAATTTAGATGTTTGTAGCAGCCAAAACGTTGCAAATCTATAAGTTCTATGTTCTATGGTATTAAAAAATATTTAATACAGAGTGATCAGAAATTTGAAATCCAATTTGATTTTTTTTAGATGTTATTACCCATTTTTTCAATGACTTAATGACTTAGATCCTCAGTGTATACGGCATAATGACTAATAACAGGAGTTATTTTCTTGGAAACTATTTCCAGCACCTTCTTAAAATAAACATATTTTTTTTTAAATATTGAAAACGTTTTTGGAAGGTCAAAAAGTTTCTTAACTAACCAGAAATTAATAGCTCCTCGTATAAATGCAGTATATTTCAAGTTCAAAGATGAAATCGAAATAGTTAAATTAAGTTGAAGTGTTGAACTCCGAAACTTCCCTAGCTAACAAAATTTCATAGTGTAGAGGTGGTGAACGGATTTTTTCTAGAAGCAGCATGTTCCTATTCCCACAGAAATAATCCGTCTCCTAATACTTGATCAAAGTTGCCCACCATAAACTACTTGCAGGAAATACGGTTGAAAGAGAATTTCAAGTAGTGTATGGCAGTTTGTAAAGGGATATGTATCAAGAAAGTGAAAGATTTGTGAAAAATACTTATGTTAAATACTAAAAAATTTATAAATTTTCGAAATAGCCTGCTGGGGTATTTTATTTGTAATATCACATTATTTAAATGTTAATTTACTGATTTATATTATTTAGTTTTGGGCTATACCTATAAACTACATTTACAGATACATATTGTCATTTTTTCAATCTTTTAAAAATGACAAAATATTGTGAAACTACGATGGTCAAATTTATTAAATTTTTGAATCCAAATTTCCTAGTTATTAAAATCAGCTTAAGGTTAAATAATCCTACAAACTAAAGTTAACTTCACAATAGCTAAAATTTATAGGAAAGAAGATACAGAAAAAAGTTAAAACAAAAAATTTATTTCAGAAAGATATACATAAATTATGACCTAATAAAGTATGAGAGAAGACACAAAAACAAATAAGAAACTTTGGCTAGTCTGAGAGAAGAATTGGGAAGGACGTAAACGTAGAATACAATAAGAACAAACTAAAAAATGAGACGACGTCTAGGCATGTAATAGGACATGAGCAGTTGATGGTTAAGGAAAGAAAACAAGCAATGAAAGCAAAAAGGAAAAATGTGGATAAGACAGTAGAGTAGAAAAGAAATAAATAAAAATATGCTTGTAGAATATTAGAATGCTACTTCCACCAGAAAAGATACAAGAGGTTGAGAAAATACAAATTGAGATATTATAGCAAACCAAGAAATAAAATCGAAAAGACAGAAAAACGTAGATGATAAATTCTTTGGCACAAAATATTCTGGAAACGAAAAATAAGGCAGTGCAGGGTAGGATTCTTGATAATAGGAGAGCATAAGTTTCTAGAATTTAGGCGTATAAATGAAAGGCTAGCCTACCTAACAATAGAAATGGAACCGATCAAAATATTACTGTTAAACGTATATGCACCAACCGAAAGCAAAGAAGACACAGATAAAAAACGAGTATATCAAAAAATGGAACAGAAATGAGAAAAAATACTTATCCTAAGAGATCTCAATGGACAAATAGGTAGAGAGAATTAAATAAGACAGAAAAGAGACAATACATATATGCAAAGACGAACGATAATGGATTGAGATTATGTAATATTGCTGAGAGGAAAAACATGATCATAAGCATGTATCAAATTTCATTATTAAAAAAAAAACACAAAATGACCTGGGATGCCCTGGATCAAAATATCTATTCACAGACTCCGACCACTTCATGGTAATGACAGAATGAAACAAAAATAAGAAAAACACGAAAAATGGGACGAGGGCTAACTCAAAAACGATAACCTATGAAGGGAATACGATGCAAAAATAGAAAATGTCATATCAAAAACCGCAAAATTAAAACAATTTAATAAATCCGGAATTGAATAACAAAGAAATTCTTGAAGATAATGGCGAAAACACAGTAATTCAAGAAAATAATTGCAAAAAAACAAATGATTTGATTCGAACTGTAATGATATAGTCAAAAAAAATAAAGCAAGACTAAAATGATAAAAACTAATAAAAAGGAATACAGAACCATGTATGAAAAAATACAGAGAGAAAGTAGAAAATTAATTAGAAATAAGAAAAAAGAAGTAATTGATGAATAAGAATATCAGTAAGATAGAAAAAATAAAAAGATCGATTTTTATAACAAAATAAACTAATCCTGCACTACAGTAGTGTAGCAAAGTTCGTTCTGGAAAAGTTCCCGTTTCTGCCACCAGGGGCGTTTGTGGCGCTAGTGTCGCCCACGTGGTGCGCATGCGCGCGTCATCTGTCATCTGTCATCTGTCATCTGTCACCTGGAAAAGTTCCAGAAACTGCCGCTAGGTGGCGTTGGGGGTGCCAAAGTTGTCAAAACTGCCGCTAGAGGGCGTCAGTGGTGCCAAAGTTCCAGAAACTGTCACTAGATGGCGTTGGTGGTGCCAAAGTTCCACAAACTGTCACTAGATGGCGTTGGAGAGCGGCGGCGGTGGCGGCCATGTTTAGTCCAATTATGTTAAAGTTCCACAAAGTGTTAGTAGATGGCGTTGGAGAGCGGCGGCCATTTTTAGTCCAAGAATACTGGTCTTGAACGTGTTGGCAGTTCAGCCAACCTGTCATCTGTCACTAGAAATACTGGTCTTGAACGTGTTGGCAGTTCAGCCAAAAAAAAGAAGAAGTCACCTGTCATCTGTCACATGTTGCCATAAGGGCACAAAGCGCTTAACTTCGCTGTTATTGGTCCAATTGAATCGCGGAAAAAACAGGCATTATCTATAAGTGACGTATATGTCAAATTTAAAGAAAAACATGCGCAATGAACGTTGCCGAAAGGGCATTAGTGCTTAACTTCCTTGTTATTGGTCCAATTGAATCGCGGAAAAAACGGGCATTATCTATGAGTGACGTAGATGTCAAATTTAAAGAAAAGCATGCGCAATGAACGTTGCCGAAAGGGCATTAGTGCTTAACTTCGTAATTATTGGACCAATTGAATCGAGGAAAAACAGACATTATCTATAAGTAACGTAGATGTCAAATTTAAAGAAAAACATGCGCAATGATGGTTGCCATAAGGGCACAAAGCGCTTAACTTTGTTGTTATTGGTCCAATTGAATCTCGGAAAAAACAGGCATTATCTATGAGTGACGTAGATGCCAAATTTAAAGAAAAAACATGCGCAATGAGCGTGGCCATAAGGGCACAAAGCGCTTAACTTCGTTGTTATTGGTCCAATTGAATTGAGGAAAAAACAGACATTATCTATAAGTAACGTAGATGTCAAATTTAAAGAAAAACATGCGCAATGAGCGTGGCCATAAGGGCACAAAGCGCTTAACTTCGTTGTTATTGGTCCAATTGAATGGTGAAAAAGACAGGTATTATCTATATGTGACGTAGATGTCCAATGTAAAGAAAAGCATGCGCAATGATGGTTGCCATAAGGGCACAAAGCGCTTAACTTCGTTGTTATTGGTCCAATTGAATGGTGAAAAAGACAGGTATTATCTATAAGTGACGTAGATGTCCAATGTAAAGAAAAGCATGCGCAATGAACGTTGCCATAAGGGCACAAAGCGCTTAACTTTGTTGTTATTGGTCCAATTGAATCGCGGAAAAAACAGACATTATCTATAAGTAACGTAGATGTCAAATTCAACTTCATCTTCTGTACTTGAAAAATGTTGATCACGCAATTGATTTTTGATTTACGGAAATGTATAAAAGTCGTTTAGACTTAGATGTAAAGAAAAGCATGCGCAATGAACGTTGCCATAAGGGCACAAAGCGCTTAACTTTGTTGTTATTGGTCCAATTGAATTGAGGAAAAAAACAGACATTATCTATAAGTAACGTAGATGTCAAATTTAAAGAAAAACCTGCGCAATGATGGTTGCCATAAGGGCACAAAGCGCTTAACTTCGTTGTTATTGGTCCAATTGAATGGTGAAAAAGACAGGTATTATCTGTATGTGACGTAGATGTCCAATGTAAAGAAAAGCATGCGCAATGATGGTTGCTATAAGGGCGCAAGGCGTTTATCTTCGTTGTTATTGGTCCAATTGAATAGCGAAAAAGACAGGTATTATCTATAAGTAGCGTGGATGTCAAATTTAAAGAAAAAACATGCGCAATGAGCGTGGCCATAAGGGCACAAAGCGCTTAACTTCCTTGTTATTGGTCCAATTGAATTGAGGAAAAAAACAGGCATTATCTATGAGTGACGTGGATGTCAAATTTAAAGAAAAAATATGCGCAGTGAACGTTGCCATAAGGGCACAAAGCGCTTAACTTCGCTGTTATTGGTCCAATTGAATAGCGAAAAAGACCAGTATGATCTAGAAGTAGCGTAGATGTCAAATTTAAAGAAAAAACATGTGCAATGAACGTGGCCAAAAGGGCACAAAGCGCTTAACTTCGCTGTTATTGGTCCAATTGAATCGCGGAAAAAACCGGTATCAGGTAAAAGTAACGTAGATGTCAAATTTAAAGAAAAAACATGCGCAATGAACGTTACCATAAGGGCACAAAGCGCTTAACTTCATTATTATTGGTCCAATTGAATGACGAAAAAAGACAGATATCATGTAAAGGGGACATAGATGCTAAATTTAAAGAAAAGCATGCGCAATGAACGTTGTCATAAAGGCATTAGCGTTTAACTTCGTTATTATTGGTCCAATTTAATTATGAAAAAGGTAGGTATTATCTATAAGTGCCGTAGATGTCAAATTTAAAGAAAAACATGCGCAATGATCGTGGCCATAAGGACACAAAGCGTTTATCTTCGTTGTTATTAATCCAATTGAATTGAGGAAAAAACAGGCATTATCCACAAGCAACGTAGATGCTAATTTTACGAAAAAATTGCTTGATCATGATTGGATAATTATGTCACGTGATCTATATCTAGAGGGGGTTATTATATAATATTTATTAATAACGCTTGGAGGGATTATTGCTTTAAGACATGCGTCGTCAAGACAAACATATTTGGGAAAAAGTCCTTAAATTTGAAGAAAGACTCAAGCAACTTCGTAAAGATATTAAACTGTACGAAGACAAAGAAAACGTTATAAAGCAGTTGGGTGATTTAAATTTGGACAATACAAGAATACCGAAAAAAGTACTATGTTGCTGTTACCCCTTAAGACGAATTCAACCAACACCAACAGTTCTTCAGGTGCCGGTGACGCCATGGATGGACAATTAAATGGTGAAATTAACAAGACATTTACAATATCGTGCCTCACGTTATAAATGTATTCAAAGAAGGTTTCGATCCTCATGTAATGTTGCAATAAACAACTAAAAATATGCAAAAGGTGTTTCATTAAAACTCAAAAATTTTTCATATCATTTATTAAAAATCAAAAAAAATTTCATTTCACCATGTGTAATATTTTTCGAAGAAAAACAAAAAAATTGTGCTGAAAGAGTATATAATAAAGAACGAACCGTTTAATTATTTTTTTATTATATTCAATTTACTTGGTAGGTACATTTTATTCATAAAAAGATATAATTTTTGTCAATAGGGTTTTCAATTGTTCTTTTAACCCTACGCTGGGACAGGGTATGTTAAATAGATTCCAACTAAATTGTCCAGCTTCAACAACTTTTTTCGTATATTCACTATATTTGTAATATACGTTTAAGTTTTTGTTGAAAAAGTAAATGAAACCATCTATATATCTAAACGCTGATGTCAAGTCCATCGGTATACCGGGAAATTGATCGGTTATACGTCCACGACTAATTATTTCTCCAGGATCATTATTGTATTCTACATAGGAAACGTTGTTATAGAAAACAAAAGTTCTACCACTATTTGATTGAAATAACGCATTAATATAAGCATCTGAGGGCACAGGTAAATAATAATCATTTTGAATATTTAAATTTGGAAATGAGGCTACATAACATTTTCGATTACCAAACGTTATTAAATCCCCCGCTGAATTTTGAAAAATGTGAGAAAATGGGGTCGAGGAAGTCTTAAGTTCATTGGGTAGATAATTACTTAACGGCTCGGGACTTGAAGGTATGAGCATACTATTTAAATCAAATTTCCACAAAGATGTATTAAATCCGACGTACAATCGATAATTAGGAAACGTTGGAGCTGTTGCAAGAAACATGAAATCAGGTGATTTAATATTACATAAATTTTTGTATTGAAGCGAAACAGTCATCGGCGTCTTAACAGAAGAAGAAGAAGAAGAAGAAATGTGTTTTCGAGTGATTGGAGGATAAATTGTACTCGTTGTCGTTGTCGTTGTTGTCGGCGTTCGTCGTCGTCGTGGACCATACAAGAATTCTAATGCATTCTTATCATCTTCATCTAGAGGAGTTAACTTTTGCTGGTACCATGGAAACATAATTGCAGACTCTACTTCACTATGCCTTAACCCAAGGGTGTGACCGATTTCATGTACCAACACCATAAGAAAGCTTACTTGACCATCAGGAACATTATCATCATCATCCCCAAAATACCATTGCTCGCCAGCATCCATATGAATTTCAATACATCCATTAGCACTAGGAAAATGTGCGTGAGCCAATATTTTCCCAGGCCCATCAAAGTTTTGTGGACATCGATGGTGACCTGTGCAGCTTTCTCGAAAATCATGTTTTTTGGGTACGACGGTTATAGTAATATCGGGTTTCGGTGTTGGAAATTGAACTAGTTGAAAATTGAAATTGGAATCACGTTCCCATATTGCAAAAGCCCTTTGAGCTGTTAAAAGATGTTCCGAACGGGCTTGAGGAAAATACCATCGCAAACTCGTTTTATTTTTCCATCTTGATATCGTTGTAAATGAATTTTCACCAACAGTACATCTAGGTTTATTAATTAATTGAATAGTGGCAGCGTTCAGAGTTCCATCCACAGGTAGATTATATTTTTCTTGAAAATTTGCTAACACATTTTTAAGGCTATCACCTACGATTTCATTTTGATTAATATAGCCAAACCGTTGCAAAAATGATACAAAATATTCTAGAGTAACGTTCGCAGAATTTGCGTGGGCTGTTAAGAGAAGCAGTACAAGTACTTTACCAACACACATGTTGAATATAAATGAAAATGTAAGAAATGTGTACGTATATATATATTTTACATTTATTCTTATAAATTTTTTAAAAAGAGAGAGAGAGAGAGAGAGACTTTTAATTACCATACAGAATGAAGTCAAAAAGGTCACGTAAACGCCACGTAAACGTCACACACGTCACGTAAACGTCACACACGTCACGTAAACGTCACACACGTCACGTTTTACGTCACGCACCTCACGTTTTACGTCACGCACCTCACGTTTTACGTCACGCACCTCACGTTTTACGTCTCGCACCTCACGTTTTACGTCACGTACCTCACGTTTTACGTCACGTACCTCACGTTTTACGTCACGCACCTCACGTTTTACGTCACGCACCTCACGTTTTACGTCACGCACCTCACGTTTTACGTCACGCACCTCACTTTTTACGCCACGCACCTCACGATTTACGTCACGCACCTCACGTTTTACGCCACGTGAACGTCAAATGTTTAACCTATTTTTTAGAGATACACTACAAGTTATTATTACCAATGTAATATAGTTAAGTAAAGTGTAAATAAAATTTTATGTGAGATGCTCCTTTGTAAAACCGGATTATCTAGCGCCACAGTTATGCAAATGGGTACCTAATTTGTGCAACTTATAAAATTATTGCATAAGACTTTTCACAGACGTGCTGTTACACGTGTCACCCCCTCTTGTAATAATGAACTCGCCCACGAGCGCAGCCATGTTGAATTTTGAAAACTTAAAAACAATACGAAATTATCAAAACCGCGAATGAAGTGATAACCTAGAAACACGTATTTTATTGAGAACGAGTATTTCTTAAAACATCGCGAAAAAGCCCCTTTTCACGTGAACATACCGTGATTATTAGACCCCCACTCACTTTTTTATCTTTCCATTTGTATATGTGGTAACGAAATAAAACAGAGAGTACAATTAACACAAGTCGTTCGATCCTAAACAATCGAGATGGAAAAAATTGAATTTCTTATAGGTAAAAGAGCTGTAAATAAAATATTGCGTTTACCTGTAAAAGATCTTTTAATTGAACAATGGAGTCAAGAAACTAGAATATCTTGTTACATCCTCTACATCGGTGATGAAGTTGCAGCGTTCGCCTTATTATCAAGATGTGATTTCGATCCATTAGGACAACATGATGTTCCCAGAATATTAAATTATATATATACATTTGGCAAACACAGAAGAAAAGGTTACGCATGCAAAATAGTTCAACATCTAATGAAAACAGGGAATCAGTTTACAACATTTTGCAGCAATCCGTGGTCAGAAGGAGTCTTTACAAAATGCAACTGTACCAATTACGGTGAAAATAATTATTCAATAATGTTTAGATATCCTTAATAAATCATATTAAAACAAAAAAAAGGTTTTTAATTTATGAGTAAAAAAGGTTGTTGAATGAAAATTAAACAAATACTCAAAGTGGATTGAAAAATGTTGATAAGAAATATTCTTTTTTATTTATAGAAAAATCCGTTAAATGTGATTGTACCATAAAATGGGAAAGCTAAATACCATTCAGGCCTAACACACTGAATGTGCTATGGAGTTAAGAAATATAGAATCCCCACCCATTTTTTTCATACTAATAAATATTAAGACTTTCTCCGGTGAAGTTAGTCAGGCAGTCATCATGCAGTTTACAGAAGAATCAAAAGTGAAAAATATCTATTTGGGTGAACAAAGGTTCTACCTGAATAAATCGAATACGAAATATGTCGCAGTGAGTCTGTCGCATGATTTAAATTTTGCTCCGTGTGTGAAAATATCTGCAAACAAAGGAAACTGTATCGTGTTTAGTGAAAAAGAGTGGAAGGAGTTTTTATCCTTCAAAGAAACTATTGAAGATTTTATAACAGCGGGAAAGGAGGAATCAATAGATGTTAGCCGGTTTTTGTTACAATTTGAAAATTTTGAAAGCATTACTGTTTTGAAAGTATTAACTGGACATGCTACTGTCTGGTTAGGATCAATTTCCCTTTCCGAGCTCTGGAGATGCTTACCCTTAATTACGCACAACATTGAAGTATTAAAAAGCCAGCAGTTTGTAGGTTCCTTAAAAATTTTACAAATGGCGGTTAAAAACAAGGAAGATATCATCAACACAGCTCTTACTACAATGGAGCCTATAAAACAAGCGCATCCGATTACATATAGTTTATTACTAGAACTTATATTCAAATACCCCGATGTTCTTAAAGAAAAGATATGAAGAAAGTAACTTTTAATGAAGATTACAATCACGTTCACATATGGGAATCATTAGATGTTGAAACAAGTGATTGGGAATCAAGATATCTTAATCAACTACGTTTTAAACGCCGAATAGAAGAAGCTGCTAAAATTATTAATCCCGTTTTAAATATAACTCATAGAAATAAAATGTATAATACTTTACAAAATAAAACATTTAAACAATAGAATTTTTGTCTATCCAAGACTGATTTTGTATAGAATCTTATGGAAAATACGAACAAATTTAGCAATTCAAGGGGCCTTTTTTTAATAACCTTCAAACTTACCGCTTTTTCCTTATAGTGGGGGTATATAAATACAAGTGTGTGTGTGCGAACCTACATTTTATTCAGTCGTGTGCACCTGCAATTTAAATCAACCAACCGACAACATGAGTAGTCAAGATAGTGGTTATAGTTCTTGTGAAATTGTTTTTGAAAGTGACTCGGCATCGTCATCATCGTCGCCGTCGCCAACACCTCCTTCACCTTATGCAGTGTCGCTTAATGATTGTGTTGAGGAAATCGACCAAGCTTTAATTTCATACGAGTATGCTGCTAAATTGGAGCGATACCATCTACTGGAAACGAACTTTCCCCTAAGAAGTTATGCACTTTTGTGCGGAATAAGTCCGACCAGAACCTTTACTCCTGCAATAACGCTAACACCTTTACTTCGACCCGGAAGAATTTCGTTTGGTACATTTGAGTGGACTACTTTTATTGAATTGCTGCGCCAGAGATATGATGACTTTTTTCACGAGAATCTACCGTCACCTCCTGACGAATACGATCCTGTAGTTTTCCCTTGTGGAGACTTTTGTAAAGTTACTCAATTAGTGTACGACGATACCAAGTTTCTACTTGCAAACAAACATGGAGTCGAGTTCTATCTGGACGAGTATGATGTTTCCGACATCCTTGAAGCAAATTGCAATTTGGTGAAGAACTACATTTCGTTGCTAGAAGACTTGAACTTTAATACATTCTACTGTAATTTAATAGCCTCTACACGAGCTTATTTTGCTGTTAATTTCAATAGTATTTGTGTCGACGACGACGATGACGCCACTAGTAGATTTAATACTTTAATTTTAATTTGTGCTGTTATGCCAAATTGTTTAGAAAAAAATGCTCTACAAGAGTACATGTATTACTATAAAGATGATGTAATTAATGATATATTAAATCATTGTTCAAATTAAAAAAATGTAATGTAAAATGTGTAAGTTTTTTGAAATAAAACACTTCTTTCTTATATTTTATTTTTTATTACCCAAGCAAACTACAAATAATACAGTAACCAAACATATATAACTAATACATAAAAACTATAAATAATTTATTAGGTACACATAGTTCAGTCTGAAAATCGCACTCGTTTATTTTCATGTAAATCATATCGAAACCAAGCACAATATTTCTGCATATTCAATAAATATTTCAAAATTATGGCAAGCTAATAATCAGTAATCACATCTTAATTTATTAAAATTTTGAAAAACTTTCCCCGTTAAACTCCACGGTAGAGCAAAAAAAAAGAAAAAATTAACTTTTATATCCCCACGGAAGGGTGTCATGTGACTGGGGAAGTAATTGACGCTTATCATCATAGGGGCTAAGTCCAATTTTGGTCTGACTTATGCTATATACATCATGCAAATAAGATCGAATAGTGTGTTGTGTAATATATTTTTTATTATTATTTTGCAAACAATTTAGGTAATCCTCGAATATGATTTTATTTTTTACGACATTGGACTTAACCCCCTTTGATTTTTTCACTACTTTGCCACCTTGCACTTTATAACTATACATTTTTGATCGTAATCCCACAAAATGTGTCATAATTTTACCATTAGCTTCATCCTTCATTAAACCGGGAATTTTTTTATTTACTAAAGGAATCTTATAGGCGTTATTTGAGGGGTAATCTGAAGTGTCAAATTTTTCTAAATGATCTTCAATAAGACTTTTGTAAACGTCATCGCAATTTAATTCGTAAATAAAACTATCGGTGTCAGTGTACATTAATTTTACATTTTCCACCCCCATAGTTGGTAACATGAAATTATAGTGAAAATCATACATACAGGTTTTAGAAATGTCCAGGATAGCCATGCCGATATACAGGGGTTTGTTGAAGAGTAGTTCAGCCTTCTTTAATTCGATAGCCATAAGTTTGTCGTCAAAAACTCTTCGATTATGGAATCGGGGGCTGGCTATCAAATTTTTTGCACCGTAACGACCCTCGTAAGAAGTAAGTAATTTCACTACCCTATGGAGTCTGATGTTTTCCATAGTCTTACCGAATACTGCATTATTAGCGAGTTTGAACTGGATTTTTTTAAAATTGCTTGTGGCTACAGTCCTTAAGCGAGTATTCAGCTCGATATAGGACTGCAGCCAAGCCGATTGTTTGAATTTTAGTACTTTGTGAATTTTCGTTAATTTTAAGCCCTGTTCGAGGGCTTGTTTTAAATTACGGTAATGCAGAGTGTATTGTTTTTTCGGGTAAAGGGTGGTCATTAATTTGGACAATTTGGAACCATCATCGGGAGGTTTACGGTGTTCTGGACAAAATGGGAAATCTTTGTGCTCATCATGTAAACTTTCGGGATACTCTAAATCAACTTGTAAAATATATCCGACGGGTGAATCGTCGGGAATCTGAGTAATGTCAATGTTTGTATTGGGCTCCCATTCAAACCCCCCATAGGGGAGGAACTGTGACATTGCCCACCCATATAAATTGTTTACGTCAAAGTACATAAGGTACTTGGACGGCTTAGAAGAATCAAATTCAGGCATGTATTTATTGTTGGCTTCGGAATATCGATTTGAACAAACAGATATTCCTCCACGTATTGATGCCTCAACAAACAACAACATGTCGACATCTTTTAAAATTTGTAATTTACATTTCGTGTACTTGAGCATGCAATCCCAAGTATATCCGGGCATAGTATAGTACCATGCCGGATCTAGCTGGTAAGTTTCCAGAGCAGTTGTTCGAAAGTTTTCCATAACGTCACAAAGAAGGAGAATGTCGGTTCGCATATACAAATCTGCATATTCGCCTAAATTTTGAATTTGGAAAGCTTGCCAAACGTTTTGCGCATGAGTGTAATCATCCGCGGAAATATGACAATCATTTAATTTGTTGTAAAAACTCTCAATTGCTGGAAGACTAGTGGTATCATTTAGCTTATTAATACTATCAATGTAATCGTATGGAAAAACACCTTTCCTCGTCAACAGTTTGAACGTTTCATTAGTCAAGTTACCAAATTCCCTTTTTAATGTGACCAACTCCTCTATTTTTAGTGTAGACACCAACTCATCGAGACTGGTACCCAAAAATCTAAAGGAGTCTATATAGCGAAATTTAATTTTAGTTTCTGGTTCATACTGCGTAAAAGAAATGTATTTTTCCATGTTCACAGGTAGTACACTCAAAGGTCCACGTTTAGCAAGATCTCTAATAATAAAATGACTGTCGTATCCGCTATGATTATGGAAAACTATGGGCACTACAAATAGTTTTTTGAAGTTCAGATTGCACGATTGATGTGCGAACCCTCTAAATAATCCCGTAAAATGATCGTGACCTTTAACGATGACGTCTTTTTCTTTAAACCTATTGTCGCAAATGTGACAGCAGACACCGTTTGCGACGATAGTAGGCATACAAATAGGAACAATATTTAATAATTTAGATTCAATAAATTTCGCGACTTCTAACATTTGATTCGCAAACCAGTCCATGCAATCTTCCCCTCTATAACTATTGTAGTATGAAATCTGATTATCGTAGCTGCATTTTAGTAGAAACCTGCACTAAATGTTTTATGATGTTGATACTTGGTAGTTGTATGGGATATCTTTTTATCACACTTTTCTAAAATTGACTCGAAATCGGCATAAACGACAAAAGGACATTTCTGCTTGTATACATGATTTTTAAATTCGACGTTATCATATGGGGGGAAAGAAATTTTACAATCATTGCTGTTTATGCATAAAATTTCGTGGTCCGCTAGTTTTTTTTCACTTTGAAAATAGTTTAAGCACCGATCACAAATAAATTTTTTAGGATGGCTTTTGCTAAGTTGACTTGAAACTAGTCTAGACATATTTTTAATCCAACAATAATGATATTTAATTGTGGTGGTAGTAGTGTCCTCATTGTTGACGGGAGGAGCCTCGTAGTCGTTTAATTTTGGAAAATATTCATCTTGAATTAAAAGTAAATTTACATGACGTGACAGTTTATTTTTAGTTAAACGTGCAGGTACCACTACGTAAAATGACTTTTTATTAGTTTGATTTAGTTCTAAAACGTAAACGTTTACAGAGATATCATTCAACTTTTCAAATTTTGAAATTTGTGTTAGTTTCATAGGCAATTCTAAACCGTCTGTATTCAAAACTGTACTATAATAAGGGTAATTATATGTAAATTGAGAGTTTTTTTTAGTGGGAAACAAAAAACTTGTTACGGCCCAGTAAAAACACGCCAGGACCGCATTTTGGACGTTTATGCATGCCTTTTTCGCTAATATTTCTTTTGGTAGTGGAATGAAGGATGAACCGTTCCCAATTTCAAATTTGTTAATAGCTACTTCTAATAAATTTATTTTTGATAACGCCCACCCACTGTCTTTTTCTTGAAATTCCGAAAGTTTATTTAAAATAAAATCTACAATGCTTTTATATTCTTGCGCTAAATCTGTCCCCAAATCAACAACGAAATTTGGGGATCCAAAGTATTTAATGTCAATTACTTCCCCGCCATCGCTATCATTTTTTAAAAAATCGCCGCAAAATGCGACATTTACTTTGAGCGACGGTGTATCATTTTTTAAAATTTGTAAAATTTTTGACTTGAATAAATTGTAAGCGGCCTGCAAAAAATCTTTTACCTCTTTATGTTTTAAATTTATAATAACCCCCGTTCTAATTCTACTGTTAAAAATCGCGTTGACGTCTTCCCATTTAACGCCCCCTTTAGTACCGCGCCCCTGTCTAATGCCCTCCCCTACTACATGGGAAGACGCTAATTTAATGATACACCGTAACCTTTTCAACTGCCCCATTTTGGTGTAAATTTTTCTTTTTTCCCCTACCGTGAAATTACATTTTTTTATAGCTAAATTACATTTCCTAAGGTGGGTGCTGATTAGTGATAACCATTTATTTTGATCAGAATATGTCGAAATATTATGCTTGGTTGTTTTAAGAAGGTCTTCGATTTTTTTAAACGTAAGTGCGAAATTCATGACTGAACTCACCTAATTTTTTTCTATTCTGAATAAGGTCCTCGGAGCACAGCTCTTGGATATCTCGTGCAGGCTAATAAAAACTAAACTGAAGCCCCCTTTGTTTAGATCGTCGATGTGGTTCTTGTAAATTTCGGTAGACCTTTTGGGCAGAAAGGTGACAACGTTCTCCTCCAATTCCACTAGGATGGATTCCCCTCCAAATTTGGATTTGGCGAGCTGAACACGATAAATTTTCTTTGGAACGTTGGGTTGCAGGTCCTTTAGCTTAATTATGGGCTTGTTTTCGGTATCTGTAGATGAGGTAAATTCGTTTAATTTTTCGAGAAAACTCATCTAAAATAATAATAAAAAATGGAATACTAGCATGAAAAAACCACCGAAAAAAACACTTACTTTAAAAGCTTAAAGATGTGGATGACAAAAAAAAGTCTTAGCCGGATTGAAGCTAACAGCAAAAAAATGTGTAGCACTGGTACAAATTACTGAAAAAATCAAAAATTTGTACTGTTAAAATTGCAAAAAAATTAACTTATTTAACACTTTGAAGTTTAGATTTTTGAAAATTTACTACAGCACTGGTACAAAAAAAGTTTTTAAAAAAATTAACATTAAATGTACTTACAATAACTCCGACTGGAAACTGTTCACTGGACACTAACTGGCAGCACAATGTAAAAAACAACTGGAAACAGCTCACTGAATTCTAACTGGTAGCAGCAGCAGCACTGTTGAAGAGACTTTTACGACTGAATTGTCGATTGATTCGGCTTCGGCTTTTATAGCACTCGAGAAAAACAACAACATTATCTGTGGGAAGATAACTAAATTCGTTTCGTGGAAATGTGGTTGTATTTTTCACCGTTATCAGCCTTATCTAATTTTTATCCAGGAAGCTACATCCTGTGCGAACGGATGTAGATATTTGTGCTAGAATTTGTTTTCTGTAAATGTGGTTTTATTTTTTCTCGTTATTAGGCTTATCTAATTTTTATCGGGAGGCTTCATCCGGTATAACCGTTAAAGTATGTTTTTAAATTTTTTTAGAAAATGTAGATTGCAGGGCCGTATTTAAAAAATTTTTAGTTCAAAAAAAGTTTAAAAAATCCGGAATTTTTTTAGTAATAGAATTTTGTGTGTTATTAAAATATTTATTTAACACTTTGAAGTTTAGATTTTGAAATTTACTTAACTTAAGTAAGCTCAATTTTCGGAGGAATATTATAACACTATTGACAAAAATGATATCTTTTTTATTAATAAAATGTAAAATATTATATAATAACCCCTCTAGATATAGATCACGTGACATAATTATCCAATCATGATCAAGCATTTTTTTTTTCATAAATTTGGCATCTACGCCACTCATAGATAATTCCTGTTTTTTCCGCGATTCAATTGGACCAATAACAAGGAAGTTAAGCGCTTTGTGCCCTTATGGCCACGCTCATTGCGCATGCTTTTTCTTTAAATTTGACATCTACATCGCTTATAGATAATGCCTGTTTTTTCCGCGATTCAATTGGACCAATAGCAGCAAAGTTAAGCGCTTTGTGCCCTTATGGCAACGTTCATTGCGCATGTTTTTTCTTTAAATTTGACATCTACGTCGCTTATAGATAATGCCTGTTTTTTCCGCGATTCAATTAGACCAATAACAAGGAAGTTAAGCACTAATGCCCTTATGACAACGTTCATTGCGCATGCTTTTTCTTTAAATTTGACATCTACACCACTCATAGATAATGCCTGTTTTTTCCGCGATTCAATTGGACCAATAACAACGAAGTTAAGCGCTTTGTGCCCTTATGGCAACCATCATTGCGCATGTTTTTCTTTAAATTTGACATCTACGTTACTTATAGATAATGTCTGTTTTTTCCTCGATTCAATTGGTCCAATAATTACGAAGTTAAGCACTAATGCCCATTCGGCAACGTTCATTGCGCATGCTTTTCTTTAAATTTGACATCTACGTCACTCATAGATAATGCCCGTTTTTTCCGCGATTCAATTGGACCAATAACAAGGAAGGTAAGCACTAATGCCCTTTCGGCAACGTTCATTGCGCATGTTTTTCTTTAAATTTGACATATACGTCACTTATAGATAATGCCTGTTTTTTCCGCGATTCAATTGGACCAATAACAGCGAAGTTAAGCGCTTTGTGCCCTTATGGCAACATGTGACAGATGACAGGTGACTTCTTCTTTTTTTTGGCTGAACTGCCAACACGTTCAAGACCAGTATTTCTAGTGACAGATGACAGGTTGGTTGAACTGCCAACACGTTCAAGACCAGTATTTCTAGTGACAGATGACAGGTTGGCTGAACTGCCAACACGTTCAAGACCAGTATTCTTGGACTAAAAATGGCCGCCGCTCTCCAACGCCATCTACTAACACTTTGTGGAACTTTAACATAATTGGACTAAACATGGCCGCCACCGCCGCCGCTCTCCAACGCCATCTAGTGACAGTTTGTGGAACTTTGGCACCACCAACGCCATCTAGTGACAGTTTCTGGAACTTTGGCACCACTGACGCCGTCTAGCGGCAGTTTTGACAACTTTGGCACTCCCAACGCCACCTAGCGGCAGTTTCTGGAACTTTTCCAGGTGACAGATGACAGATGACAGATGACGCGCGCATGCGCACCACGTGGGCGACACTAGCGCCACAAACGCCCCTGGTGGCAGAAACGGAAACTTTTCCAGAACGAACTTTGCTACACTACTCACTACAAATAAGTGTAAAACAAAAGGAATAAAAAACAAGAAATGAAAATTGACAGCCGAAGAACACCAGTATATACAAATATGGGAAGATTATTTTAGGGAATTACTAACTGAATCAAAAGCACAGCTGACGACAAAGAACTAAGAAAGGAAAATAATCAAGAGACAACAACCAATAATAGAAGCAGTAAGAAATAATAAATAATAGTCGAAATGGGCGAACCTTAGGGAAAGACAGAATACAAATAAAGCTAATAAAGTATGGAAGAAGCGCACTATATGACAGAATATACCATCTGGTTAAGAAAATATGGAACGAGGAAAGGATGCCCGAAGAATGAGAAGTAGACAAAATCGTCTCTAGGTTAAAAAAGCAGACCAACAATACTTCTTAAACTATAGAGTCATTAGACTGATAAATGTCGCATAGAAAATAATGTCGACAATAATCCAAAAAAGATCATTAAGAAGCACTAAAGATGTACAGGACAATATCAATGCGGATTTACTCAGCGTCGATCAACAATTGATGCAATACACACAGTCAAACAGATAATGAAGAAAGTCCATAAAAAAAGATTGGAAATAGGAATGCTCTTCATTGACTTTAAGCAAGCATTCTGTTCTATCAAAAGAAATAAATGATTGATATAGTTAAAAGAACAGATAATAGAAGCAATGTTAAGAAGGTTAATCAAAATGACTATGACTGATACGAGGATTAGTATACTGACACAGAAAGAAGTAACCGACGAATTCTTGATTAACAAAGTAACAAAGGAGTAAGGCTACAGCTACACTAGCACTAAAATATACAATGAGGAAAATACAAAAGTGTAGTTTAAAGTAAAGAGGTGATCAAATAATACTCTACGAGGATGATGTAGTGACCATAACGAATAGATAAAACATAATAGGAAATATGACTAATGAAATAATCACTGAGGGAGAAAAATGGGGCTAAAAATAAAAGAACGGATAATGAGGTTTGAAAAAGCATGCCAAAAAAAGAGGAAAATAAGTAAAAAGTAAGAATAAATCATCCACCTCAGGCAAAAAGCATCTAGAAAGTACCTGAGGCGTACCTTCAATGGGTTGTTAAGCCTTTTTGATTTTTAGGTATAAGATTAAATAAAGAAAAATGAAAATATGAGGACAAGATAAGAAAATGAATATTCTATACTTTTTATATCATTATTATAAATTATAATTCCTGAAAGAAGCTTTCTATTAAATTTCGAAATATGTAAAGGTCCTGGCACTACACCTTAGCATATGTGATAATATGTCTTATTTGCAGATAAAATTTAAAAGTATTAGGCAGGCAGATACATCTCTGAATTCCGAATATATTTTTAATCCCCAAGTGGACCGGCACGACACGGGGACACAGCTTTACGACTCTGTATTGTGTTTATAAAATACATTGCCTGGCTCTTACTAAAGACGTTAATATTTTACCGCTGTTGCTTTGTTCATTTCTTTCGCATGTAAACAGGGACAATGAGCCAGATTTATTTGATGCTACGAATTTTAAGTTCGCTTCAATGAGATTATGTTTTTTGTTTATTTTTCTTTCTTTTTGGAGTTAATTAGATACTTAGTTACAGAACCGGCTCTAAGATAGAGATTTAATACATATATATATATATATATATATATATATATATATACATATATATAAATACATATATATATATATATATATATATATATATATACATATGTATATTAACTTCCTTTTCTATTTTTTTTCGTACTTTGGACTGTAACCTCCAACAAAGGAAGTTATCCTTATCTAGGAAACAAATGTGCTTACTCTCTCTGATCATACCTATTTGGGTGTTGGACATGGGATAACTTCTTTATTTTTAATCTACCTATTTTTTCCATTTATTAATCTTGAAGTACCCCATCTTAATTGCTTTCATTTCACTGTGTTGCTTCTGCTTAGTATGTTAAAAATTAAAACTGTAGTTTGTTTCTTTGCTATTAAACTTAACTTAACTCTGACACGTAGAATGTTTTGCTTTGCTATAGAGCACTACAGGAGTTCAGATGGTGGTTATTCAGCAGGTAAAGTACTTCTGTGTGCTCGTGGAGGTTAAGTCGATCTTCGTGCTTATTAACAAACCTTTTAATCGTTTTTTAACCATTGAAATGCCAGTGCCAGTCTGTGCTAGGTAGATTTTAAGCAGTAGTTTTATACCAGAGTTATATTATACAGAAACATCCTAGAGTGTCTTCCCATGAGCCTTATGTATGGTATGAATTTTAGGTTGAGTTCCCCTTTTTTCATCTCAACATGTTTTTTCCATCTTAAAACATGTTCGTTCCATTTCAACTTAGTAGCTAATGTCATACCAAACTATTCCATAGGGAAATATTGATCCATTTGTAATCAGAGATGGAGGACTCTTCAGTTTTTGTTGGTAAACTTGATGTATACTGGTTTTGGTGCATTTAGTTTGCTCTTATATTATTTAGTCCGATCATATACGGAATCACTTGCTGCTTGTAGTTTTGTGGTTTTTCTTCTCATTTATTGTCGTTGCACTTAAATCATACTTAGTTCTGAAGGAATGTGTTAAATCAACTGACTTTTTTATTGCATTGTAATCATATTATTTTATATATTTTTCTGAAAAATAAATTTAGGAGTCGGTCCTGTATAACTAAACTGATGTTTAAGATTTTTCAAATCGTCGACAAAAAATAGAAAGAAAATTCTCATTGGGATTTAAAATTTCGATTACATAAATTTAAACAGTTGCGGCCACAATGTGATAATTAATTATGAGACGCAAGAACTCTGCAATCCGTTCTAAATTTTAGTTAGATGCGACACATTAAATTTTTTTGCGTCTACCAATCTATTCAATCCCGATTAGAGTTACAATGTGTAGAGTGACTTGGAATAATATGAAGCACCGATCTTATTCAAAATTAAATATAGTTAAACTCGAGGAGCTTTTATACTATATGCTAATTTCAAATTCATTTAAGAGGTTCAAATTAGTCTTGTTACCTGAAATAAACTAAAAAAAACCCCAGTTTATGATTATTTAAAACATCTGCTCAGGCGTTTACTCTTTGCAGTGGTGAATATTTATCGATGATTTAGAGTTTGTGATAACAAGATTATTTGAAATAATTAAAAATAGTCTCCGCGAAGAGAAAAATAGGATAAAATTATTATTATTATAGATGATGCTTTAAGGGTTGATTATTTTTTTACACTTTTTACTTTTATTTCTTCTTCTGCATCGTCCTTTCATCTGTTCTTCGGTATGTGTCTGTTTTTTTAAATACTCTGTGCTAATCTATTAATCATATTTTTTTGCTTTTTTACTGTTTTGTTTTGCTTTGTTTTACTATATATCTCACTATTTTTTCTTTATTAAGTTTTTCATTTCTGCATTCATTTTTTCTATTTTTTTACCCTCTTTGATTATGTTTGGCATGAGTTTACTTCTTATTCTTATCGTTTCTGGGATTATTTCATATATTGTTTCTATTCTATTCAATTGCGGTTTTAATAACTACTTACTTATTATGTAGACTGATTTTTATTAAAAAAAAGTTTGTTGATTTCACAAATATCTCCACAAGCATGATTAAAGATAATTAAAGATAATTAAAAATATTACCCGAATATCATACTTTGGTTGCAATTGAACTTAGATTTAGTTTATTAATTGACCTAACTAATTTTGTATAGGATTTGGAATAGGTACAATTAGCGCACTGTATACAGTATGGGCCAAATGAAAGGAATAAAATCATTATTTCTTAAATCGGCGATTTTAGGGGAAAATCCTGAAAACCGTCGATTTATATTTTTACATGGGCGCTGCGTCAGATCTTCTTTTTATTTTTGACGTCATCAATAAAAATTTTAAATAGAAAAGTGTGTCTTGCAATACATGAATTGAAAGCTCTTTTAAATATTTATTCATCAATATCAATTATGTGTGTGCCACCGCACTATCCCTTGGTGAGAAGCTACTTGGACAACGTCATCCCAAATCGGTGGATAGGTCGAAGAGGAGCAATTGAGTGGCCACCGAAGTCACCTGATTTAACTCCTCTCGATTAACTATTAATGAACTCAAAGAACGAATACGTCTTCCGCACTGTATTTTAGCTGACGGTAAACAATTTGAGCGCTTGCTTTAAATTTAGTTGTACTTAATTACAATATTTATTGTAACATTAAAAATGTAACAAACATACTTACAAAAATTAATTACATAGACATATTGATAGGAGTTATAGATATTTAAAAGACCTTTCAACTGATGTATTGTAAGAACCACTTTTCTATTTAAAATTTTTATTGATAACGTCATCACGGTCACAAAGATGACGTTAAAAATAAAAATGTGATCAGGCGAAGAGCCCATTTAAAAATAAAAATCGACGGGTTTCAGGAGTTTCTGCTAAAATTGTCGATTTACGAAATAATGAATTTAGTCCTTTCACATGAACCATACTGTACACTTACTCCAAATTGAACCACTACTAATACTTATTTTCATTTAATTAGGGGAATGTAACATTTTTGTTATAAAAATAATTTTAATCCATATACTTCCTTTATGATAATTAGAGCAGATAATGTTAAGTGGCATTTTTAATGAGAGAGCAAAATAACAACGAAAGGTCTCTGGCAACGTAATAGGTCAACTCGATCCCGTAGCCGATTTTCCGCTGCTTTGCCGCCTGTGCCGTCTTCATAGAGCCCCAGAGGACAAAGTATAATGTCTTCTGAATGTTAATCATCAGCCGGTCGTCTGGTAATTTCTTCTTCGTAGCCCCGAGCTCAAATGTCGTGGATGGTAATGAGCCTTCATTATGTTGTATACGGAACTGACCAAGAATACCGTTTCTACATACAAATGAAGAGTCGAAGAAATTGTCGCCAGGCCGTCGTTAAAATGTAAATGATCGAGGGTTATGCGATGACTTCTAATTTTGGACTACCTGCGAGGGATCTGATGTATCGTCACTTCTTTGAATGTTAATGATTAAAGTACTAAAAAAAATCTTCGAGTAGTGCTTTACCGATTCCATATTGTATATTTCGAGATTTACTTCGGGAACATCTTAATTCTGCATGCTTAGCAGTAACATTTCTTAATTCTTGCGTTTTTTTTTTTAGAAATTCCACAAAAACAATAAAAAATGTATATTTTGCAAACGCCGAATTAACCAATCCAAATTGTTTTGTGCTAATACAGGCACAAAATCAACATTTCAAAGATTTAAAGCTTATTACCAAAAGGATAACAAAACTTAGCAATTGATGACAAATATGATATTTTATAATAAACAAAAGTAGACAAGTATATAAAAATAAACAAATTTAAGAAAATAAGTATGTGGTAAAGACAACCAAATTTCTTGAAGTGTTAAAACAAATTTAGTAGTTTATAATATAATCAATAAATATACTTAAGGTGCCGTTACTATGATAAGAGAAAGAATCAGGAGAGACCAAGGAAATCCAAATCGAAATGTTATATAAAAATACCAAAATATCATCCATGTAAAAAAAAAGAGTGGCGAGGGTAGTAGTAAGAAGTTACTTTTTACCTAGACTGTACTGGACATCTTAGAGATGTACTTTTTAGACCCTAAGTATATATGAAAATATTATATTAAAAGAAGATTTTAAAAATATCTTTTGTTAAACAAATTAAGGTATACTGTAGAATATTGTGGAATCAAATATATACAGAGTGAGCAATAAAAATTTTTTACATTGTTTACTAAAACTGAGAGAATTTTATAAGATTTCAATAGACTCATAGATGGCACCACATATCCTATATTCATTAATAAAACTGAACTGTAAATTTCTACATAAACTGTAATATTCCTTTCTTAAGAGAAAATGGTTAATTTAACCATTTAATTGTAAATTTAAAATGTACATTTTTAAAATAAACTATGGCCTTTGTTATACAGTTTTATTTTTTTTATTTTTAACGTTATTATGAACTTTTAGAGAAAAACTTGAAATAAATCAATTTTTATTTTTTATTTTTAAGTTATGGTATAAAAATAGTACCTCCTCCTTTCACCCCCTCTGAATTATGACAATCCCCCTGAAAATTTTTCAGAAAACGGGTTGTGTGATACCTATTTTGAAAGGGATTTTAATTCTCTGTTCAGCAATATACAGGCTTTAAATTTGGTGCATAAATAACTGAGAAAATTGATTTTAAAAAAGTAAAATTTTGATCATAAGCTTACCTAGAATGAAGCATAGAAATGTATTTTCTAATTTAATTTACAATTATATTAAATGTTTAAAGTGACATCCATTTACTTCTTGGCAACAAGCAATGCGATTTTGGAATTCTCCTGGAACATATTATATAACCTCATGGCTTAATTTTCTCAGTTACAGATGCACCAAATTTAAAAATCTATATATATTGCTCAATAGAGAATTAAAATCCCTTTCAAAATAGTTATCACACAATCCCTTTTCTCATAAAAATTTTTCAGGCGGATGTGATAATTCAGAGGGGGTGAAAGAGAGCATGTAATATTTTTATGCCGCAACTTGTAAAATTAAGAATAAAAATCGACCTGTCTCAGGTTTTCCCCCAAAAGTTTATAATAACGTTAAAAATGAATTTATTCCATATACAAGTATATGACCGCATTGTATATTATTTATTTCAGTGTAATATAAGGATTTTTAAACATCCTATAGATTTTATTAAACTCAATAACAATCTTATGTACTTTTTTTGTGTTTTTCTATTCTCAACAACTAAGTGAATATTTAAACTATAAAATTACCAATAAAGAGTAAACGGAGGTCGTTCAGTAATATATATTATGTTACAAGGAGTACAAGTCTAACATTATTCCACATCGAAAGCGTCGTAAGGATGTTCGTATGTAGAACTTAATATTAAAGATATTTAGTCAACGTCTCAAAGGTGTTTCGGCAGTTTAATGCCTTTAGAGACAGACGTAAATAGATCTCTTCAAGACATCTGAAATATCTAAACATGACAATTTTAAGCTGTTTATAAGATGTCTGGGTACATTCCAACGTCCATTTTCATATTTTATTTTTTATTCAGTTTGGCTGTTATTTTAAAAAATATATAAAAATCTGAAAAATACATTATTTTATTTTACGAAGTCAAGGTATTACAAAAATCTAACAAGATTAAAAAAATGTTACTCATTGTTATCACTTTATGTTTACAAACTATTTCTGTTGAGTAATTTTTATTTCGTGGCCCAAGATGGGATATTTTCTACTTATAAGGCAATATACATAATGGGTATGACATAAATATTCATATCCCTGCAAATTTATTAAATAATGTTGTATGTTACATGTAGACAGGCGCCACATTAGATTATAGTTTAGCGGTTTCGACGAAGAGATAAATTATAAATGGGAGTTACTTCTTCAGACTTGCGAAAGAAAAACATACGTGCATTTGTTCTTCCTTTTGTTTTGGGTGGTTACAGGAATCCAATTTAAATAAGTGATACTACCAAACATCATATTCTATATAAAAAGACATATTTATATGGAAAAACTAAATACTAGAATAAGAGCAATAAATTAAAAAAAATAAAAATAAAAATAAGAACTCCAAAAGAGAAAAACCACATATAATAACATTAAAATAGAACAAATGTACTAGAAAGATATGTGTGATTCTGTCGAATATCAGATTTGTCATTTGGTTAGGCAATGTTAGAGCATAGGATTTAAATGTTAATTATACAGAGTGATTCATATAAGAACCGACATAGAGCTGGGAACCTGAAAAATGGTGATTTAACGCAACTTACATCTATATTAAGTTGCACCCCTGAGAAGTTAAAAGACTTTGGGGTTATTACTTTATGGAGAATTTAATTCTAAAACTCATTATTTTTAAGTTTAGTTTCACTAAAAACATATAATTTTCATTTAGCTATTATATATTATATAGGAAAATATCCAACCAGGATAAATTAGGTAATTGTGCCCTATTCGGTTAATTTATCTTTCGAAAATATTTCAAATTTTGAGTCGCACCAGCAGAATAATAAGGTGAAGTACTGTCTTGGTAGTGCTAAATTTCAGTTTCAATCTATTATTATGATTCGTACGTAAAATAAATAATTGTTTCCTTTTAAAACCGGATGCGTCTTCCAGTATCATAAAGTTTTAATTCATAGTCGTGGTGAGGTGTACATTTAACTGAACTTTATCAGGGTTACTAATTTATTGGCTTTCAGCATGCCTTTTACTTATCTTTAACTATTTTTATTTAGGGCCAGTTTTGGACTACTATTTGAATGACAATGGGCAATAAAAATAAAAATTGACCTCTTCAACTATTTTTTCAAAATATTCTTAGATTAAAAAATACTAAACGTATGCAAACTTTTACGTAGGAATATATTTGTTACGAGAGAGTAGTCCTAGTTCTCGAGGTCCAATTTTTTTTAAAAAGTACTGAAATATTTTTTCTGGGTAATATTTTCGTTGTCTGTTCTTTAAGAGTTAAATATATTCTATTGGGGATTACGTAAAATATTTATTAAGATCATATTGTAACAGAAAGGGATTTGAATATTTAGACAAATATACAAATACTTTTTCAGCATTCCCGATATTTTTATCATTAACACAGTAAGATAAAATTAGTTTAAAAGTTAAACAACGTATAAATCAGACTAAATAAACCGACAGAAGAGGTCTCTTATCGCTACTGAGATAAGAAACTGACTTCTAAAGGTATTTATTAGACGATATTTTGAACACCTGCATTTCATTTGATGTTAAGTAGGTATTTGTAATCTACTCTGACTACTTTATTATTAAAGAATATTAAAGTATTTTTTCTCGTGAGGTTCTATCATGAATATTTTTCAAAAGCAAACGAAAGCTGATAAAGGTACTAGCTTTGTGTAGCGACCGTGATGTTATTTTTTTCTATTAACCAAATAGTATTTTTATATATAAAAAAATTAGAATCTTCAACAGTCTTCATTTGAAGATCCAGTCTACATATAAACCAAGAGTGTCATAACAATTTTTTTTTATATGACAGTTAGGTATGCTAGAGTTATTGTTTTATTGTAATAATAATAATAAACAACCTTAAAGCATTGATGTCAAGAATATCATGCCACGTCCAAGCAAAATTCCTATCAGATCCTTTAGATCAAAATAACTTCTCATAATTCTTGTTTCTCGGTTACATACAGGCCCCTCCCATGCATAATTGATTTCTTCGCTAAATAAAATTATAATCTGATGTGACACAGCGCTATGTCTGCCTACACAAAACGGAGTAAATTAATATTAAATAAATACCTACATTGTAATATTTAATTAAAGGACTGAGACGTTTACTATGAACAACAATAAGCCGTTTTAAAGGTTATGATTAAATTATATAGCAAGAGTGAAATAATTATTGCTTTATTGTTAATATTTTAAGATACTTATTTTTTATCAAAACAACGTGAATTTTAATTCCATGGTACAGACCAATACATCTCATTTATTTAATGTCTTGCGGACATATCTAAGGCTTCTTAAAAATGTATTTAAAAAATTCTACCCTGTCTACTTCCCTGCTTCACTAATAGTTAGAATCCGAAAACAATCAGAATTTTTTTTTATTGATCACAATATAAGAGAATCTAAGTGATATCTGCACTTTCTTAAATCAAGGCTAAAGAATACACCGCAAAAGATAAAGTAAGATCATTTTTCAGGTAGGAAGTTAAAAAAATAATGCATGGTTTCAATTCTTAGATATTTTCATGATAAAGTGCTCTCATTTCGTGGGTACTAAAAATTTATGGAAATATTATGCGCTATATATAACACCTGCTTTATCGGTTGAATTACCGAATTATGCTATCTAGGAGCTTGCGATCCTCAATTTTAAGGCAAAAAGGAACGGTAATTTGTCAATGAGAAAGAACACTTTTTAGTTTTCTATTTCATATAATATATTAACATTTCTACATTTTTTCTTCATTGTTATTTTTTTAGTTTCTACATAAAATATATTGCAGTCTCATACATCTTTGACGAGAAAAATCAGGACCTACATTAGGCTACCTAATGTAAGAAATATGATTCTAAAAGTAATTTATTTTGACCTGCTATTTACGCACCATTATTGATAGCCAAGAGTCAATATTTCAAAGTGTTTTGTAGATCGTAAAGGTTATTAAGTGAGCTTCTCAATATATTCGTGTATTCATTAATTATGTTTTGAGTTCATACATCGACATAAATATATAAACAACTTTGACTAATGCGTTTTAGTATTATTGGAGTATGTGGGACTATTCAAACGATCGATCTTTGGTCTGGCGATCGCTTAGGGGAAGTCCAATCACAAGATTTTTATTTGTCTCTTTCAGTCTAGACTATTTGAATATGTTTATTTTCAAACTGAACACCGTAATCAAAGAATACTGTAAGGAAATATTTCAATAGGATATAAGACTAAAACGTAATGAATAGCTTAATTTCAAAGTAACCCTTAGAGAATTGGGTGGGAGAATTTATAAAGACATAATTGTTAAGAGTGTTTGCTCCACGATTAAATAATTTTCTAAAAATCAAGCGTAAACAAACTACTCATAATTCTTCCTTCTCGATTCTGTTTTGACACCTTCCATGCATAATTAATTTCTCAATAAATAAAATGATAATCCAATTTGACATAACGTGGCGCCTGCTCACATAAAACAATCTCAGGTGCCATTACTCACTGACGTTTCTTTAAACAATACTTATTGTCCTGTACTTATAAGACAAATCCAGTCAACAGCTAACAAACTCAATGATAAATGGCAATTGAATGTTGCGATATTTTATTAATCTAGTAGGTTGGTATTTGAGCGCGAATAGTTCATGCGGTATTAGAAAAAGTAGAAGATGGCTTCAGAATTATCTTCCTCATCAAAATTATTGAAATTATATCTAGAAATAATTAGATCACAAAGTATACACACCTTTAATATTTATTATAATGACCTTTGCAGTATCTGAATTTTTTTTTATTAGCCCTCGAGTAATGGTCTGATTCAGCGAGACTCACGAGTATTATTATAATTAACAATTACAAATTGAAACATTGAAACATTCACACACACACTTACACCCATTCCCGTGCCGGGATTCGAACGCGGGACCCCGGGGACAGAATGTCAGTTCGCCGATCATTCGACCACCGGGGTCGGCTAGTATTTGAAATAAATAATTAAAAATGTTAACGCACATTTCATAGAACAGATTTATTTTAAACGTTTCCTAAGTGATGTTTTTTTTTCAGATACACATGTTTCTCTCTAAACTTTAAACAATGAGTTAAAGGGTAAAGAAATTGTTTGGTTTATCAAGCCATCTTTAAATGTGCTGTTGGAAGAGCTGGGCTTAAAAATGATGGTAACAAACGAGCTTTATTTGCACGAGATCCTATTGTTTCACAAACAGCATATTTTTTACATAAATATGTGAAAAATCGAGATAATTTATATGCACAGGAATTATTATTTTTTTAGGCGACATTTATTTGCGAGTAAACAAATTAATCTCTTGGATTACTCCTTTCAAAGTGACGAAATATACGAATTGCGGTAAAAGCTTTGTATTCCGAATACCACCCTACCATTGTGATTGTAATGCTATTGAATTAAATTAGGTACATAATAAGTCACATAATTGTCAGAAATGGATACCGTCATGAAAAAGTTATAAGTATGTGGAATTAAGCATTAGTAAAATGTTCTAGTCAAATTTAGGCAAAATATGTTTGAATCACTGATAATAAAATGTTTTGTTCGTGAGATATTATATTGTACAATAAGTGGGAAAAGTGAGACTTTCCTCGCGAGTTTGTGTAGGACAAGGACAAACGAATTAATAAATTATATATTTTTACATAAAAATGAGTTAAAATTAATAAATGGTGTTAGTGGTATCATTATTTAAACGATTTAAATATAAAATTTACCTGTAGTAACCAGCATACATTTTTTTATAGATATTATTTCTTGAACACTAAATGACCTCATAAGAAATAAAAACATGTATCTACTGGAGTAGCCTCTTCGTATGTTTAGATTCAATTGAATCGATGATTAAACATTTTAACCTACTTCGTATGAATACCATTACTCACATATTAGTAAACATGTAAAAATCCAACTGGAGATAAGGTTATTGGCGTACGAGAATAAATGTGTACAGTTTTTTATTTTAAATTCGTCTATTATTGTGCAAATTGTCGATGAGGTGGAAAAGAATCAAGGTAGGGCAAGAAATGCTAGCTTATTAGAACTCCACTTTTCCAAGTTAACAAGTAAGTCAGTGAAAAGATGAGTTAAGTTGAGTTTTAGGTAATCAGCTTATGACTTATGTAAAAAAGTAAGATTTTTCCATATTTACGTGGTAATATGGGTAGTGTTATACCTAATGATATAAACCAGATCATATGTTTAGATTTGATGGTTCCTTTTCTACGATCTCGAGGCGGTGTTACACAATTATTGGTATGTATTGATACTTTCAGTAAATATACTGCTTTGTATGCTTTAAAAAGAGCCACTTCAGTTTCAATTATAAATTGTTTGTTGACAAAAAAATTTAATGATATGGAGAAAGCGAGGGCTGAATTGACAGAAAACAGAACTCAATTCACCAGTGAATCATGGTTTAGAGCACTAACTGACAATGGTATCGAAGTAAGGCATACTTCTGTATTTTTTCCTCAAGAGAACCCAACTGAACGGCAAAATAAAAAGAACAGGAGATTAATTTGCGCATTATGTTGCAAACGATATACAAAATGAGCTACTATTTTGCCATTATTCAAGAATGGCTAAATAGAGCTATTCATACGGGCACGGGTTTTTCGTCAGAATGGGTTCATTTTGGAAAAAGATGGAGCAACCCATTAATATCTAAAATACAATATCCAAACGAAACTGAAGTCTTACGCAATCACAAAAAGATTATAATGATTGCCCATCAACAATTAAAGACTAAGGCAGAGAAAAGACGACTACGTCATGGTAAGTTACATAGAGTAACTAATTTTATAATAGGTGACAAAGTTCTGATAAGAGACCACCCGCAGTCTTAGAAAAGAATTGCGACAGATCAAGAAGTTTTTTTTTTTATTAAAGGGACCTGGTACTATCGTCTGTATAAAGGGTAGAAATTCTTATGAAATTATCGATGACAAAACTGGCTTCTCTATGAGAGTACAGAATATATAGAATACAAAGCCATACGAGTATATTCAATCCATTGAAAGTTGTATCAATTAGATTTGTTTATTAAGAAACTATTTGATTATATTGCATTTAAAATTTATTTAGATATTTTACTTGTTATTAGTTTAGTATTGTTGTCTTTTTATTTTAAATGTTACTATGTTGTAATGAAGAGGTTTTGTGAAATTTAAGAGAGGGGTAATGTAGTCTAGCTGTATTCTAAGGCCCAGGCCTTGTAGCTAGTTACCCAATAACTAGGAAAATGAAAATGAAAAGGGATATTGAATTTAGAAGGATTTGAAAGAGATGTAGGTTTGTTTTAGGAACTGTAATATGGCTTTTGGCAGATAAAAAAACAACTGAAAGTTGTCAAGTCAATTTTTTTTATAATCTAACACTTTTTACCCAGAAACCCAGCCGGCTTTTCACAAGCTGTGCAAGACATGCCCACCAATTCTTCATAGATAACCTCCTGGAAAAAAAAGAGAAAAAAATTACAATATTAGATTATTAACAAAACCATGAAAAAAGTGCACCAAAATAAAACTCATAATTAACACCATAAATCACTTTTAAATTAAACTTAGCAGAAAACTAATTTCGGCTGCAGAGCCATCATCAGGTCAATAGGAAGATGATCTTATTTAACGAATGTGTAACATTATGAAAATTAATAAAAGTAAAAAATGAAATCGTAAAAAATGACATGATACAAAAGTTAATTATTAAGTTTTCAAATTAAATAAATGGAAAATAGACAAATTTTAAGCTCACAAGCGAAAATTTAAAATATTTGATATATTGATTTTGAGTATTATTTTGATGAATCTACTATACCAGATTAGAAAGCTATATTAACTTTCTTCTTCAATGGAAAAAGTATTACCAATATTCCACGTTATACCGTTTCTACTAAAACTATAAATGGCAATTGAATGTTGCTATATTTTATAAGTCTAATGCATCGGCCTATTTGTGTAATAATGCAATAGGAGACCGCCGTTCCTCGTTGTAATCTTGCTGACAACCTACGCTAAGCTCTTTATGGAGTTAAAATCCTATTACGCCAATCATATTGAAATTAAAATTTAAACCGACTACATTCATACAGCAGGGCTGTTGTTGACATGTGAATCTTTGAAGGAATATTTAGTAATTTGACTATCAAGGGCCTACAATTTGAGTACATAAAGTAATCAATAATTTACATAAAAAATTACACCACTTATAAAAAAACATGGAGAAAATATGGAAGCTGCTGTGGAAAATAAAAACGAGTAATTTTATTTTTAATTATTCTAAAGTATTTTTTTGGGGTTACCTAAACTAATTTAAAATAAACAGATATTCATAATTAACGAGAATTTTATAAAGTAGTAAATAAACGACATCCAACGCTTACTAAATAGTTATGTCAAAAAAATAACAATGGGCCTAGAAATGTGAAAGCCACGTCAAATTATCTCTGACAGTTGACAGACAGCCAAACGGAACTACGTCCCATCACAGCTCCATTCCAATGGAACCAATATTAAAATTACGAAGTAATCCTTTCACAGTGGGTGCAACCTGAGAAAAATAAAGACATTAAGAGATACAATAAAATCACATACACACATATACTTTGACGCACCTTTGAAACTGTCGCTACGTAAAAATATGGTCATTATCCCTGAACCCGTCCTCTAATATGTTCATTTGACAGAAGATGTATGGCTAGAATTATGAATTACGATCTTCCTCTCCCACATGTTCAATTACAGGCTTTTACGGCTCCGGTAGACTTATTAAAGAAGGCCGAAAGGTTTTTTTAATATGAAAATAAAGAGTCGTGTGTGAGGCGTAGGTATATCTTATTTTTCATTCACAGGATGTCAATTAATAGGCAACACTGCGAGATTAACTATTTATTTGTAAAAAAAAATTATGTCAATGGGTCATGATTTATAGAATTACCAATCAATTTTAATGAATAGAGAGGATTTTAAATATTGAATGAATAAAATAATGTCACAAATCTAAATAATTTTTAATTAGATTTAAAAAGATATATATTATAATAAAAATAATATCAATGATCTATTTAATTTAATTACGTTGTCGTTGCACTCAGCTGCTATAGCTTCTATTTGAATTCTAAATCTTTTTGTTTGCATCTATTCCAAAATTAAAGTAGCAGCCCTTGTACATATTAATAAATACAAATTTGGATTCAAGTTACAAATACTCTGATCAAATTTAGGTATCTTAATGATTTCAATTCAATAAATTTTGAATGTAGGCTGACGATTTGAAAACATAAATAATTTATCAATAAGGTTGACGAGAGCATTATCTTAAAAGGTGATATCGAACATCCTGAATAATATTGTCAGGCAAATAGACTACGTTCTTCAAACAAAAAGTTGTTATCACATTACAGGTACATATAATATAATAATACATCAATATAGCAGAGCCACTTTGAATTTTTTTAGTTTTAAGTACATGATAATAAATATTACCAATTTGCACCAATATAAAAAATGTAGATATCTAGTTAAAAAGTAGGTACCGTCTTATTTAAGTAAAAACATTATAAATTTTCAGCTGTCTTCTTCACTGAAAAAATTAATTGCACTGCAATTCTATCATAACTTTAGGCTGAGTTTTATATCAAAATTCAAATGTTTTTATTGTGCTTATAAACATTAATATTTATTTATTATTCCTTTAATATATTTTTGGTTTTTACCTTTTTAAATAAAAAACCGATGTTTAATTTAACATAACACCTAATTTTACTATAAAAGTAAAAATGAAATTTTCATTATGTATGAACGATCGTAAAATGAGCTCAAAAAATCATCGTCTATTACTAACTCAAATATTTAAAAAATCTGAGATTATTATCATGTAAAGAAACTTATGTGATATATTCTTCTTTCAAATCCATTCAAGGCCAATTACTATCTCCTGTCTTCTACAGCAACCTTTATATTCTTACTATTATGGATGTTTTCTTAGTCTCGAGAATTTTCTAATTACAACTCAAAGATTGTATATACAAATAATTATTGTAACCTAAAAATCTTTCAAATAAATGCAAACTTTCAGTAAGAATTTTTAATTAGTTATTATAACAATTTCTTATTGCTTAATTTTATTTTTGTGTAGGTATGTTAGTTATATTTTATTCAAGAATAAACGCATCTTACAAACATAAGTTAAATTATTTTACAAGTTGTTATTTTACAGGTTGCTATAAAAGTGCATTTTTAACATTCACGGCTTGTTGGATATTTTACATTTTCCATTTTCCATTTTTCCACTTTTGCAATAAAATATAACTAGATTATTAGAAATCGATTTTTATTTATGAATAATTATCGAAAATCGTAATAAAAAACTATAAAAATTTTGATGAAATATGAAAATACCTTAAAGTAAGTGTAAATCTAGTGGCTAAAGGGTCTCTCTTTTTATGTGGAACGTTGAGGGATCTAAGTAGATATTTTTTAAATTTTGTGTTTTGCTGCAGGAGTGAATTAAATCTACGAGATACCATTGTTCAAGTCAAGGAGAATCCAAGCTGATATTTTCCATTTTTATCGTTAAAGTGTTCCGAGGAAATCACATACTATTATTTCATTGCTATAGTAAGTCCAAATCCATCTGCCTTTATTACAGTTTAATTTAACCTCTTAGTCTTAGTTTAAGAAAGTACTTTAACTTTAAAATATTAAATGCAGATGTTATATGATTTTTTTAAATTTAAACTACCCAAGTCTTTTTTTTTAATTTATGAATTTTGCAGAACTTTCTTTTGAAAACCAAATTTCTTTGTAAGATCGCTACTCTACATCACTAGAGCCGAAAAGGAAATGCTAGATACATTTTTCTAATTACAAGCCTGTAAATCAAGGGAAGGTTATTTTTTGTAGCAGAAAATAAGAAAGTGGTGTTTGGTTTGAGTTTAGCACGATTACGTAGTTCACTCGCTTCGCGATTGGAGCCTTTGCCCATTTCAGGTAAAAATCTTCGCGTTTAAAGCTGTGAGAAATTTTTACTTGAATAGTCTTCGCTATTGGCGCCTTCTTTGCCTGACGTACATAGCAAAGACTCTTCAGGTAAAATTTTATCGCACCCCCTAACGCGAAGGTTTTTACCTGAAAAGGGTAGAGGCCCTAATTGCGAAGGCTCCAATACCGAAGACACCGATATACCATATACCACATATTGAACATAAGAAATTAGCCATAATTTTTTTCACTTATTAGTTTACAACTTTAGTATTTAATTTGAAAAGCCTTACCTTTTTGGTATAAAAAAGCTATACTTTCTTGATCTTGAATATTTATCTATTTCATGTAAATATTAAAATTAAAAAGAATTAAATGAAACATATATTTGTTTAATTTATCGAAATGTATGCAACTTAATATATCATGAGTTTACATCATTTAGTAAATACATAGGATTTAACGTGTTTTAGCTAAATATTTCATGGAATATTAAGAGAAATAGAAATAAAAATTTGACATTTGTAAAAAAATTGTTTTTGTTTGATTTTTATTGAAATTATAATTTTACAAAAAATACTAAGACTAAATAACATCAAAGTTTTGTTTAAATAAAAAACAAAATAACTAATTTCTAACATATTTGTCAGTCGTTAAAGTGCGTTTCCAGTAGACATGAAATTCGATAATTATTTCAATAATAATAAGTATTTTAACTAATAATATACAGATTCAAAGAGCATTTGAAACTCTTTAGGAAGAAATTCTACTGAGTAAAGAAATACAAATAATAATATATGCCCAGATAATCGAAAGAGAGCCCATTAATGCGTCTTCTCACTTACCCCTACTCTCTTGACTGGAATGTTTCCACCTACGATATGCCCACTTCAATATATTAGAGGGGAAATTGTAATGCATTCTCGCTTCTTCATAACGCTTTTTCTTACGTTTCTTACGTTTCTTACTTTTCTTACGTATATGATATAATATTTGCTTTGAATCAGTATAATTCAAATACACCCATTAAGGTTAAATCAAATCTATTTTTTTTTAGTTCTAGCCAATCTGTTGTTACGAATAGTAATAATAAGCATATATGCGGTCTGATAACATATCTTGAATAGATTTTTGTTCAGTAACAAATTATCTCTAAATACAGTTTAGAGGGAGTTACGTTTTTAGATGTTTGCAAAGTTACACATGTGTAACAAAAAATAGCTTTACAATGGATTTATTAACAAAAATGTATAATATTTTTCCAACTTCGACACCCTATAGCTCAGAAAAACCTACCTTAGATCTATTGTTGTTAAGTATATAAGATATTATTTTTGCCTTCTAAACGTACAGTTATAATTTGACCATTAGTTATTGTGACTCACCCTGTTTGTGATTAATTATATTTCTGCCAATTAATATAAAAAATCCAATAAATCCTTTAGAAGCAAAATAAAAAATTAATATTTGATTGAATTCATAAATGATGCTTTTGCTATTTAGAAGTAAGGTTAAGAATATTTATGTATTTATTTTGTTGGAAAAAGATTATATGTATTAGATTTAATTGATTTCTAATTTTTATAAATGACTTTCGATGAGAGAAAAACTTGAAAGTGAAAGGGCCCCATTTAAATATAATGTCTTTCATTTTTGATTAATTAAATATTATTATTAAAATAAATTTATGTATTTAATAAATATTAAACGATCATTTTAATTTTGCTTCATTATTGGGTTATTATCTTTATATAAAAGATGAATAATAAAAATAAAAAAGAATAAAACATTATTTCTTTTTAGAGTTGTAATACAGTGTGACGTGATTCACTTATGAATTATATTATACCTGTTTCAAAAAATTGAAAGCATAAAAATGAAAGAGAGCATTTTATAAATAAATAAACATCAGTAGATATAATCTATATCACATTTACATTTCCATAAATATTTAGCGTCGCATGAGAATATCCAAAAATTGAAACCCATGCATTATTTTTTTATCGCTTCGCCTGACAAATGACTTCACTCTATCTTTTGTGCTTTATTTCTATACCTACAGTTGAGTGAAAGGGAAATGGCACTTGGTCGAGCTTTTGTTATGGAAATTGAAAAAAAAGACATTTATTTTTGTGTTGGTTGTTACGAAGTTTCCAAAATAAAAAGTTTGCCACTAAAAACTTATTGGCGTCGTTAGCATTTGCTTTCGCTCTCGTCTGATTTTATATTTTCATCCATCTAAAAGAACAACGGTTTCCACACTAGCCATACGATATAGATGAAAGTGGGTATTTATTTTGTGGGATTTTTCCGACAAAAAAATGTCCCTCATGTTTTTAACCCTTAACTTTTTTGCAATTTCATCCAAGTTTACAATTATTATAATTAGATAAAATATATCGTGTCAAGAAGTAAACGCATGAAGAAATGTACAAAAGTAATATACTTTTTATGCAGAGCTTTGTACAACTTCGCAGGATAATCGTCAACATAAAGAACTTTTTTAGAAAATTAAAATTTTCATAATTTTAAAACTTTAGCTCAAAGTACATTTGACTATGGCTTTTGTATGTAGGTTAACAATATGTGAATATTTACATGTAAAAAAATAGATTATATACTAATTAAAGCAGTAAATTACTAAATTTAAAAAAGTTCAATTGTTATTAAAGGAGAATTTTAGGTAACATTTTATATAAAACAAAATAAATGCTCATTGGTTAAAATTAAATTAATTGTTTCAACCCTTACTTTGTGGAAACTATCAATAATAAATATGAAAAAGTTAAACTATACTTATCTATGTTTTAACAGGATTCAAACGCTTTTTTAGTTGTATTAAAACGACCACAGTTTCGCTATTTTTACATATAGCATTTTCAAGTTTTAATAGAAGATCTGGCAATCTTGTCAACCGTGATCGTTTTAATATGATTAAAAAAGAGTTTGAATCCTGTGGAAACACAGACAAGTATAATTTATCTTTTTCATATTTGCTCAGTGGTTAGTTCTTGTTTAATACATTCGCCTTTCAAGTTAAGATATTTTAGTTTCCAGTACACTTTATGTCCGTTTTTTACCATAATAGTTGGTTGCGGTACCAAGCAGATAATTACTCAATTAAAAATAACTACCATTAACACACGCATACGCTTTTTGAACGAACCATAACGCTCAAAATACAATAAATCAAAGTCGCACAGTGGTTATAAGCAAACATGATTTATAATAAGGATCCTATAAACAAACAAATTTATTTTACAATTCCGAAAGACGCTACTATCATTAAGGACTCATAGAGAGTCACTAAATTATTGTCCACATAAAGAGGCGATTTGCCGACTTAGCATACAAAGTTAGAATTAACGACTTCTTCGACTAAATACGAAGAAGAATAATTCTTCCGACGCTATATACAGATTTATTTAGAGAGATGATTCGATCAATCAATGTTGTATGTCAGTGAAGTCAGACACCAGCAAAGGATGATAGATGGTGTGACTGTGGTACGCAGTATTGCTCAACATCGTAACAACTATAAAATACTGACAGATAGTTACTAAAGACATCCTACAGGATGGTGCGTGTAGTGAAATTATTATTCTGTATTAGCAAATTATAACTTATTTCCAACAAATTATATATAAAGCCTTGTAGAAAGAAAATAAATGTACAGTATTCTTAAGGCATAACAATTAGCAAGGAAAGTTTTGATACAAAGAATAACACCCTCTGGATATCATAAAATGTAGCAAATAGAATTGAAAAAATTCTGAAAATAATAAAATGGAAATAAGTTAGTTTTTGAAAAAGTAAGAGAATAAAGTAATCGCTTAGAACCTTGTTCGTAACTTTTGCCGATTTTAGGGATGGTGCAAATATCTTTTTCATATTGAATTTCCAGCATAATCATTTGCAGATATGTTTAATAAAATAATGGTTTAGTTGCACCAGCCAAGGACACTGACTGACGTGGTTGGTTACATGGATGTATTGGAAAAAACCCAGAAACTAACCTAAGCCTGCCAGCCATGAGAGATTCCGAAAATGTTGAGAATTTTATGGAATCTTTGAGAAACAAAGAAAAGGATGTAAATAAGAAAACACTGACAGTCAGGAGCAGTAGTCAAGTGCTAAGTCGGACATAAGCAAATTAAAGTCGGTTATTGTTATTCCAGTTTGTTAAAGGCACTTTTAGGTAACCTCTTCATGATTTTCTTCTCCACCAGTAATTAAGAATTATATATTTTATTGTACAGTAGATCGAAGAGTTAGTGCATCACCTTGCTCGTGCCAGTCTTTTGATAGGACCTTGCATATAGATGAACAATGTTAATAACAGAACACAAAACTTTTTAAACAATATAATTGTATCAAGACTTATTTTCGAAATGCTATTTGGGAATGTATAAAAATTATTTGGAATAAGGAAACAGAATTACTCTGTAGAAAAAAAGAACAGTTAGCAGAGGGCACTTTAATAGGATAAATATGTACGTCTGTTGGAGTTTTGTACATAGTTTAGAATTAAACTGATTGACGAATTGTAATTGATTATTGTCAAAATAGATTAGCCCGTCGTTGATGAATGACAGTTTGGTAGTTACGTGTGATAAAAAAGGTGCTTTTCTGTCGGCTTGAATATTTCACTGATGTAGTATGGTGAAATCTTCATATAAAAAAAACATTTGCAAACTTATGATAATTATTATTGGGATAAGGTAATTTGTATTTGATAAAAATTACAAAAGTAATTTATTGAGATTTTGAAACGGGTTATCCCACAAGGTTAATGCTGGGTTTTATTTTATGAAAGTTGTAAACAATTATATATGTAACGAATATATTTGACAAATAAAACAGCTCAAATTAATAAGTACGTATTTTCTGTAACTTGTATCCTCTGGCTCTTCTAGATATAAACAATTATTTTTTATAAAGAAGCACTAAACAGTACATCATTAACTAAACAGTTCAGATGTTTTTAATTACTAATATTAAAGAGACCGCATATTAAACGTTTTCTTACATACATTTTGTTGTTTTAAATTTTATATCGCTTTTCCGACAAGAGACGGAAACAAAACAAATATCAGATTAACTAAGTTTCCATTAATTTCTTAGCAGATGCTCCACCACGACAACGCAAAATGTCTCGACAGCCATTTAGACAATGAGAAATAATTTTTTAACGTCACCCTAAGAAAGAATAAAAATTAAATGAATAAGTATAAAAGACTCATTTTGGTGCTCAGCGGTCTCTAATGACACCAGGCATTGTCATTTAGATCGAAAAAGGCTCGCAATGCTATCCTGAATAAGTCGCTGTAAAAATAAACTTATTATTTATTATGGTAAATGACAAGTAGACTGAATAAAAATGAGAAGAAAATAGTATCAATGGAAAAAATGAAATAAAAATTCTTGGGCTGTTTACTTTATATGTATATATATACATATATATATATATATACTCGTATATATATATAGAAATAACTCCAAGAGAGTGTATAGCTTTAAGAATTGCTAGGTAATTAGAACTCAAGAAATAATATTTCTCAAGAAAATTGAAGAAAATACAAGAACGAATAGAGTAGATAAGAGAACAAAAATAAATAGATAAATAATTATATTATTTTATAACATTTACCAACTATCCTAAATTCACTCGAAATACGAATTACAACAATGCCAGAAGGAATTATTTTAACGATTTGGGTCTCTCCCCTCTACTGGGTGCTATAGTACCGAAAACTAATCCAAGATAATCGTTTTTGTGAATATAATGAAGCGACGATTGGGTATATAGTTTAATAATAGTGGATCATATATTTTAAGTGATCTAGAATAAAAAACAGTTACACAATAATTCAACGGGCTACCAAATTCAGGCCGATCATTTGCATAGTACGTACCGCCTCGACTATGTTAATTTATCGAAGCTCACACCCACGGCTGTCTATGATTTATCATATTCGTTAACATATTTTCTGAATTAAATTGCCGGAAATTTTATATCCCCACTTTTTCAAATTCTTTAAACATCTATGGAATCTAAAATAGCAAACTGATTTCAATATATTTTTACAATTTGAAAAAATTATATATATATATACTGCTTATATTTTACTAGAGCAACATTCACCCTTGGCATCTCAAATTCAACTAATTTTTTCCCAAATTTTGAAGGTCTATTTATAATTTTTCAATCCATGGTGTTCTCAATTAACAAAATTTAATGAAAATGACGTCCAAAATGTCAAAATTTTCTAGAAATTATCAATGTTTGAAAACAAAATATTCTATTATAATTATTTATGATTCGTTTTTACTGTTTTCATTAGTAAGTCTGACCTCTTTTCTTTCATCCTTAATCAATAAAATTTGTTACAATGATGTTTTATACTTATTTTGATCCTGCTTTAGAATCTATACAATTTATAATATAATAATTTAACTAATTTCTAATAATATTTTTTCTTCTAACATGTAGTAGCGCCTTATTTTCAATTCATTTTAAATATTTACCTCAATTAAACTAACTTATCTCGTATGATATTTGACACGATTTCAAAATAGCTAAAATTTTTCTATATCTCATCTGTTAAATGAAGTGACAAATTTACTCCAAACTGAACATAAAAGAATTGCAGATTATTTTATTTCACCATATAGATTTTGGAAAATTCATAAAGTTTTTTCATGTCTTGTCAGGTTACAAGAAAAATTATTTGTTGTATAATATACTGACATTTAAATAATAAGCACTCAAATTTTACTATTTGAGACAATAGATTTCATAATTTTTTTAAAAGCAATTCTTTATAAGTGGGTATACTTTTCGTTTTTAATAAAATTAATTTTAGCATTTTATTTTCCAAATTACTTAATTTCAAGTGTATTAATAGTTCTATAGGGATTTCATTACATTATATATATATATATATATATATATATATATATATATGTATAATTAAATTGTCAATCTTTTCCTGGGCCAGGTTTTTACATTGTTTTAAGGCGTTACGGATGAGTTCATCGAACATGCAATTTTTATTAATTTTCTATACTTCTTTCCTTATATCGAGTAATGGATCTCATTGCTTTACCTGGATCGTCTAAAAATCGAACTCAATCAGGTAATTTTCATTTTATCTTCAGCACCTCATGAAGTAAATCAATATGGCTCTGTCAGAATAACTGATGAAATTTAAGTTATCCTCTGCTAAACAAATTTCTCTCTTGAAGTTTTTTCGTATGCTTCCAACTGAAACACTAACCTCTGTACTTTCTAAAAATTGGCTTTTAAGTTGTAAACGTTTTTTTTAAATCTTCTATAAGTTTTTCAAATAAGTTTGATTCTCGGAGAGACCTCTTGTTTCACAAGACCTACTTCTTTGTATATCATACTAATTAACATAAAGACTGATAATTTTTAAAACATCAAAACACGCTGTCATTACTTGTAAATTAACAACTGAACAAAAATAGTGCCTTTTTAATATTTTTATTTCAACAATGTTATTTTTGTAGGAATACATATAAGTTTTTTATCAGCAAAGAGTTTGTTTTACAAAGCATTTCGTTTCAGGAAATACGGGGTAATTCCTTACACATTTGGTTGTTATATAAAAACAGGAAATAAATATACAAGTAAATGATTAGTCAGAAATAAAATTATTTGAAAACAAAACCATTTGATAAAATTTGGTATAAATAAAATACAATTTTGCAAAATGTACAAAAACATACATTAGAAAAGCTGCAAAATTTTCCAGAAGTTATACCTATTACTCATAAAAATATTTTTAAAAGTAATTTAAAAACTTTACTAATGTGGTAATAAGTTTATAAGGCGGACATTAGAGAAAATTGAATTCGTTTTAGCTTGTAATAATTTTTCACTGTTACAAACTGAATATATTTTCTGATTAATTTAATAATACATAGCTAAGATACTAAGAGATATTCTATTAAATAGGCAGTAGTTTGAATTTATAAAAAGGCTCATATTTATTGTAGACATCTTATTAAAAATACAAAACAATTGTATTAAAATATTCATTGTGTAATTGCCACTTCTGTAGCATTTTAAATTACTTTCGATACAATTTAAAATATTATTACTTTATCGAACTGCATACTTTCTTATCTTTAAAAAGATCTCATTTATAAATTGTATTTCACTCCAATCTGAATAAAAATCACTTTTATATGACAGATTAATAATTAAAACATTATTTAATTATCCATAAATATGCAAATTATCCCATTCCTTCTCGTATTTACATCTAGAAATTGTAAATAGTGCTATTCCAACACTTTCAAGCTTCAAGCAACTGCATTCCTTTCTCATCCCCACAGGACCGGCCCCAAACTAAAAGAGAAGTTAATAGAAATTTTAGCAACTCGTAGTCTGGATTGATAGTTCTTACATATTATACGTACTTTGCAAAAGAAAGGATTTTTGTATCAATTATAAAAGCGATATAATACCTCTAAGATATTTGATACAAGGTAATAGTGTTATAAACAAAAGATGACATTGTTATATTAAAAGATAAAAACAACTCGAGTGCTTACCGCTTAGGTAAAAAGGAAAAGATTTTTCCGAAAGTCGAAATCATTGCTCAAGTCGGACCTGTAACCTTTTATTTTTACTGACTGGGCATGGATATTTTGCTTTTAATATCATAATCAAAGGGTATATTTGAATACAAATTATTTTTTTAGCATTCTAATGTGTGTGAAACAAGTCTTTTATTTTATCCGATGCGATGGTATAGAACTATTATTTTTAATGGTTTTTAATTAACGCTGGCTGAAACCTTTACACATGAACGAGCCTTAAAAACATTGATAAAAATTTGATTGCTAAATTAAAAAAAGACCATAGAAAAAGGAAAGTTAAGACATACAAACGTAACTGCAAGTTTGATTAGTTCTTTCTAGCATGAATTGCAATTTATCAAATAAGTTTAATTTTTCATATTTTTTATAAATTTGGGACAAATACATGTTAACCAAATATAATTTAACTGAAGCATTAATATATTGCAATGGGCTCCTTAAATTTTATTATAGTATTATTTTATTTATAATTAATAATTATGCCCGGTATAATTTTAATGTATTATATGAGATGCAATTGAGTAATACTCTTTGGGTGAGTTCAAAAGAAACATATGGTTCAAACAATATAATTATGATATAATGTAATTTTATTTTTAAATATTTAAATAATAAATCATTAACAGTCATCACATTGTTGTGTCTTGTTCAATAAGAAAAAAGTCCAATTCTTCAAGTTCAAATTTTCTGTCAAATACGTCCGTTGATCAATTACTCAATTGTCCCAAATTTCTAAAAATTCTAAATTTTATCTTCTGATTGTAGTCTATCCACAGCAAGTAAGGTTAATTCACTTGTATTTATAGCACTATTGTCTTTTTCTTATATATTTCCTTATTTGTTTTAGGTTATAATCTTTATGGTTTATATTTATACAATTGACTTTATGATACTAAAGAACACTAAGACAGATAGAAAAAAACTTCTATCTGTGTCTCTTATATGAATAATAAAACTTCAACTACTTACGGTTACATATCAAAATACTCAGTAATAAACTCTTTGGATTTGATACATAAACTAAATACACATAAATTAAATGAAAATACAAAATTGGTTTCATTTGACTTTAGTAATATGTTTTCTAAAATTCCTCCATGTGAATGTATACCATTAATAACTAAATTCTTAGAAAGAAAACACATTAACTCGTATTACTTTTTTTTTATGATCAATTTTATATTCAAAAAGAAGATTGGCAAATGGGTAGTCCAATATCATCAATTTTGGCCAATATTTTTATTCATAATATGGAACAAAAAGTTTTTGAATCAAATATCTCCATAAATGTATTATTTTCGTATAGATATGTTGATGACTTTTTGGTTCGTTTTACAGATAGTGATAGAAAATTAGATATTTTCTATAATTTTATTAACAATTTACTCCAAAAATAAAATTTTCCGTTTCAATTGAAGAGAACAGTTCTATAAATTTCTTAGATAAAAATATCAAAGAGTAAACTGTAATCTTCAATATTCAATTTGTTGTAAACCAACTCATACAAATATAGCTATCCCTTATAACTCAAATCACCCTCTGTCACATAAATTAGCAGCGTATAATTCATTGATACATAGAGCTTTTTCAATGCTAATTATTAAGGATGATTTTAAAAAGTATATTAATATAATAAAATAAATCGTTACCTTTAATAATTATCCATTACGTCTAATAAATGGGTTGATTAATAAAAAGGAAGAAAGGGTTGCCGTTAACCTGATTTTTCCGAAACTACCTAAAGTTGACGGGTCGTACAGAACAATTACATATTTTGGGGATATTTCAAACAAAATATCTAAAATTATATCTCGTACAACATGTTCAACAATATCTATTAAAGTAATAAATGTGAAACTTAAAATTAATAAATTAAACTGTAAACACTTAAGAGCTTACAGATTAAAACAACTAGATAAGTCACATTACGCAAAACACCTGATTGACACTAAACACAAACCTACACTTAACAACACAATGGAAACAACAGTGTAAATTCTTCATATAAGTGATAAGAAAGAAGAAGTTGCTTTTTTGGAGGAATACGAAATTAAGAAACACCTAAAATATCACCAATATACAGTATTGAACGAATCATTAAACCTGAGAAGTTCAATTATCTTAGATTATGTTTTGGATTAAATATCCATATAATAATAACCAAAATATTTTTTAGAAAAAGAAGAATTCTGTATACATAGATTACTAGTAGTGATTGGTTGAAATATTTGTGACATGAAATAAATTATGCTTGTCAAAGATCTGTCAAGTTTCTGTTAAAACTTGAAAATGCTATATATATATATATATATATATATATGAAAATAGCGAAACCGTGGTCTTTTTAATACAACTAAAAAAGCGTTCAAATTCTGTGAAAAAACACAGATAAGTATAATTTACCTTTTTCATGTTTATTATGGATAGTTTCCGCAAAGTAAGGGTTGAATCAATTAATTTTAAAATAAATTTACTTCGATACTCCAATGAAGCGAAAAGGTAAACCATGTCAAAAGCGATAAATTAATTTTTTAGTTAAACATTCTTAAATACATATGTGATTTTTTTCTAAAGTCGTATGACTAAAGTGTTTGTTAGATTAGGTTTAACCGAATCATTGATCAATTGTTAAGTAACAATATGTTCCTCCCTGTTTTACGAGATGGGTCAGCATATATAAAAACTTACTTTTATATCAGTCAATATGAATAAGCAAGATTAAAATGAACTTTTATTACCCATTTTATAGGCATATAAAATTTTATTCTGATTTCTCAATTTATATGTATATTTTGATTAGGGGATATCATCAAATGGAAAACTTTTATTAATATTGATAGGGTTTTTAGTATTCATTCTAATTTAATTTTAGTGGAAGTGATTAGTAGGAGTAAATTACCGTTATTTAGTCATAAAAATTTCTTAAAATGTATTCTTTTTTTCTATCTCCAATGGATTTTGATACAAGGTGCGGCACCGAAAACGAAACCAATCGAATATCTCGAAAACAATTTTTGTTTGGAAAAAACGCAAAAACATGTAGATTTTTATTCCAAGGAGTACATTTGTCTAACATATTGTCAGCTGTCTTAAGTTAGTCCTCTTCATCACTATCACCAATACGATTTAAGTGGGGAAAGTCCGTATGATTGATCGTTTGATGTTATATGTTTCAAAGTATGATATTTTATTTGAAAGCTAATCAATAACTTAGTGTACAATCACTGTTGGAAAAAAATCGACGAGTTTTGTTTTGCACAAACAGCTTGTCTTTAAGATACATTTAAATAACAGAAACAGGAATTCGAATTATTTATATTCTGAGAATAGAATATTGTGTTTGTTTTAATATTGTCGGCAAACCTATTTCATACTGAATGATGTGTAATATAAAATACATAATCGATTAATATATGGTTTTTCATTGACGTTTGAACACAACATAACTCCACCCAACTTTTATTACCATTTTTCACGATCAGTTCCTAAGCATACCAAACATTCTCATGCAGGTGCGTAGCAGGAAAAATCAGAGACTTTATTACTGGAAATTTATGTTAGTAATCATTAAAATAGATATTTCGTTTTTATTTCACATAGTATAAGAATGCAACTGAATTTTCTCGTAAATAGATATTTATTGGAAATATTTCCTTTCGCCTGTCTGAACTATTTCTCTTTGGCAACATATTTAAGATTAAGTGCAACACCCACGAAGCTTGACAACATTGTGAACCTTGGTATACCAATTATATCACTATTTGAGAATGTTACTGCACTAACAACACTGGATATGAGGGTCACTATATATATTTCGGGAATAGGAAAAAAAAACAAATAGTTAATATGCCAACATTTTTTTATTCTTTTTCAAAGTACCCTCCACGATGATTGATATACTTTTGCATACGTTTATAACATTTTTGACGGTATTTATTTCACTCGGAATGAAGTATCTTCAAAACATGGTCTTTGAATGCTTCAATAGCTTGTTCGGACGATAAAAATCGTTGACCACGTAGTTTATCCCTAACGGATGGGAACCCAAAAAAATCAGTGGGTGCCAAATCAGGGTTGTACGGTGGATGATCGATCAATTGGATGTTTTGAGTGCTGAAATAGTTGTTTGTTTGAGTCGATGTGTGAGAGCATGATGAGGAACGCTGGGGCGTCTCTTATTTCTTTTCCTTATTTCACCAAAGACTTCTGGAAAGCAAATGATTGTGAACCACTAAGATTTGACTGTTCTTCGATTCTCTAGAAGCAATATTGAAATTTGACCAGCTTATTTGGAAGAAACATTCGACCATTTTCTTTGAGGTGCTTCATGCACGATCAACTTTTGTTGGATGTGGATCATATTGGAACACCGATACAGTCGACTGTTGCTTACTTTCGGACTCATATGAATATAACCATGATGCCACGATTTTATGAACGTCTTTTGAAGCACCGTGATTGTATTTTGAGATTTTCTTAACATCATTCAACACGAGCCTTTTTTTTAAGCGATTGTCAAAGTATGCGAGATCCAACGAGAATATAGCATTCTCACAATTAAGTTTTTATATAAAATCGCATGTATGTTGATGAAACTAATGTCTAAGGATATTTCATTCTCATAAAATTAAAAATGACGATATTGCTTTATCACTTCCTGCATAGCATCGATGTTTCATGGCGTTGCAGCCAATTTTGGACGATCTTTGTGAAACTCGTCGGATAGCGAACCACGACCTCTATTGAATTCAATATAACAGCAATACACTGTGGTTTTGGATGGAGCTTCATCCCCAAAAGTCGAATTAAGTTGATTGGTGCACTCTTGTTGTGATAATCCACTTTGAAAGCCGTAAAAAATAATTGCACGAAAATGTTCATGATTCAGTTCCATTTTTTGCCGTTCGTATGACAAAATCTTCTAAGTACGTATGTTGTCAAAAATGTTAAACTAAAAATATCAGATGGACTCACATGATATCAGTATTGCCAGTTCCTAAAATATAAATAGTAACCCTCGTATCAGATAGCATCCTTTCCAGCCTCGGTTGCTATGAAAAATCTTATAGCAGATATGTTGTTGGATTTTTTTATACAATATATTATAGATTTTGAACCTTACGCAGTCACTTTAGTTAGATGATCCATATTTCGAATTAGCCTTAGCAAACTTCTTAAGGATAGCTTTTCTTGTTTCGAATTATCTTCGAAGTCTCTTCATCTTCTGGTTGTTTATGTACCGGTTGACAAATTAATTTTGTCATTTGGGGTTGCACGGACTGAGAGAGTAGGATATTCTTTTAAAAGGGATGTTTAGAGAAATGTAAATTTTGCGTGCAATGTTTGAAACACCTGATATGATATTCAAAATTCAAAATTCAAAATTCAGCATTAAAGAAAGAAATTGTAAATAGATAATCCTACTATTCCTCTTCACCTCTGTCTTCACTTAAGTTTATAATAACTTTGTACATTTTGGTATATAATAGTTTATTTTTCATAAATTAATTATTAATATGTTCTCTTCTAGTTTTCCATTTATCTTCAGAAAACGCCTTAAAAAATATGTTGCAAGTTAAAAACGATATATCTTTTAATGCTTCCCATACATTTTCGATTTGATTTAAATCAGAGTGATATGGGGGCAGCCTGTAAACTTTCACCAAATATTTTATCAATTTTATACATTTTATATTGATGTTTTATATTTTAACAATGTAGACTTAAACATTCCAGAACGTATTTGTTTATAATATACGCTTGGATTATGGAGTTTCGGAAAAATCTTATTTTTATCCATTTCTCAAAATATTCGTAATACATTTCTTTGTGATATTCTGTTTTTAACTATGGGTTTTACGTAATACAGCCTTTGGGTAAAAAACCATTTTCGAATTTTGTTTGTACGATGAAGCTGAAATAGATTTCCTAGTTTTATTTTATTTCTAAATATTTATTATAGTATTTACGATTGACCTAATTGTTGTAAGAAATTCATTTTATAAAAGTTAATGTGAAAACTATTTTAATATTTTATAGAAAATAAATATTTAGGTATTTTACTTTTAAAATAAAAAAACTATAAACTTGATAAATATTTCGAATTAATTAGAATAAAAACTAACTTCCTTTCCTGAATTGCATACTCGTCTTTCAAAAATTCAAAATGTTCAAGATTACTTCACGACACTGTTCACTTAACTTTCAATGACGAATTTGGCTTTCTGAATCAACTATTTTGATTGAAAAGTTTACAACCCTTGAAAATACATTTTGTTTAGACTATACATTATACGTGAATGCCCCTTCTATTCCCTCTACCTTACCTGCACATTCAAAAAGCTGGAACAATATACATAGAATTAGTAAGGTCGCGCAAACCAAATCTGTACGAACAAAAGTAAATTCATGGAAACTAAAAACTGTGCATTACAATCTTTAATAGTCTACGATTGTACAAAACGTGCCCTAGAGCCAGTTTGCACAAATAAGCGCGTAGGAAATACTCCGACGGGTTTTAAGAGAAATGGTCTGCGGAGATCGGACTTATGGCTCGTTCTCACACAGCCTTACCCGCGCAATTAACATAGTACAAGTACGATCGCGCCAACCAAATTCGTTCGAACCCCAATATAAAGTAAATCTGTACAAACTAAAAATTGTGCAATCCCATCTTCAACGATATTACAATTGTATAAGCCGTGCCTTCGAGCTACCGTATAGCTCTCCTACTTGTGCAAATTAGTTTACATAAGCAAACGAGTAGAAAAGATTCAACATGTAAATAGGCCAACATGCTTTTATACGGCATTTCGTATTAGCAAGTGACAAAATTAATTTGGTGAACCGTACTTTCCGAACAAATTAGATATATACTCAAACACTCTTCTTTTCACCTAGTTGGATAATGGAAGAAAATGTTTATTTTTCATACAAAAAAATGTTTGTGGGTGCGCCACTGGTCTGTCGGGTCGAACCTAAGCGGATCGTTTAAAAACCCTTCACCCGATTGTAAATCATCACCTTTCTACTTCCTCCTACGTCCGACTCAACAGGACAACCACGAACAAAAACAAAAGACATTAGCCATGTCATTCAATCAACAGTAGAACATCGATTCGTGTAACGTTTTGTCTTAATGTTGCATCGAGCAAGTCGTGACAGATGACGGAGTTTCTTCATACCCACGCACTGTGTTTGGCCTTTGAACAGTATTCTTATCATTATACATCCATAACGTGCAATTATAATTAACTGTCAATTAAAGCTTATAATTATTACTACCAGACAGCTATAACTGTCAATTATAAGCAATCCGTCAATTGAGATGTGATAGATTTTTTTAGAATTATCGATTCACTAAGTTATTTATCATCAATTTTTATGTTTAGGCATGTATGTATGTATGATTGATAACTGGAAATGGCAGTTTTTCATCAATATAACTAATTTCATTCACATTGAACTTGTAATTGTCTCTGTTTAAACCCGATTTTTTTCAAGTTAATATAAGGTGTAAGCTTTCAGCAGAATTATAGATGCTCTGATCATTTGCAAAAAATGGGAAGTTCCCATGACTATATATAACGCCCCCCTACCCTAGCGGCTCCCGAGAGTCCTCTTCAGCTTATACCTTGCAAATGCAAAACAGATTGTCAAAGTTGATGTGCGTGTAGGCGAGCATGACCTTTAGTCGGAACCTTCTATTGCCTTAGTCTGGACTTTCTATTACCCTTCAATTGAAACTTCTAGTTGCCTGGACCACCAATAATCAAACGAAGAGAGACAATTTTTTTTTAACGTCGGTCTATTTCTGCGACCAGAGCTGATCACCGATGCCGGGAGCATGCTACCCCTTACCGTAAATTTTGCTGAATCCTCAGGTATTCCAACCCGAGGTAGGGATCTTTAACGAGCCCAACATCCATGGACTCGGGACCGACAGTTTAACGTCTCCTCCGAAAGACGACATATCTCCACTATACCTCGTGCTCATTGGTATAGTGCCTGCGAACTATAATATGTTACTCTTAGTCGCTGCAGGCTGTTACGCTATTACGACCGTGTTCGCTGGAGGTCACCCATCCAACTACTAACCGCGCTGGACGCTGCTTGACTATAGTTATCGCATCACAGGAATATCCGCTATAGAGTGGGGCCTTTGCCCTTGAAGGACAAGTGTTTCTCGTTATACCAATCATAAAAATTAAGGTGTCCCGTGAATACATGTCAAAAATTTGCTTCTTATTTGATGTTAGTAAATATAAAAGACTATACTGACTACTGCTTCAGCAGGTCATCAACTTCACTACTGACAAACTTAGAAGAGAGGCGGGAGTCGGACAAACACTACGGGATAAATGAAACATCCGTACAAAATAAAAAACGAAGAGTTACAAAATTTTTGTAAGACAAGAATTATAAAAATGGACTTATCAAACAGTAACCTAAGTAGTAATTTGAAAAATATTGGCTCATCAGCAGAACAGTCTTCGAGTAGAGTGAACTTTTTAAATTCAAAAGTGTTATTAATAATTATAAATGATTGTTTTCAATTTTTTTTAATAAATAATTAAATTTTGGCTGACTTCAAGTTAGATAATGGATCTATTATCGAACTCATACAATAGCGTTCAATAATCTCGAATGAGTTTGATAATACATTTATATCCAGGTAGGCGTAGATTTATTGTTTAATATTGATTTATTTACACATTATTTTTAAAATAGCGGAATTCTTTGAAATAGGACCCTTTATGTTGATAAATGTTAAATACTCAAATATTTCTAAATAGTGTATGTGCGCCATTGAAAATTTGGTTATGGGTGGTCTGTGGTCAATACAACATACATGTATATTGTAAATAAACAATAACGGTCGAAATGGTTAAAACGCATTGATTTCCGCAATACTGATAGTAAATGCACATTTATGAACGTTTAAAATAGCGGAACATTTTAGCTGAAATGAATTACAAAGTGCTTAATGTATAATTAAAAGTTAATACAATACTCTGGAGGAAATAAGTTTCGGTTGAAACTGTTTCGAATATTGGAGCTGTAGGTGAAAAATTACTCACCAAATTTAGAACAAAAATTGAGATGGGGTGTCAAAGAAATAATGTAAATTTAGAAAATTATTAAATTTAAAAGAAAGAAGGTACCTTTTGATGAGTAGTGTTTTTAAGTAAACGACAATTACGTTGTTAGCGATGACTAGAGTGATACTCAGATAAGTCTAGGCTTCCTAAAATAGCACACAAGTATACATTAGTAGCAAAACAGGAAGATAGATTTTGATTGATTATGATATCAGAATCTCAAAAAACAATATCTTAAAAAATAGATTGGAGAAGAAAATAAAAATGAGATGTCTCAGTATATACAACTACACCATAAATAATTTTCTAAGTAACACCAGATTCAATTAAAAAAAACATTGAAAGAACAATTACCAACAGTGTTCACAGACTATTTCTTACGATCAGCGATCTGGAGGTAGTAACAGGCCGAATTAAAAATACAAAGAAGATCATCCCAATCCGGATAATATTCACTTGGATGTATGCAAAATTTTCTTAAAAATACGTCGGAAAATTATTCTCCGCTTGTTTGTTAATTTAATAATTCATTAATAATATATTAATTTAATAGGTCATATCCGCAATATCGAAAACCGGAAGACTTAAGATCATGGGAAGTTTTTGAACATAGGTAAATTTGTTTCATAAGCCTTAAAAAGCAGGTTGGAACAAAAATTTGATCAAAAGCGCCGATTTGTAGGGAAACAAGAACTAAGGGTAGGTAGTTCTATTGCAATCAAAGAGATGAACTTAAATTTGTTTTCTAGGACTATGTGCTTACTAGATTAGGTATACTAGGCAAACTTAAGGAAAAGGAAGAGTAAACCAATGCTGGGTATTGTAAAAAACAGATAAATTTAAGGATTAAGGATTACATTAAAAATGAAAACTAGTAAAAAATTAATTCGAGTTTAGAATATGATGCAAGTGATGATTCAGGCAATTAACTGGATTAAAGATAACATCAAAATGTTCGAATTTAAATTCGTCTACCAAAACTAGATGCTTTCTAGATTGTATGAGTAAACTATTATTCGGGATTAAAAAAAAGTTGGAACAGGAATCTGAAGACAAACGCGGGATAGTAGGGAATTTGTCGAGTTTGGAAGAGGTAGTTCGATGGTCCAGACAATCAATTGTATTAGACATGACACTAACGTCTTTGAACTTAAAAATGGGTGTATATTTATCTTGATTGCATCGGTATATTCTTATACAGACTAATAACAATACAAGTCAGTTAGAAACTGACTCTTGAAGTCAGTAAAGAAAAATATATCTACAGATAACTTTCACCTAGATCTATTTTAACACGAGAAAAGTAGTCAACCCTCTAGGACGTATTCTATGACAAAATAAATCTATAAAAGGATGAAAATTAACGTCTAACGCATAATTTGACAATATATGCTTAAGGTGATGATACGGAATACAATGTGTCCACGGATAGAGTTTGGAAGAGGAAAAACTTTTTTATTTGTAGATTTAGAAGAAAAAGTTATTCTTTATAAAAACGTCTGCTTGTGTTGAAACTATAATTTTGAATATTGGATTTGTGGTTACTATACAGGGTTAGTGAGAAATAACATTTTTAGTTTTTTGGATTTCGTTTAAAATTAATTTTACGTAAAAACAAACAACTGTTGTTACTTTTCTACTTAGAATATGATTTTATATCTGGCCGAATAATGATTTTGTTGTAAGAAAACTATTTCTTATTTAAAAAAAAAACGAAATCAATATCATTAAAACTGTTATTTTTTATGTACCCTGTATAGTAATCGTAAATGTGATATTCGAAATTGTAGTTTCGAAACAAGCAGACGTTTTTATAAAGAATGACTTCTTCGTCTAAATCTACAAATAAAAAAGGTTTTCCTCTTCCAAACTCTATCCGTGGACACATTGTATGTTAGATGAGTTAGGTTTCGGTTCACATATTGATTAAACCTGCAAAAATTGGTTATAGTCTTCACTGGACAACATGATATACATCTTGCTATATTTTAATGTACTTTCTTTTTCTATTAGGTGGTATAAATAGAAACTTTGATGAAAAATCTTATAAATGAATGATGTTAAAATAATTATTTCAGATGTTTTTAATCATTCTCAAATTAAACAATTAAGTATACTAAATTGTATTTATACAAATTTACTACCAACAACGAAAACAGGCTTTTAAACGAAAGTAATATCGCAGGAAAGGCATCATCAGAATAAAAAAGCAATCTTCATTGTCACTGGTATTAGAATGGATGGCTCATTAAATAATATTCAACACGGAAACATTTATACTGTATATCATATTTCTCTGCTGGACATTAAGACCTGTCAAATTTTTATTACCGAACTGAATCACCTCTATACGAGGGACAACAATATTTTGTTTGAACAAATTACGTTATTTATAAGTATATATTTGAATAAGATTGGTTATTTCTGCTTATTACATCCCAAAGGTCTTCTTACATTACGTTGGATTATCCACATTAAATCAAAATATTATATTTTATATGTTTATTTAGAATTTTACATGTTTATCTAATATCTAAATATTTACTAATTTGACGGAGTCCAAATATGGTGGTATTCTTAAAATAAGATTATCTAATAAAGAAGTTCTTCATCTATAATGTAAGAGATGAAATACAGTCATTTAAGCTTTACAAAAACTGAAGAAGCGCTTCTTAGTATTGATTAATCAGGTAAAGGCTAATGTAATAATTAAGTAACTTATACTATTTGTTGGGCAAGGGGGTAGAGCATGCATATAGGAAGAAAAGACCATCCGGCGTATCTTTATGATTTTCCAATACCTTCAAAAAACGGACAATTCATACCCGGTGGGTATAAACTTGCCAATATCACTCGGCAAAGTTATCAACAATCTCTACTTCAGAGTCTACTCTGGCCTATTTGCTCTGGGGTGATTCACACTCCTGTCTTTACAGACACAAACTTTATGATTATCTTTTACTTTGCTTTAATTAAAAATAATAAGAGAGTTCTCTCAGCAACTTAAGTCCAAATATACTAACAAATCCAAATGACTTGAGAGTTTACATCTAAGAAGATACTACATATGAAAATATATCCTGCGCAAGGTAATTTTATGAACTGTTTAAAATGTGAGTAAGTGAAAATAAAGAAAGTAAACGTAAGAGGAGTAAATTAGTTAAAATTAATTAAAAAAATTATTTAGTTATTCTTGTTATTATACTAATTTGAATAGTAGATTTTGATGAAAATTGCAGGTAAATTATAAATAATAATTACGATATTATTTAATCTTACCGCCTGTGTCACAAATTGATTGTGTTATACTCAAAGCAGATGCATTTATTTACGTGCATTTACAATGTGACAATTAAATACGAATCTGTAACACATTAAACATTATCACCAGCTCATTTATTTCACTTACACGAGGCGACATTAAATTTGGAGTACATAACAAAAAAATCCGGCCATAGCTCTCTAATGGAAGCGGCGTGTAACTGTCATTGTTGATGAGCGATATGAGTTTTTTCAGTGAAATAAATCAAAATTTCATATCCTGCATTTGATGCGTAGGTACCTATATAGAACGAAATTAACGTTTCAAAGGCTTAGCACTGAACACATTTCCATTAGGTATATTGAGATAATAGATTTTTGTTAAGAGATAAGCTCTATTACTGAAAAATAATTTATGTTCTCCATACATTATTTGTTAATTTTAGTAGAAGTAAACCGTAGGCGGATTTTGTGGCATATCCTAATAGAGGTAGAAGATAGTGAATAAAATATAAAGTAATATTTATTGAAAATGCCTGGCAAAAGATTTATATTAATTATTTAAAAGCCAGACAGTTTGGAAAAAATTAAATATATATTTCCATTAAATTTCGTTAATATTTTCTTTACCAGCTCAAAAGTTTTCTTGTATGGTTTGCATATTTTACAATTTGGATGGGGAACAGCACTCTTATGGATTAAAGAAATTTAAAAAATTAAAAACTAATAAAGATTAGGAACGTGGTGGCTCAATACACAACATTGTATAAAATGTGGACGTTTAATTTTTACATTTGGTGATGAAGCCCAGTCATAAACGAACGTATGTATTTCGTTGGTTTCAAGAATTTAAATTTGATTGTTTGGGGATCAACCAACGGAAGAGTGTCCCTCAACGTCAGTTGCTGAAAATATTGATGCTATACGTCGAATGATTAAAGAAAACTCTCGTGTGATATATAAAGAGATTCAGGTACCTTTGCACATTTCTCGGGCCTTCGTACATTCCAGTTTGCTTACTCATTTAGCCGAGAGGAAACTTTGTTCTCAATGGATACGACATAATCTACCTCTAGCTCAAAAACAAGAAAGTGTGAATTGGTGGAAATCAGTGCTGAAAAAATTACTGAAGAATTTACTGTTGTAGGTTTTCTGTTTTTTGATTTTGTCTGCCACTTTTTTTGCTTTTTTAGGGTTCTTCTATACTTTTTTTTTCTTCGGTTTAATCTTATTTCCACAGTCTATATAAAAGAGTAAAATCTGAGGGAAGTTCATCATAGTTATCATGTTGGTGATTTTTAAATTCTAAAATTTCACTAACAATATTCAAAAAAGTTTTATAATTTATTGTTTTCTCTATATTTTTTTTATAGATTCTGTTTTATTCCGACCTTCCAACTAAAATTTATTTACAACGAGTCATCACAATCACTTTCAGCTTCAGTAACTTTCAAACATATCTATGGTATTATTATTGGTGACGAAACGTGGATCTACTCCTTGGAGCCAGAAACAAAGCAACAATCGACAGTTTACATGTTTTAAAATGAAATTTTACGATGAAAAGTAGTACGGTCAACAAGTACTTCACTAAAATTTTTTTTTTGTTATTTAACAATGGGAATGCGCCTAATCTAAAAGATTAATCAACATTTTTGCTTTAACCTAAATTCCTAAAAGTTTGTGATCTAGATATCACCTATATGGTCCATCCTAGTTTCTACCATAATTTGCTCACTTTTTTGTTGTGGTTACACAGCACAGAACTGATTCTGCTTTACCCTAACTTAACATTTACACAAGCTCAAACGGTTTAGTTCTTTTGAGCCTGTGCCTCTGGGGTTGATTGTCTAAAAGCTGGAGCACTTCAAGGTTAGAATGTTTGTGGAGCCTCTCTTTATGTCTCCTGGCGACTTTCCTAATTTCATCTGGAACAGATTCGACTTGGAGATCTCTATATAAATCGTAGTTCCTAACATACCAAGGAGCACCTACTATATTTCCTCAGTATTCGGTTTCGGAACGTTTCTAGGCATCTATAATTGGTTATTTTGTTACAACCCCATAATTTGAGGCCATAAGTCTACACCGGTTTCAAAACCTGTTTGTACATCAATAATTTATTTTGAATGGAAAGCTGCGAGTGCCTACCTATCAACCAATACATGTTTTTATACTTTATCTTCGACTGTTCAGTTTTCTTTTTAACATGCTCCTTCCACTTAAGTTTGATATCCAGGTTTAAACCCAGGTATTTAGCTGTTTTCTTATTAGGAACAACTCTGTTATTTAGATTAATTGGAAGATAATTTATTCTTTTGTTAGTAAAGTTAATATGGACTAATTTATCTTCATTAAATTTTATACGCCATTTCTTAGACCAGTGTTCTAGAATCTAGATCATTAACTGCATTTTGTAGGTTGGCCGTTGTTTCTTCGGTAGTTGTTCCTACTACTAAGGCTCCTGTGTCAGATGTATACAAAAGGTATAGTACCGGCCCAAGAACACTACCTTGTGATACCTCTGCGTTTATTGGTTTGAGTTCAGAGTACTCATTTTCCATTTTAACTCTGAATGTTCGCTGGTAGAGGTATGACTGCAATGTTTCTACCAGTTGTACAGGAAAAATTTTCTTCAGCTTTATTATCAGGCCTTGGTGCTATACTTTGTCGAATGCTTCAGCGATATCCAAAAATATAGCTGAGCAAATTTTATCTTCTTCTAATGATTTCTCTATTTCAGTTATTATCCGATGTATCTGATCTGTGGTAGAATGTTTATCGCGAAATCAAAATTGGTGTGGATTACATTCATTGTCAATTGTGGTTACGTGAGTCCTAATTTGTCGTCTCCTATTTTTTTCTTCGGATATGTCAAAAGAAATTGACAGATATTTTATGTATATCCTGTATTTCTTGTTGTGAAACTTCGAACCAATCAGCATTAGATCAGATATAAAAAATAACAGGTGTTTTATATGTACAGTATAATTTTAAATTATAAATTTCCTAAGAAATAACATTGTTCGTTTTCTAAAAAAATTGTTAACATTATGTATTTAACCAAAAACGTAATCTAAATTAATTGAACTACCCGGATTTAATTCTTACTATGCCTACAATATTTTTTACTCTAAATCAATAAATATCTACGATATCCATAATATATAGAATGAACAATTAAATCTGGATAGTTCAATTATTTTAGATTACCTTTTAGACTAAATGTATAATATTAAACATCTCTTTTAGAAAACGAAGAATATTGAATAGAATATTTATAACACAGAATCATACTGCATAAATGAGATATGTCATTTCTTAATATATTTTCTAAGGCTAGTAGATTAAATATTTATAAGAAGAAATCAAATATGAACGTAAATAATATGTTAATTTTTTTTGACTGTGAAAACTGTGGAAATTTAAGGCTAGAAACAATTATTTTGACCGTATAAATTCTAAAAGCTATATTTATATAAAACATTTTAAGTAATATTTACAAACAGTTTCACAATCTGCATTAAACGATTTGGAATATCATCTATCCGTTTTGTGTTCTTATTAAGCAAGGGCAATGGGGTATTTATTTCAATGGTTAATAGAGCCATAAGTTGCCCACAATAAACATTTGTACTTGATTTTCAATTATGCTACTCGCAGTAATCAGAAAGTACATAGACATTAATTATTTCGTTACAAACGTTGCTATAATGGGAATTTAATATGTTTAATTTCAATGGAACTAATATTGAATACGTTGTCGACTGAATTATGACATGAAATGAATGTTAAAATGTATTGAATATTCTATAAACGAGTCTATCAGTGGTCCGTTGTAGTTTATACAGTATTTATTTATTTCTATTAAATAAATAATACTTGTTAATTAACTGCCTAAATAAACTAACACTTAAACAATTGGGACAATCTCACAATCAACGAAATTACATATTTAACTGCCAAGTTAATTTGTGGATCAAATTCAGGACTACTATCATTTTCTCATAAAATTGTAGATAAGCGAAAATACATAAAATAAATATTGCTCCTAGCCTCTTATTAATCAATATTTCAAGAAGCACCTAGTTTATTCTTAAATACTTTGTATACCCATTATCTATGTAATCACTGATAAATAATAGAATTATGTGAAGTACATTTTTAATGTAGTAGAATCATTACATTGGGGAGGTGGGTGGGTCAGTAGTAGAGCCTTGCACTAGTGATCGGTTTGAATATCGATGGGGTTGAGAATTTTTTCCCCCTCGAGCACTGGGATTCCTAAATGCCATAAAAAAATATCATTATATTAATGAAAAAATTGCTAATATAATGTATAATCTCGATGTATTTTCACGATCACACGCATCGAATGTTGTTTGATACTGCGAAACGCATCATTGGCTGAATTATAATAAAAAAATTCTTAACAACAATAACTCTTCTTTGTGTATAAGTAGGTATTGGTTTTGTGTGTATTTTCTCTGTGCTATTCTACTATTTTTAAATTCGAGGTATTCTTATACTTCCCATTAGTAAGTACATACAAAAACCTTCCAAAACCACAGTCTTTCGGTTCTCCTATTTTTTTGCTAATAACCTGTTTATCCGATTTCCCTGCAAAGAGGAAAGATGCGTAGGTAGGTTAATTAACTTTATTACTTTTCTCGAAGAAAATTCTAAATTCTTGGATACACGTAAGTGTTACGCACCGTTTGGAAAATTAAAGAATTGCGGTCTACGGAATGGAAAATTCAAATGTTGTGTGAATAAATCTTCGTGGAGTAATAACGAGAAATCAGGAATTGTAAGGCGAGAACCGTTTTGAATTTAAATTGATTCCAATTATGCGAATGGAGGAAGTGGAGGTAAGAATTAAATGTTTTTTGCTCCAGAATTCCAGGATTGAAATGTGCAAGTTGTGTGTGTGATTGGAATAAAACGGCTCTTTAGAGAAATAATGAATTTCTTTGAATCCGAACAATACACTCACGAAGATAGAATTTTTATTTTTATCACTATTACGGGAAAGAAAAATGAAAACATATATTAAAATTGTGATTGTCAGCTACACTCCACAGATCCAGCTGCTAAATAGCTATCAGGATAATGCTTTTTCTTATACTGTCAAATTATTTAATTAACAGTCTTACTCACTATTCTGCGGGAAATAATTATTCCTGTTTCGATCAGTTTTCTTATTGTTTAGATAAGTTTTCCACGAATCTTCTATAATGATTTACAACTTTGAGATGGTTCTAAAGATGTCTCCAGGTCAGTCCTACCTAATTTTTACTAGCCCAAACTATGATATTTTTTTTAATATTTCAGTTTTATTTTGTGGAGGGTTAATTTTGCAAGCTGTATGATTCCTGCTTTTCTTCTTTTATTTTATTCTATAAGACGTAAATGTCTTCAATATACAGTAGTTAGGGTCTTTATATTATCTATTGTTCAAATCATTTCATATAAATAATGACGACTAGAGATAGTGGAGATCTTATTGGAAGTCTCTCCTTCTGGGCATAGTAACTTTCTTCATACTTAAAGTAATATGTCTCCATACTGGTACAATAAAATAAAAAGTCAATGATATCATGAACTGAGATTGCAGAATTATTATACTTAAGTTACATTTTCTTCCGAATAAATTTTATGACGCAGACCAATTGTATCTCAATACGCCTAAAGGCGTCACCAGAGTACGTTGATTTATTTTCTTCTCATAATTTTGAGTTCATGGCGACCATAGAATTTCCATTTTTTAGATGTAGAATTTTTAGAAGGTTATCATTATTAAATGCCTATAACCAATTCTAAAAATATTTAGCCTGGTTTGTGACTTTTTCATCCGTAAATATATATTAAATAAATAATAAATTCTGTTTTAGAAAAAAGCCACTGTGAAACTATTCTTTTATATTTATGGGGTAAAACCTCACAAAATATATGATAATACTTAGTTTTATTTTGTTCCAATAAATTATTCATATAGTTTATTTTTTTTGTTTTATGTGCATAATGGTATCTAGTTATCTATCCGTTATTTTTCAATTTACAATAATGATTACTGAAAAAATATCGTTTATGAGTAATGCATTTAATATTCTCCTTTGAAAATAATAAATAGGGGATGTTTTTATAAAAGCTTGCAATTAGTTGACAAAAATGCTTTGAAATGAGATAAAACAGACAAAAGCAAGCAGTTTATTATTTATATTGAAAATTTATTTTTAATTTCCATCGAAGCAAATTTTGAAATAAAATTTAATTTATTCATAACGAACCTTTATTAAAAACACATTGTGTGATAAATATGTTTTCTATTTTATTTTACGTTATAAATGAACTTAAATTAAAATGCTGTAATGCGATTATATAATAAATTTATTAAAGCATAAGGTTAATTAGTTTTGAACGGAAAAACATGTACTACACTAGTATATGGATATTTCAATTCTTCAATTATTATATTATTTCAAAAGAGAAATTAAAGAGTTATAAAATATCTAGTTATTTTATTTTATGTAGAATAAATAATATATTTTTAATCATAAATTCTATCAACAAGTACAGTATCAGTAATTCATTAATCCTAATATTTAAATTCCATAAAAATGTTTTATAATGACTTTAAAAAAAAATAGATATAATGAAAATTCAATATCATTGAAATATATCTTAAATGCAATATTTAACAATTTAAACCATAGGAAACTTCCAGATTATATGAAATTCTTTGTTTTGCAATATACATTGCTTTCATTTTAAAATAAGTTCAAAGATATAACTTTTGATTTTACGTCAATTTAAGAATAACAAAAAACTGTAAAATTTTATATCAAGGGGTACACTTTTTTTAATATATCCTCAACTGTCATACGTCTTTCCCCTCTAGTCAATCATGTTAACCTAAGCAATTTAAATAAGGAAAATATTAAATACGATACATTATACAAAAGGTAATTTTACGGATATTTCAGCAATATAATATGATTTTTCTTTGCTATACTTTTGATTTTAGCTCCCACTTGCGGGAACAAAAACTGTTAAGTATTTCAAAGGGGGACAGCCACTTCATTTAACTACTAATTTGGCAAGGAATGTAGCATAAATTTTTTATTTCAGTTGATGGCGATTAATAGTAAATTAATATTATCTTAACTTTATTGCCAGCAATCTTATGCTACATCTGTGCTTATTTACTTCAATTAAATTTTGTTATGTTATGCATTGAATTATGCGTTGACATGACTATGTTATCCTTAAATGTACATATGTAAAACCAAAAGTTATTTCGAATGACTAGTTTTCAAATGAAATCACTGTGTATATTGTAAAACTTGTGTGAATATAACATCTTTATTTAACAGGAACTCTCACAGAATAAATAAAACTAACATGAATAACAGTGACATTACCTTGCTTACGTCCTACATTGATATTTGATTGATATTATTAAGCTCCTCCTATTTATATAATTTCTCGAATGTTCTGGAGAACGTTTTCGAGAATATTTGGAAATCTGTAATAGCTTTCAGTAGCTCAGTAGTTAGGCTAGAGATATTTCTGGATCTTTTCCTGTATCTTTAGCCTAGGCAACCAAAACGTCACCCTGAGCCCCTTCTTAGAGGCATTCTCCCTGGAAGATTTCTCGTTTTGTAAGGTCATTTTTTGCCTCCAAATTTTGTGTGGTGCAAAATGACCATAGTGGATTATGATTGGCTTCCCTCTGAATGCTTTGAAGATTCTGTATATTAAGTCATTAATTTTCGTTTTAATGACGTGGGGCCTCTTCCAGTTCCTTTGCTGTTTTGGATATAGACCTCATTTTATTCGTGAATTGTAGAATCAAACTAGGTATCCTTTCTAGTAACTGGTCTTTTCGGCTTGGTTATCCTAGAACCTCTTCATCCTACTACTGGCTAGTTGAAGGTTAGTATAAACCATTTCATAGGTGTCTTTCATCTTCTTCCAAAGGTAGGATACAGTCTTTTTCAGGCATATCCTTATTAGATTTGCAGCAGATCAGTCTGATTTCTTGACCAAAACGATCTTTCTCCCAGAAGTGTCACCTGAAGATTTGTTCATTGCTGATCATCAAGAAGAAGGAAATGTGTTCGCCTCAGTCATTTTAATAAGCAGAGATAATCTGGTAAAGGTAAAGAAGTAGAATATGTAAAATATTGTGAAAAAAAAACAACGGGCAAAAAAGTACCTGTACAAAGGGATGTGCAAAATGTGAAAAGAGTAATATACTCATAATCGACTAGTTCATGACGGTTCGCAGAAAGTAATGTTGATCAACAACAAGCAACATTTATTTCAATTCAATACTGACGAAAGTAGTGTGAAAATGCGGGTTTTCTTTGGTTTTCATACAGTTCAAGACTTATTCTTAATGAACTCAAGAACCTGAGTTAGTAAAATAATAACAACCTATTATATAAGTAGGTATACCCTAAGAATATTTAATGTAAATTTCTTAATTTATATTAATTAAGTATTAATTATAGTGAGGTAAAATAATTACATTTTGTGTTTTTATTTTTTGCTGCAAATTATTTGTTTATTATGTAAATTTTTTGAATTTGAAGAGTATTTAATATTCACTTTTTTTTGGATATATCCCTGCTAGCAGATACCAAATATAAATATAGATGATATAAGTATATCGTCCTTAAATTATTGAACCGGCATTTCTTTGTGAACATATTCAAATATAATATACGGCCTAACAAACAGCAATATATTTCATAAAACACGTACCGAACTTTCAATTTCCAAATATTTGATATACTGCCGAAAAGAAAATTAAAAAAATATTTCAAAATCTGTATATTTAGTAATAGAAACTTTTTAGTTTACCGTATTTATGTACGTGTTTTTTACCTAAATAAATAGGAAATAAAAAGTTTTGAGCAATACATTTTTACTGTTATATTATAACCAGTGGTTTTTCCATGTTTTATATTCTAATGATCGTGTATTAAATCAACATCTTTTTAATCTAAAAACAAGGACATACTTTTCGAATCTTCTGTGCCAAACTTACCAAACTTTCGATAAATCAATGGCCCAACTTTGTCTACGTTTGACCTAGCGACAGAAACTTTTCTAAACCGTCGACATGACCAAAATACTTAGCGTGCATGTTTGTATCTTTTAGAGGCGAACTTCCTAGAAAGAATATTCATTAGCGAGGTGTTGTTAAGCCATTAGCAAAATCTCTGTTCACCATCTCATTTGATAAATGAACGTGATCTGGATTTAAATTTGTCTTCATCACGTGATTCATATCGAAGAAGTTAATGCTAGAGTCACTGATAGCAGTAAAAGCAAATTTAAATTTATGTGTTTTAGACAGTACAACAATTAACCATTAAATATTATGATTGTTTATATTTTATCGAAAACGGTTGATATTTCGGTGAAGATTATCTTCCATATATTTATATATAATGCAGTGGGATTTTTGATAAAACTTATAAAAAAATTTAAAAAGTTAATTAATTGTTAATTTTGTCCAGAAACCTAATGTATCTAAAAGAAGGTTAGATTTTTTAAATTAGATTTATCTGTATGATTCAATAAAAAAACTTATGTGAAATTTTAAGTTTTAGAAAACATAGAAATTAATGTTTAAGTAAATTCAAAGATTCAGTGTGAGGTGATATAAGATTATTAAAATTTATATTGTATTTACATTTTGTGACATATTCTAAATATTTCAACAATCAATTTAATCATTGTTGAATAATTTGTGAATACAATTTAATTAATTTATTCATTTTGTTAAGCTATTAAAATTAATATGTTTATTTACCTTAAAAAACTGGACTAGGATTGTTTTGCATTAATTTTTATATATTATTTATATATTTAAAAAATAAGCAAAATTAACAAAGAGATAAAAATATCAATAATAAATTGAACGATTATTAAACCTTTCCGAGTTTGTTAATAATCATATTTGATGGTATTATCTGACTATTAGGAATCGAAACGAGGGTTACAACTAATTTCATAAATATTTTTCTTAATCTCAACTTTGGCACTAAATTTGCTTTTCCCGAACGAAAAGTTCTCTTTGGTCAGTAATGTTGGTATGCCCTATTTTATGACTATCTGATTATTAAGGAAGATTCGGTTTCTTAACAACTTTGATAATATCCCTCCGTATTGAAAATTTATGGAGTTACAATATGGGCCAAGAAGATTTTTTTTAGAGGAAAGCTCCAAAAAGCCTCTGTCTTATGTCCAGTCTTGAGCCATGCTTGACACAGTATTTTTACATAAATTACAATCACAAAATTAATGGATGTTAGATGTTTAAGAGTCAATTTGTACGTTCTAGCAATAGCAATATTGTCTGCAAATGAAATTACTACATCTCTCTAACAGTCTTTAAACTAAGGTCCCAAAATATCCGTCATATATTTTCCGAAAAGATGTATTGTATTTTTAAGAAAACTTAGATTTACTGGGACGCTTCTGACCTAGTGAAATTTTATTGGTTTATTAAAACATTTTATAAAATAAAGGTCTTTATAATTCAAAATTATTGTAAAGAGAACTTGAAAAGGAGCCTTTAGTCGACCCCCAATGCCACTGTAAAATTTTTGGATGATTCTTATCCTCCGTTGGGAGTGAAAGTGACGGAGTCAAAAACACGGAACAAGCGTGTCCCCCTTTAATTAAAAATCGATTGGTCTCTCAATTTTGTAAAATGTTAACGCAGTTTTTGATATCGGCTCTGCTTCGTTTATTTTCGATTAGTTACCCTGTAGATGATGGTAGTATTCATACTATTCTTCCTTATTACATTTAATAGAATGGTAGAGAGCTGATACTGTTAATGGGGATTAGTCCATAATTTATTGTAAACTAGACATTTAAAATCAACTATTTTGCCGTCAAATATATTGGAATTCAATATATTTATTTTATACTCCAAATTTAGTACATTGTTCAAATTGGCTCATTAAGTACTTTTAGAAAATGTAATAAAACATGGGAAGTTCCATTAAAACATAATATGAATTTGATACGACCTTATCAATTGCACTTTTTTATGATGATAATGAAGAAACCGTTTTTTCGTAATTGGAAGTAAAAAATCTGGTCTTTTAAGTAATATCGGTAGACCATTTATATAGCATCAAGCTGAAAAATGTTTTGATCTTCTAAACCCCAATTACACGATAATAATAACAATAATAATGATCATAATAAGAGTACTAGATTTGCTGAAAAATTATTCACATATACATATTCAATATTATGGCACCATCTTTAGAGGACAGAAGCGCTTGGTTGAAAATATAGAAATTAAAATTATCTTCGAACAAAAAAAAAATTAAAAAAATTTAGCCGCACAAAATTAGAGACCTTAAAAACAGAGAAAATCTATAAATGACAATTTAGAGGTAAAATGCGAAAAGCAAGAATTCACTCATACATTGGAGAAAATGTTTTTAATAAGCCGATTATGTTTACCATTCGTCATGTACACAAATAAGTTCTGTATGGTGAGCATTCAATTACTTTGCTGAATATCAAGGCATACTAATTAACTGCAAACTCCCCGCGGGTGCGCATAAGCAAACTTTTCCCTCCGTCATACGGGACACTGCAGAGACAAACATCACCCTAAATGTAGCTAATTTCGTGCATAATATCCATGCTTGTTCTTAAATTAAATCGAGTCGTGTGTTACCTAGCGACCCTTTCATGTTGAAAGGGAGGGCTAATCTGCCCTCTGGACATTTAAAATAAAACGATGAGAGACCAACGAAAACATGGATGTTGTTAGAGTATTGAGTTACTTTGACGGCGAGGAAGGGACCTTCGTTATTAACCAGGAGTATTACATACTGAAGTGATTTTAATAATGGGATATATTTGGTTTCCTGCTAGCTTAACTTGTAAACTAGCTCTGTTTACCTTTGGAGGTAAACTTCAATATATAGGTCAAATTGATTTGAAATTACAATTAGTGAAGAGTGATAACGGCTTGCTTATGTATTTAATTTTCACATCTGTATTTGCTTAGTTCTCTTTTTGTAGTGGACATTATGGTGTTTATGTTCCTAACGCGAATTCGTAGTCTCTTTATTAAACTTTTCTTATGCAATTGTATCGTTATTTAATTATAAGAGAATGGTATTTAGTTGTAAAGAGTAATAACTACAATATAATTTCTGAAATTAATATACGAAAATAAATTTCTTTTCGATCGAAATTAAAACATGGCGTTTAGAGGGTTTTTATTGTAAATAATATAATATTTATTAAGAAATTACTTTTGAAACTATTTTAGACTTTTATATGATTATTTTTATACCTTTTTTAAATCAAAATCAATTCGCTGATTTTTCATTTTATTTATATTTGCTGTATTTTTATTACTTTTATTCACTTTTTTTATTAATTAAAACCGCATCAACCATGTAAGGTTATTAGGGGCGGTACAGTTAAAAGCGTTTGAGATATTTCTGATATGAGAAGAAAGATAAAGTCCAGCATTATTTTATAACGTCGACCTTAATACTGCTTGACGTAATTCCGATAACTGTCTAAAGATTTTTCATGATACATAAGCTTTATGTTATATACTCCATATAAATGTGACTTGTATTGACTCCTCCAAATATTGTAAATACGAGTACTTTTTATTATGAATTTGTAATATAGTAACTATTATTTAATTTTATAGAAACGTTTAAATAGTATGGAATTACTTTTAGAATTTAAAAATAAAATTATTTAAGTTTGAATACAAATACCGTGGTAATTTGACAAATATTACAGTTGATATTTGAAGGGATAATTACTACAGCATATCATGCTTATACTATAAAAAACAGTTTGATGTAAATCGTAATTCTATTCTAACGAGCCATCGAGACAAATCATATATCTATATCTGTTGCATGAGGAGGGTGGGGTCTCACAACACCCCGGCCACTTTGGCTCAATATGCATCCTCCTCTTGTCTAAGACTTCCTCTAGCTTGTCAGCCAACCTACTGATTTTACGTAGGTGATAACGTCGCCTAGAGGTACCTCCTTTACGTGGAACAGTGTTAGTGAGTACTCATTGAACACAGAGTATCTTATAGCTGAGAATGCTGGGTAATCACAAAGGATATGTTCCATTGTATTATCTACATGTTCGCACCCTCTACATAGGGGTGTGTCTGATAGCCTCATTCTGTGAAGGTGCTTGTGAAGATGGCTCTTTCTGTTTTCGAACCTTCAGTATAAATATGAATCGCATACAAGAGGTTCTTGTTACTACTTTGTTGGGTCTGTCAAAGACGTATCGCGGCTCTATCGAGTCTATCTTCGCCTGCAGTAGCGGAATCGCGCACAAGGCTTCCTTCCATTCGCGATTTCTCAATCTGCCAGATATTACATCAGGTTCTATGCCAACAGTGCGGAGTCGTGTCATAGTTATCAGAACAACCTTCTGGATATGGATGTTAAGGAGGGGTGAATCATTTCCATAGCTCTTGTTGGTTTGGTTGTCATGGCTTCTGTAATATTGAGACACGTTATTATTTGAATTTGTTCTATTTACGCACAGCTGTTGCTTGGTTGGTCTAAGGTTCCCAAGCAATTGCACATTATGTAGCATAGGTCTTATGATTGCCGTTTAGATTCAGGACACGGTCTTGGAAGTCAGAACCCAAATGCGTCCTATGGTTCTAGGGCACTGTTCATAAGATATAAAAGCTTTTTTTTACTCTGCTTTCTAGATGAGAGTTCCACTATTTATCGAAAATGACTCCTAGGTATTTTAAGTCTGGGGAAAAGTTTAACCCTGTTTTAAGGAGCTGTGGAACGTTCAGTTCTTTGAATTTTGTTTTTCTGGTGCAGAAGAACATCTATCTTTTCTTCGTATTGATGGAGAACAAGTGGTCTTTGCACCGTTGTTCCATAATTTTGAATGCTATCTGCTAATAAGTGTGTCGAGGACCATATTCCACAGTGATGGTGACAGTATTCCTCCCTGTGGACATCCTCTTTCGACGACTATTTTTAAAGTGACATCATCCACACTAATTCTTATTATTCTCTTCGAGAACATACTGTATATCCATGCGTGTATCGTTTGGGGGATATTTCTACTTGCAAGCAAGCTTGTTATTTTTGGGAAGGTGGTTTTTCGAAGGTACCTTCTATATCAATGAAAACTCCCAAAGTGGACCCTTTGTTTTTCAAAGATTTTTCGATTTGATCAACCACAAAGTGCAGTGCCGTTTCGGTTGATCTCCTAGAGTATATGCGTGTTGTTTGTGATGTACCGCGTTTTGGGTGATCGCTACATCCCCTGTGTATCTTTTGGAGTCTGACTATTTATAGGAAATTTTCAATTTAATCGCAGTAGTTCTTCCATGCTTCTCTCTTTCTTTGTCTAACAACTTTCTTATACTCCCTGAGGTGAGACCTGTATATGTCCCAATCCTCTTCGATTCTCGTGCCATCTTCCTCAGTTGATCCAGCTCTCGACACCATCACAATTTAGAACCTACCTGAAGGGACTGGATTTCTTAAATGCAATATTTAAGGAGCTTTGGATAAATGTGGTATCCCTGTTGTTTTTTGGCGTTAAAATTTCCTCTTCTTGCCGGGCCTCTTCGAGAAGGTGATAGTATTTCGATTTTGGAAAGCAGAGATTCTTAGTTACGATATAATCTTTATTGTGATTTACCTCTAGCGTTGATGTTCTTATTGCCCTAGCCTAAGATCATCTCGAGCTTTCTACGTTGGTAGTATTCTATCAGGTCCTCCAGTTCTTTGCTTGGTGGTGGTGAGATCGAATCAGAGAGAAGGTATACAAATGCTAGAATCAACGTTGCTGTTTTAACTTTATCCATGTATTTCACTTTGATCGCAGTTGGGTCTGACGTGAAGAGATCGAATAAGGGGTAGGTAGGCCTTTATTTTCCTGAGAATGTATATCGCTATCCTAGATTATTGGTTACTTGAAAGGCCGAAAACTTGTCTTAATCATGCCATCTTATAGTAAAAAAATCTTTCACGGTCATGCATACAAGCTGCAATGATTTTATAATCTTTTATCAGTAGTTTATCAAAGTGGAGGAAATTATGTTAATGGTTCCAAAATAAACTAAACAATGAGAATATCCTTAACACAGTATGTTACTTAGATGAACCTTGATTTTATTTTTCTGGATATCTTAATTTATATATATATATAACTCATGCCTATATATATGAGTTTGTTATCATCTAAAATTTCTTTTGTTTTTATTGAACAACTATGGCATCCCCAAGAAGTTGGTTTAGCATATGTCGAAGAAGATTGGTGGCTCCATTTTTCTAAATGCACATTTGCTGCTGCACTAAATGGGAAAGAATTGCTGTTTATTCATAAATTAATTGGATGCTGAGGAATTTGGTATTTCAAACAAGATGGTGGTGCAACAGCACGTACAACCAGAAGAACAGTTCAATATCTTGGAGAATTTTTTGATGACTGAGTAATACCAGAACACTGAAATCCCATATACAACTAGCTGTTACGATTTGTACATATGAGATTTTTTCATATGGCCATACATCAAATATTAGATTTATTAAACGTCAATTTATTAAATGGCAAGGGCCCTGCTCTATAGTGGATACACCTGTAATGCGATAACTATAGTATATATATATATATATTGTCACGAGTTGTTGGCCGTTTGGGGGTCGCAACTCGTCGTTCGGGTAATGAACGAAAAACGTGATAAAAAATACACAATTATTTATTGGATAAAAAAATAATAAAACAGGTTAAGACAAAAGAAAATAAACTAACGGATAATCACGTTATACTAACCCCAGTCCCCGACAGGGTAACAAAATTAAATCAGCTAAATATAATACTAATGCAAACAGGTCCTTACCACATCTCTTGGCCTCTGGGAACAATCACAAATTCCAATAGCTTTACCAATTTACTTTCCGCGTTATACTGAGTCGCGTATCAAAAATGGCTTTATCTGTTTAAGCTGCCCTCGAGAAAACTCAAAGAAAGGAAAGAGACGCTGCTTGGTCAGAGGAGCTCTTGCCCTAACCCCAGGAGTGCCTCGACTGACTCCTTTCTTTCTTTTTGTTTTCCAAGTCAACTTTTGGCTTTTTGCTTCGACAGAAGTTATTAAATTTTGTTTATAAATAATGGATAGTACATTGACATGACCCTCTTTTCGTTGAGGTTACGGTGCTTGCCCAATCTATAAAATTGAACCATCATCGAAATTGTTTGATCGTATATTTATATGAAATAATAAAATAAAAAATGTTATTGTTTAAAGTTTAAAAAATGTTGAAATAAAAGTTGAATAGTCTTGAGGAGATTAATGAACTTTGGTTCACTTATATTTTTACAATTTGAAAAAGATTTGAATGAAAAATATTTTAATCTAGGATTTGGAATTGTTTATTAATATGCGCTCATATAGGAATTTGTGACATGCCCCCCGCCTGTTAAAGCCGGACCCTGGCTTTTTAAATTAACATTCTTATGTGAAGGCAATGACAAACGAAACAATGTCTGTCTGAAATGTACATACTAAAAATAAAATTGATTGAAATAAAATGAATAAGTGAAGTACTGTAATATAAGATTAAAGTCTTTATGCACAAACACACACGCGCGAGCACTGAGACCGACAGTTCTTTTTCCAAGCTACTGCACCTTCGCTGAATACGGTTCTGTGTTATCGCCTCTCTGGTTGTGGTACTTGTGCCTGATTCAACTGCTGGGCTTTTTGATGCGTCCGCACGTTTGGTTTCGCGTGGGAAATGTAGTCTTCTTTTTGTTTTGGCTTTGGCCTTGGTTAAGATTTCCTTTGGACAGGTTTTGTTGTTTACCCTGGGACAGGTATTTTTTCCAGCTTTAGCGTTGGAGCTTTAGGTGGACGTCTCGCAGTGGATTTTTTGGACATTCTGGATTCAAGTTTGATTGCTTTATTTTATGTGGTACTGGTATCTTTTCATGTGGCTTGCGGCCTTTATGGGTGAAGATTTTACCGCATGTTTGCGGGAATAGTTTTCTAGATAGAAATGGTGTTACCATGTGTTTTGGTAATTTCTGAAAATTTTAGTGGATACGTTATCCAGGAGTGTTGCTGTGAGCATACTGAATTTAGGAGTTCAAAGGTGAGTGTGATACGACTTTGTACCGCCTAAGTGAATGGTTTTTTCAACACTTTCTTTTTCAGGCCGTGGTTCTGAGAAGGCGATGTTGTGTGGCTTCCATTGTTCCCTTCATGTTTTGTGGGGGTTGGAAGTCTCATATGTGGAGTGGCTGATGTAGTAGCATCGGATTTTGGCTTTCTTGGTCTTTGACTGGATTGTGTGTGTGGTGCTCGAATATTCGTGAAACAGAAGTTGAGAAAAAAAAATGGTAAGTACATATGTTTTAATTCTTATCCTAATATATACCCCCTCTTAATCTCTATTATAAGATTTTAGTCTTAATCTAAGTTATACAAGTTATGGGTTGTATTACATTTTTGTTTCTGCATGTAACTTATAGTTTTACATATGCGAAAGAAATCCCTTACCCTTTTGTTAAAGAGGAAAATGTACATGTATTTAAAGAAAAGAGAATAGGTTTGGTCTCTCAGATTGACTATGTTAAGTAAGGATGAAGAAAAGTAGAGTAAAATATGAATTTATTTGAAGGTACAAGAATATCGGTTAGTGGATTAGAGTTTTAAATAAAGTTATTGATACATCAGTGATGATTAATTGAAATATTAAGCTTAGTATATGAAATAATTTTTTTAGATTGTATGTGGTTATTTTTTCTTTATTTCTATTATTTTCTAGAAAACAAGAAAAGTGTTTTCTTGTTATTTTGTATAACCTTAACTAAACTATATGTATTACATAAGGGGACGGAAACTGTTTCTCGACTTTTCCTCTCCCTTTTTGATAAAAATTACCACATACAAATTTTCTTACCTTTATTGCCCTCTTTGAAAATATTTTTTATTTATTGATTTATTTATTTATCTAGTCGACATTTTCTGTTGTCGCCCTTAAAATACAGGGCAGGCTCTGTCCTGCTGAAATTTAATTTAAACTTTGTTTATTTACCTCAAGGGTTAGCCGGGTATGTCCAATGTTTTCTAATATTTCTTCATCTACAGATTTTGTTTGCGGTTGGGATTCAGAGTGTGACTGCATTTTCTGGCGTCTGGAGAGCAGGAGGAGTAATACTTTTATGAGAAGGTAGCCTATAAATATTATGAATACTATGCAAAGGAGGGAGAATTCGATATGGTGGCTTAAAGGCGTTTGTGAGTCTGCGTGAGCAGGTATAGGTGCTAAGGCTACTGCTACGCCATTAACCCTGTGGAAAAGGATATATATTACGCATACGGATATTATGCTATTCCAGACAAGAAAAATGCTGTCTCCGTGGAAGCTGTAATAATGAGATATAGGTGGGCGATCATTAATATTTGAAAGTATGTCTTTGATAATTTCGTTAGAGGAAGATAGATTTATATGAGGAATTTCGAGTGTCCAATTAGGGTTAAAACATTCACTGTGATTCATGAATGTTATGGGGCTTGTTTCGGTATTGGGTTTTAAGATGAATGATTTTAGAGTCGACCACGCAGCGGGAATGATATGTGTTATTTCGAATTCGTTGGATACATTTGTGAAACATGGAAATCTCGGTGGGATTATGTCTTCTTTGTCAATTGTCAGTTTACAGTTACAAGATAATTTTATTCTTATTGCTCCAGGGCTTGTGTAAGAGTTCTGTGTTAAATATACTTTCTTTGTTCTGGGACATTCTACTACTGTCGGATTTTTGGGGTGAGTTATAACGAAAACGTCGTCGTCGATTTCTGAAATGATGGTTGTCGAAGATTTGTAACAATTCATGGGGCAGTGGTGGCTAATGTCTTGTACGGTAGCACCGTTGAATAGCTTTTTTGCGCATCCTGTGCCATGTAAACTATCGGCACTGAATCTTGGCAAGAAGCATAGTTTGTCTCTATATGGTTTACAATGTTGTAGGCCTAAGCCTGAAATTTGTCTAATTTTGTTATTATCTGTCGGTTGTGTGTTTGTTACTGCCAGAAAGGTTGTGTCGTGTTGTATTTTACAAGTTTGGTTGTGCCATGCAAAGGGTGTCGTGATTAATTCAAAAATTTCCCAGTTTTCACCTTTGTGAATTAATGGAACTCTTATGTGAATGTACATTTTATCGTTTGCAAAACTGCAATCGCATATAGGTAATTGGTAGTATCTAGATAAATCGTGGACTGGAATAGCTAGGGTTTGGTCGAATCTAACTAGTTCTGCCATGAGAGAGAATAAGTCGCTTTTAAGAATGTTTGGTTTTAGAATAGTAATGGGTAATAAGTGTTGTCTGCACGAGGATAGTATTGTTTGACGTTTGAATGCTCTAGTTTGAAGAATTAGGTCTGTTTGGAAGTTATATTGAAGTTCTAGTAACTCAATTATTGTATTTTCAAATTCATTGTCAAGTAGAGTCGTTTTATCTCTGTAATTAAGGAACTGAGCCTCTAAATTGTGGATATGAAATTGAGTTTGTTCAAATGCCTCAGAAACACCCTTCTCGTATTGTTTAAATTCTTCGGAATTTTTTGTTATGGTTTTTATTGTATATGACATCAGATTATTTAGCCGGCTTAGTTGGTTTTGTAACTGATGTTCGTCCATTATTAGGGAGTCTAATTTGTGCTGGGTAGCTACTCCACAGCACCACGAGAGTCCATCTCCTAGGAAGTCTAGAGCCCTTCTAATTCTTAGATGGTATTGTTCGCGCGATATATTTTGAAGGAATTTGGGGCTCCAGCTTTCCTCGAGATTTTGAAATTCTTTATTGTATATGAATTGCAGTTGATTTATGCTGTGCATAATTTCACATTCTGCAGTTTTGTTTCTAATACAAGTAAGGTTTTGTTTCTGGAGCTTTTTATTACTCATGTCATACCACTCTGATTCATATATAAGGGGAATGGTGGCTTCATACGCCACAGCATCTGGAAGTGCTCTCCAGAACGCTCCGGCAGTCACCTCTATTTCATGGGCAGTTTCCGCTTTAGTTGCAGTTACTCTGCCTATATGAGTGAATATCAAAATTATGATCCTATAGAAAAAAATTTAATTAGTTTTAAGTTTTGTTTTAGATAGCTATAAGTAGGAAAAGTTTTACGTGGCCTTACTTTTAGATACCCTGATGGAGTATCTCTATTTATCCTTATTTAATAGTCTGAGAGATTTGCTAATAATTTAAATTAAATTAAAAACTACTAAATCTTGTATAATAATCGGATGAAATATACTATAAAAATTAGTTATTTATTTATTTTTTTTTTTTTTTGGTATCATTATTCGTGATGTCCGATGGAACCAGCTCTGGGCACCATGGATCATTGTATGGGAGCGTCCTACTGACGTGGAAAGACGAGAAAGGAACCTAAGTAGCTAATTTTTAGCCCATTGTTCCAGCTATTGGCGATTGCTGTCCTCTCATAGCTTGCTATAAATGAATGGACATTGTTAGAGCAAGGGTTAAAAATGGGAGGTGAGATAAATTGTGGCTTGGCTGGTTTTTGATTGGCTGTGAACGCCTCAGCCAGTGTGGTATCCGCCATAATTTTTCTATGGGTTTGTGTAGCTGGCTGTACTTGCACACCTGGTTCGGGATGAGGTTGGTACTTTTCGGCCGTTGTGTTTCCTTTTCGATTATCCCTGTTTGAAGGTCCTGGTGGCTTATTCAACTCCTTTTTATTTTTCGGTAGATTCTTTTCTACCGATATATCTTCTTCCGTACCTTGTGTACCGTCAACGAATTTTAATGTCTCCTCTGAAGTCGGTTGCTCTACTCCTTCGGCAGAGCTACCAGGGGAGTGACTAAATAAGGACACCTCTCCCGGAGGAGTTCTGGGAGTTTTTGACGATTTTTGGAATGATTTATTAGCAAGCTCGGTGCTATTGTGCTTGGGGTCAAAATCTTCTACCACTTTGAGTTCTAATTTTAATTTTCCTCTAGTGGTAGGTCCAGGCATGGACTACTTTATTATTGTATATATATTTTTGCGGGTGTTTAGGGATGTTTTTCCCTTATCATCGCCTAATAAGTAATCGGCTGACTCAGATGCAGTGGGGGGAACAGGAAAACGTCAGATATAATGCAAAACAGTGAACAGTGAGATTCGAACCATAATTTTATTTTAGTTATCGTTATAGTGTCTGATGTGAAATCAAAAATAGGTAGGGATAATTTTAATAATATAAGGTAAGATTTAAAACTAAATTATATGTATATAAATTATATAAATAATCTGTATTAAATAAGTCTATTGATATTTTTGTTATTACTTAAAAAAAACTTTTAAAAAGGATGTATGCACTAACTAAATATTTTAAATCTGAATAAAGCAACAAAGCAACTGTACGAATCTAGGTCAGTTTTTATAATATTTGAACTTAGGTATGTTTACGTTTCATATTTCCAAGGTCACGATAAACTAATGTATTTCCAGTATGCTGTTTAGTATAACAGCTGTTATAGCAAATTAAGATTAAAATAACATGAGTAATCGTAGAAATTAATTTTGTTTTGCATGTTAGGTAAAAATGGTTTGACCTATAAAGGAACCTATTTTTAAATCATAAATATCAGTTTTTTATGGTTCTTATTTATGAAGAACCTCCTTTATCAAATTTCGAATAAAATTATAAGTATTAGTCAGATTTTAAACTTTTTATTGAAGGGTCAGTGTAACTTGTTCGATTATTGGGGGAGAAATTGAATGAGGGTAATTAAAAATAATTATGGTGAACTATTTTTCGGAATCGAAACTAGGCGCCTCCACCATGTCACGAGTTGTTGGCCGTTTGGGGGTCGCAACTCGTCGTTCGGGTAATGAACGAAAAACGTGATAAAAAATACACAATTATTTATTGGATAAAAAAATAATAAAACAGGTTAAGACAAAAGAAAATAAACTAACGGATAATCACGTTATACTAACCCCAGTCCCCGACAGGGTAACAAAATTAAATCAGCTAAATATAATACTAATGCAAACAGGTCCTTACCACATCTCTTGGCCTCTGGGAACAATCACAAATTCCAATAGCTTTACCAATTTACTTTCCGCGTTATACTGAGTCGCGTATCAAAAATGGCTTTATCTGTTTAAGCTGCCCTCGAGAAAACTCAAAGAAAGGAAAGAGACGCTGCTTGGTCAGAGGAGCTCTTGCCCTAACCCCAGGAGTGCCTCGACTGACTCCTTTCTTTCTTTTTGTTTTCCAAGTCAACTTTTGGCTTTTTGCTTCGACAGAAGTTATTAAATTTTGTTTATAAATAATGGATAGTACATTGACATGACCCTCTTTTCGTTGAGGTTACGGTGCTTGCCCAATCTATAAAATTGAACCATCATCGAAATTGTTTGATCGTATATTTATATGAAATAATAAAATAAAAAATGTTATTGTTTAAAGTTTAAAAAATGTTGAAATAAAAGTTGAATAGTCTTGAGGAGATTAATGAACTTTGGTTCACTTATATTTTTACAATTTGAAAAAGATTTGAATGAAAAATATTTTAATCTAGGATTTGGAATTGTTTATTAATATGCGCTCATATAGGAATTTGTGACAATATATATATATATATAGTAAAAACAAGAAACTGCATAAAAGAACAGGTGAAGAGATCAAAAACTCATCACAAATATTGCATCAAATTTTTGTTGGATTGCGGAGAAAAGTAAGTTTTTATTTAATTGTAAATAGATAATATTTTAAACAAATTCTGTATTTTTATGTAAAGTTTCATTATGATTTCGATATTAAATAAAATATTCGTTTCCGTGTTTGTTACATTTTCATTTTGATGTTCTATACTTTTGTGTAAAAGTAAAATGTCAAGTAATAAATATTATTTTTGTGGAAGTCGTTAAAGTTCCCAAAACATTCATATTCAAAATATAGACCACACGTTAAAAAACGAGAAACCTAAACATGTCTTAAGATGAAAAAGAATAAATAATTACACAATGTTGCAGACTAGCAAAAACGTAGAGAAATAAAACGGAAGATAAACTTATAGAATGAAATTAATTGTTTCAACTCTTACTTTGTGAAAATTATTAATAATAAATATGGAAAGATAAATAATACTTCTGAATTTCCATAGTTTTCCAAGCGTTTTAATATACATATATTCAAGTTTACCTAGGTTTCGATATTTGACATACCATTTTCCAGACAGAAAGAAGTTTGACAGATCTTTTTAAAACGTATTTCATGTCAGATACCCGACAACCAATCATTATTAAGCAATATTCTTAATTTTATGAAAATATATTTGGTTTGGATTGACTTCTGTAACAAGAAAATACAGTTTTCGATTGCGTCTGTACCTCCATTTAGAATAAATAGATATTTATTTATCTGCAACAGAAAATCAAAGTTTAGAATAGAGTATACTAATATAAACCTTTGTAAACTATTCACATACATCCATTTTCATTTAGAATTCTGTATAACTTTACAATAATTCCACTTATCTACGAGTACATATCTCGTTCTTGTATCGCTTACATCTGAACAACCAACGCAACTGAATCCATCCAATTTGTGCTGTTGACAACCGATTCAAATAGAGACAATTATCAACAGTATTTGGAGCTCCCCCGAGAAGCTTTATTCGCCCCAACAAGGAAACTTCATATCGGCCATCTAAGATTGCGCCTCGGGCCCAAATCCCTTACTGCATTTCTACAACAGATAACTTGTTACAGGGTGAAGTGAATGTAAAGTAGGGAAGGTTGTGTTCAGAAAGTTATTACTTGCCGTAAAAGGGATCTTGTCCTTTGTAATTTCTCTTTGGAAGGTGTTTTGGCGATTAGGTATTTGATATAGGCTATACGTGGAAAATAATATTAATTAACGAATATTTTTTTTTATATTAGAGGCTAGATGGGTTGGAATAAATAATATAAGAAACTTGGTTATACAACAGGTATGAAATATTTTAAAGACGTAATCAATAACACACTTACTGGAAAACGTAGAATTTAGAGACTAGGCAATCGGAAAAACAATCAGCATGGTGGAAAAATGAAATAAAAAAGAAGATAAAAAAACAAAAAAGAATACAAAGTACAAAACATACCCCAGATCAATACAAATTTATAAAAACCAAAGAGAAATATTTAAAGAATTAGTGGCAGTAGCAAAAAGAAAGAAACGTGGAAAGTATTTGGAAACAAAATAGAAGGCAACTAAAACTTTAGTATAAAGTTTTAAAATAATCTAGAAAGTAAAAGCTGTAAATGAATAATATGTCAAAAACAAGAAACAACAAATATTTACAAATAAAAGAAATTACTATCATGAATAGATGGAAAGAACATTTCCAATAATTATTGGAATCGAAAATACAAAGCAGCGAAGAAAATACAGCAGAACCGGAAAACCAAAATAATAAGAAATCGAAATTAAACTGGTAAAAGTTGAAGAACTGAAGAAAGTAAATAAAACGCTAAAAGATAGAACGACATCATGAAATGATAATATTATGGTTCACTTGATGGAAAACTTAGTTGAAGTAGGCATTCCTATAATATTTTATATATACCTAAGAAAGGATACCAAAAAAATGTAATTATAGTACAGGTAGGGTTTTTGCAGATGATGTGGAATTAATAGCAGAAAATGAGGAAGAAAAAATGAAAGAAGGAGGCATGACAATAAATACAATTAAAACTAAAATGTTAATAATAGAAAGTCCGGATATTAAAACTAAAACTAAAACTAAAATGGGAGTAAATAAAGTTAAAATTGGAGAATAAAAGAATTTAAGTATCTAGTAATAACATTAGAACATACTGGAAAACAAAAATCTGGACATAAAGAAAGAATACATGAAACAATAAAACTATATTAGGCTACAATAAAAAACTTTTGTAAAAAAAATTCCAATCAAACAGAAATTAAAGCTTTTAAAACCATATATATTGGACACAGATCGTGGATTCTTTTAAACTCACAAAAAAGTAAAATCCAAGACATTGAGATAAAGTAACTGAGACTTGAGATAAAGTAACTGAGACATTTTATACAAGTTGCCATGGAGGACAAAATTAAAAATATTTAAAAGTTTCATACACTGGGGAGTTTTTTTAGAGGGTGGTAACCCCAAAATATTTAAATTGCCATCCCTATCGAGTTTCACCTTATTTTAAAGGTAATGAAAAAACCAAAACCCTATATTTTACACGTTGACTGCCATGTCTATCAAAACTGATACACACTTATATACAGTACGCCGCCCTGTATTATTTTATATACAAATAATTTTGTGTATGAAAGTTGTAAACCATCTAAAAATGTATTTTTTGTGGCACTTTAGTGATATCCAAATTATCAGCTTTTTTTCTTCACTCGTTAGAAACTTATGGCTCCTTCCCGGGACTTTTGGGAAACCCAGTATATATATACAAATTAGAAATATTATAGATCTTGTCAATCCTAAATGAAACACTCATACATCATCAACCTCAAAAAAATCTAAATTCTAGTTTTAAGCTATTACCTTTAGTGCCACCCTTTGAATTTTCAGTGGCGTTATAGAGTCATTGTTTTGATTAATGATCTCAAACATTAAGCGCAGAAAAGTAATTTATTGCTCTAAAAATAAAAAGAAAGTAGTTTCTACTAACAAGACAAATGGCTCTAATAAAAATTTGATTGTGCGAAATTTATCTTAGGACAATATTATGGAATCTCTCAAGTATTGAAACATGATTTTGTTATTAATGGAAGAAATTTATAGTCTATCAAGACAAATAATTAATTTTTTTATCATAAATTAATTGATCATAATCAAACAACCAGTTCGTAGGAATAATTATTCGCTTTAGGACGCTTTTTAGTTGATCTATTTTATGTATAATAGAGAAGAGGTTGAAGAACAGCTAGTTTATCTTAGACACAGGTAGAGACCTAATTAAAATAGGACTTAAAACTTACTCTTCTGTCATATTTTCTTATTTCATTCCCAATCTACTTTTAGTTCAAATAAGTCTGATTTTAGTGTGAACTGTAACCACTGGATATTAAACAGAACTTCAATTCAATTCCCTTGTAATATATTTTTACCTCCGGGTTATAATAATTGCAGTAGCTTCAACTAAAAAATATTTTTGGCATTAATGACCTATATTACATGAATATTGTCGGAGTAGGTAAGTTGGTTCTCTTGCAGCTAATATTTTAAAGACATTTCTGAATATCCATTAGCATGTTCATTGGAGCTAACAATATAGATTTGCCTAATGGTTGCCTAAAGTAGACCGTCGAGCTATTAGCAGTAGACACGTACTGCGGGCAGTGAAATTTACATATAAGTATTTATAATTTAATAGATAAACGTCAGAGCAACAAAAAAAATTGTGTTTTTTGAGTTTTCACTATATTTGAGTTATTGCACAGTGTTTTTTAATTATAGAGAGTCAACCAAGATCGCCTGGTATGAAACGAAAAATAACAAAATAGGAGCGTATTCGATCATTAAAGGAGTAGGAGCTGCGCCATGCTTTAGAGTCGGAAGGCGACGACGATAGTGCTGATATCTGACGCTTAACTCAGGAGTGCCTCAAGGGTCAATATTATACCCTTTGCTTTTGTCTGTATATACATTTAATTTAATCAATCAGTTAGATAAATATAAAATTGATTTTTATGCTGATGATATTCAGATTTATTATAACCACGGTTGTTAGAAACCACTTGTGAAATAATTAAAATTTCAAAACCCTTTAAAACAATCGCAATTTTTCCCTCAAACTGTTAAAACGGCACCCTGTGAGATATTGATTTTTTCAAATTTTAATTTTTTGCTGACTTTGTATATGGTCTAAACTTAACTTCTATTTACACAAAAGTAAAATCCAGACAGTGCAAAATTGTTGTTTCAGATTGATATATGACATAAAAAGGAACCATAGAATTTCCCACAAGTTACACGAGATTGGAAGGTTAAATACGAACAATCGAAGAGTTTATCATACATAAAAAAGGTCTCTATACCTTTATAAAAAAGTAAGATGTCCAGATATTCACAAGTTAAGAGACTTGGGGTTATTATCCCCACCACAATTTTAATCCAAAATATTTAGACGGGCTTTTATGTAGGTATCAAATATATGAATTGCTTAACTCTGTATCAGCAAAACTTTTAAATTTCTTCAATGCAATCTTTCAATAATAACAATAATAATAATAATAATAATAATGTGTTTATTAGCCAAAGAACATATGAAAATTACAAATAATAAAATATGCTAACAAACAAAAGACAGACCACTGAAGTAGTATTTTAAAAATGTTGAAGCCACATACAAAGTATTAATATTTAATAAACACTGTAACTAAATATACAAATATCTCTCATTAATATATATTTGTAATTTTTTTTTGTTAGAAGAATTTTTTCCTAGTGAATGATTCGATGCGAAAAATAAACTTGGTACTTTATGTTTATACAGAGTTCACCAAAAGTCTGGAAACGGTAAAGTGCTTGTCCGAATTCCACAAAATTTGGGATAGGCTTATTTTGGTATACGGCGATTTTAGAATCTTCTCTTCAATACGAGTTCAACCATATGTAACACTTATGATTTTATATAGTCTAGAAGATCTTAAATAAATAAAACAGAGGTCCGGCAACGCTCAATTCTCTCAATAAATTTTTTTTAATACGAATACAAACTATTTTCAACTACATTAACGTAACATTAATGTAACAATTGAAAGATTACAACATTTTAAAAATAATCATTACGTAATCAAGTGTTCAAAATGTGCTCCATTTGTGAGTCGACAGTACCCTAATCGATGGTATGCGTCTACCACTTTTCTCCATGATTGTCTAAAAATTAATCGAGATTCATCTGTAATTCTTTGCCTTAGTTCTACAAGAGTTGCTGGTTTAGTTTTGTAAACTTAATTTTGCAAGTATCCTCAATAAAAATAATATTTAGGACTGAAATCAGGTGAAAGTCGAGACCATAGAGAATACATAAAATCATAAGTGTTAAATATGGTTGAACTCGTATTAAAGAGGAGAGTCCAAAAATGACTGAATATACAGGATGATGTATTTATAAATCAAAGTGTCTAATAATATAATAATAACAATTATTATAATTACTTTTATTATTATTTTTGTCAGTATTATTATTACTATTATTATTATTAATGTTATTATTTTGATAAAGGATCTGTAAATAAACTAAAATTTGAAGGTGTTATATCACAATTTCCTAATATGATTAAACACGATCCTATCGACTATTTTAAATTGTTTTTTGAAGAAGAAATAATGACTCTAATCGAAAAGACAAATGAATATTCTATCTATCTTTTTCTAGCAGAATAAATACATGTAAAGTCCCGTATTATAGAAAGATCTGACAATAGATGAACTGAAAATATTTATAGGTTTGTTAATGCTTTTAGGTACGATTCAACTTCTTAGACTTTCAGACTACTGAAAAAAATATTGGTTGTTTAAAAGTTGCTTTTCCAACTATATTTTAAAAAATAGAATTTTAGTAAAAATTAAGATGTTTGTATTTCTCGTCTTATGCTCAAAACAATGAAGGTCATTTAGCAGGAATACCTTCTTCAACAATAAAATACAATGTACGTACAACCCTTTGCCTTAACGAGTCCATATGGTGAGAACGTTTAGTGATCCGTCATGATATAAAAAATAATAAGTATAAGTATGGCGTAAAAATTTATACGAGTAGGTTGAGGAAACTCAATGAATTGGTATAATTTTTTTTAATTTACTGCTATGAAACGAATGCGTTGAGTGGAGCTGGATATTAATCAAAAGTTGTTCAATACAGAATATAAAGTTTGTAGAAGAAACAAGAAGAGGTCTGCCACTATGTAAGTTTATAATTCTCGTGAATAGTTGAATGTTTTTTTATTAATCATAAGTAATACATATTATTTAAAATTCATTATGACCTATAGGTGTAATCAGCACTGGCAATGATATTTTCATTCAAGCTGTCGACTATACCTACAGATGTTTTATTTTATTTAAAAATAACGTGTATTATATAAATCAATTATAAGTAAAAAAAGCATTTTTCTCTTGATTAAACAACTCCTAAACGATTTCTTATTTTTTTTAATCGGTACCACATTTGAAATACTAATACATACCTTGGTGCTCAACGAGTTGTGTTTCATGTATGGTGTCACAATATAGGAAAAATGGTTTTGTCAAAAAGTGTGTGATAAAGAACAGACATTAACGTAGAATAACTTAATATTGAATTATATCCTCTTATATAGGTACAAATGGCCATTTGCACCGACTTTTTTAATCCGAGCTTAGGGTTAAGGGCCACTTAAAGTTAATATTGTTGTTATACTGTAGGTGAAACTCATCTTACTTAAGCAATCAATTACCAAGGCTTAAAGAAAACTTAAACTCACTTAGCTTAAAAATTGATTTTGTTGTAGTTTGTCTTTTTTTAATGATTCATCCGATCTATTATTAAATGCAGGAGAACCAGCATTAACTTTGGTCTCAATCTTTTTTCATACTCTTTCTTTATCTTATAAGGAAATGGCATTTGCATTTTAAACTCCTGTTCAAAATTAACGCATCACTATGAATTTTGTAATTATGTCTTTGTTTTTGAACTCTTTATTTAATTTAGCGTTAGTATAATACCAATAAAGATAATTAAACAATATTGCACCAGAAAACATTTATTTTTATTAAAGTTCGAAGAATTATACAAAATTTGGCGATCAGGTACAAAAACTTAAAAATTTAAAAAAATCTACTTAACTTTACAAACAAAAAGAAAATTCCAATTTACAAACAAAAATTGAACTTCAACAACGTGTAGTACCTCCTCTAACTCTTACAGGCATATTGGGGCAAGTACATGACGCCGAACTAATATGTTTAGAACATCCCAAAGGTGCTCTAGTGGATTTAAGTCTCGGCTGTGCGGTGGCCACTACAAGATCTGGATGTTGATTTCAGTTAAGTAATCCAAAACAGTCTTTGCAATGTGAGACCTTGCATTATCTTGCATGAAAATGAAGGTATCTCGCATAAATGGCGCAAACGGCATCACGTGATCTTGAATAATATTTTCCAGATAGAATTCTGCATTCATAGACCGCGGACGAATAGAAACCAGCTCTGTGCGTGCCTCAAAACATATTCCCCCCAGAAGATTTTTAAACCATTACCAAATGGCTCCTTTGGAGAGATAGTACAATTATAAAATATTTTTCTAGGTCTGCGCCATACTCTATCACCACCATCTGGAGATTTTAGACTCACTCGAGTTTCCAGTCATCAACAGTCCACTGTGCATGATCTGTAGAGAATCCTAATCTGCGTGATCTGTGATCTGCAGTAAGTAGCGCTGCAGTAGTAGCCCTTCTACTAGCCAATCCGAATTCTTTTAATCTTCTCCTGACGGTTAAGGTAGAAATCCTGACATTTCTAACATTTGATTACTTAGCTGTCTAATGGTACACTTTCTGTTTCGTAGTACCTGTTGTCGGAGAAAGCACTGATCAATTTGACTTGTAGCTCTTTTCCTGCCCAGATCACGTTTTCTATGATGTGTTCCAGTTTCCCTAAATCTTATATCCATTCGACTAATTGTTGAATGATTAACACCTAGTAAATTGGCCACATAACGTAGACTTCTTCCTTCTATTAGCAAAGTTGAAGCTCTTACGCATTTATCATTGCTTAAATGGCGTGCTCGATTCATCTTTTTGTAACGAAATTGTTAAATATTGACTTAGCAAACTAATCCACACAAAAGAATAACCAATTTTCAAACAGAAACTTTAAATAATACACTTATCAAACTGAAAAAAATGACGTGAACGAAGTACTTAAGTTTTTTGACTTAATTAAATGACAAAGAGTTATAAAAACACTACAAAACTAATAAAACTACTTGACATGAGCCAACTAAGATTCCTAACACTAAAGGCTAATATTTGGGCGATATCTTTTTAAATAATACAAATAAGTCAGAAAATATAAGTGGTGCGTTAATTTTGAATAGAAGTGTATTTTCAATTGTATTTTTATATTGTTAAGTAAGGCTTATCAAAAATTGTTTTTCCCTTTTAGTATAATTAGGACCTCTATTTCTTTTTAGAATTATTTGTTCAATTTCTATTTTTTATAAAAGTGTAAACAAACCTAACCAAAAAATAAACATAATTAGATACGACGATAGGAAATGACATAAATAAATAAACAATAAGTGAAAAATTATTGCTAATCGTATGAATTTCCAAGAATTTGGATTGTTGCCAAACTGCATGGCTAGTAGTTAAGTTGACATTTAGTTGCCATGGTGCAATGCTTATATTTTTAAGGGAGCCTTACATTTTAAGCTCTATTTAGTTTAATATACTTAAATGGTGAGTCGGTGAAAATGACACTAAATTATTTGCTTTTACAACCGTTATTTATTTGCATCCAATAAATTAAAAAAATAACAACTTAGCACTTAATGGTATGCATAATTGTATCGATAATAATTAAAATGTCCCATAACTTTCTTTCTAAACATTTTTGATATTCGTGTTTTAGGGCTATGAAAGTAACATAAAATTTATGCAGTCATACCGAAAATTTAGTACGCAAAAATATGTAGACATTAAACCTCCATCTTCAGTAACAACAGGAGACACCGCCAGAAAGATCCTACTGTGTCCATGGGTCCAGGCCCGACCTCCTGGTGCAGAAACCGAACATTGACACCGTGTGGGACTTTATTATCGCTTTCATAAATAAGGTCGAGTTATGGTGGACAAGCATGCCACACTGTTGACCACGGACAACGCACTAATTCATCCTCATTGCAAATGTTATGTGTTATTGCGTTATGAAAATATTTCATTGAGATATTTATGGGTGAACGTTTTATTTATGATTTTGACCAGTTGGCTAGAGGAATTGTGAAAATAACAGCAATATAGATAACTAAAATGTAATTTCTGGAAAAAATATAATTTTTAATAAAAGGCGAAACCCTCTAATTACAGCGCGAATGATCATCTACATCGCTCTTAAATAACTTGACAAATAACAACGTTTATAACTTAGTCAGTACCTATAAATTCTGTTTATTAGATATTTAGAAAATAGTTTTTTTGGGGAAGCTGAGTTTATAATATGCTATAAATATGGAAGTAAAATATTCCTAGTTACCTTCTGTGAGAGAATAGAGATATTGCGGTTATAGTTAACAGTGGACGCTTTAGGGCCCTGCAAACGTTTATTGTGGTTTAAATTAAGACCGATATGGCTTTTATTATTACCATAAAATATTTTACAGCTCGAAGTTTTAGTGGTCACCACGGAATACGTCAGAGACCTAAAAACTGTGTTTCACAAAACTACTTTTCGAAGTAGTGTATGATACTTAGAATAATTTACAATAATTAATTGATTATATTTTCATCTTTACCAGAAGATAAATAGGAAGGAAAAGACCAAGAAAAAATGAGAAACAAAAGAGATGATAGGTGTTAGAAAAAGCAACATCCATTAACGTGCGTGTAATACATAATGAATGGGATTTGTATATCTTTCTAGATTATGCGATTTGGAACATACATTGAGTTAACAATTGTTCGTAAGACTTTATTTTAGAATATTTGTAGGATTTCCAAGTTGAGATTACTTGGAACCTTCATTATTCCATACCATACGTCCGTATTAGCTTTAGTATTGTTTTGTAGATTAGTGTTTTGTTTTTTGTATCAATTGGAAACTTCTGCCTAAAAGCCTATTTAGTTGATGTAATTTAAGACCAGGTTCTTTTCTTATGATGAATATAAGTTTTTATCAGATCAGTCGTTGCTCGAGATACAGCCCGATATATATTGCACTATGTTTGAAGTATTTGGTAATTATTTAAATAAACAGATGGTCATATATCATGTTTCAAATAACCTTCCGGCAGCCACGCACCATAAAATTTACACATGTGTGTACCGCTGTAACAGAGACACTCGGTATATTCTTTGGGTAAAATTAGGGATTTGAAATTGTTCGGAGTGGCAAGCATATGTTTCGGGTTTTTGAAAGATTAGGCAGTTTACTAGCGCCACTGTTATACCGCACATAGGAAAACAATAATAGAAGTAATAAATATCAAACATATTTTAGAAAAAAAGGGTAGAAGTCGTGATTTATCTGGTGAATGCTGCCGTATAATTCCGCTTCTAAGAGTATCAAATTTATGCGCTTTGTAACTGCTTAGAATTTCACCCATATTTGACTTGTTTTTGTGATATGTATTGTACAAAGTTGGATCGTCCTGTAAATGGATGAAGCGTTTTATCTAATGTGACGAATTTCCCCAAAGAGTAATTACTCAGTAATTACTCTTATGATTCCTGTCTCCTCATTTTCCCAAGATTAACATAATTTCCTTTTTTTACTGCAAGAAGAAATATTACCCCGAACATAGCTTGAATTTTATTACCAGTTAATTTGCAATTTCTAACTCTTTGGCTAGAAACATTTACACTTCTATTGACGACAAACATTAGTACAAGTAATAATGTTGTTAATCATAATGTAGATTATAAATAAAAGAAAGGATTCTAATTGATTCAATCCACTTTTTGCATTATCTTCCGGTTGGGATGTTCTTTGATAATATTTTTGATTTTGATTTTACTCCAATAAGCTTTTCTATATTATCAACTTCGTCCCTACCAGATTGTTCTGATCGCTCTATAAGTATTACTTTCAATAATTTCTCAATTTAAATATTTAAAGTCAAAAATATTCTTTTCAAGATTAGACAAATTTTCCGCAACTGTTTTTCATCCAAAATACTTTCTTTGTTCGTTTTATAAACAGAAAGTAGCAAAAATATATGTCAATTAATGTAGATGAAAAAATCGTAGCCAAAAACTTTACTTACATGTTCGGATACACTGCGGTACAGAATACCGCAACTTAACAACTCCCACTTCAATACCTAAAATCAAACTAATACAGTACTTAGGAAGATGCAACTAATGCAATGAGTATTCTTAAGATTGTCATTTTTACATATCTAGAGCGTATAGGAAAACATATTAATAATTAAAAATGCGGCATGGAGTACCGCTGCGTATCTGTCGGAGGGTAAAAAGGTAACGACTACTGTTTTTTTTCGTTGAACTTAATTTTCCACTTCTTGTCTGCTCATGAAGTACGATTTGAGTATTTGTTCGTAATGGTGGGGTAGCTATCTCTTCAGTATGTAGAGTATTGTGGAAAACTTATCTAGCAAAGCTGCTGTATAAAGTCTTTTGTATTCCAGGTCGTTGTTTAACTTCTAAATCCAAATTGGTGGATAGGGATCAGTCTATCCTGTAGGATTGTTGATTCAAGTTGTTTTAATAAAATTTTCTCAAATAACCTGAAAATAGGTCAGTAAGCTATTTATTTTTGAGGCTTTGTTTCATACTTATCTAGCATTATTGTTTCAGATATCTTCCACTCCAAGGGAAACTCTCTGTGACTTTGAGATTTAGTTTAGCTAAAATGCTTTTACCAAATAACTTTTTTAGGATTTTGCCAGTTATTTGATCAAATTCAAGTGCCTTCTTGAGATTAATCTCATGTAAAATTAAGATTTTAATTTCTGTGCGGGTAAATCTTCGTTTCGGGAAATTCATCTAATAAGGTGCTACTATGAGTTTTTGTCTTCAATATCTTCTAACGATGTTTCTATATCATATGGTTTCATTACTTCTGCTTTTCGGCAAATGTAATTACTTTTTGTTTATTAATTCTTTATGAGTTATTTGTGATTAATTAGATTATTTTTATTACATTTTTGTTCGTACATTGACACATTTTATGCATTCATTGTTTTGGTTTTGTTTAAAGGCTCAACATATTTTTGCTTAGTTTTTTAAATATATGTTTATTGAGATAATTTTGTGTCTATTATAAGAGAATGTTAATTAATTTTAATAGTGTAAGTGACTTTGTACATGGATCCAGTCAGTAAATATGATAAGTAATTGTGAAACTATTGCATATTATTAATATTATTTATGCTTCTTAATACTTTTATTTAATTCATTTTTATTATTTATTTACCTTTCGTCTATCATATTTTTCATTATACATACATTAAAATTAATTACTGTCTATATTTGTTTTACTAAAAATAATTATAACTGTCTAAAAAATAACATAAAATTAGAAAAATATTAATAAAATTTGGTTAAAAGCCTCATGACATATACACTATGGGCATTATGTTTCAAAAAAAAAATATATTCAAAGGACCTTTACTCAATAATGGGATGAGAGTTCAATATATTCAATTTTACAAGTTGGTTCCAGCTGTTTGATAGCCAAAAATTAACATAATATACTCAAAACATAGGCCGTTTAAACTGAAAAAAAGCGGTGACTGAAGTCGTTATAAATAATATAATAGAATTAAACGGGTTTGGTTCATATATTTGTATATATGAAGAATTTATATTATTTACTTACATACCTTTTTTTCTAACCTTGAACTGACCACCACATGTTATGTTTAAGAAATGTTGATTAATCGTTTATATTATTATTGTTGACAAGACAGATATTAAATCATCTTTTACGTATAATATTATATTGAGTGGGGATTTTGGTGGCCCCTTCTCATTATGTAGGCAGATAAATTAAAAATGAAATGGAATCTACTAGTCCTGCAAATTAAAAAATTCCCAACTGTGTCTTAACAACAAAATGCTACCGTACAAAACATTATATGACCAATCTGGACGTTAGGCCAACTGGGTTTTAACTAAATTAGAAACTTATTAAAAATTAAAATTAAAGATAAAATTGGTTTTATTTTTTTCTACGTTGTTAGGGAATTTTTAGTGAAATAATAAAACCAGGTGTTTTATTACAACAATAATTCAAATTATTTACATACATATGTTAAATTTAAAATATAGAAAAAGTTCATTACGACTGTTCACGTAACTAGTACGGCTGATGTTCTTATCAGCTCATATTAAAATTGAAATAAATTCTAAGATCTACAGTCAGAAAGTTTGGTTTTTTGTAGAATAGTAGTTCACATAGTCTAGTTAGAATTATACATAAATACAAATTTCTTTAACAACTAGTATTTCCTAAACTGTGAGGTTTTTCTGATTATGCTATATAAATTATTTCAATACTGTTTACTGTTGTGGGGAGAGGAAGGGTAGGACTTCTTGAGAAATTTTCGGAGGAGATCAAGGACAAGTTAAAGTAAAGAAAGATTAAATCATATTAATGAATATCATATTTATATTTTTCTATCTTTTTAATTATCAACACATTACATCATAGTATGTACGCAATTCAAATATTCATCAAGATCTTCGTATTCCGTATAAAGAAATCAAGAGGTTCACCGGCAAAGAAGAAACCTGGCTACAGCAATAAACCGTCCAGCTATTTGACAGCTACAATTTTACTGAATATAATTAAGTTCTTTAAATTAAGATTCATAAAGATGATTTTCTAATCATGGGATATTCTTGGATCTGCTTACTTATATTTCATTTTAAAACTAAAATCAATCAAAGAAAATTGTTTGTTATGTGGACTAATTTGAATAGGAAGGAATATATCTTGCAAAAATATTTCCTATATAAAACATACTTGTTTAAAATATTTCTTCTTTATTATAGGCATAATGTTTTATTGATTTATTTTACTGTTTTATTTTCGGATGTATCTGTCTTTTCCGACAAAGATATTTTATTTTTTTCGATAACTAAATTAATGTTTAAAATTTTCTTAGGGCACCTATCAAATAGATGGTATTTTTTATTATTATTATTATTCACAATTGAAATTATTTTAAACTAAAAATAATCACTAAAATACCTCTAGTTAATTACGGAGTTGGGTTAAAAAGTTTGTTACAACCAAGACCGATTTTTTTTCAAATTGTTCAGTAGTAATTACTACTTATTGATAACAATGATAACGATCGCCGATAATAACGACATCAACAAATACATGAATGATACTTAGTCATTTGCCAGACCCTAGAAATTATTATTTGTAACGCAAGTGGATGAATTTGCTGGGAACTCAACAGTAGTCCTATATTAGCCCAAGGAGCTACATCACGCTATCGCCGCTATTAAATTATCTTCATCCTTTGCGCAAACTGAACATCTTAATCCTCGCATAATCCAAAGAGCAACATATTTTTTCGTCAAAAATAAAACTACAACACATTCTCCATTTCTCTAAAAATCCATACAGTTGAATCATAATATACTTTTCTAGCAAGAATTTAAATAAACAGGGATAATATTCAGGATCAACTTCTTATTACTCCTAGCAAACGATTATTACTCCTACTCAAATCCAAATTCTATATTATTTACATATGATTTACATTTAAATTTTAGGTAATGAGCGCATAATCAGAAACATTCATTTAAATACAGCCCTAAATATTTTAAATGATAGGTACCCAACAAAATTTCACACATCGTTCAATTTCATTTCTTCTCAAAAGAAAAATCATAAAAAATGCTGATTGGATCATATACTAGAGCTTGAAGAAACAGAAATTGTTACAATAGAAGACAATTTGTTTTCGTTTCTGTCGCTTATCAATTACACGCCAATATATTATATATATAAAAAGTAGTTAAACAATACAAATTTAATTAATTAAAGGAGATACAAGTCCAAAGTTAAATATATAAAGGAAAACTGGGGAAGCCTATATCCAATATCAACAACAGTAAACAATAGCTACAATATCCCCTTTTTAACTCAAAAATCATATTATTTCATGAAATCAGGATATAAAGAATTTAAAAATGTACGAAATAAAGCAAGAAAAAATAATAGAACTTTGGACTACACTCATTTTGATAACTACGCACTAAAATCACCACTTACGCTAGTAGAACTCAACTTTTCTTTAAACAATACTTCCAGAACCTGTTCTTGACAAGATTTCTTAATATTCATTAGAAATTTCCCACACAATGCCAAATTATATCTTTTCAATAATTATAACTGGTAAAGATTTAGAGCTTTCTTTGGTTTTATCTTACATACCATATTTGAGTTTTTGTAAATTTGTAAATTTTGTAACTTCGTTGGATCTCAAATAGTTTCCCTAAGGCAATCTCCTTACTAAAATCTGGCAGCATTAGAGTCAATCCATACTTATATCTTTCTCGATCTGTAAAATCCTAGGAAAAACATTAAATTAGAGACAACTATAGCGTCTAAAAATCCTGTTTTGATACAAATCAAAGTATATTTCACCAAAATTGAACAACTATTGATAATTTCTTTGACTTAGTATCTGACGTTACCAAAGTTTTACAAACAATCAAGAATGTCTTGCAATTTTCATTGTTTTTAATAAAACTTTTTATATAGCTCGATATATCAATATGTCAAAACCCATATACCGAACGCTTCCAAAATATATACAAGACGAATAATAGATTAGAAGCCTGCTTTCATTACAGTAAAAGATGACCTACTCTATTTCTCAGTTATATGTCCTCAAATAGTTACACACATCAACGTATCTAACAAATATTTACGACAAAACTGGCAATCTAGTCAGACTTCCTTTTTATATAAAAAACCTTTAAACTAGCTAATATTAGCAATTTTTATAATGAAGAACTGAAATCATCTAAGCTCCATTTAGACCATTTCTCAACTATATATGAACCAATAACTTCTCTTATTTAATACCAACTAGCACTTCTCCAATATATGATTCAGAAGTACCTGCGAAAAGAAGTTCTGATCTATGGCAATTTTGAAGTCGACAGCCACATAACGAAATTGGAACACATCTCAAAACGCATTAAACGAAATTAAAACTGATTCAACCATAGTACTAATCATTGTAGAGTTGATTAATCTCAATAAATAAATACGATAATTTAAACAATGTCTTTAATTTTTCAAACAATACTAACGTCATACATGAATTACAACAAATATTAATACCTTACTATAATATAATTCCAACACAGAATGTGCATGTCGCTAATAAGAGGTTAATGTAACTGTTATATTAATAAAAAAGCTACTTAATTACTAAAGAAATAAAAGATTTTGTTCTATTATAAATCTACGTCATTACATTTAGTTCAGTTTTAAACGAGTCCTAATTCATAATACAAGGACAATATCTCAATCTGACAGGAAAAATGAAGAAATTTTATCTAAGAATAGGGACAAAACAAGCTATGTGAAGCTTACGACTGTTTTAATGTTGTTACTCTTGATAAATTGCTGTTATCTTTTATTCATTTTGAATAATATAATCACTTCACTGTATGCCAGTAACTAATTTCGTTAAGTATTCTCCGAGAACATTATTCAAATTACGATTCTTTTAGAAGGCACAATATGTTACACAAAAAAGATTAAACGGGTCCTACATTAAACAAGACATGTAACTGTGTAGAATATTTATCTAGAAGTCAATAAGCCTTTACCAGGGATATTCCAAGATTTTAAATTGTTTGTTTTCCTCTTCTTTTAATTCTGCTGAAATTATACCATCTTTTCGGTATAAAAAATATGTAGTAAGTTTACTTCGTTTATCTTTAGTTTGCAAAACTTGAAATAGTGTTCCATTTTTATTTAAGCATTAAAAAAATTAGTAATTATAAATAGGTTACGCATTTGACGTAATAAAAATACAAAACTTTTCCAAACTATTTATTCAGGCTAGGAATATAACGAATTTAATAATAAAATATAAAAAAACGAATGAATTAACAAGGTGAATTGAAATTAAACTAATGAACTGATTGATTACTAAACCTCTCAGAGTTCGTTATTAATCAGATTTGATATCATTAGCTGATTTAGAAAATACTATTCAAATTATAACTTATTAAAAGAATATTAATATGTTGTAGTATACTCTTCTGTAACCTTGCTCTAGTTTTTAAAGATTTTTTTAAGATGTTGGAACTTTAATTTCTGGGTATATTAGATTAATAGGATCTTGGACAGTTTATATCCATGAACTCTTTGATAAGAGATCAGCTCTAGGTTTTTTTTTTCGATATGAAAATTATATTTGTGTTAAATTATTTCTACTAGAATGTATCTTTCATTATTTGTTTCTACAGCTAGGAAAAAAAAGAGTAGTGTTAGTATTTACAGATGAACAGTTCTTCAATTTGATTTGCACTCGTAGAGGTCAACAAAGGAAATGTAAATTATTTTCTTATAGGTACCTCAGTTAGATATCTAAATAATATAAATCATAATGATGCTACTAAAAAATTTCTTTGGAAGGAGACCAAATTTTTACAAAACTTCGGTAAGATTATATAGGTTATTTGGAAATCATACAAAAACAAAAAGCCCGAAATTAGATTTAATTTTTTAAAAACTAAATGTATATAACCAAAATATTAAGTTTAGGGAAATTATTGTAATCAATTAGAAAATAATTAAAAATAAGGTTAGAATTCCGAATAAAATAAAAATGAAGTTGAAGTTGTTTACGAAGTAATATTAATTTGCTCGAATGTGCAAAAATTAAAGGTCATTGATTCAATAAGTAAAAATACATATAAATAAAAACACAAATACATGCAGTTTTTTCAAAATCCTATAGTATAGGATTTTTAATACAAATCCCGTTGCACGTCATATATCAATTATGAGATCACGACCCTGCAGTGTTGTCGGCTTGTCTAAATTGTCGAGGAATGTAGGAAGTTTCAAAAATGTAAGGTTAGGTTATGTTGTTTAGCTTTATTATTATGAAAAATTAATTTATTGAAGCGTATATGAACAATATATGATCCTCACACTCAAGACACTTCATCCTGCCAGTTTTAAAGTACATTTGAAAAATGTTTTTCTCGGTTGATTCATTAGCAATCTACAACTGTGATATTCTTCTTCTTCTTGCTGTATTATCTACTTTTAATATTCAATAATCTGTTATAAAAATCGTTATATTATGTTGTTTATTTGTACTATATTTTTATTAAATAAATAAAATAGAGACATATAAAAAAGATAGCAAACTATTTATTGTTATTAAAATAAGACAATGTTTTGTTTAAAAAAATATATATTTTTCTTATAAGAAACAATTCAACTACAATATTCGAATTCCTACAAAAGGTAAATCCTTTCTCCTAATTCAAATCTGAATCACTTGAATCACTGTCATCGCTGTTAGGATTAATAATAATGGGATTAATTTCTAGTCTATCAAAAACTCTCTCTCTTTCATACCATTTTATAAGTTAATTATCTAGCAAAGCAAAAAAATAAAGACAATATTATAAAATTACCGAAAACGTGGTGAAAACACACAACTGGTTGACGGCCGGACGTCAGAAATCGTTGAAATATTTCAATCTAAATACTCGACAACGTCGCATCAAGGCATGCCAATCGCTACAATGTCATTTCTTCATCATAAATACGAGTCTCATGGGCATAGAAAATTTCAAAATTATTTAATGTAAATTATGGTTTTTTGAGTACTAAACATATAATAATGATTTACAAACTTTATATTATAAAGAATAAGACGTATATAAGTCAATATAATTGAAATAATTCTAAAATTATCAAAATAATTACGATTACTTTTTCGGTTTTTTAGTACTGTGACTACGTTCATGACTCCTCGTGGTAAATTTTCGTGATGTTTCGTATGATTTATCTTAGTTAGGGAAATTTTAATTAGTTGGCAGTACTATGACGAAAGAGGTACGTCACTCCTGACGTGCATCGGTATTTGTACTAAAAATCCTATATATTAGTTTTGTAATGAAAATGGTAAATTTACTAAATTTTGTTGTTTAAATTTCTAAGTTCATAGTACGTTTGTATTTATAGAAGCATATTTGGTTGGATCGCTAAAAATATAATTTCAGTATGTCATTTGAACGTGGTGTGAGGATTCTGAAAAAGAGGACTGCAATGATCCGATCAGCAGAAAGCAACAATGTAGAAGTAGATAACAGTGACAAAAAAGATAACAGCGTACCTATATCAAAGGAGGAATAAAAAAATAGAAAAAGAAGATGATGGGTCTTAGAGAGTCTGAGGTTACGAACTTTGCTAAATTGCTCCAACACAAAAAACTACAAAAAATGAGTTTTGGTGTAACTGGTACCATTCGAGAAAAGCTAATAGATAAAAACCCTCTTCTTCTGCTCTATTGAAAACAAACGTACGAGGTATGTACGACAGTACAATTGGCAAAGATAAATACATTATTTACATAAGTTAGAAAGACAACAGTGTTGATACTTTGATATCCCAGTTTACGACACATCCATAAAAAAGCAAGGTATTCTAAAAAACATAAAAAGAAGGTAGCTATGCGACAACCACATTTCGTGCAGTATTATAATAAGTATATGGGATGGATAAATCAGATTGACAAGAATATTGCAAATGCAATGATAAATAATGGTATACTCCTATTTTATTTTGTATATTTGGTTGTTACTAGCCAAAAACGGCGAATATGTGCCTCGTGTAAATATAAAACAATCCAGCGATAATTATAATGGTCTTCTTCAGGCTTCCAAATTATTTTAAGCGCCGACGTTATGCTTGAAAGCCTGAAGAAGATCAAATAATTGATCGAAACGTCTCTAATCAAATAAATACGTCTTTTTATGCTGACCTAATACCAGAGAATTTCCAATTACTATTGTTGCGTTTCTTGATAAATGTTTAACATACAGAGTGTTAAAAAAGGTTCGAATATATGAATAGGGTATAGTGTGGATCAAAATAAGTCAAAAACTATTAATAAACATGGGTTTGCAAATTGAAGGTTTCGAAGATGCAGAGAGTTATTTATTTTTTAAGCATTTTAAGTTTACACATTATTTTTATTGTGTAAAAACAAATGATAGAAACTTATAAATAAAATAATTTTGACGTCGTTGGATAGGAAGGAACGAACCTGTATTATGGCCTGCGAGATCGCCTGATTTAAACCCCCTTGATTTCTATTTTTAGGAATATTTAAAAATGTTAGTCTACGCTAGTCCTGTAAATAGCCTCGAAGTGTTGCAACAACGAATTAATCAAGGGTGTCACCGAATTCGAGCTAATATAGAAGTTTTAGAGAGAGTTCGAATATCCTTCAGGCAGAGATGCGCCTGTTTGGAAATGGGAGGAACGCATTTTGAACATATTATCTAACATTCTTTCTTTTCATTTTGTTTATAATTTCTTATCTATCGTTTGTTTGTAAATAATAAAAATATTGGGTAAACGCAAAATGCTTCAAAAATATATCCAAAACCGTCAATTTGCGAACCCATGTTTATTAAGAATTTTTGACTTATTTTGGTTCATACCCTGTTCAAATATTCGAACTTTTTTAACAACCTGTATAATATAATTTCAAAATAAGGCAAGCTTTTAATATTCTATATCAAACGACAATGTAATACTCAAGAAATGCACTCTAACTTTAAAATAGTATACAAAAAAGTGAGTCGAAAACAACCCATTTGATAATTAAAAAAAAACTAGTTTTTATTTGGTATTAGCATATAATAATAATAATAATGACATTTTCACCAAAATATACAAACTTCATTAGTAATATGCAAAAAAAAATAGTTCTGAACATAAATAGTTTAATAAAAAATTTTACTCTGGCTGTTACATTATGTTACGTTACTTACCAATCGAAAACCTAGAAAGATTCTTAGCGCATCCACACCTTGTTTATAAAGTTTGAATGCTGTGGCCCGTTTCAATTACTAATTTTATACAGGAGAGTATTTATTTTTTATTGATTCTATTAGATACATTTTTTATATAACGAAACACCCTGTATATCCTCCAAGTATTTCGACACACATGACATCCTGAGAAGCATTAAATAATTTCTACAAATAAAACAAATTCCATTGTATTGTGGCTATTATTGTAATTTGCTAAGCTAATAAGACGATTATTAAACAACCTCAGGTGACAATTTTTTTATATCCTCCCACCGTTTCTTTTGCATGTACTAAATTGAAAGGTGGATAATTAAGCTTATTACCGGGCATCAGATTGCGTGACAAAAATCATTTGATTGAGGTAACAAAAACTCATTTAGGATAAATACAAATTCCTTGCTATCATTAATTCTACAATTAAGGAAAAGTTTAATGACAAAAACACCATTAAATAATAAAATATTTGTTTTTAGTGGATAAGAAAGAACTTTTATAGCTCTCCTGATGTAATTCCTTTAATGTTGTTTTATTTCACCTCAGAGTGGGTAAGTACAGTTTTGTTTACTTATACAGCGATAGGTCAACATAAATAAAAATGTTGTTATAATGTAGAATATCCATTATCACTAGACTTTTAATCAATTTTGTGTATGGGTAAGTAACTGTCTGGAAGGAATATCACATCCGTTAAACAATTCGTCTAATCATTCCTCAATTATCTTAGACATATCCTAAGTAACAGTTTTTAAAAAGATTGCAAAATTTTTGACCATAATAAAAAACAAACCGCTTAAAGCAATACTATACTTATACGTCCCATTTGTTCTCCGCTAGCAAAATTAAAATTAAGGGAAGCTAAAATCTTCTTTCGTTAATGGACTTTCAAGGATTAACTACCAATGCATTTCGCCGTATGTTTGTTGAACAAATGCGTGTTTATTTTAAAGAGTATAATGATTTGAATTGGTGCATGGGTTGGAAGCTATTTACAGAAGGGATTAAAGGATCAACCGATGGCCGGCGCTTATCAAGTTTGGAAATAGGCTCAGCTAAGCTGACCTCTTCTATGAAATTTTCACTAATCGCCAGATGTGAACAGCTTAAAGTCAGAAATTACCATACTAAATACTCGGCTTTATTCTGTGTGGTGACGTTTAACTAAGTTTCAAATAACAAGCTCTTCCTAAAGGTAATCAAGGGTAATGTTTTGGACTAAACAATGGTGTGATTATATATAAAAAGTACTCGCTAATTTGTACCCTTGAGCTCAGTCTGCAAATATCAGCAACAAATTTACTTCAAATCCAGAGTAGTTATAGCATTTTTAGATTTGTGGTCATTAAGGAAATATTTCATTGATCTTGGAGACAAATAATAACAGTTTGATGAAAATTGACTATTATTTTAGTTTTTGAAACTACTAAAGATGTTTATAACAATTAACCTTTTTACCGTAATTTAAAACAAATTGAAATACTATTTTGATAACTCAGTGATTTTAAGTTATAATTGGTTTCAAGAATTTGATCAAAATTGCTTGACTTAAAATACAGAGTGGGCCATACAAAACAGTTGACCCTGACATTTGACAGTATTCATTAAATTTATAGAAAATGCTGAAACATGTCGATTTTAATTTTCACGAATCAATCTGTCATATGTCAACCCCCTTCCTTCCATTTCTCCAATCCCTTAATTTTAAATAGAGAATATACCATGCACATAGCGCATCACTAGAAAGGTATTGTATCACATTTTTTTTAACACGTAAAAATAATAAACTTTGCGAAGATTTTGTTACTAAGTTACTAAGACATTTCTTAGCGTTTACAAGGGGTGTTAGCTAATCTAATAGGTATGTTTTGATTACGTCCAAAATGGTCTATTCTATTGCAGAACGAGTTGAAACTATTTCCACATTAGCCAAACATAGAAGTTGCGTTTAATTTTTGAGAGGTATTAGACTGTAATTAAATTAAGTATTTTTATACAAACCAAAAGAAATACCAAATATCAAAAGAAAAATCAGGGATGATCATATGGCTAATTAGTCCATCGCAATATAATTTCTAACGATTTACCACACATGGTATATTCCCCATTTAAAATTAAGGGGTTGGAGACGTGGAAGGAAGGGGGTTGACATATGACAGATATCTGTATGGTGATAATGTCTCTCCTTTGGAATAAAAAATCGACGTGTTTCAGCAGATTCTGAAAATCTAATGAATACTGCCAAATATCAGGGTGGACTTTTTTAAATAGCCCACTCTGCATAAGAAATTTTTATTTACTAATTTTCTATAGTCTTTGAATTTTTAGTTTGAATACAAACAACAAATCACTCTATTTGTTCAAAAAGGGAAAATGGTGGATTTATTATATTTTCACCAAGAAGTTGTCGATCACTTCATACTTTTTAAAAATCCCATTAAGAGATAAACTTTCTGTTAATATTGAAGATAAATCTTTTCTATAAGTGTAGTATTATTTTTTTTATGTTTTAATGATAAATAAGACAACTCAAAATGCAAGAATAAAAACAGTATTTTTTTGTAATAAATGTATTTTATTTCTGAATATTTCATACACAATCTTTTTTAATTGATTTTATTAATATTTATAAATAATAAAGTTATAACGAATAATATTTTAATATTTTTTGTTCACTAAACTATTTTTGTTCCTGGGAAGGAAGTCGCCGTTATTAAAAGGAAAAAAGTACTATTACATAATTATAATTTTGATTCCCATTTTCCACGCATGAAGGTGAAATGATTGTTTCAGTACGTTTGAAAAATATGAAATGGTTTAATGGTAAAATACATACCCCTATTTTAGATTCATATGCTCATTTATAACTTTTAGTAACACAATTACCATCCAAAATTATTATTATACTCAATATACTTTAACATTTTTGAGAAAGTTTTCTATATCACTAACCAAAACTTTGCTTTTCACTATTAGTAAAACTTTACAAGTCTCATCTTAGTTTAATACGGCCAGGCCGTCGCTGGTCAAATCATCCCTAGACAACCCTAAATGCCCAGAATCTCTTTCCAAAACATCCACTATTTCCTCTCCTTCTATGCCAACTTCCATTAAAGGATTATAAAGTTCATTTCAACTCTTGACAGATTTCGTCAGGGCACAGATTGGGACTTCGGGAATTGCTTGATTCCCCCTTCCTTTTGTCTGTCAAAATTAATATTAGCGGCTCGTCAGACTCGCTTCCCCTCCTTGATCGGTTAATGTTTTAATCCTGTTACTGTCAGGTCCATCCCCTGGCTTTGTTCGTTCACCCAGGCCGTAGCGGTGGTCAGTTTCTACTTGTCGACGGCAAATATAGGCAAAATTTCATGCAAACCAATAGATTCTCGCAACTATTCAATTGAATGAAATTAATATTTTTTTTACCTAAATAGTCGGAAATAATTATTTTACCAATATTGCATAACATTCAAGCTACTACATTCCATTATTTATGAAAGTATTCACACTTTAGTTCTTGATGAAATATCTTTATTTTACAAATTATTTTTTAAAAGTATACAAATTAGAGTTAATTTTGATACATAATTTTATACTTTAAAGTCATTAGTGACGTCTTTTAAAATGTAATACATTGCTGCAGGATTGTCAGCTGGTACCTAAAACACATTATAATTTTATTTTATAATTAATTAGCTGTAATAAAAAAGACATGTAACTAAATATTGAGTTAGCATTAAAAAATTAAAAAATGAGAATAGAAACACATTATGTGATAAATGAGAAAAGTAAGCCAACGACATACCAGCCGCACTAAAAAAATATGAAAGAAAACGAAAAAAAATATCTACAGCTAAGGTAAACATTTTATTCAAACCCGGGAATTTCCTTATAATGATAAATGATAGTTATGAAATAACGAATAATAGTGAAGGCATTAATAGAATAAACCGTATTAGCAATGCATTTTTAGTCTAAAATAAATTATAAAGTAGGCATAGAAAGAAAATATTACATAATGTATTTGGCGGAATATTTGATAAATAAATATGTGATATTGAACAAAACAAGTATTCCGGGTGTAAACGAAGTTTAAAATTCAGGTTAGTTATATTAGAGGTAGTTTTAAATTATTTGACATAACAATTCAAAATTGCTGACTGGAAATCATGCCAAAGCTAAAGATTTAACCGGAACACCCTGTATATTCTTACATATTTTGATTCTACGGGTTCAGATGCATTCTAGTTAACGGTCAAATGTTACTTTAAATCTGTTTATTTTCATTTTTTTTTTTAAATATTATTTTTTAAATCTATAGCGGTGGTGAATCTAGTCAAATTTGCAAAAACGAAAGCAGAATCACTTAAGTTTTCGAAAAAAGACAGATGCATTTATTTTATTAATAATTAAATTTCCAAATTTTTAACTGAAACCCCCTTTTTTCAACATGGTTGTGAAACCGATGCTCTTTAGGCTATTTAACAATGTTTTGAAATAGAAATTTTCAAAAAATTAAATAACGTCGGAAGATTTAAAACTACTTTTAATATAACTAACCCAAATTTAAAAAATCTTTCAAGGTGTTCAAAATCATATAGATGGCCCATGACGCATTTTCACAGGGTTTGCTAAGAAATAGAAAAATGTTAATGAAGCTGTTTATTTTGTTTTTTTTTATTACCTTTTATTACTTTAAATATATATAACTATTAGCTTCAGAAGGAATGAATTTAAAAAAATATCTTACCATGTGACCAGACCGATCTATCCAATAAAATGCAAACTTCCCATATTTTTTTACGTATCCTTCGTAGTATCCATTTACTGCAAATGAGTCTCTTGAAGCAGCGTCCCACAAAGCTTTTTCTTTAAAATTAAGTTTTTCAACCCAATTTATCGTTCCTAAAAATGAGTGGATTTTAGTTAGAATCTTTAAACATATAAGAAGATGCAGAACTTTTTCCATTGCTACAGATTATTAAGTAAATATTCAAATAATGGAGAGGTAAAGAGAAAATTTGTTGTAGTCTGGCCTCAGCTTTTTATCAAAATTAAGAAAAAGCTACAAATATTATTAAATTTATTTGGTGATCAACTTACCAGGTGTATCAACAATCAAATCCAACTGACCATTATAAACAGCAACTGTGAGATCAGTTTCATTAAGTAGTCTTTCTACTATTGTCGTTACTGGATTTAAGAAATCGAGTAAAAGCGCTTTGAATACATCATCGTTCTGATTTTTCCATTTCTGAGAAATGTTTAAAGCCGGTCCTACTTTCTGGTTCATTATGTCATATAATTTAACATCATCATCGTCATTTAAATTTCTGATTGGTCCGTAATCTAAAAATAAAAATAAAAACTAGTAGGTAATTAATTTACTTTTCTTTAAAGTTAGACAAACTACTAATCCAACAAATGTTACTCTCAAAGGTCACAGTAAAATTATGATATTTTTTTAAAGGTTCTCTTTTTGAATAGATTAATGATTGCCATGTCTTAAGCAAATTAGAAGTTTTTGAAAATAATTTGATTTAACAAATAAGAAACCATAATTTTACTTTGATATTTGATAGTAATATTCCTGGTAAAAAGTTAAAATATTAAAACTGATATGATACTTACTAGTTTTCTTGGTATCATAAATTGATATTCTCTTTAGAACATTGTAAAAGTCTACCCCGTAAGTTTCAGTTACGACTGCCAATGTTACATCATCCCATGCCATTGAAGCTAAAACCATGTCGTTGTTATCTATATCATCTTTCATTCTATTGGCTACTTCCATAATATTGTCATAACCATTTTGATCTATTTGACCCTAAAAAATAAAAAGTAATAAAAGTAAATTAAAAAAACACATATTTTTCTAATGGTTATCTTATTTTTATTTCTGTATTTTTCATGATTAAGAAATACTATACCAAATTATAAAGGTATGGCGCATATGTCAAAATCGAATCAATAGGAGAAATCCAAGAATCTCCTAAACCAACACCTTTAAAGTTTGTTTCAATCTCTCCATTTTTTCTTGCCTAAAATGAAGATAAAATTAACTACTTATAAAAAAAAGTTTTAAGAATTCCTTAGTTACCTGGTCAACTACTAAAGCTATTTCAGCAGTCATTTTACCACCATACGATTCACAGAATATATACATAGGTACATTTTTAAAATCGGGTATAGATTCGTAAAATTTCTTAAGAAAAACCAAAAAGTCTTGTGCAATTTGAGTATTATTTTGCACTAAGGCGTAATCAGAATCTACGTATCCAAAACCTGTAAAATTTTTCGTAGTATCTGAAAGGTACCTAACATTTTTTATAAAAAATAATCATTACCACATCCAGCTGGATTATCAACGAACAAAATATTGGCCCATTGCACCCAACTGCTATTTCTGACATTTAAATCTAGGTCCAAAGGACCAAGTTCCGCAAAGTTGCCATATCCAGTAGAGGAAGCACCAGGTCCTCCTTGCAACCAAATAATCAAAGGTTTTTCTGTATAATTTGTAACTTTTGCTGTCGTATAGTGAAGCCACCAAAATATGTGAGCATGTTCTGTAACATTCACGTGACCCCAATCTTGGTCTGTTGGCCCGAAACCTTTTTTAGCTGAAATATAAAATGAGGCTTAATCTTAAATTTTATATATATATGAAAATAAATAAGAACAATGAAAAGTACATAAATTAAAAATACTTACAGGTGACTAATTGAAAAATACATACAAAAGCTAACAATTTACACAACATCTTGTTGGTAAACTATAATAGAAAATTCTGTAAAATACAGTTTTTATCAGATACCACTTAAAACATTTTATCTTTATCATTTTTGTAATCTACATGAAAATACAAATAAAACGGATTTAAATACAATGAAACCCAATAATTACTTAAATCTTTAAATTATTTAATATAAAAAAGGATTTAATTTTTATGGGTGAGAATATAATACGTAATGCAAGAAATAAAACGGATGTTTTTACTAATGTAATTTGTAATTTTCTTTCTGAAATTTTGAAACTAGCTGGAATCGAAAATGCGAAATAAATTATGAACAATAATCCGACCAAAATATATATATTAAGTAATATTAATAACAGCTGCGACTTCTACCAATGTAAAATTGTCTACTTGACACCTAACGTGCAAGGGTCGAACCCTAAACTAAAGGGTTGAAAGAGCTAGTGGCATAAGAGACTAACAAGTGTTTACTTTATCACTTTGACTAATTGTTTGTTTGATGAGTAAGGTTTCCAATGGAATTTTCCGCGAAGGGGAAAATTAATGACATAGTCGATATATCATATATCACTAACTTATTTTATTTAACCAGTAACATTACCAACGCTGTATAAGCCAGATAGATTGTTGCCATTATAACCCCTACTAAATTCATTTGAAATGTTATTGAAGTAATTAGTAATAGTATAATGTACAATATAATAACGATTAGAAAGGTTTACTTGTACTAGTTGTCCTTAGGAAATATCAAAGGCAAAAGTAGAAATTATATATACTAGTATATTCTGGAACAAGATTAGAATGAAAAAAATTGGATACGAGTGGAACAATCCGAATGCGAGCAAACCACAAGTATCGAATTTTGTTATTCTAATCGAGTAACAGACTATATTTTCTCCACGACCAGAAATTTATTCCATTTTTCTCATTATTTTATTTGAATTAAAATTCGTTTGAAAATAAATTATTACGACGTCGCCACTTATACCTGAGCATCTGACATATACAGTTTTGACGTCCATGGCTGTCGATATTGTTTAAAACAATTACGGAATATCATTCCCTCACTTAATATGGAATGAAAATACATGCAAAACACTTAAGAAGCAAGTTTTTCAGAATAAATATTCTATGTCAAGAGTGAGAGTATTTACATTATATTATTAAAAATATTTTGGAATTAACAGTTTCCATTAATGGTCGTGGAGAAATTATATAATGTAATCTACTGTACGTGTCACAGAATATCCAGATCGTGTTCCAAAAATTTTTAGTTTGCTAGATTAGATAGATTATAGTAGGCAGCAATTATTCCAAGGAAAGGAAAAGTTATGTAAAAAAATACTGACTTGAGCTTGAATAATGTCAGTGTATTGCTCCAGGTTCCCATCAAGGTAGATATATTATAAAGGTATGCTCAACTCGAACTCCAAAATTCGTTTCTTTCTGCGCAGAGTACTGAGAGCCATCTTGCTTGTTTACTTGAGTGCGCGAATTTGAAATTGAACATTCACAATATCCAATAAAATTAAATTGTGCATCCAAAAAAAATGGTGGGTTGTAGTGTAAAAGGTTGTGGAAATCGACAAGGAGTATTAAAAGGCCGAAAAATAATGTACTTGAGTTTCCCGAGAGATCCAGAAATGTTTAAAAAATGGCTTGAAATTTGTCCAGTAAAGCACGATAACCTCAAAACTAACAAGTGTTTTTTATAAATGACAGAGTTTTCTTATTTTTAGACCAGACTTTTCGATACAGAAGAACTCAAATCCACTAATTTACAGTTTAGTCAATAAAAAGGTCTTCTAGTATTTCCAGATATTAAAATAACCATTCATGTCTTTCCAGCTCGGATTTGCTCCGACCACCCTGCCCGAGTTGAAGTGTTGACGAATCCCAAGTCCAGCAATTATTTCACCGCAGAGGCTGAATACTCGACAATTTGAGAACAGCGTTAGCATTTAACAACAAGCCCAGAGTCCACACCAAAATATCATTCATTTTTTCATGTAGGTAGTGGAAATAACTTTTTTTCAGTTTTTCCACGCCGTTCACAAATTACATTGTAGTTATCTGAAAAGCCCTTGATCTTTTAAAACAACCGCTGAGCTCGACCACAGCATAACTTTTCAGTGTTGTCAATAAATGTTAACTTTGAAAACTTAAAAAAATGTTATTTTATTCTTATCTCACGGTACTTTCAAATCTCAGCCTCCTGTAAGAATCAGTTACATTTTAATTCGCGCGCCTTAAAGCTCTATTGCTATTGGTTCCAGGATTTCAAGATGGCGGCGCTCAGTACGAATCCTGATTGGTCAAAATTTTCTTTCAAAAATTCTGCGCCTGAGCATACCTTTATAATATATCTACCTTGGTTCCCATTAGGTCCGGAAAAAAGGTTAATAAAAGAAACAAGAACTATGAAAGTTGACTTGTTGACTTACATATATTTAAAATAATTATCTACACTCTAAAATTATTGGTCACATCCTTAAGAATCTCGTACATTGCATTTGGATTATCATCAGGGATCTAAAAAAAATTAATAGATTACAAATTTTGCTTATTATCTAAATTAATTCGAAATTATAAAAAGTGAAGGGAATTTAGAATAATGCTAATTATAAAATATTTACTTACAAAATGACCAGATCTTTCTATGGAATACAGTGCAAAATTTTTATGTTTTTGAACATACCCTTCATAATAATCATTATGTAACAATCCTTCTCTTGGTGCCTTTTGCCATTTGGCTTTATCCTTAAAATTAAGTTTTCTTACCCAATTTATGGTACCTAATAAATAAAAAATGCTATTTGAATTCTGGATAAATATGGTAAAATCAAATCAACCAAAAATTAATCCTAATCTAATAGATTTTCATACTAAAATAACTAACCCTGTAATAGTGCAAACATTTGTAAGCCAATAGAGAGACTTATTTTATTTAAATTAATTTATGCTTACCTTTTACAGGTACAATTACATCAAGTTGGCCACTATACACCGCGATTTTTATGTCCGTTTCGTTTAGAAGTCTTTCGACCAAGTTTGTTACTGGATTTAAAATATCTAATATAAGCTCTCCCCAAACGAATGTATTTAGGTCCTGCCATATTATGAAATCTACCTCATCATTATAATCTGGTATTCCTAATTTTTCCCTGACCAAGGTATTCATAATGTAGCTTAGTGTTTTATCAACATCTTCGTTATATCTGTATAGTCCCATGTCTAAAAGCAAAATATTTTAATATATTTCAAAATGTTATTGTAAATACAAACAGTTTCTGTATTGATCCCAGTTATATTCTTGGTCTAGTATATTGTACAAATTTATTCCATGTGTTTGTTCCTCGCATTCCAGCGTAACAACAGGCCAGTAACTTGAAGCTTCTTTCATGTCTCCCAGGTCGTAATAATGTTTTATAGTATTTGCAACTTCCATAATTTTTGCATAACCTTCTTCTTCTATGTGACCCTGGAATAATCTGAATTAATAACACAACGATTAAAACAACGTTTTTACCAAATTCATTAGAAATGGAGCATATTCGAAAATAGAATCAAGAGGAGAAAGAAAAGGAGATCCAAGACCTAGACCTTTCAAATTTGCTTCAATTTGGCCATTTTTTGTTGCCTGAAATAATACAAAATTTTAAAAATATAGGGCCTTCGTTAATTTAAACAAACCTGGTCTAACAGTAGAGCCGTTTCTACAGCAATTTTACCACCATAAGCTTCAGAAAATATATACAAAGGTACATTCTTAAAAACGGGTAAGGTCTCGTAAAATTTTGTTAAAAAAATTATCATATCATTAGAAATTTGCGTGTTATTAGAGTTGTATCCAACAAGGCCATCAACCACGTAACTAAAACCTATTAAACATATTTTAATTAAATCTCAAAAACTGAAATAGACTTTTAAAAATATTTCTTATAACATGAAGTTAGTTTTGTTTGGGGCACATTGAAAAATTACCACTTCCTGCTGGAACGTCAATGAACAAAATATTAGCATACTGGACCCAACTGGAATCTCTAGGCTTTAAATCAAGATCAAGCGGACCGATTTCTGCAAAATTCCCATATCCAGTTGATGACGAGCCGGGTCCTCCCTGCAACCATATTATTAAAGGCCTTTCGGTGTACTTTGTAACATTAGCTGTTGTATAATGAAGCCACCAGAACAAATTCCTGTTTGGATCCACTTTTATATAACCCCATTCTTGGTCGGTGGGACCGAAGCCAGGTTTAGCTGAAACATATGTTATAACAGAACTACCAAAAGTTTATTTGATACAAATAAATAAATAACATTAAATGTATAATTTCGAACTTACCCAGAACTACTTGGAAAAATAAGCATGCACATAATATTCTCAACATGGTTTCTTCAATTTTTATTCAATATATTTTTTTAGCTTTAAAACTTTTTGGCCTACTATAGGTGTTTACATACTTTTAAAGATATTGATTTAAATAGATATCTTATAATTATTGATTAATTATCAAGTGTTTTATTGATGGATATTGTGTGTTATCATATGGGTCTAATCTAAGTAGTGACTTGAAATATATTATTTTCATTAAGAATATGAATCTTCTGGTAGAATTCAATAAATTAATATTAAGGTACCACGATATAAGGTCATTTTTAATGTTGACTTTAGTTAGTATAAAATTGTTCAAAGCATCTATACAGGGTGATTTATTAGTGAGATAAAGTTCAGTATGTTCTATAGGCTTTGTATAACTTTTTCAAGTAGTCCAATATATGGTTGGCATTTCTATTGCGGTTATTTTAAATTTTATAATTACTTTTATGTTAACATCGATATACATATACAGAGTGGACCAAAAGTGTGGAAACAGCCAAATATCTCGTAAATTGTTAGTCCGAATTCTACAAAATTTGTATTTTGGGGTACTTAGATTCCAGATCTTATATTTACAATATTGCTAGTTTTGCCGTTTATCTGATATTATTAGTTACTTTGGTTTTTTAAATACATCACCCTGTATATTCAGTCATTTTTGGAATCTTCTTTTCAATACGAGTTCAACCATATGTAACACTATGTAGTCTAGAAGGTCTTAAATAAATAAAACAGAAGACTGGCAACGCCTAATTGGCTCAATAAATTTTTTAATACAAACTATTTTCAACTACGTAACAATTGAAAGATTACAACATTTTTAAAATAATGATTACTTAATCAAGTGTTCAAAATGTACTCCATTTGTGAGTTGACAGTACCCTAATCGATGATAGAATGCTTCTACCACTTTTCTCCATTTATTTAACATCTTCTAGACTACATAAAATAATAAGTGTTACATATGGTTAAACCCGTATTGAAGAGAAAAGTGACTAATAATATCAGAGAAACAGCAAATTTAGCAACATTGCAAATGTCAAATCTGGAATCTCCGTATCCCAAAATAGGCTTATCTAAAATTTTATAGAATTCGCACTAGCAATTTATGAGAAAATTGGCCGTTTCCACACTTTTCGTCCACTTTGTATTTAAGGCCACGTAAGAGTAATTTGTACAAAAAATAAATAAAACTCTCCATTAAAATATCATGCTTCCACAAGTACAACAATTTTACAAAAAATTATGTTTATGTCATATTTTCCAATCAAAATTCTTGAAAAGTTTCGTCAAAAAAAGTTACGATTTAGTTGCATCATTTTTTTCTTATTTAATTCGAAATACCGCATAAACGTATGAAGTTTGGTATAAAGAATGGTTTACAAAAATGAAAGAGCTATTATGTGTCTATCCAAAATACAAAATTAATATGGGGTGTTCCAATTAATTAAAATGAAAAATTTACACATTCTTTTCATAATTTATGATTTTTCCGAAAACTTTTTAAATAAATGAAAGTGAAATAAATATAGTAGCAGAAATCATCCAAATAAATGTTTCATCTTTAGACGAGGGGCACTAAATGTACATCGATTTTGACATAAAAGTGTAACTTTTAAAACATCTGGAATGCACATTGCAAACCCATTATTAGAAAACATGAAAAAGTCAGCAGAATTCGTGTAATATTCTTTTAAAAAAATGAAACCTTTGATCTGATACGGTGCTATGGAACATCCTACATAATTGCAACTAATTTTAAAATTTAAAGCTGGATTTTATCAGACTAATGAATTACCCTGTTTATGTATATAACTTAATAACCTTAATAGAAATTTTTTGTTCTTGAATTTTTAGTTACAATCGTGAATCTAATGCCAAATTTCTATACCATTTCTAAAAGTAAACAGATATCATAAAACCATTGCTATTTTAATTAGAAAACCTCGTTACTCCTCGTTACATTAATTAAATTTGAATTTGCTGCTATCTATTGATTACAACTTGAACTGATAACTGCCGATAAGCCATTACAAATTATTATTATTATTTTCAAAAAGAAAAAGAAAAAAGATTGTCGTAACTGTCGTTACTGCGAAGGCCTTGCAAGGCTAAGGTTTCTGACACTAGGCGAAGAAAAGCCCTAGACAGGCAGCTACACAGAAGAATTTCTGTCTAGATTGTGGAGTCTAATCAAAAAGACCCACCTGGACAAGATACTCTGACTTAAGAGGATAGCCACAATAGATCTACCTAGGTCGACGTGGAAGAGGCAACATAACCCAGTATCCCAGTACATAATCTAATCTAATCTAATCTGGATGAAGGACAACTACCGAAAGTAAGTGCCAATCCTCCATATAGTATTTATGTGGTTCGGAAAATGTTTATACATTCAATCCTGATATTTGGCAGTATTCTTTAGATTTTTTGAAAATTGAAATACGTTGATTTTTGTTTCAAAGCAGACATCATTAAAAACTAATTGCGATGGACTTTTCTTTCGATATTAACTCCATGTTTATAAAAAAAGTCCTAATTTAATTAAAGTATAATACCTTTTAAAAATTAATGGCAACGCCTATGTTTGACTACTGTGTCACATTTTTTATCACATTAAAATGAACAAACTTTGTAAAGATTTACTAAGAAGTTACTAGTTAATCTAATAAGTATTTTTTTATTACGTTCAAAATGGTTTACTCTATTGCAGGACGAGTAGAAATTATTTTCACATTAACGAATACTGCCAAATATCAGGGTGGACTGTTTTAGGTGGCCCACTCTGTATTTTCAAAACCAATTTTGCAGGTTTCAGGATGATACCCCCACCTCGTTTACAGCTTCAGCAATATTTTAAATCAGAGAAATAATAAGCTAAAACTCTAGAGAAAATAAGATACATACTCCTCCAGTAAAGAGCCACATTTAAACAGTTTTGAAAAATTTGAGGACATATTTTCGGAATGAAAATGTATACATCGTAATTAGAAAAGACATGTACTTACTTTGTTTTAATAGGCAGACTTTCTGTTTTTAGGTTTCCTCTTATTAACCTAACATATGATATATGTTCTGAATCAAATGCTTAATAAAAAGTAAAAATGTAATAAAATAACGAGTAATATATTATTCAAAATAAAATTAGTTTATTTTGTAAATCAGCCTGTATAAAGGACTATATAAATATTAGTCATTCAACAAAAATAAAACCTAACTGAATCAGGGACTTTTCTATTTTCAAAAAAATAATATAGCTGTATTTTGATTTTAATATCGCAGTTCGCTTTAATTTTAGAAGAACTACTTTTTTTTATATAAATATAAACTGGCATACAATGAATATACGACATAAACAGAAACATAATGAATTTCATATTCGTCCTGGCTAACTTACCAAGTAACTAACCATCAGGTTATATATTTCTTTGACGCATTCGCATCAAATAAAACTAAAACAATTAACTCATTTTATGTTATGTGCAGTATGTTTGCCTTTTGCTCACAGAAAATTGAAATATTTTTCTCTTTGATGTAGGAAATCAGATTAAGTTCACAAAATGAAGCAACGGTAGGTTATGTCCTTTGTTTACGTCTACACAGTTGCAGAGATATTTTTTATGGTTGTATTTATTATACATGACAGGAATAAAATATATACGTATATATATAACGTACTGAAGAGAGAAATAAGACACACTATTTCAGTCACCACTATTTCAATTACTAGTTTTAAAATAAAAAGTTACTAAATACAAAAATAATTGAAACTGAACTGTAGCCAATTTAAGAGAGACTTGTACAGTTATGTTAACAAAAGAGGAAATGATTGTCTTAAGTTTAAATTTATAAACTTAAACTTCAAAATTATTGGTAACTTCTCTAAGAATATAAAGCATAGCTGACGGATTGTCTTGTGGTACCTGAAAAAAAAAAGATAAAAATTATATCCTTCACAATTCAAAAAGTAACTTATTAGATTATTTTCAGCTTCAGTTTTTTATAAAAAATAATATCTAATTACATAATGTCCAGATCTGTCTACCCAATAAAATGCCAATGTGCCTTGTTTTTTTACGTATCCTTCATAATATTCATCGACTGCAAAACCAACTCGACTTGCTGCATTCCATTTTTCTTTCCCTTTAAAATTAAGGTCATCTACCCATTTCAGAGTTCCTAAAAAAAATAATTAAAATTATTAACGTTTTACGTCTATTTAAAAAATAGGTACCACGTGTATCAACTATCAAATCCAGTTGACCATTATAAATTGCAATCCGAATGTTAGTAGTATTCAAAATTTCTTCAACAACATTTGTCACGGGCTTCATAAAATCGCTGTAGAGGTGATTAAATACAAGCATATTGACGTATTTCCATAAAGTAGATATATTTAGTTCTGGTTTTATTTTATTATTCATTATATCAGTTAACTTGTGTTTCATGTCTGGGTCATAACTTTGTTGAAAAAGAGAGTCTGAAAGATAGCTTTACTCAATAAGAAGTATTTTTAGTAGAGCATTAATAATTTTAATAAACTTACTTAAACGTGGATTTGAAGTTAGAACTGGTTCTTTAATTAAAACGTTGTAAAAATCAATATTATTTGATAAAATATTTATCAACATTTCTGCTCTAAACCAGTTGTTGGTAGCTCCATTATAATCACCTTTTTCAAGAGCGTATTTTGCGTCATTAGTAATATTTAAAATAAGTTTGTATCCAGTTTCATCCACAATTCCCTGAAAGTAGTTATTACATATAATAGGAATTTACAATATATTTAATAAATATCACCAGATTTAATAAATATGGAGCCCAAGACATAACAGAATCTATGGGAGAAATCCAGGAATCTCCAAGAGCGATTCCAGTCAAATTGGCTTGAATATCTTCATTTTTTGTTGCCTAAAACCAGTGATCACTAATTTCTCTTACTTAGTAATACTACTTACTTTGTCAATAGCTAATGCTATCTCTGCCGCCATTTTTCCTCCATACGATTGACCAAATATATACAGTGGAACTGTACGGAAATCTGGCAAGGAGATATAAAATTCTTTTAAAAATACTAAAAAGTCTTGTGCTATTTGGGTGTTATTCATTGCATAAGCTTTATCATCATCGACATAACTGAAACCTAATAAACACATAAACAAATAAACATAAATTTAGTATTAATTATATAAATTAGTATATTATTTACCGCATCCTACTGGGTTATCAACGAATAAAACATTAGCATATTGAACCCAGTTGCTATTTCTGGGATTCAGATCAACATCTAACTGTCCAATTTCTCCAAAATTTCCTAATCCAGTAGAAGAACCTCCAGGTCCTCCTTGTAGCCATATTATTAACGGCTTCTGTGTTGGATTACTGACATTTGCTGTGGTATAATACAACCACCAGAACATATGCGCTGACTCTCTTACAGTTGTGTAATTCCATACTTGATGGCTTCTCTCAGCTTAAATTAATTTGAAAATAAATGATACTAAGAAGAACAGAAAATGTTTAGAAGAAACTTTACCTCGAAAGTAGAAAATTGGGATAGAAAAAACTGAAATAATTAATAAAATTTAATTTTGATTACTTCGTGTAAAATTTAGTATTTCATATTTTTGTTTGTTATCGCTAAAGATCATAAAATGTTTTATTATATGGGGCATATTCAGGTCACTTGAATTTAGTATGACTATTGTTACGAAAACTTACTAGCGAAACAATAGTTTACTTTATTTTTTTTTGTATTTTTAGTTAATCGAAATATGTGATAAATTAGTTGATCCTATTATTTATATTTTTATATATTTTTATAAATATTTTATGAAAAACTGATTGTTTGGAATTTTCATATGTTAATTATTAATAATTATTTTCATTTGTTAATTAATTGCTTTTTATATTGATAATCCATTAATTAGTAAAAAAGGACATCCTTCCGTCGACAGAAATTAAAAGCACATAATTAAAATAACTGAATGGAATGTCATACCATAGGAACAATTCTGACTCAACTAATAGTTTTTCTTCCAAATAGCTTGATTTATATTGGTGCTAATTTTAATGTATGTACGTCACCACACGTTATACTGTAAAGTTTGCCGAGCAAAAACCGGGGTTCTTACAAAAGATTGGTTAATGTAACAGGTGGGATTAATTAGTCTGAGAGAACGCTCAATATATAAGTATGCTTATAAGTCATTAAATCACAATGAAACTAACTGAACTCCTTTTAACTTATTTATTGGATGAGAAAAGGGTGAAAATTACAAATAAAATTATGAGAAAACAACGAATGACATTACAATACAAAAAATTCATTTAATGCTGTGCATAAATTATTAATCCTCACCGAGTCACTTGATAAACTCTATTAACTAATTTCAGAAAAGTACCGTCAAATTATAACTTACAAGATTTGACAAGACTGAAGATACTTTATCAAGAGAGATGTTAAACTACCACTTATTTCTGAATTCGTTTACATTTCTAAACTGAACTTTGCTTTTGGTTCTCATAGATTTTTTATGACTTTCGGTTTTTTAAGGACTTCAGCTTTTACAAAACTAACCATATACCTCAGTTCGGAGATTTATTGGGTTAACAACTCTGATATATAACTTTCTTTACGAAAGGCAAAAACCGAAAACCCTCTCAGCTGTAATTTCAGACTTCCTATGCCCATTATTTCCAAAAAAAAAGTAGAATTTATTGTTCATTTGTATAAACCAAAAACCCTAAAAAAGAAAAAAAAATGTTCCAACCTAACAGCCAAATTTTCGTTTTCCCGTTTTCATTGGACACCCGATGTATGCAGACATATAGAAATAAGAAATAAAATAGATACCGAAAAATAGAGCTTCTCAAGTAAGTTTTCGTAAAAATAGTCACATTGTATTTAAAGAAAAAGCCAAATTTGTATTATAAGTGTGTAAAGATTCTTTAATGAAGATTAGAGTTAAAGAAATTTATATCTTTCTCAAGTCAAAAAGTCGAGCGCTTTCGGCAATACAATGCCATCATCAGGACAACTAAAAAATTTTTTTGTTAACGTAAATAAAAATTACAAATAGAGAATTGATGTACTTACAAAAATTATGTAAAACTTGACGGCAAGGTTAGTTATGAAATTCTTTTTTTAAAATCATTTCTAACAGTAAAATATAAATTAACTTAAAAGACAACAATGGACGTATAACTGTAACATTTTAAAAGGTTTTTAAGGCCCAGGCCTGAAAGTTGTCTTTATTAAAGACAACATGTACTTGAACAACATGGGATTAAATATCATTAAAAAATTTTTTTGAAATTAACCATGCGGTTTTAACAAAATTTGAACTAAAGTGAGGTTAAGGTTTGTAAGAGGAAAAAGAGAGGGGGCCAAGATATTAGAAAGGAAGAAATGTGACTACTTATCACACACTTCTACTTATCACACACTTACAAGCTTTTAAACAATGGAATGAATTTATTAATGTTTAAGTGAATTTGGGTATTTACGCAGGAGGAGGAAGGTTTATTTATTTCACGAAGGATTTCAAGATCTTCGAGAAGATCAAGTTTAAAGTTACAATTAAAGATATTGTGTAAAATTTGGACGTTTTCAGAGGGGTTGAAATTATGATTATTAAATTTTAGACGATGTCCAAAAGTGGACTTATCGGGGTATCTGATGTGTTCTTTGATGCGAATGTCGAGTTTTCGTGCAGTTTTTCCAATATAAGTTGAGTTACAATCAGCACACGATAGTTTATAAATACCACTTTTGTCAAGAATAGGAAGGGGGTCTTTAGTGTGACTAAATATAGATTTGATGGAAAGGTTATTTCTGAATGAGATCCTGATGTTGTCTGAATTTCGGAAAACTTTGGAAATGTCATGGGAAATTTTTCCTAAATAAGGTAATGAAAAATATTTTAAATCAGTTGGAGGTGTAGAAATCACATTGTAGCCTTGTTGAATGTTACGTTTTAATTTTAGTTTATGGAGAACTTTATCAATAATATTTGGTTGAAAACTGTTATTGATAGCTAACTGTTTTAAGACATTAACTTCTTTTGAAAAATTGTCAGGGGATAAAGGAACGTTAAGTAATCGGTGGACATAGCAATAGATAGCGGACATTTTATGTTGGAAAGAGTGATTGGAATGGAAATTGATAAGATGATCAGTTTGAGTAGGTTTTCTATAAATGTCGAAAGAAAGTTGATTATTTGAAAAGGTAATGGACAAATCAAGAAAATTAATAGAGGAATTCAATTCAATTTCAACTGTGAAGGAAATATTTGGGTGGAGATTGTTTAGAAAAAGGAGAAAATTATCAATATCTGTTAGGTTGCCTTTAAAAACAACGAAAATGTCATCAACGTATCTGTACCAGTTCAGAATGAATTGATTATTAGTAGGAGTGAGAATTTTTTCTTGTTCAAGTTTATCTAGGAAGAGATCAGCCATAAGGCAGCTAAGAGGATTACACATACTTAAGCCGTGGGGTTGTTGGTAGAATTTATTATTGAAAAGGAAGAAATCTTGGTCTAGACAAATTTTGAGAAGTTCAAGGGTGATTGAGATTGTGGAAGGATTAATATTGTTCAATAATAAAAGATTTTTGACTATTGGGAGAGTCTCATTTTTCGGTACATTAGTGTAAAGGTTGCATACGTCAAAACAAATTAATTTAATATCTTTAGGAAGAACTAAATTTTTAGTCTTGTTAATAAGGTCTAAAGAGTTGACGACAGTGAATTTTGGTTTGTAATTTAGTAGTTGATTTAAAAAATTGTTTAGAAATTTAGCGAGGGATGAAGCGGGGGAATTGAAGAAACTGACGACTGGTCTCATGGGAGAATTGAGTTTGTGGATTTTTGGTAAGCCATAAAGGCGAGGGATGTAAGGGTTTTTTAATAGAAAAGAGTTAGGGTTAAGATTGAGGATGGTGAAAAAGTTTTTGAATTTGAGAATAGAAGATTTTAGATTTTTATTGTATTTATTGAAGGGGTTAGAGGCAAGTAATTTAAAGTCATTATTTTCTAAGAAGTGTTCAGTTTTTTGTATATAGACGTCTTTGTACATGATGACTAAACAATTGCCTTTATCGGCTTTAGTTAAAATTAAGTTGAAATTAGTTATTTTTTGTTTAATACTTTTAATTAAGGTTAAGTGTTTCAAAGCTAGGGAATTGTTATTAAATGAGTGGCTGGAAGAAAGATGTTTATTAAGAATGTTTAAACATTGGGATTTGAGCGAATTAACTAAGTCTGAGTCATTAGAAAAGTGGTTAATGATGAAGTCTATATCGATGGAAAATTCTTCGATTAGTTTTTTGTTTAAATTAGGATTAATTGAAAATTTAAGACCTAATGATAAAAAGTGCAGTTCATTTTTGTCAAAGAAAACATCAGTTAAGTTTTTAACTCTGTCATGAAATTTGTGATTAGAGAATTTAGAATGTTGATTATTAAGAGGTTTTTGTTGAATGTTTTTCTTACAGAGCAAAGAACTTAGTTTATTTTTGAGCTTAATAAATTTAGAATGTTTGGAAAGACTTACTTTATCTTGGATGTCGTTTAGGAAAACTTGAAGTGTGTGGTAAGGAATGACTCTTACAAGTTTATCGTAAATAATCTTAAGTTCTATGTTTAGGCTGTTGAGCTTTGAGTAATGTTTACATATTTCAGAATTCATAATTTTGTTAATTTTGTTGTTTTGGTTTTATTTTACCACCTAATGAAAATAATATTCGTGTATTGTGGAGCAGAATTTTAAAAATAAAAGGTCTTGAAAAAAAGTGCTTAATTCTATATCGATTTTAAAAACTAAAGGAAGTTAGGAACATACCCTGTGCAATTCCGAACAATAAACAGATTAAAACAGCACTTAACATGTTGAGCAACTAACCGAAATGATTGTTTCCCAGACCACTATATCTAAAAATGTTTACTTTATTATTATTGATAGTCGATCGAAAAATGATCATATTTCTAAAATTCAAGCGGTTGCGTCAACTACACACGTTAATCTATACGATAATATTTATATGATATAAAACGTTGCTTCCATATATTCAAATTTTCCTCGTGAAAAATGTTTATAACCAACTCAATAATACAAATAATATTCAGATTTGAAGTAACAAAATATATTCTTACTTATTCATTTTATTGAGAAAATTAAATTTGCGCATTACGACAACTAACAAGTAATTTTTAAAATTCCTTTAAGCCGTAGTTTATTCCGTATAATATCACATTGTATCGTTTCGAAAAGCGAAACAAATGGCTGATGCTGCGAGCCAAGCACCTGACGTTCGCTGTCTTGATCGGCGTGAGAACGCGAGGTGTGCGGGTGGACTTCAGCGGCGTGACCTACGACCCCTGAGGCCCTTATTTTTAGTACAGTGCATTCGTCTCATAACAACGAATGGTCCTTGAATCACCTTATTTCAAAACGAAGCTGGGATTGTTCAAAAAATTAAAGTAATGGGAGAAAAGAAGCGATTAGAAAATGCTAACAGATCTAATATTTATTAACGTATTAGCAGCCTTTGATAGAATAGATAGGAACATCACAAGAAAATCACTGTAACAAATTAGGGCAGAAGAGAAAATTATAAGAATAATTGAAAGCATGTACATAGAAGTATGAAGAGAAGTACAATTCCAAGGAAGAACATCGAAGAAGTTCAAAATGGAGAGGGGATAGCTTGAACTTACTCTTATTCTTAACCATTATGGAATATAGACTCAAAAACACCAGACAAATAATCTCAAGATTATAAACAGAATCGGATACTACAATTTACTACCAGTAAAATTGGACGGTCCTATGTACACCGGTGATATAGTCCTGATAGCAGATACGTACTCAAAAATGAAACGATTAGCACTCAGCGAGAATGGAAGTGAATCGTGGTTGTTGTTTCAGAATCAAAATGAGATGAAATAATAGCTGAAAATAAAATACCTAAGGAAAGTTGCAGAATAAATAAAAAGAGACACCGAGCGATGACACCGAGAGATAAAAAGAGGAGACAATTGCAAACATAGGAACTATACACTCGAAATGGCTTGGAGATATAACTAGAATGAATGAAAACTGTTTGGTTGAGGAAGTAATAGCATTAAGAAATATAGGAAAATGAAGAAAGTGCAAATCCAGGAACAGTTAGCAGGATAGAATTGAAGGAAATAGAACATACAAGAGAAAAAAACGCTGGATGAATTAAAGAAATAGGTTAAAGACCGGAAATAGAAAATATAATACTTTTTCCCTTATAAGATAATATGATTTGCTCGGTGAATGAATCTGATCAAGACTTAATAGGATAGTTCGAAAAATGCAAACTACTATGATAAGAATTCTCTAAATCTATTATATCACAGTCAAAGTTCAAACGTTGAAAAAGTCAAACTATTAAACAGATCATAGTTGGTTTATTGTTTAGCTATTTATTAATGCCTCTCTTATTTGCACATATATGTATACCTATCTTATAAGCAATGGAAAGACAGAATTAAATCCTGCCTAGTATCCATACAGTTCAGAAATAGAATCAGGGGTTGAGTAATGGCTATTATGTATTTTGCTAAGGAATTACTGAGGCTAAAGCCAAAAAACATCAAATCAATGCTATCACTCCTATAGCTTAGAGGTGCTTAAAGACATAAATTAATTCGGGAATATATTAAACCATTTTATCAAGAAACCAATGATAAAGGTAAGGCTGAAAAATCTTCTTAAAGCATCACAAAGGAAAATGTTATAAACAACTAACAAAGAACATAGATCTGCCATTAGCCAAACGAATAGCTTAGAAAACATTTACCATTAAATTACTTAACAGCCTTATCTTCTTGGACACCCTTCGAGGCTAACTATAAAAAAAAGGGCGATTCAGTATTTTACTAGTGAGAAAGCCTGCCAAAGGACGTTTTATGATGAAAGAAAAACCAACTGAAAAATACATTTAGTAATTTTTTTATTGATTTCTGTTGATATTCGTGATATCTTTATTTGGAGCAATCACTATAACAAACGGTCAGGTCTTAAAAACCAATAACAGGAAAGGGAGGATGAATAATTTTAGTTGTATTTTTTGGGGATTTATTTTTAAACACATCTTGCACAATTCTGATGCTTTAATTAAGGATATAAAATGTTGATGATACCCTGTTAAAGATATACAAAAGGATATGACAACGTAGCAGCAACGATGCACAGGCAAATTAATGGGACGGCGTCCTTGCATGTGAGAGTGTGTATAGCATCGACGATATACCCTCGAGTAATGGTCATAGGTGCGTGTGGGGTTATGTGCAGCTGTCTTTTTCTTTCTTTTATCTTGTTCGACACACCATACGAACGTTATGTAGGCCCGCAGGCAGATTTATACCGGTCGTTATGATTTTTCGGGTTTGGATAATGGCGCAGGTTGTAGGAGTTGTTCTTTGTTTCTGTGCATGGAAACATATGCTAGCGAGACGACAAGAGCTTTATAATACGAGGATAGATCAGGAAACAACTTTTTGGAAGAAAAAAAATTTTTCTATATAGTCTCCTTCTGTCTTTATATATATGTTTTTCAAGACCTTTCAAAACTTTAAAAAATTAAAAATATTAAAATCTTCGAAATATCATTTTACAGCTTAGATGTTTTCACTATTATACGAGAATTTCTTTCCAATCTACGTTTTCCTCGGGTTTGGAAACAGGAAGAAATCTGACGGAACCAAGTCTGATGAATATGGACCATATTCAATTAACTAAAATCATATCAGAGCAGTTTCGTTATCTCAATTGTCGCCTATTTTAACTGCTCTTTGGTCTGGAGAGTGTGTAATAATAATTAGTCCTTAATTTGGTAGAGAGAAAAACTATATAGACCTGTAAATATAAATTATTAACTTTATTTCATGTTGGTTTACATTTTGTGTATTCTATATTAACATGTCAATATAGTTCTTCATTTCTAACAATCTTTTAATGCCAACTAGGTTACTATGCCGATCACCCTTAGTCCATAAAAAGTAAAGGTACAGGACCTCTCTTTGACTTGTCTTGTGCGAAGCATTTTCTGTGTTTTTTAACATTCTTCTTTTTCTTTGACTAGCTAATTGGTAACATATGCTACTTCTCCCATTAAGGATATTTTTGGCTAAAAAGGAGAAGAAAACGGTTAGTGCCTTTACGTAAATGAGATTATTTAACCACTCTTTGTGCCACGAATTCATTTACCTAATTTACCTACAGAACATCTGTGATCATAGGTATGCTTTGAACTCATTTTTCTCTTTTGAAGCTATCCCATTTCGTTTATATCTAAAACTTTATTTTATTTATTTTATTTATACACCTACTTGGTTGAGGTAAGGGACAATGTGCTCAAGTTAATATTCCTTGTGCTTCTTCTATAGTTGCTCTGGCATCAACAGGTATATAGAAAAATCTCATCGCTCTGACATTCCGGCATCTCGTGAAGCATCTACCGTGATAGAACCACCAGTAGAGTCAAACTTATATTGTGTTCCTAAATGTATAAATACAATTTATGTAACACACTAACTTTTACATTTAGATACCCTAACATCAATCTGTGAACGGTTACTGCTAATTGGGACTTTATATATTTATTCTAAGTAATTTACAATTTAACCTACTATTAATTTTGCCTACGTCTCATATTGTAAATTTTGAATACCATGGTGCTTCTGGCTACAACCACGGGATACGTACCACGGAATCAGAATAAAAATAATTATACCTCAGTGCCAGTCGTAAATTCGTTATTTCGAATGAACATAAACCTCATTTAACTTCACGTCAAATTGCGTTTCAACCTCTCTATATTTTGCTAAGAAATGGTCTTTCGATCTGGCTTTTAGTCGAATGTGCAAATATCTGACAATAAACTTTGTTATGTTCAAACATTGATATAGATTATGCAGAGAGCATACGAAGAAAATGGACGAACCATTAACTTCGTCTAATTATATCTTAATTTTTTCATCATTTAAGCCTATTATTTATTTATATCGATATTAAGTGCGTATGTTTTTTAATCACATGTTTAAAAAGATGAGAACAATGGCTTTTTAAAAAAACTGAATAAACATGCATGTAACCATCTTGTGGTTCATGCTAAAAACATTCCAATCCTTCCTCGTATATCGTAAAAAAGTGAATATATTTTATTAAATTTCACTGTGTTAGAATTTCTACTAACTTTTTCTTACAATAAACAATATTGTCATTTGGAACAGTAAACTAAAATCTTTTTTATTAATTCTTATTTCAAAAATAAACCCCTTAAAAGAATCCTAGCAATCTATTTTCTCTGACACTAACGAACTATATAAAACTATATATTTTGTCAAACAAAAAATCACACATGCATATATATAAATATGTAGCCAGAACACTTCTTGGGTTGGTAACAAAATGAATTAAATTTTCATACAAATTAATTCTTTCTAAGATGTAAGTGTATAAACAAATATGAAGAAACATTATTAAATATATCTAGACTTTTTCCTTTAAAAGTATATAGAATCTACATTTATCCTTTTATACCTAGCAGCATTCATGGGAGTATTGAATTAGTCGAGTAAAACAAAACGTCACCCGGAGCTCGAGAGCAAATATTGAATAATTCAGTAAACCTTCCATCGATCTAACTGACCGTTTCCACTTTTTTTAATCCCTAATTGAATCCCCTTGAGGCGCTTATCATTATATCGATCAATCAAGATGGCTGATGTTCATGAAGAAGATGGGGAATCATAGAAGATTTGGCTGCGAGCAAAGATAGTGTGAGAGATATCTGCTTCAACTTTAAATTAATTCGCCATGGTTAATTTAATGTTAGGGATTTTTAAATAACTTCAGTACTGGCATACAAGATAGAAGATCCTGAATTCAAATAATTTTTAGATAAAGTTAAAAGTTGACTTTATAAAAATAGGAATTGTATTTTGAAACAATTTATTCAGAATAACCGAAAATAGTAAACATACATATATTACATATATAAGTATAATAACTACATATTCCATGTATTAGAAAAACCAATAATGTCATACGCAATAATTTAATTACATCGTAATACTACCAAATATTTGATTTATTTTAAAATAAACTAAAGAACCGAACTTCTACACAATCTACAAGAAGATTCACAAGCATTTATGAACGTGCACAAATGTCGATATAGTTAAACGTGATTATTTGTATATATTTATAACTATTTCTATAATACTTACTTAGAGACAACCTTTTTTAAAATGTATGGAAAGACATTGTAATTTTACTATAAATAAATTTAAATAATATTAGATATTACAAAAGAAGAAATCAGAAATTTATACGTTGAGGTAAAAAAAGAAATACAAGAAAAAACCATACAGTATTCATTAAATATAAAGAAGAAAACGTAACAGGAGATAAAGAAAAAATTAAAACAAGGACGACGGAGTACTTTTATGAAATTCTGAATGACGAAAATAAAGACATGCCAAGAAAGAAAGAAATAAGAGGACAAGAGGAACAAATCGAGTAGGAAATTGAAGATCAAACAAGAGAGAAAGTTAATAAAATTGTAAGGTTCTTAAAAATAATAAAAATTAGAGGAAGAATGGAATAACAGTAAACATTATCAAATATGAAGGAAAAATATAATAGATCATAGAGGATATTTGGAGAAATGCAGAAATGTCAAAGGGCTGGAAAAGCTCCACAATAGTGTTCCAGTATTAAAAAAGGTAATGCAACAGACTGCTGTAACTACTGAGAAATGTTTTTATTAGATATAGTGTATAAAATAAATAAAGAACTATCAGGCAGGGTTTAAGATAAGAAAATCGGAAACAGGTCAGAATTTTACAACCAAGGAATTGCTGACAACATGCTATGATTTTAAAATACCGTTAGTAGTGTTATTATTAGACATTAAGAAAGACTACAATTTAGAAAAAGATTTAAACGATTTCATCTCTTGAAGGAATTCAACGCATCTAAAAATGATATTAAAAGAAACAACAATTAACATCCATATAAGCGGAGGAGTAACTGAATTCAAAAATAATAAAATATAGGGGGCTTAATAGAGAAGGACATATATTTATAAAAATCTACGAGCTGCTCAGTTATCCTGACAAAGTTGGCAAAAAACACAAGAGTTATACTTAAAGAAGTTAAGAAGTTTGCATATATAGAGCCTTGCTGACAAATAAATGCGAAGAAGAAAAATAAGGTAATATAGGGTTGATGAGATCAAGTAAGGGTGCAGGAGCAGTCAAGTAATTGTTAAGATTAAAACAGCTATAGAAAAAGACAAAATTAAGACCGTACAAGATAATATCATACCTACAGCGATTTACAAAAATAAAACGTGGATATTAAATAAAAAAATACGAGAGGAGTTGAAAATAAGAGAATGAAAAATGCTGGGGAAAATAGTAAGTGGGAAAACATAAAGGAAGGTTTTATCAGAAGGACTAACCAAGAGGTATATGAACTCTACACAGACTCAAAGGTAGATGATTTAGTCAGTGTTAGAAGGATACAATGGATAGGTAACTTAATAGAGGTGGAAGGAGGTAGTAAAAGAAGAGTACCAGGAAAAAAATGTAATGAACTGGAGAAGAAAAACAAGAGATAGAAACTCTGGAAAAATAATCAATCAAGTAAATATCCATGTAATTAGTTTTTACAATCATACTATCGGCTAGTCAATATTTTATTTTAAATAACTCCTAATATATGTACATATTAAAGTAAAATTGAACTGTTGGTCAAAGGGATTACGATGTTGCCACAGTCACATCAGAATTATTTATGGCATTAATCTAGTCAGATTAGCAAATTTCACAAGTAGTAATAAATAACAAGGTTTTACAATCACCTCTAAATCGTTCATACCAAAAAACATTGACTGATATACAAATACTGGATATCAGTATAATTCGAAATGTCATTTGTAACATGTATGGAACAATTAAGTATATTGACAAACTCATTCAATCAAACTTATATTATTCATGTATCTAATAATGTACCTACATAAATATTTACTTCGGCTTCCTTACGACGGAGATTAAATGAAAAGCAATTATTTATTGGCTGGAGTACTTTATTATGGAAATTATTAAGAAACAGCTTTCTGATAGAAAAAAATGGCTTATTGAAAGTTCATGTTCTTGCTGTAAAAAGAAAAAATATTAAAAATTTATCAGTTTGTTTTCATTAACATTTTGTATTCAGTTGAACGAACTCTATAGAATCCAAAATATTTGTTATCCCTAAATTCTTCATTTAGTAAAATGTATTACAATTTTATCTATATTTAAACAAAATTCGTAAGATTTTAGGAAAATAATATAAATAATAAATATGGAAAGATAAATAATACTTATCTTGAATTATCATTGTCTTCCAAAGCGTTTTAATATGTATTCAGGTCTATCTAGGTTTCTGACAATACCACTTTCCAAAATAGATAGAAATTTGACAGATCTTTTTTAAAAACGTAAAAAAATATGAATAATGCATATCTTCTGTTGATCCTTTTAGAAAACTTACCTAGTTTAGTTTACATTAAACATTTTATTACAAAGTTTATAATGAAAGAACAATCCGTAAAACTAAAATCGACGCTCAAGCAATTCAATAAATAATACAATAGATAGTCCGGATACTCCGTATTCTGGATATTCTTGATTTCGGATAAAAGCGTTCCACAATTTTTTATTTACGCCTTCATTTCCATAAGTAGCTTTCCAAACTTTCAGGATTCGATATAACAATTGAAATTACGTTGCTTATTTATTGGAAATGCTTGGATGCAGGAGGCTGAAACCTTTTTATGGTTCCCATTGGATCAATACTATCTTGATTAGTATCATAAAAACTAGACAATATCTATATGCTTTGAAGGTTTCTAAAAGACGATGGCATGTATACGATACTTTTAAAAGTCTGCTAGAAAATGTTTTAAAGCGAAAAATTAAAGTTAAATCGAGGGGAAGAAGGAATAAGTTTAAATATTAAACCAAAATCTATGATTTTGGAAAATAAATAATAATTCCCGAGTTTTTTGTTACTATTGCTATTATGAGTGAATAGTAGAAAAATATTATAAGGTCTAACAATATTTAACTGCACTACTCGGTATTGAAGGACTTGAAGAGGATAAAACGTATAAGGTTCTGTTGTGAAATTATTGACCTGAACTTCAATTTACTAATCCAATATGGCGCTTTACTGCTTTCCAATTAGTAACTAAAAATAGCACAAAATCCCAAAAGCAAAAGAGAACAAAAAAAAATCGCTCAGTTGATTTTCCGGTCAATCAGGTTTAGTATATTCTGCTATTACTTCCACGTTATTCTTTAACGACAAAACACACATATTTCAATTATTAACGCCACTTGCTACATAAATTTTTGTCATGCACAGTTAAACACCGCTTCTATCATGAAAGATTGTTTGATTATTGTTTAGGCTTGTTTTTGATTTCGTTTTATGGTTTATCGGATTTCGGAGTTCTTGGCTATAAATCGTGAAATTAGGTTACTGGATCGAAATAATGCCATGATGGAGACTAAAACTTTTTTGTCATTTTACTTAAAACCTCTTCCGCCTAATTTACTAAGAAATTAACCACAATTGTGCTAATTTGTAAGTGATAATACACTTTTTAAGCAACAGAATACCAAAACAATTTCAGTTAGTTTAGGAATATCATATTTTTAAGAGTATAGTGTGAAAACCACTTACGAAATATCCTTGTTTGTTAAGAGATTTACGAAAAAAGCAAAGACACGTCAACTTTTCAAATCCATTATTAGTTCTTCGACGAAAAATCGAAATATACAACGTGATTCATGTAAGTCCAGATTTCTTCCGTAAGATCAACACTTTTTCCATGTAAGCCTCCATAAGAAAATTTTTCGTATTTTAGTACACTTTCAAGATTATATGACATTTAGAGACCTATGCGCGTATGTATCAAACCTGTCATCAGTCATCTTATATTTATCGTCTAACATCTGTCAACTTCAAACCTGTATTCATTATAATTCATAATTATTTTAAAGCTGAAATTCAGACCGGGGTTCGAACCTACGTTCTTCAAAACCGAAAGCAAGCGCTTTACCCACTACATATCCTCATTAATTACATACATCGTTACTAATTGTTACTACAAATTTTTGATTTGAATTTTAAACTTTTTCTATTACAGTAATAAATATGAAACATATAGGAAATTATTATTTTAGTTTGAAGATATCCGTTGAGTTTACTAATCCAACATAAAACACGAGAGAAAAATCGGCGTAATTTGGTAAATGTAGGAAAATTTTAGCTTTCGACGTTAAGATTATTTTTTAAGTTTAACACATGCATGTACAAGGCATAAAGGAAACAAGACTCCTCGTTATTACTGATTTGATAAGCATACCTACTTTTTTGTATTATACTATGATATTTTAAACATTGCAAACAACTTAACTAACACAACTAAGTTCTCTAGATGCAGCAGAGTAAGATGAAGAATTTACGATTAAGATGTATCTAGAAAATCCAGAATTTAAGAAATAATTCAGCATACAGCTTCCTGTTCGAATGTACAAATATAGTCTTGTTTATTCGACATGGGAACAATGTTTTGGCAAAACATAAGCATTTTAATTTTTAAAAGTGAATTAAAATTAATAGTAAAGAGAAATTTTTCGGGAATTAGGACAGCAAAAAAGTACTTTTTTTGGTAATAACGCTTTAATTATATATTTCATTTTCTTCAAACTAAAAACGATATGGTGTAGGTAAACATGAAATTGAATACACATATATTTTTTTCTAAAACAAAAGTATTGATTAATAAAAAAGTAGTAAAAATGGAATCACAAATTAAAAATTAATTTAAAATTGAAAACTCAAAACTTAATAAAATTGTTTTATTTTTAAAACAAAACAATTTAAAACTTTAATATATAAAATTTACACACTCAGGTTCACCAAACAACCTCTCTTTTATAGACAATATGTCCCCCTAAGTTGGAATCATATGGAAAACTTTTTTATTATTAATTTTAGGAAAAAAAGGTATTCTTCATAAAAAGTTCTGCATTATCTAAAACCTGGAATACAGTCATCAAATATCAAATTTTTTCAGTGGTATACGAGGTTTGTCAAAAAATATGAGTTTTACTCAAGAGTAAAGTACCTTTAAATTTGACAATATCGAAAAATGTTACTAAAAAAAGTTGATCAGAATTAAAAATTACGCTTAAATATGCAAGTGGACTTATCATATATTTAGATACAAATTCTTTCAGCCTTTTCGCGAATTCATTCCTACTTTAGAGATAGTAATTAAAAATGTATAATTAGTGTGTTCAGAAATCAAATCATCTGACTTACTAAACACTAAATTTTATCTTCAAAACTATTAATTGCCGAATACAAGTATGATATATTTTTGGAATGGTCTTGAAATTTGCAATCTAAAAAAAATATACAGGGTGTGCCATTTAAATTTTTTCCATGACATCGTTACTCACAAATGGTTTACCCTGTAGATTTTACTTTTATGTAAATATACTAAAAATTGAAATCAAAAACCGACTTGTCTCGGGATTTTTCCTCAAAATTGTTTGATTAGCTTAAAATGAATTTATTCCATACTTTATGTACACACTGTATATTACTGCTTGGAATGGTAAATTGACGAGTGAATTGACTACAAATTTAAGCATCATCTTTTTTAGGTACGGAGATAACAACGTTGTTTAAATGTTTCTGAATAGGTTTATTTTTCTAGAAAAAGTTATAGTACAAAATTTTTTTTATTCGCCATACTTTTATAAGTATTAGTATAAAAAATAATTGTATATGTGTATGTTGTATATGTTACAATATTTTTGGACTCATTAAATATATAACACAACACCTGTCATCTTGTAACTAATCTAACTCATCATGAATTCATCGCACGAACACTAATTTGCCACACAAATCCGTTCATCCTCGGATGTTGCAATCTGTAGAGCAAAGCCGCCAGTCACATCACCTCGCTCTATCTTCTTCTTTCATAGGTGAGTGGTGAGATTTTTAATGCATTATACGTGTTATTTGAACTTAAGAATAAAAAATCACCAGGAAACGATAAAATTAAATCCGAGACGCTAAAAAATATATGTGAAGAAGTTTCAACCCCTTTAACTTATTTAATTAATAATTGCATGGTTACAGGTTGTTTCCCAAATATTTTCAAGGTAGGTATTGTTAAACCACTGCATAAAAAAGGGAGTAAGTCAGAGATGTCAAATTATAGACCTATTTCATTGATATCCAACATAGCAAAGATTGTTGAAAAAGTCCTTAAAAAGAGAATAATACATTTTTTAGATAAACATGAATTAATTTCACAGTGTCAATATGGCTTTAGAAAAAGTAAATCAACAGAAGATGCAATCTATGAGTTAACTTCTTATATATACCAAAAGTTAGACAAAAATACGCCAAGTTTATGTATATTTGTGGACTTGTCAAAAGCTTTTGATACTGTGTCTCACGCGAAACTTCTCGAGAAAATAAGGCCATACGGATTAAGAGGCACAGTGTTTGACTTGATTTCAAGTTATCTTTCAGGAAGAGTCCAATACGTAGAAATTGACAGTGTCGTCAGTGAACCTGAATTGGTCTCTTGTGGTGTTCCTCAGGGTACAGTATTGGGTCCATTATTATTCCTGATATATATAAATAATTTATTAAAACTCAATACCACAGGAAAAATTATGAGTTTTGCAGACGATACTGCCATTCTTTACGAGGACTCAAATTGGAATGATTTAAAAAGTCAAACTGAAAAAGATTTTAAGAAAATACAATTGTGGTTCCAACATAACCTTCTCACACTAAATATTGAAAAAACGCACTATTTACCATTTACATCATATGAAAATAGTCTACCGAAGTTTGATACTTTAGAAATAGATCAGTCCAGTGCAATTCCAGCTGCAAAATCAGTTAAATATCTAGGTATTATAGTTGATAGACATCTAAGATGGGACCTTCATATTAAATCGGTTGTACAAAAATTAAGAGGCATGTTAGGGAAATTTAGATACCTTAAAAAATTGTTAAATGAAGCTCAACTAAAGACGCTCTATTATGGATTAATTCAATCGCAGTTGAGTTATGGAATAATAGGATGGGGCGGAGTAAGTAACTTTTACATACAAAATGTAGACATTATTCAAAAATGGTTAATAAAAATAATATATGGGAAAAGTCGTACTTACTCCACAAACTCCCTATTTAAATTATCGGGGATATTAGATATTCGGCAGATTTTTTGTTTAAAAATATTATTATTTACTAAACAAAAAAAAATTAAAATAGAACACATTTCTCACAAATACGAAACTAGAATTAAGAGAATAGCATATATTACACCAAGATGCGAAAAAACTGCAGGTCAAAAATGCTGTTCCTATCTAGCACATAGAATATTTTCAATAATTCCCGATTTTTTAAAAAATATAAAACAATACAAACACTTTAAACAAAAAATTAAAAAATGGATAGGGGAAAGTGACAGAGCAATATTTCATAAGTTTGTAAATTCAAATATGTAAATAATATAAAATGTGTAAATAATATAATATAGGTAAATAATATAATATAAAATAATAGACTAGAATTTAACGTTATACCTAATTAAATTACATAAAATTACGACAACATGATTAAAACAATATTCCTGATTATAACAATACACCCGAATATGACAATACACCCGATTATGACAATACAACCGATTATGACAACTCATATAATTATGAACTATTCCTGTTTTTGTAGTAGTAGTATATCGCAATACAAGCTGATCCTCTTCTGGGGTGACGCTTCTGTGATTAATTATATATTTTGTTTGTTAGCAAATTTTGTCGTTTGTAAAATTTCTATTGTTCTTTGGCTAATAAACATTTATTATTATTATTATTATTATTATTTTTAGATGTCATAACTTTATTCTTATTTTACTTGTTGTTCTTTTAAGGCATCTAACGTAAATGAGGACCAGTAAATATAAGTATATATATTTTCAGTATTTAATGATCCAATAGTTCATTCTTAATTCTATTTAAATAATAAACTAATTGAAATGCCTAAAATTATAATACATGAAAGATCCATATAACAAGAAGGAACAGTATGCTTTATATTTCTTCAATCTAAAGTATTTAATTGAATTGAAGACCATTAAATGTCCGGAAAATATTATGTACAGTTACAAATACAATCTTTTAGCAGTTTTGGAATATTCGATGTTTCAAGTTAAACAAAATGTGTCGGTACCATTGTGACAATTTTCAACACTGCTTTTTTAATTTTATTGTTGAAATTAGGTAGCGGTAAAGCAACTCCAAAAATATTCAGGGATTCAATCCTAAACAAGTATAACTCGAAAATGGTTAAACGGACATAAGGATCAAAAGTTTTAGTCGACCCAGGTTAGTAATGAACCGATTAAAAAGAAGGTTGGTTCTTAATCGCAAAAACAATAAGAAGAACACTGAAAGAAATAACTACTTAATGGAATTTTTTGGTAAATTAACATTTGACCGTCAAACTTATTAAAAGTAGATCTATACAAGAGTGGTTTTAGCGCTGTGGAAGGTAAATTAAGGGCGTCATAAGTTCTTAAATTTCAGATTATCGCCCAAAAATAATTGGAGACAAAAAAACATTCCTTACACAAAAATGGCGATTGGCTTTTTGACAAAAAGAAATTGGACAGAGGGGCCGTGAAATAAGCTTATCTAGGTCTCTAAATCTGTATTTGATGTATGTATTCACGATAATAGAAAAAGATTGATTAAGAGTAAAAAGAAGCATTTATAAAGACTTTTTGAAGCGTTCCATAAAGTTTTCTTGTGGAGTAATGAATGCACTTTGGCTAATGAAATGTAGTTTGTGGAAAGGCACCATAAATAAGATATTCTTGAAAATAACTTCATTCCTAGTTGGAAAATTTCTTATAAATATTTTTCAATAGGATGACACATCGTGGCATACAGATAAAACTATGAAAATCCAATTTCATGGCCATAATATTGTCACTTTAGGTCTACATATAACACAGGATGAAATTGAAATTGAGAAACAATCCCCAACGTACAAAAGTATGCTTAAAATTGAGAATGTGTGACATTCACTTACTCCAGATGACTGTCACACTCTTGTTAGTTTAATACCAAAAAATTTAAATCGTTATAAAAGCGAAAGGAAACGTTACGCCGTATTAGACATTTAATATTTATTGATTTATCTCGTCCGAACATTTAATGATAAGTTTATCATAAAATATCTTCTCCTAAGTAAATATTAGAACATTATTTCCCAGGATGGTATTATGTAATCGAAACATCAAAAACTGCTATATCTATTTTTTTTTATAAAATAGCTTTTCTATTTCGAACACGAAATTTCCTAATACGAATTGTCCCTAATGCTCGTAATAACAAAGTAGAAGTGAGTGCAGCGACAAAATTGTTTTGTAGAATTAGAAAGTTGCTCAAAATTATTTTCATAAAGAATGCCAGTAGCATAATTTTAGCCACAGATGTTAGAGCATTCCACTTTTGCAAAATTAATATAACGCTTCTCTATAAAGTATAATTTATGCTAGTCGTCTATTTTTTTAAATGTTACAATTATATACAGATGCTGCTCTCAAACCCACTGTGGTAGGAAAAATAAAAAATGATTAAGAAACGAGAACGAAAAAGTACGTGATTGAGTTTTACGTTTTGATTAAAAATTGCATTTTAGGTCTTTAAAAATTAGTTTTATTTGACTGGTATACAGCATGAAAAAATTCCTGATATTCCACGTGCGGTAAACAGAAATGAGACAAACAATAAAGATCAACTCACAGAGTATGTATAGGAGAGAAGGAAGTGGCTATCTTGTGTATCTTTTATGTATACAATGTATAGTTCTTAAGAATTGTCAGCTTCTGTAATCACTGCACCTGTTTGGAGACTTTACCAAGTAAATGAGCGCTTAAATCGATCATGCCAACCAGAGTAAATCCATATATCAAAGGACCAGATCGTTGGCTACCGGAATATTGCTATGACCTAAATCATGTTTACCCGCATCCATTGTTACAGATTTTGTAAATTATGGGGTATCGCGTACAGGCCTGGACTGCATATATCTCTCTATCATCAGATTATTTTCAAATTTATGTTATATTGAAATATTTTTAGAGAATTGAATTGGCGCATACGTATATTTCATATTAAATATTGAAAAAAATACCTAAAAATGTATTTTTCCATGACTATCAGTGGAATATGTTAATTCCAAAATCATTTTTAATCATTCTTTTTATGTGCTTTGCATGTATTTTTATTCTATACCAAGTGATGAATGAATGAATAAATATTCCGTAATTGTTCTAAACAATATCGATAGCGATGAATATGTCAAAACTCTTAATGTGGGATGTAAATGGCGGCGTCGTAATAACAAATTTTAATTTTAAATAAAATAATGATTGAAAAATCGAGTACATTTGTGGTCATGGAGAAAATAGAGTCTGTTGCTCAGTTAAAATAATAAAATTCGATACTCGTGGTTCCACACTCTCGCTAGTGCTCACGTTCGGAATGTTCCACTCATATCGAATTTGTTTCATTCTAACCTTGTTACAGAATATACTATCCTACAATTAACAAAATAAAAGAAACAATGATATTTAAAAAAAATATTTAGACATTTCACGGTTTGTATGAAAGTTTATAGGTACTTAAATGTTTAAGAAAATTTTTGCTCTCTAGTTTGGAGGCTTAAGAGAATTTTTTGCAGAAAAATATATATCGTATTATATTTGCGATGACTTTTAATTCCCAGAATCAGTTCCAGTTACAGAAACTACGGTCTGAAGATTTATATAAAAATGGATATAGTAAGTACATATTAGCTACATAAACAATTATGAGTTTGTTCAGTGGATAAGCTGCGCTAAACAATACCTGCCTACCAAGTGGAACAATGCAATGGAAACTGAAGCTACTGGATTTGTAGGTCTGAAGTCCCACATATTATTGGACATGACGCTTTCTATCGAAAAAGACGTCGATGTTAAGAACCATACAACTTCTTTTAGTTTAGAAAATGCTGACACACATAAATTTTTATTCCATTTTTTCGTTACAGACATCTGTCCTATGTCAATCCCCTCTCTTCCACGTCTCCTACCCTTATTTTTAAATAGAGAATATACCATGTGCGGCACATCATTAGAAAGGTATTGCGATTTAATTAAAGTCTAATACTTCTTAAAAATTAAACTCAACGCATATGTTTGGCTAATGTGTCACATATTTTTCACGTCAAAAATAACAAAGTTAGCTAAGTTAGTAAGAGATTTGATAACGTTTACCAGTGGTACCAGCTAATCCAATAGGCATTTTTTGATTAGGTCCAAAATGATCTATTCTACTGCAGAACAAGTTGAAATTATTTCAACATTAGCCAAACATAGGCGTTGCGTTTAATATTTAAGAGGTATAAGACTATAATTAAATTAAGACTTTTTTAAAAACATAGGGCTAATATCTAATGAAAAATTATGGATGATCATATGGCTGATTAGTCCATCGCAATACCTTTCAAATGATGATCCACACATGGTATATTCCCCATAGTATCGTGAAAATGTGCGCCTTTTGGAATAAAAATTGACCAGTGTCTACATTTTCTAAAATCCAATGAATACTGCCAAATATTAGGATGGATTGTATTCTTAGTATTGTACTTTTAGATGCTTCAGATACTTATTAACAATGTGAAATTCTGCATTGAAAATTATTTTGTTGATTTAATTTTTATGTCCTTTCCGGACAAGTTCTAATTTGATGCCTATTTGATTTCATTTCGTGTTTCTTATAAATCCATCTCTGTGTTGTCCGTAACTGCAGAAGTTGATTTCGTTTGATGATGGTCTCAAATTGATGGTCGAGGCTGGGCGCGGACGCTGCAAAAGTATAGAAGCTGAACCCGAACCGCTGACCGCCAAACTGGATTCGTTTATCCGGTTATATATGTCATTAATCGACGTGGTCCGGCCGCAAATGATGATCAGACAACGACCAATGCGATGCCAAATTCCAAATCTCTAAATTATGCACAGGATTGCATCAAAAATTCGGAATTTGCACAGTACGTTACCATTATTATTCGTCTGATATACGTTATTATTCGTCGCAATACCGAACAAGTGTAGATTTAGTGTTTTTTAAGGATTATGATTTTTTATATATTAATTACATTATGCTTAACAAACGACAAAATTGAAACACTTCACTTCCTCCATGGAATATTATTCGAGGGCGGTTTGACTTAAATAAAATAGCTATTTCGATGTATGAATATATTTTATTTTTCAACAAAATCTCCTTTTAATTCTATTCACTTAGTTCAGTGAGTTTCCAATTTTTTTATACCATCCAAAAGGTTTTAGAATACGCATTTGTCGATGCTATCACTTCTTCATTTGTTTGAAATCTCATTTCACCGAACTATTTTTTTTAAATTTGGGAACAGCAAGAAATCACTGGGATCCAGATCTGACGAATGTGTTGGATGAGGTAGCAAATTGTAACGCGATTCAATTAATTTTACAGTAGCAACAGGAGACGAATGGGATGATGCATTACCGTGATGGAACAACACACGTTTTTTGAACAAATGTGGTTGTTTCTTCTTAAGTTTGATATATCAAAACACGTCAGTAAATCAACATAATATGTCCAGTTATCGCTTTTCCTTTTGTAAATATTACCAAAATGACCATTGTCAAGTGGCCAACAAGAAGGATCCCAGATCTTTACAAAAAAGTCGTATCATGACAGAAATTTGGGCAAAGGAAACTGAAAAATAAGCTATGGAATTAAGACGTTCTGCAAAAAGAGCCAGAAAGAGTACATATATGTTTTTATTGGAAAAGAGAAAATATGACAATTTTACACTTCGCATTTTCCAAAATTCTTTGTAAAATGTAAATTAAAACAATAAAGAAGAGAATACAAATTATTCAAGCTTTAACAGACCCAAAATTAAGTAAATTAGTTAATCGCATTAATTGTTTCGAAAACATATAAGAAATTGTAAATCTTACTGCAAATAGGAGATAAACAAAGAAAAGTAAAGCTTTGAACTAGAAAAATTAGAGCAACAGGTGACTGGGAAAAACTGATAGAAGATATACAACGAAGACTGAAATGTAAATGAGAGATGAAAAAGAAAAAAAAGTTCTTGTTTGTGTATTACTCTGTAAGGATTTTTTTGTAGAATAATAAAGTTATTATTATTGTTACGATTCTATCATTCGATGGAGCTATTCATACAATTCCAAATTTTTTTTTTAAATATGGCCTCAATCGCAGATTCATAGAATCTTAACAAGAAAATATAGAACACGTTTAAAATTAGATGTTGCTCTTAGCAACCCGAACTATTATTTTTTTCTCAAAGTACAGTCTCATTGACTATTTACGAATTCATTAAATTTCTAAAATTTCTAATCCATTATTTGTATCTTGAGACTGAAATTAGATTTTCCTAGATCTAGATTGTTTCTCGTGTCCGGCATAAATCAGGAAAAACCGCTAGTTACAAATTTAATGAAATTCCATCGCAAACTGCGCGTTTTGGCCTTTCTTTCATTCTTTCTTATGAATTTGTTCAAATTACTTTTACCTCTGTCTGTGTTCTCAATTTTGTGTGCTGTAAATTACATTGTTACAAATTCTCGCCGAGTCGGCGAATGAACTTTTAGCTGATTTTTCTAACCCTAATGAGAACTACCTTAAAATAATGGTTCAAATTGTAAAAAAACGGTGTAATCCTAAATCATTCTCAAATTATATTACTGAATGTTTTATTTAAAATCATTATATATTTAGAAAATATAATTCTTTATTGAAAAGAAAAAAAAATTTGATGATGTTTTTGGGATTCACTGTGAATCAGGATGTTTGAAACAATGCTTGTGTTTTTACCTACACATATTTGGTATATGTAAATAGTTGTGGGTCTGAATATATGACATTATTATTATGGATATGTTTCAAAGTCTTTTGATTATTCTGGAGGTTTCTTTCAGGTGTAAAGTTAGATTTCGAATTCTGTTGATCTGTTAATTATATTAAGGTGATTAGTGTAGCGGGCTGTCAAATACAAGCCACTGGACACAAACTTTCAATATTTCATAGAAAAACTAATGATATTATTATTATGAAATTATTCATGCCATCCTCTCATTAGAAGCTGTGTTCCTTTTTTTATATATATTTTTAACAAGTAATGAATAGAATACGATACAAAATAATCATTGAATCATTTTTAACTTAATAAATATAAGGAGGAATGTACTCGATTGATGTATTTGATTTAAATTTATTTCAAGACATTTTAAGTAGTACCTAAGTAATAGCTTAACTTTTATATATTACACAAATTATATTTAATCAGTATACAACTTTTCAAACAAAAACACATCAATAAAATAATCTGAATATCACCAGAAGGTAAGATAAAAAAACCAGTTAGGCCGTATAATGACTAAGAGAAAATATCTAAAAATTGTACAAGATATGAGAAGGTGAGTTGATATGAACGGCGACCATTATTTTTTAAAAACTAAACTAAAATATAGATATTAAATAGAACTAAAGAACTAAATATTGAACATAGGGAGAGAAAAATTATTAATAAAATCTCTCTACCGAGAAAAGAAAATTGAAAGTATGTAGGAAAGAAGAACCAATAAAATATTTATAAAAATACATAAGAAGCCCCCGATACCACCAGTAGTGATATTGATATCATAAAGAATCAGGTGCTTAAGTCATATCGTAAGAATACCAGATAACAGAGTTACAAAGAAAGTGTAACAGAACCGCCTATGTAAAGCAAAATCAAATCTAGAATGCTAGTACTTTTTATTTTCCTAGAAATATTTAAATAAAAATAACTGAAAGTTATTCTCAAATTTACAAACTCAATAGCTAAAAAAAAAAAAAAAAAAAAAAAAAAAAAAAAATTGATTGACAGTTCTGTCAAATCATAGAATTTTTCTCGACAGACTAGCAAGTGATCGGCGAGTGTGAAAAGGCCGTGAATTGGGTTGTGCTTTGCGAGTGGTTTCGTTATGCGATTGATCTACACTTGTATGTATTAAACTTTTTCACACTTGTATACCAAAATTCTCGAGCATAACAAAGTGCTTTTTAATCTTGCTAATTTCCAAAAAAAAATAAAAAACTGTTAGTGATAAGGATAAGAATTCCAACAAATTCTTTACCTATAGGCTGCTTCTCAGTGCCCGAGGAGCAGGCAACCAATTCACACGATGGATGTATTGCTGTTTCCGGTTCTGATTAACTGTAATTAAGAATTTGCAACAACGACTTGCTGCTTTTGACTACATGAGCAGTAAACCACCAACAAGTATTCCAACAGCTTCTAAATCAAATATGTCTTTAAACAATGTGCAAACCGCCTCTTATGTATCAGCAGTTAAATCAACACCCAAAATAACTTTCCCAAAAAGAGATCAAGCCATAGTTCTTCACTCAGATAATAATCTTAAACTTTTTGATTATGTCCATGCAATCGGAGATATAATTGGTCCCAAACAAATTTCCTTCGCCTCTAGAATGTCCAACAACCGGATTTGCATTTATCTAACTAGCGCTGACTTAGTAGATAAATTAATACAGTCACATCCCACCATAAAAATATCTAACATTGATTTAAATATTCGTAGATTGGTTTCTCCGACCAAAAGAATCCTTATTTCTAATATCTCCCCATGTATCCCCCACGAAACAGTTGAAAACGAGATAAAAAAAATTGGGCTGCAACTAGCATCACCCATTTCATTTCTACGTGCCGGCTTTCCTGGCGACGAATATTCCAGTATCCTTAGCTTCCGACGCCAAGTGTATGTTTTCTGCTCCACTGACAACTTTGAATTGCAAACATCTATAGTGATCAATCATGATGATTTTGAAAACCGAATTTTCCTTTCAACCGAAAAAATGGAATGTTTCATCTGTAAATTGCCAGGACATATTGCATCAAATTGTCCTAGTCCCCCTCCTAACAGCTTACTCCCTTCCTCTGCTATCGTAGCACCATCCTCATCCCAAATTAACCCCAGTCAAACACCTGCGGTTCCCTCTTTAACTAAGGCACTAGAGCCCCCTACCCAGCCAAATCCTGACACCATTAAATCCCCCCCACATGTAATTATCCCACCCCCAAGTCAGACCACTAGTCTAAAACGAGGCTTAGCCGAAATTTTAACCCCTACCGATGAGAATAGCCACATTGATGATGAATCTATACATACCCTACCAGATCCAGAGAGTATGCCCCCCCCTAAAGTCGCCCCTAGTAAAATTAAAGCAAAAAAGAAGAAACAAAAAATTAATTCCGGTACAGATGCTACAGATGCTCATTTAAGAGAAATTACAAAGGAGTCCATCAGAGAAGCTTACCAGCAAACTGAGGACCCCTTTGTGCTCCCCATTGATAGTCTATTTGTTTTCATAGAAAACACATTTGGTAACAGTAACCCATATTATGAAAGTTTAAAATTCACGAAAGATGTTAAATCTTTAGTTGCCGATCTACATTTGATATATCCTTTCCTAAAAGAAAGATATATTAAGAACAGATTTACGCGTCTAACAAAAAAAATGAAAGAACAGCTCAAACTCGTTTCCCTTGATACTAATCTATAAAATCGTTGCCTGATGATCTTGGGCAACAATCCGATTAAATACTTTCAATCTTGTGCAGTGGAATTCTGATGGGTACTTCCCCCGCCTGGAACGTATTCACCAGTTCATTTCAGAATTTGCTCCAGACTTCCTATGCTTGCAAGAAACTAACTTCAAAGAGTCACATAATCCTAATCTTAAAAATTATATTGGCCATCACTATATCAGACCAACACATTTAAGAGCTAGCGGTGGAACCTCAATCTTTGTTTCCAGAGATGTATTCCATAAAGAAATCATTTTAAACTCCACCCTGGAAGCAGTTGCAATTACTGCCTGGTGCCCCTTTAAAATTCATATTTGTAGCATTTATATTCCTCCAAATTACAACCTTGCCCAAACAGAACTATCAGACCTTATAAGCCAGCTTCCTGCTCCGTTTATATTGGTAGGGGATTTTAATGCCCACAATACGATGTGGGGTTCAAAGCATACATTCGGGAAAGGCAAAATAGTTGAAAACTTAATAACTAATCGCAACATTAATGTCTTAAACAATGGTAGTAACACTCACTTCAACATATCATCAGGAACTTTCTCAGCAATCGATCTCAGTATTTGTGATCCAAAGTCCTTCCCACTTCTCACCTGGAACACTCTAGATTGTCTTTTTGATAGCAATCACTTTCCTATTCTCATTACAGACTCTAAATCAAAACCTGCAAATGCTATCACTAAATGGAAAACCGCCAATGCTAATTGGCCATTATTTAGCTTAAGCGTCAAAGAAAAAACAGACCAATTAATATTTTCAAATAATATCGATGATGCCGTCAGTGAATTTAACAATTGTATCATTTCCTCAGCTGAGGAATGTCTAGGTACATTCACCATCAACCCCTCTAGAAAAACCGTTCCCTGGTGGAACGAAGACTGCAAAGTAGCTGTAAAAGAGTCCAAGAAAGCTCTAAACAAATATCGTAGAACTCGAACACAATCTGATTTAATTAATTTTAAAAAACTAAAAGCAAAAACTAAACGGATACTAAAAGAATGCAAAAAGTCATCTTGGAACCAATTTGTCAGTTCAATTACGTCTGAGACCCCTCCAGCCCAGGTCTGGTCTAAAATTAAGCAGATGAAAGGGTACTCTAACTCCCATAAAATCCCAGCCCTCAATCATGACGGAAAAATTGTTACAGATGACCAAACAATTGCAAATATCCTCGCCCAACACTTTCGTAACAAAACTAAAAATATTAACATCCCTGATAACCTGCCTAATATTTCCCCCACATTTAGACCTACACCCCTGCTTCTATAAATTTTCCGTTTACGTTCTCAGAGCTAAACGCCGCTATTTCTATGTCAAAAAACTCAGCTGCAGGACCAGATAATATCCCTTTTTGTTTTCTCAAAAACCTGCACTCATCCTCACTAGTCAAACTTCTGGAACTGTATAACAAAATATGGACCAGTAAAAATTTTCCTTCTTTATGGCAAAAGTCAATTATCCTCCCTATTAATAAACCGGATTGTGAATCCTCTCTTCCAGACTCTTTCAGACCAATTTCTCTCACATGCACCCTATGCAAACTCTTAGAAAAAATGGTCAACAAACGTATTATTTGGTACCTAGAAAAATTCAATATCCTAAATAAGACTCAGTCAGGTTTCAGACCAAATCGGTCTACGTTAGACAACCTTGTTCTTCTTCAATCAGAGATTGCTCAAGCCATATCAAATAAAAGCGACCTAATAGCAGTTTCTCTAGATATAAAAAGTGCCTTTGACACTACTTGGAAAAGCACTATCCTATGCAAACTTAAAGAAATAAACCTGACAGGTAATATTCTAACATTTATCGAAAATTTTTTAACCAATAGATCTTTTAAGGTTAGCGCAAATTGTAAAGAATCCGAAATCCATACTACTGAGAATGGAGTTCCACAGGGTTCGGTTTTAAGTACTACTCTATTTTTACTTGCCATCAATGATATTTGTTCCTCTGTCCTACCTCCAGTTAAATTCGTTATCTATGCCGATGACCTCATAATATTTTGTCAGGGAAAAGTGACTTCTAGTATCTGTAGTTTGCTCCAAACATGTCTCGATAATATTCATATGTGGTCCTTAAAAACCGGTTTTAACTTTTCACCTAGCAAATCTAAAGTAATTAGCTTCAGTAGGAGATATAAATGCCAGCAACCTAACCTAAACTTGAACGGCGAGCCGTTGCAATTGGTCTACAATCTTAAAGTATTGGGGGTCATCTTCGACAAGAGACTCACTTGGACTTCCCAAATAGCTCAAACTAAGAGTAACTGTCTAAAAAGATTTAACATCTTAAAATCTTTAGCTCATTATCAATGGGGATCAAATCGTATCTAATGAACCGTTATTCATTGGTAAAACAACAAGATTCACGCTCGGAAATATTCAAAATAGAGGCTGGCGTCCCGCAAGGTAGTGTACTTGGACCAGTACTATATCTGATGTTCACTTCTGACCTACCAACAACCCGACTAACGACAGTCGCAACTTACGCAGATGACACAGCCATTATTGCCTCTCATTCAAATCCTCAAGGAGCATCCAGAAATTTACAAGCCAATCTCTACAAAATAGAAAAATGGCTACAAAAATGGAAAATAAAAGCAAACGAGGCAAAATCCACCCATATGACATTTACATTACGTCGAGAGACATGTCCACCCGTCTATCTAAACAACAAACAACTAGCAGAGACAGACTCTACCAAATACCTGGGCATACATCTGGACAAAAGGTTAACCTGGAAGAAGCACATATTCACCAAGAGAAAACAACTTGGGCTCAAATTCCAACAAATGTACTGGATAATTGGCAGGCAATCACGATTATCACTCGAAAACAAGCTTCTTATATACAAAAGCATAATAAAACCTATATGGACCTATGGCATCCAGCTATGGGGCTCAGCCAGTAACTCGAACCTAGAGATTTTACAGCGCTTTCAAAACAAAGTGTTAAGGACCATAGTAGCCGCTCCGTGGTATGTCCCTAACAGAATAATAGAGAGAGACCTGAAAGTTCCCAGCATTAAAGAAGAAATCAGCAAATACAGCAATAAGTATGAAGCAAGACTAAGTGTGCACCCAAACGCGTTTGCTAGTGAATTATTTAATACCCATGGTGAAGTGCGTAGACTGAAGCGTTTCAAACCATCCGACCTACCTTCCAGATTTTAAACATTTCAAACATTCTTTTAGACTTAAAAAATTTTTTTTTAAACATTTTAAATATTTTTGTGGATTTTAAACATTTTAAACATTCTTGTAAATATTTTACACATTAGTTCGTAAGTTTGCAAAAGGGAAGTTTTCACTGGAAATCCTCCCTACATGTCCCATTTAGCAATGTCATAATTTTAACTTATTGTTCCTAAGAGGCACAGATTGTTAAATAAATTGGAGAAATAAAAAAAAAAAAAAAAAAAAAAAAAATTATCAATGGGGAGCCGACGAAGAATCTCTGCTTAAAGTCTACATATCTTTAATCCGCTCGCGACTAGACTATGGCAGCATACTATATATATCTGCTAGTAAATCAAACTTAAAATCCCTCAACGTAATCCAAAACTCGGCCCTAAGAATTGTCTTGGCGCCTTCAGGTCCAGCCCTACCGAAAGTCTTTATGTCGAAGCAGGTGAACCCCCCCTTTTATCCGCAGAGAACGTCTGCTACTATCTTATTCCGCTCGTGCATCTGCTAATCCAAACAATCCTATATTCCAACTAATAAATGCTACACCTCCTCCTACTAGAAACAACTCCGGAACCTTACCCTTAATTCCTCAGACCCTATCAACCCTATTGGGCAACATTGACCTAACCAAAACAACCCCATTTCACGCCTCAAACATTCCTCCATGGACCAAAACACTACCTCTCTTTAACACAAGTTTGGAAGAATACAACAAGAAAGAAGCTTCCAGCATACTCATTAAGCATACATTCACAAACCTAATTCGTTCGTCCCACTACGACAAGATACTTTATACCGATGCATCCAAAGATGATCGTGGGGTAGGCTGTGCAGTTACTACCACAAATTCAGTTGTAGATACGAAGCGACTTTCCACTAACTGCACTGTTTACACAGGAGAACTATTCAGTATTCTTTTAGCCCTAAAATCTATCACGCCAGATACCAAGTCAGCAGCAATTTGCACAGACTCTCTCTCATCTATACATGCCATTAAAGACATATACTCCTTAAACCCAATTGTCCAAAATATTCAAGAAATCTGCCACACTCTTATTACCAAAGGCACTGTCATAAACTTCTTCTGGGTTCCTTCACACATCGGTATCGAAGGTAACGAAAAAGCAGACCAAGCAGCAAAACAAGCCATTAGCTCGGACGAAAATGTAGAGAACACCCAACTCCACACGGACCTAAAATGTACCATCAAACAAGCATCATTAAACTCCTGGCAAATACATTGGGATAGAGTTAATGCTAAGCTACATGATATCCAGCCCAGTATGGTACCTTCAAAAAAACCCCCAATGAAGAGAAGAGACAAAATTATCATTAGAAGATTAAGAATAGGACATACTCGCATTACCCACGATTACCTTATGGCTTCAAAAAATCCTCCGACCTGTGAACACTGTAACAACACCCGCCTTACTGTTCAGCACATACTGCTTGACTGCAACCGTCTGAGATCGAAGCGACTGCAACATAAACTTAGTGGAAACTTAAAAGACGTTCTTAACTCTCCTGATAGTTTGTGTAATGTTGTTAATTTCCTGAAAGACTGCAATTTGTACCACCTTATTTAATTTAACAGTGCCTGTGTCAATGACCAAGTTGTCGAGACACGTTAATAAAAATTAAAAAAAAAAAAAAAAAATAGCTAAAAAAATGCCGGTCTGAATATTATAAATCTTTTAAATACAGGGGTTTTCATGGGTTCTTTTGGAAAAAATATATAAAGAATGTCAAAATCAACTACTAGATGAGGCATATACTAAAAATATATGTTGACGCTTCAAATGACATCCACAGATGAGTTTTACGATTGTAATTTAGAAATAATGGACATAGTTAGAATCAACTAAGCTGTATTTGCGGAGGTTTTTTCGAGGGATTTTTCCTCCAATAAAAAAAGGTTTCGCTCAAATTGTCACCCATTTAATAATTCTTCGAACTGAGGATTATGGTTAGTTTTGTAAAATCGAAAACTCTTTAATAAACCAAAAGCAATAAAAAATATGTGAGCGCAAAAAGTATTGCTAAAAGTTTAGTTTAGGAATTTGGACAAATTGTTTTAACCTCCGCCTCGAAAAGTTCTCTCGTGATAAAATGTCTTCAGTGTTCTTAAATCTTGTAAGTTATAATTTACCGGCACTTTTTTGAATTAGCTAATGGAGTCAAACAGATTATTAAAGAACACGATGAGATTTAATAATTACTCAAAGCATTAATTTTTCGTAAAATTACTCCTTGCTTTTCATCTAATTTTTATTTGTAATTTTCACTATTTTCTCGCCCAATAAATAAGTTAAAAAAATCAGTAGAATAACTAGAAGAAAAAGGAAAGGAAAATCAAAGCGCCAGTGGATGAAAGCGGTAGAGAAAGACCTGAAGAACTTAAAAGTTATTAAATGGGAAGCTCAAGCCAGGAGCAAGAAAGAATGGAAAATCAAACCCTAGACCTTCATGAGCTGCACCACTCTATATGTACACAAATATTTCAAATTTCTAGAAATGCATATTTTAAAATATGTAAATAAAGCGAGAGACGGTGATTGTGGTTATGCAATGTCCTCAGTATCACTTGTTCTAATCTGTATCATATTTTCGAATTATTAATGAATTCTTTTTTATAATGAACCCTTTATTAGTTGAAATGGATATTTTGAATAAAAACCGAATTTTTATTTGCCTGCGTTGAATATAGACATAGATAAGTTTTATTCTAGAAGCACATTCCTGACATTCAGTTTATAGAGTTTTCCTTATCTTGTTTAATATTTCAACAAAATCATAATCCAGTTCACAATGATATATAAAACATTGTCCACTGTACTGCGGGCTTTATTTCGAAAACGATTTTCTGGCTTACACCATTATTCTCTGTCCTAACAAATAAAACAAGAATACAAAACAGAAGTGTCTAGGTCATAAATATGCATATGTATATTCTCTTCCATTACTTTGAGTGTTTTTAATATTGCATATGCTCCGAACCGTATTCTCTTGTTTCCATTACGCACAGATAATAAAGTTCTATAATCTGAATTGGATAAAAGCGTTATTTTTATAGTTTTTGCTGTAACATGCTATGAGCTCTAAGAGGATATAGAGGATTTAATAACACTCGTATTAAATATCTAGAGAATACACATCAAATAATATTCTAAGAGAGTTTTAAATAAATAAGTGATAATTGTTCTCTTTTAATGGGAGGCTGTTTATAACTAAAAAGCGAATATAATATGACAACATTAATTTGAAATTAAAAGAAAAAATGTCATAAAAGAAGATCCATTCGATACATATTATGATAATAACTTAAGGTTTTCTTTAGATAAAAGGCAATATATCAAAACTTTCCCATAAATTTGGAAGACCTGTTCATCTTTTGCTTAAAAAATCGAACAATAAACTCCGACAAGAATGATCCAGTTGAATTAGTGCTCTAAATTGATCGTAGATAACGACCTACGTTCAGATCCATATGTTGCTTTTCCATTCCGAATGTCAAAACTCTTTCCGTATTTTTCTCCGTGCGATTTCCAGGCTTGAGAGGCCATTATATGGCGGAAAAAATAATAGCACCATAATTTATACCTATACAAAAGCGGGTTATGGAGATACATGACTATACATGCTAGCGGAAGAGATATGTTTTTGAGTTTTCCAGGTTTTAGACAGATTTGTGTTTTTATTTTGCACGGTATTGTCCGACCAAGAATTTTTGTTCGTTCTAGATTTTACTCTTTGTTTCTTTAACAAAATTTTTTGACACTATTCGGAACAAAAACAATAGAACTAGAAGGAATAAAAAACAACTGTAACAGAGACGGCGTTCATTTAATAAAATATTTTAAAGCATTAAATTCCAACATTCCTAAAAACTTTATTAGGTTTATCAACAAAACAACTTGAAAAAAATGTAATTCTCTTACTTCCTTGTTGTTAAGAATATAAACTTCTACAAATTTTTGCAAATCTGTATAAATATTTCTGAATTTGTGTAGAGCATGCCATTCTCTGCTTTATGTAAATATGGAAATATTTTTAAACACACTGTAGTTTTTTCTATAAGTTCTATAAACTAGTTTTTTTCAAATATATTCGTTTTTATTGATAGATGTACATATATTGCTGAGGATCTTGTTTATTTTTTTTTACGTAGTGTTTTTTCAAGTATATCAATTTTTCAATAAAAATAAATATATCAATTATCTGTAAATTTTTGAAAATTTATATTAAAATCTGTTTTACGTTAACATCTTATTTCAAGAAGATATAATTCTTTTACGCTTAACACACATAGCCAAATGAAATTTCAGCATATTTGAGTATATTTATTTGAATTTTAGAAAACATCTGTTAATTTAAATAAAATTAAAATAAGTAGTCTGCCATTTCGAAGATTGTTACCAGTATACATCTTAAATATTATAACCCTTTACATGCACATGCTAAGGCCCCAGGAAAAAATCCCAAAACTTTCTGACAGCTAAGACAGTGTCATAAACATTCTGGAAAATGTCAAGAATATATACATATTGGCAAACGTTCGTCCAGAATTTCCTGAAACTTTCGAGAGTAGTGAAATGTCAAAGTGCGATGAAAGAAAAATAGAGTAACAATTTTAAAGAAATATTACTTAAATACAGTGACTATATCCAATGTATACTGATGCCTCCAAAACACCAGAAGGAGTTGGCGCTGCCTTCTACACAACTAACCATAGCGCTAGGTTTAGACTTCATAACAATACGAGCTCTTTTAATGCCGAATTATTTGCTATCTTGCAAGCTCTAAAATATATTAATAATTCAGAAGATTAAAAATTTACTATTTTAACAGACCCTATGAGCTCCCTCTTCGAATTAGAACAGATGTATTCAAAAAATCCTATCCATATGAATATTACCGCCGCAATGTACCAACTCTTCCATAATAATAAAAAAGTTGTCTGTATCTGGGTACCCTAACACGTTCAAATCTCTGGAAACGAAATAGCAGACCATCTAGCTAGAGAAGCAGTAAACGATATTAAGTATGTCCTACTAAATAAAATAGTGCCTAGTGATGTTAAAATTTGGTGTAAAAAAATAGTTGTTAGTGCGTGGCAAAAACCGCGTGTTATCAGAAATTAAAAATAATGTCTTAAAACGTCCAAAATTTCTACTTCCCAAGAATAAACAGTTAATTATCACACGACTACGAATTAAGCACAGTCAAAGTAGATATCTCTATCGTATAACTAAAAATAACAGACTAATATGTAATCATTGTTTAGTCAATTTAACTGTTAAACATTTCCTAATAGAATGCCAATCATTACAATATATTAGGGATAAATACAACCTCCCAAACAATCTTCGTAACCTTCTTGGAGATAACTGCAATATAGACAACATTCTATTGTTTTTAAAAGACATTAATTTATAAGATATTTAATTTTGTTATTTCTGTGAATTTAGTAGTAATTTGTATTGTTGTCAGTAATAACCTTCGTGGTTGATGCGACATTAACTAAAAAGAAAAAAAAATAAAGTAACTGCTATTCACGTTCATTTGTATTTTTTAGGCAGTTTATGACATTTTTTGTTTTTTTGTTTATTGGCTCTCGAGCAAGTATATCTCATATCAACCAGCTACAAAGCTTACTACATATTAAATATAGGTACAATATGCAACATTTACACATATACATGCCCACGCCTAGATTCGAACGCGATACCGAATGTTTTTCCTGTTAATAAAGTTATTAAACCCACAGAAATGTTAAAAATTGGTGTCAGGTATGGTACTGTAAAATTGTTTTACTTGAAGACTAAAAAATTCATACTTATGGGGGGACTTTAAATAATTGTGAAAGAGTTAAATCAATAAAAGAATATAAAGCACGTTCATAAAGTACGGAAACACCTTAATATCTTCCGAATTTATGATAAAGAAGAAATCTCGAACAGATCGATATTTGATTTTAGTTTTATACTTTCCTAAAAATGAAAAATAGAGCTTTCCAGGCTTCGGAAATACTCCATACATACATATACAATTTCACAGAAAATGTTTATTTCAAAGCCAACAAAAAACTAAAAACAACAAACTTGCTTCGGTAAGGCAAATATAGTTAAAGATCGTTTCGATCAACTTTTAAAACAACAGAGAGATATGGCTGATCACTATTCTTAACCAATCATCCCATAAATTTCGGAAATGTCTAATTGCAGATCTAATACATGAGGTACAGCTAACTCAGAAAAGGATAACGTTTGATTAATATTTGTTTAATCTAAAATTTTGGTAGATATCTTTAGAAAACTCATTTCTAGTTTCCTAGAAAATAACTTAAGTGGAGCTTTTAAGCTAAGAATCGGCTGAAGTGCACTCTTTGAAATAGCTTAAAATACATAGGAAATACCCTCTATATTAATCATTTTGAGACTGACTGTATCTAGAAATTATTATTATTAGCTACTAGATGAATTACTCAGTTTTATTTTTAAAATTAAACCGCGCGTGTGTATAAAACATAACCATAACGAGCAATACCTTAAATGTCACAATTTTATGGCCGGTAATGAACCTGATTTCCATATGGATTTTACGACAATTCCAATAAAATATATTTATTAGGCTCCTTTGTAATACAACGTTTTAATTGTAAACTAATCCATAAACTTGATTGCAACAAAATTACACTTAATTAAAACATCATTCTGAAACCAATTTGCGAGATATTTTGTATATTGAATTTATTAAAATATTTTTTTTTCTATCCATGAAAAACATTAAATGTAAAAACTCGATCAAACTTAGCTACACTGTGTAATATTCCCCCAAAAATAAGTATCATTAGCACTAATGTCGGACATTTATATAAATTTTCGACATTCAGTCAATGTTTATTTCGAATGGTCTCCATTAGGCGCACAATCAGTAAAATCTCTGCCATAATTTCTTCTAATATCGTATAATCTACGTTGCCCTCCCCGAGTAACTTAAACCAAAAAATTTATTAGGCTTATAATTTACACACTAATTTCCACCCTCACGATAATTTTCAATTAGAATTGCAATACTAAAACTCACAGAAACACCGTCAGAGACGGGGTAATATATCATTAAAAAAAATTATTTGTTAAATCTAAGTAAAATTTAGTGTTTCTGAGGATTTATTAATATTAAAAAGTCATTACTATTTAAAAACTTAGTAAAGTAGTTAGGAAAAGATACAGAGGAAAATGTAATTTTCTAGAAGAGATATCCCAGACTAAAGCATATAAAAAAATGAAACAAAAGGTTATCCATTAAACTTAAATGTGATACAAAGATTCAAATCAAATAAAATTCCAAAATCAAGCTACTGAGGTCGAAATTAGTGGTCGTTTTTAAAAAATAATTTTATGTGGCTTGATTTTGGAATTTTATTGGAATTGATATGAAAAATGTTAAAACTTATTATCTATAGGGAATAACAGATTAAGTAAATTATGTATATTTATATTAATATAATTTTCTCCCAGATACAGATTTTATTCTGCCATATCCCGATTTTAAATTAATATATTTATATTCTCGGAATGAAAATTTATCTCTACTAATTTTTATTGTTGTAGAAATGAATAGCTATTGCGAAATGCCTTCAAAATATCAGGAACCTGGTTTTATTCAGAGGCAAAAATAGTAGAGAGATTTTTAGGGAAAAATTTCGAAACCGAATTATGCACAATAACTGAGTTACGGTATTAGGCTCTCGCAATAATAGCCATATAAAATAATCAAACTGAAAACAAATCATTAATTTTTATGATTTAGTGAGCAAAAAGGGTCCACCGCTTGGCGACCAGAATACAAAGCCAGTGGTTAATGCAATTTTTCGGGAAAATATAGATTGGAAGTTAATCAAATTATAAAAAAAAAAGATAGCACAACTGTGATTGATATTTATTTGGGATTTCATTAACAATCATTTTATAAAATTAAACGTAGCCTGTCAGTTTTAGGATAATATAAATAAATATATTTTTGGTTGGCATTTAGTGAGATGGTTTAAAACGTATCTAGGTTATATTCAAATAAGCCTGATCAAGGTAATTAAATTAGTACAGAGATAATTTAATAACGGACGTCAAATGCCAATTTATCGGTACGCTAAGGAGAGAAACGAATTATTTTGCGTTTACATTAACAAAATAATAGTAAATCTTTAATCTTTAATTTAAGGTACCCATATTTTTCAACGTTTATTATACGATTTTTTAGAGATTTCAGTTTAGTAAAGTATACCATTTAACTTTTTTTTAAATATTTCCGCTCAAGTATATGTATATATAAAAAATCTCTTAACCTTACCGCAATCAATCAGCGAATCATTCATGTAATTTCTTCCCTGATATTCAGTTTTAATTTCGGCATAGTTTACGGTCTATGCGATATATCCTGATCTTCAGAACTCTTCAAAGAAAAAGCGCGTACGGACAAATCTAGGGATCTTACAGGCCGTGAGATGTCGCCATGTTTGGATATGATTTGTTCGGGATGATTTCTCTTAAAGCAGCATTGGACACCAAGCAGTATGATATGTCGTCTCATCCTGCGGGAAAATTTTGATTTCTGGGAATCTAGAAAGGCATGAGAACAAAAATGTATCACTGATAATCAGTGAAGGTACATGTTTAATTTTAGCATGTTGTGGTCTACATCTCAATATTTTCATCTGTTCCTACGGACCTTGTTCGTTCTTTATGCTTCAAGTGGAGTCTGGTTCTTCAAACTATTTCACCTATGACGTTCTACACTGGACTACTGCTCTATGGTTAAACAAATGGCCTCAAATGTCAAACAATAATGAATCCTGTATAACAAGAACATTATTATAATATAATCAATACTAATACGAAATAAATTTTCATGGAAACGCCACTGGTTTATGTTTGACTATAGGTCATAAAGGCAACAATTGAGGAATAGCTGGCCATGGAATTAGATTTAGAGTAACCTGCAGTTTTGGCCAAATAAAGTTTCGCGATAAAATTGAACAGGTTGAATTGGGAATGCAACAAAGGATACATTGTTCGATTCAGTGCGATTTGGTTTGTTCCTTTGTCGGATTTATGTTTCAAGGAAGTTTCTTCGAGAATATACCTCCACCCGAAATCGGATATTTTTTCTGCTGAAACTATACAATTGGAGACACACGAATAAAAGTTGAAAATTTAAAAGTTTTTCAAGATAATAAAAAACTAGCAACTAAAAAGAAAAGATAAATAACGAGGTTTACTAAATAATGTACAAAAATAAGAAAAAATATACAATATGGAGCCAAAAAAAATAAAAAATATATTAACTAAAATAAATGTACATAACAAGCGCGTCAGAGCACCTCAACAATCCGCATAAATCAACATAACAATTACCTAATATTTAGCTTTAACTCAAATTATTTGGGGTTCCAAAAACGCTTAACAATTTCTAATAAAGATTACTTAAATACTATTGCTACTGGACAACATAGCACCAAGCAGCATCAGTAAATAACTCAAAATGTAAGAAAATGTTTTTGAACAGGTCGATCTAATATACTAAAATCCAGTGTAAAATGGAATGTCAACCATCACTTAATCTTCTTTGAGACGGTCTGCAATTAAGTTTCTATTCAATACTGAACAACATTTAACTCTTTTCTGCAATTAAACTTAAAGCTCCAAAAGGATGGTTTTATTTTCGTAATGTGATGTAAGTCGAATATCCTTTCTTTTATCTACATTCTAACTTGTCTTGCCAAATACGTCTAGATAAGCAGCTTTGATATGTGTTTTTCAAATTCATTTTTGGCCTCATTTTGAAAATTTATATTTAGTTCATTATGTTTCTTCAGCTACTCTATTTTTTGATAATAAATAATATATACGGTTTTATTATAAAGATCTGAAATCAGATTGGTGTTTTTACTTCCAGGTGGCTTGATGTTCTGAAGGAAAACTGGTATATTGTGTACATTGTGTAAATTTGTAGAGTACTTCAGGCCCACTTCCAAAACATTGGCTCTTGAATGCATCCGATATAAAACTTTAAAATTTCAGTTTATTTAAGGCACCTAAATCCTTCAGGCGGAAGATATTGACTCATTTTTGCGTGGTATAAATTCGTAGTATCGAGATACATAATATAACTTTCTGGTTTTGTTCTATTTATAAACTACTCTCTAAAATTATTGCACCATATAAAATATGCCTTAAGTTTGGAGCTATTTTTTTTTCGGTACCATTGGTTGGATTGCGATGATTCTTTTTTACATAATAGGTTGATTACTAAGATTTGTAAAAGGTGGCACTGACCTACGTTAAAGAAAAAAAAAGAAATTTATCCTAGAAATCTTATCGACAGAATTGAAAACAAACTCCTGGATATGTTACACAATTTGCCTTATAAATCAAAATTAAGGTAACCTAAAATAACAAAATTTTCTTTAGGAAACTTGAGTATCACAAATCATCTTAGATTAAATAGCTATAAGTTTTAAATTAAATTTAAGGCACTATTGTTTTTAAATGAAGTGACTATAGCCACTGTCCAGCTTGAAAAACTAATTGCACATAAAACTTTTCGGTAGTGAGCCACCCCCTTAAAAGCCCGTTATCCCTTATCCTCAAACTTGTTAATCCAGTGGTGTAAAGTAGAAGGGAACCGTTTATTACATCTTGAAATTAAACAGGTTTCAATTTTATCTTATTCAATTTAAGAAATATTTCAATATCCAATGTTTGACCAACATCATTAATTTTTTGCCTTTTTTTGGGTTCTAAATGTGACCAACTACAATCTCAGTATCTGTAAAAATGTAATAATGCACTAATATAAGCCTTTGTATAATATTATTTTAATGCTTTAAACAGATACCCTTGTATAATTCAGGCTGTATTAATTATTGTACAAGAACAACTTCCTTAATTCTTTAGTTAGGTCTTCTACAGCAAATCCTGTAATGAAGTGCTTAATAACAAAACCTAATTAAGACCGCGCTTCCCAAACAAAGAGGTGTTCTTAATTCTATCTATCTGGATGTGGGTTGCATTATCTCCTATGTCCTCAGACGGGATAACAAATTATAAAGCTTTGCCTATTACTTCGCTTTCCAGGACTTAGGAACACAAGGCCTCGCGTCAGATCTAAGAAGGAAGTAATTAAACGAACTGATCTTTATCAGTTACGGCCGTAGTTAAAAGAATTCTAAGCTCTTTGAGTTGTACACCCGAACACGATTCAGAAATATTTTTTATTTCAATTTGCGTTCTAATATTAAAGAACTGTTTCATAAGGTTGTTTTTTTTAAGATAAAAGAAAGAACCAGTGTTCAGTAAATTTTTACAATTTATTATATTAAAATAGTAATTACCACCTAAAACTTAAGAGTAGTATTGTAGTAAAAGCATATTAAACTATCTTCCGAATTTGTAAAATAATAGTGGAAACGTTTTTTAAAAGGAATTAATCAGACTAGTTTTATAATTTTGGGGTATCAAAACAATACTAGTCTTACAAAAGGGAGAATTAATTGTGATTAATACCCTTTTAACTTAAATATTATATATCATTGATACAAGTCGCAAAGTAAGAGTCAATGAGAAAGAAATTTATGTTTTACTTGTTTACAGAGTGTTGAAATAAAAAGTCGGATAAATTCGACGGGAGTAGAGATATTTTAATTCTGTAAAAGCCAGTTTGCCCTGCACTTAAGAGAGCTTATAAAATTATTTTAAATATGTGCCAATATACTAATAATATCAAAGAAACCACAAATCTAGCAACATTGCAAATATCAAATTTGGAATCTCTGTATCCCAAAATAGGCTTATCCCAAATTTTGTAGAATTCGGTTTAGCAATTTACGAGATAATTGGCCGTTTCCAGACTTTTGGTCCACTCTGTATATAAATAGTATGTATATTAATTATTAAAAAACAATTTATATGCAATAAAATATGCATAAAATTGCAAAATTTAGTAGCGCCATATGTATTACAGATGTTTATATACGATGAAAAATGGATAAAGTTGACTTTTAATACAAACCGATTTTTCATAATTTATTGAAATATCTGTTTCTTAAAACAATGTGCTCGTAGAAAAAATTTTGTTTGGAATTCGAGAGGAAAATACTTTGTAATAGCCGCTAGATACGACTTTGTTGTGTATTTTTTACCATTTTTCATTTCCAATTGCAGGCTGATGAGTTAAAAAGAATTGACATCCAAATTAAAAAAATGAATTAATGTACAGGGTGATCCAAAATTATTGAGGACATTTCATGTTTAAAATGAGAACAAAATGAAGTATGTACATGCTTATTGTCTTCTTGGAAAGACAATTTAAAACAATTGTATACAGAAAAAAATATATAGTAGATAACTTTAATTGTACTTTATATGGCTGAAGAGTGAGACCACTACTTTTCCTACATTCCGCGTGTTCTTAAATTATTGGTGCCAACATTAAATTAAGTTCTTATTTGAAGGTATATTGAGCCTGAACAGTTACAAAGGATTTGCTCTCATGGAACCACATAACACACAATACTTTTTCCAGTACGGTAGCCATTTGCAGACTGACGCAATTAGTGATCTGTCCTTGTGAACTGTTGTTGCACCGTGGAAGTCATTTAATATTTTTCCAAACATGAAATTCGTTCAGTACTTCTAGACCACCCTGTATTATTACATTTTTATTTAAATTTATATACAAATAGCTAATTAACTAGCATACCGAATAATATAGATATTCTAGACTGTTTCCTGGTTTTCCAAAAATCTGCCAAATTATTTTCATCCTCTTTATATTATAATAGATATATTAGCTGATTATATTAACAATTCATTAGCGATAGGGAAGGTTATATCAATAATAACAAATAATTAGTAATAATATGCTATTTTCGTACGTGTAATCAGAATATTTTCAATAATTCTGATGATGTTCCTACTAACAAAGCCACATTTCCAAATTTGTGTGTAATGATAGTGTACTGCTTTGTATTCTTAATATACAATGAATAATACATTTTCCGTATCTATGTAAATATAAAGTAAATAGTAATTGGAAATTATTGCAGTTCTATTAATAAACGTAATGGGATTTATTATACAAGTTCTTTTAATGAACCACATCTTGTAAATAAAGTCAGGAGTCGTTATATGACAGATATTTAAAAACTGAGATCCCTAAACGTTCATTAGACCCAAAATAATTACAACATTTTATGGACGATCGTTATACAGATTGATTTTCATAATTTAGTATATATTATATTTTACACCATATAACCATATTTGGAATAAATTTATATCATTCATTCACAACAAAAATGTACTCAAAATAAAATGTAAATGATCAGGTATTTTGCATATGTTAACAATGCCATGATAATTAAATCAATTTTGTAATTGGAAGTGGTGATAGGAACAAAAATTTCACAGAAAGTGTATTCCTTTCATATATGTATTTTGGGCATATCAAAATTCCGCAAGATCTTTTTATATATGAATCTACATGAGAATATTGATTTCAGCAAATACCGGAGATTAATAGCAACAACAAAAAAATAGTGATTTTTGACATTTCAATAATAGTAGTTCTAACCGCATCGTTAATATTTTTAGCTAAATAAACTATTCCCAATTTGTTACAATTTTAATAAACCTTTAAATTATCTATTACATATTTATAATTCAAAATAGGTAAATGTCTCTTAACTTTTGTTTAAATAAATATTTGTTCGTTTGAAATAAAGGTAACAAAATCAAAACAATTTATTAAATCCATTCGCCGAAATTCAATTTTCTCTAAACAATGTTATGGTACGAAGTTATTCTTTGACAAACAGAAAATTTTGTTTGAAGTGGAAATTGAAAAAGAATTTGGAATTATCGAATATAATATCCCAAATAGTGGCTTAAAGTATAGATTTTATGTTTAACAACATTTTCGATACATGAATTTACTTGATAAACTACTAAACGCAAAAATGTTTAAAATAGTTTGTGCTGTTTATTAAAAATGTATTAAATGTTTCCAAACATTTACGTATTATTTCATTTATAATACTTGAAGTAATAAGCCTAATTTATAAATCATTGACTTTGAAATTATATTCTGGAAATTTAAAGGCAATGGGCTCAATTATAAGTAAATAATTTAAATAATTTATTGTAAAGTAAGTGGTGTTAATAGTAAATAATAAAACCGTTTTATTAAGAAAAACAGCTTGATAATATAGACTTTTCAAAAATTTTTAAATGTTTTCCCCATTTGAATTCCAAATTTTCCAAAAACTTCAACCATAAAGTTTTGAAAACCATGTTCTAATTAGAACGTTTTAGAGGATCCAAATTTCTTTATAATTTTGTTATAATATCAGATGAAGCCGCTATACATTAACATTAACATTAACATTAATAAGTATAATTGTTAAATGATTTTGAAGAGTAACAAAAGGTTACGTGTTTGGTGCGTACACACTATGTAATGAAAGAAAGGCTGAATAAGTTGTATTTTAAAGTGTGTAAGATTCTTTATTTAAAGATATGTGTAAAAGAAATATATATATTTCTCAAAGTCAAAAGAGTGTCAAGCGCTTTCGGCAAAACAATGCCATCATCAGGACAAAAAAAGTGCAAAAAAGTAGAGACTACTTTTTTGCACTTTTTTTGTCCTGATGATGGCATTGTTTTGCCGAAAGCGCTTGACACTCTTTTGACTTTGAGAAATATATATATTTCTTTTACACATATCTTTAAATAAAGAATCTTACACACTTTAAAATACAACTTATTCAGCCTTTCTTTCATAATTGTTAAAGTTGAAGAAGTGAAAATACCAAAATGGTGGTGTGATGATTCAAAATAAAATTGTATTTTTTTTTTAAATATTGTTACTGAAATTATTTATAAAGATATGTTCTAAGATTTTAAAATTCCTTTTATCGAGAGTTATAATAAGAGAGAATAATACAAGAAGTATATTTTCAGCAAAATATTGTTCAGCCCTTAGGAAGGTTAGATGTTGCCTCTAGAATCTTAAATCTTTAATTTTCTTTCCAATTTTACTGTAATTATTATTTTTTGATCATAATTTCCGAAAACTTTCGTTACAGAAGTAGTTTATTCTATAAACAAAAAATATTATATTGAGTTTCTTTTTAGTAGAAATGATAAGAAGATTCCACCATTTTTTGGGACAAAATAGGTTCTAAAAAATTTACATCAAAAAGTAATCTAATATTTAGTAAAATTTCGATGACAATAAATTTTCGTTTATTAAATGGTGGATTTTTAGTTCTTATCGCTGTAATTTCTCAGTTAGCCTTATTTTTTTCCACTGCTTTAAAAAGAATCTTAAAACAGCGGTTCTTCTAGCAAAATAATTTTTCAGTAAATTTTAACGATTTAGTATAGCACTGGTAATTCAGTTTTTTTCGAGAAGGGCATACACAAGAATTTCAAGTGATCTATATCTTAATATGCATGAACTGAGTATCATTCTTCTTATAATTCACGACCTAGAATCTAAAATTAATATAGAAGGTTAATTTTGTTTACAGAAGGATATGTTACATTTTCAGCAGGACGGTGTTCCATCTGAATATTTTCTTCCCATCCAAAAGGGTGGAAGAAAGGAACAATTAAATAGCCTCCGAGGACACCGGATTTAACGTGCTTAGACTTATTTCTTTGGGAACAGATTAAATTCGTAGTTTATGACCAACTGTTGACATTGATGATCTTAAAAGGCGAATTACAGCTGCATATCTGTAAAGTTTTCCAGAATGTTAGAGAAGAATTAGGAAATAAATAGACTTTATTACTATCTAGAACAAAATGGGAACAATTTGAATAGTTTATAAGATAATACGTAAGTAGATCATATGTATTTTATTTTTGAAACTTATTTCTCTCAAACTAAAAGTTAGGAGTTGGGCGGCTCAGTGGTACAGCCGCTAAATGGTGATTGAAAGGTCCCTGGTTCCACTCCCACCAGGAGCGAAAATTTTTCTAATTTGATTACAAGTCAGAAATTGATTTCCTAATTTGACTATAAGTTAGGAAGTTGGTTCTCATCCCTAAGTGGTGATGTTTCTAAAGTGGCGCCGGGAAAACATAACAAAGCCTTCAGAGAATACGAAGTCTAATAAACCTAGAGGCTGATGTTACACACAAAGAAAAAATTAAAAGTTATTTTTGTAAAAGCAAAATAACCAACAATTAAAAAAATCAAACGTATTAACTAGGATTTCTTCTTCTTATTCAAGGATTACAACAATGTCATTTAATCTTGTAACCATTTCTACCAAAAAGAAGTTCAGTACAATAATTTTTGCATAAACGAAAACCTTGAATTTCGGTGAAGGCCCGTTTAAAAAAAATCTGTAACTTTTAAACGCAATTTTTCGAAAATTGCTGGTCAAAAAATAATAAATTGGTTTATCTTTCTAAAGATAACATAAATCATTCTTAGAGGGTTGAACCACGAACGCTAAAAATACTAATTGAAAGTGACGCCCTTGAAAATAAAATTGAAAATACTACCTACAATTTAAGGTTTAGTTGATTCCAGAGTCTTAATAAGATAAATTGCCCCATTAAATTTTTCATAACCTTCTAATCCTTGACTACAGCAAGCTAACTAGTTGAGATTACATTCAATAAACTATTAAATCGTTCTTAATCAGATTTGCCATGACAAGAGATTTCAGGCTTGCCAGCAAACATGCCGCTTTCATTAGATTAATAATTAAAATACGTGGTAGGCTGTGGTTTCTTACTTAATTAATTGAAGACCATGTAAGCTTTTTAATTATTTCGGTGTACGCTGAAAATGTGATTTGTCATCTCTCTTCTGCTCCGGTGCCTCTTTGGTAATGAAGTTCAAGTATATTTATGAATTCCCAGAGATTTCAACTCGAAATAGAATATTTTCAGGCAAAATACTATTTTTGATTGATTACTGAGAGAACCGTATTCGTTTTTTATCTTCATCCTATAGTCTTACGATAATAAGTCTTCAGTGACAGTGTCGTCTTTTCTTTGCTTTTACTTGTGGTTTTGTAACGCATGACTTTTTTACTTCTGTTATTCTTAGTTCTCTAAAAATACACACAACCAAACTTATATGGAATCACCTATTAGTTTGCATAATTTTTGAGATGTATGAAATTTTTTTGTGTATGAATAAAACAGTTCTTACTAAAAACTTTTAATGAAAAATAACCCACATATCAATAAAAAAAATTACTTAGTTGACAAAATAAATACAACCGTATTTTTATTGGTTTGTGAAATGAAATGAGATTTAAATTTTTAATGGTCAAAAAGCAAAAACAAAAAGATAATTGGTAATTTTAATAATCTGTGTTGCCACCTCCATCCCTTATGTAAGCTTCTATTCGCGTTGGCGTGCTTCTTATTAAATTTCCAATATTTTCTTAGGGTATGTTTTCCCATTCTGCTAATGCAGCATCAATAAGCTGTGCGATATTTCTTGGATTATTTCGACAAGCTCTAACCCTTGTTTTAAACTGATCTCACAAGTGTTCAATGAGATTTAGGTCTGGTGAATATGCAGGCCAGTCTATGCTCTCAGCATAATTTCTCCCAAGAACATTACAGTTCCTCCTTTATATCTTGGGACAGATCTGGCAGCCTGAAATCTCGCTCGTCTTCCTGGTCATCTGATCTTAGGCCAATTCTGGTCTCATCCGAAAAAAGAATATGTTACCAATTTTCAATTGTCCAGTTTTGGTGTTGAAGATACCAATATATAACTGTGGGATCCGTAACTCTCTCCTACTGTACAACCCTCGAGCGCGAAGTCTTTTTTCCATTTAAAAATAAAAAAATATGAGATAATATTGATTTTTTAAATTTTAACGTTACATAAAAAAAAATAAATAAAAAAATGAAATATTTTACATTTTTATTATTTTCTGTCTACATCAACTAACTAAACAAGCTAAATTTGGCAACAAGTCAAGAGACTATAACTTTTCGTATTTCCTTCCTCATTGAAAATTAACTTAGAAAATGAGGTGTTCCAAATTAATTAAATATCTTTTTTTCTTTTAAATCTTTAGTAAACATAAAAACTATGGAGAAAAATTATATAAAAAAGGTGTATCTTTAATAAACTTTTAGTGTACGCAGTTATTGGACTTTTTTGTAGGTAGCAAATTTTTATTCCAAAATATATAAAATCTCCAGTTGCTTGTTAGGTATATTGGATCCTTGTTAAGGTTTCAGAAATAAAGCAGGAACTTTGGTATCGACTAACGATGTAGAGAAATGTAATCTCAGATAATCTCTGTCAAAAAACGGACTTATAGGGCCAAATATAGTGGGAAGCCACTGTACTACTTAGTCTGACAGTTATTAGTGGGATTGTCAGGAGATTGTTGGCTCCTTAACACTGCTAATGAAAACTGGGGCTTTTGTAGTGATTCCATTAAGAGTTCATTTCATTGTTCAGAATGCCGTCCTTTATTCTTTAATTGATTAGTCTATTATTAGAACTTAGAGCTATTATAGGAATTTCTAGTCATTTAGGTAATATTTGCTTTTGTTGAAAAATTCTTAAATCAAAGCTGAAAACTATAGATAGCTAATTTAATGAAAGGCCATTATAAAATTAAGTAAAATACATCCTAGTAATCATTTGAGATCATTGTTATAAACTGCAAAGTTTGAAGTACTTGAAAATGTATAAATTCCTTGCTATTAGACGAGTTCCCAGATAAATAATTAAAAATCGATTAAATAAAATTAATAGTATTCAATCTGTTGGAGTCTGAAAAACAAGTGGAAAAGGTGAGCACGTACAAGTCAGAATTAACTTATCCAGAATCACGCAATTAATGTATGATTAGAGTATTAATGTAATAAAATAACCCCAATAATAAAACCAAATTCCGGACGCATACTTTTAGTTGTGAAACGAATGTCATTGGTGGGCAGGTGCCCAGCTCTATAGTGGATACAGCTGTGATGCGATAACTATAGTTAAGCAGTTTCCAGTGCAGTTAGTAGTTGGATGGGTGACCACCAGCGAACACTGTCGTAATATGACCGTACAGCATGCAGCGACGTGGCATATCACAGCTCGCAGGCACTATACCAATGAGCACGAGGTATAGTGGAGATATGCCGTCTTTCGGAGGAGACGTTAAACTGTCGGTCCCGAGTCCATGGATGTTGGGCTTGTTAAAGATCGCTACCTCGGGTTGGAATACCTGAGGATTCGGCAAAATTTCCGGTTAGGGGTAGCAAGAAATGCCATTGAAAAACCCTCTGCTAGTGCTTGGACAATAGTATTCAAGAAATATTTATTATCTCCGTATTAGAAAACATTAGAGAAATATCACAAATAGAAACGTTATTACCGAATAACGTTATTTTCTTATGTTAATAACGCATAACAGATGACTAAAACACATGTATATATCCCCGAATTTTATATTGACAATTAACATTTGTCATTAATATTAACATCAACGATAATTTAAAAGCATACATAATATACACAGGTTCCTTCTGTTTGACATATGTTTTCTGGTAAACTTGTAGCAACTACAATAAAAATATAACAGTTATTATTTGAAGCATCAAAATTAACCCTTTAATAGACCGATCTTTCTTCTTTTTCTTTCTGTTTTAATTTATTTTTTCTGATTTTTTTGGGTTCTATCCCACAATATCAAAATAAGGTATCACTTTAATATCGTGCCTTATTTCTACTTAAATAGCATTAGCCGTTATCCATTATTATCAATATTTCATTTGAGCATGCGTATATTTCAAAAAGGAGTTTGCGATATATCTCTATTATGCACTTATTAATAAACAATTTAAAAAATTGTAAGATATATAAAATATTTGCTAAATCAGCTTTCACTAAGAAAAAACAAGATTATATTTATATAGGCAAGAAGCTACAGTGGATTTATGATAATGAAAAAGCAGATATAGTAGCCGAAGAAGCCCGTCTTTGTACTAATTTTGATAATATTCCATGTTATAATGATTTATTTTGCGATTATAAATAAAATATTGTCCCCTACGAAAAGGGAATAAGATTTAGTTATTTAACCCGTTCAACAGTTCAGGAACTTGTTAATATTTAGTAATCGTTTCATATAGTAAACATTGTGTTATATTGTTAAAAGTGCATTATACTTTCTGTACGGAAGTTTACTTTTCAAGAACATGAACATTATTTAATATAAATGCGAGACGATTACATGGCCAGTGGCTCTCAGTTGGGCCCAGAGTGGGTTCAGTGAGCCCCATGGATTCAGCTGTCTTTCGACCGTGGGGGGAACTAATGCTCAAGTGACAAAGGCGTCCCTCAAGAGCATCATCGCTTTGGTAAGAACTGATTATATTATTTTATGTACTTGTTAATGTTTATTGAGCACTCTTTTTGTTCAGCTTTATTAAAGTGTAGTTGTGACTGAACTTATCCTCTTAATTTGCGTGATAATATGATCAAAAAATGAAAGGGAGAGTGGTCTAAGATAGCCACAAACCCCTATTTTCTAATTCACCAAAATCGGTTCCCTATATATTTACTTTATTTACTTTTAATGTTTCATAAAAGTACTCATCTATAATCAAACGATTTAAAATTAACCATGGATGTTTCCTGGCCCATTTGCATAACATGGAATAAGAGGGTCTCGTCTTTGTCAATGTGATAATGGAACTGCTGAATTGAAGCAGCTGTTTTTTAATTGTAAAACAAATCTTGGAATTGTAAACGTTATTGACAAACTGAAACAATTTAATTGTCATTTGCCCAATTGCATTCAACTTGTGCTCTCAAAGGAGAATAAAGGGATATACAACTTAATTGTAGAATTTTACTGAATAATCAAAATAGTAGGTACCACTAATTGGTCACTAAAAAAACATTTGACAATTCTTTTTAATCTAGGAATGGTCTAAATAAAGTATTCACAAAATTCGTAAGATATTAAAAAAATATTCTGGATATTTATGTTTCATTTTTCCTGAATCCTTTAATTCACTGTTGGCGCCTGCTTTCGTGACAAATTCGTTAGCTTATTAGATTTAATAAAGATGGCCAGGACCAACTGACACGCACTTGTTACGACGCAAACTCTTCTCAAAAATAAGAAACAAATTGTGTGGAAAATTTATAAAGGACTAAAATAACACTTACAATGGTGGAAGCGGTAAATCACTGTTCGTTTATAACAGGTTTATCAAAATCAACAATTGACCGTATTGTGCGCGATATGAAAGTGAAGAAAAATTTACAATCTTCAAAAAACACACCATCGCAGTAAAAAAAATAAGTAGGTGCTAACTAATTATACATTTTTATCTTAGGATTTTCAGTTTTATCAGTGCGGTGTACTAATTTAATTTGTTTTCGCAGGTATTTACAAGAAGAAGCAATAAGTTCTGTTATTCCTACCTTATGTATCCTTATGAATTTGTCATATTGAGCAGTACGTATTAAATTATGCTGGTTGAATCAGAAGTTGTGAATAGAGAGCTCTTAAAAACATGTAACCAACATTCACTGTCAGCAAATAATGTGAAAATAAAATGATAGATTGTACTAAAAGTCAGTTTTAAAATCAATAATTTAATTTTTTTACTTACATTAGATAAATTATGTTAAACACAAAGCACAACTGATTTAGATCCTATGAATAAAGATTTTCCTGTTCTGTTCTGGCAGTCCATAACGCCGTTACTTTATTGGGAAGACTGTAAAAATTTAGAGTTCAAACGGATTTCTAAATCAATTTGGAGTCGATTTGCTTGGCTGCTAGCTTTTTAAAAGCAGAATGTTTATATAATGGATTTTTAGTTTCATATATCAACAAAAGGTTGATTAGTCAACTCTTTTACTAGCTTTGATAATTTCCGCTTAGAAGAAGGAGAAAGGTTTAAACTTCAAGAAATGCTTTTTCGGAAAGCTCATAACTTTATAATAATCATATAACATTCCCTTTTTCTTAAATTTTGCGACGATTGGTGAAGTTAAGCAAATTGTGATAGATTTAAAATCAAATATACTAGGAAACCATATTATTTCTTCAAAAATGTTAAAAGTATCTTTAATTCTGATAGCACCTTACACATATTGTAAAATGTTGCTTAGAGAACGGGTATTTTCCAGATATTTGGAGATTGTCACTTGTGAAACCACTTCCTGAAGTCAATAATCCTCAGACTTTTAGTGATCTTAGATGTTCTATCTTGTTTATCAAAAGTTGTTTAAAAAATAGTTGGAAAGCAGATTTAACATAAATAATCCTTCAGTTTTTCATGTGTCTTGACGAGTGTTCCTCAAGGATTCATTTTAAACCCCCTATTATTTCTAATTTACATGTCCCATATTCATAATATTCAATTGTAATCAAGACACAACTGTATTTTTCTTTCAATCCAAAACTAACAGATGAGACTAGTTTACTCTTATAATTATCGATGTGAAACTAAACAGTAAAAATTGTAGTACGATATCTTTCTTCCAAATTGTATAAATGGAAATAATATAAATCACTTTCCCTTATTTATAAATAATTTCCGATTAAAAATGGGTAAGAGTTCTAAAAATCTTGGCATCATTTTCGAAGGCAAACTTCGTTTTCAAGAACATGTGTCATTATTGGTTAAAAAATTTAATTATGCGTCAGTTCTACAAGCATTGTCATATTCTTAATATGTCCTATCGAAAAACTCTATGTGAATCCTTAGTACTTTCGATTTTAACTTATGAACTATTTTTGTTCTACCCATACTTAGATCAAGTTTTTGATTTAAGATGATACTACAGGGTATCTGCAAAAATACATAAACGTAAATGAGCAGTTATTTATAAAAAATGAAAAACTCCATTTTCAATAATATACCAATTGGTTTAAAGTCTCAAAGTAAACGTTATTTAAAAAACTATTTAATTGATATATTTAACAAAGTTCTCTTTTTTCTTAGGTACTTTTATTTATTTCATATGTCTTTTTTTTAATACTAACAATACATAATATATTTTTATACTTATGAAACCATCAAATTAGATTGTTGTTAATTCTACTTTAAACTTACTATATTATAATTAATATTTTGTTAAATAGTAAATTTTTTTAAATAGATATTAAGTAGAATACCTTAAACCAGACTTCGCCACTCCAAATACCTGTATTGCAAATTACGACACAAAAAAAAGGAAAAAACAATTATCCCTGATCCCTGGACGAAGACAATAACCCCTAGAGAGATTTACCCACCCGTATAAAATATACAAAATTCCTCCGCACATAATTCCCTGTACAAATTTGATTTGCAGAAGCCAAAATATGAAGAAATTAGGTTAGGTAAGGTTTGTATGCTATATCAATAAGAAAAAAGAAAAAATCTCGGAGTCAGGAATTTTGTTTCTTGGGGCTTTTAAACAAGAGTATAAATGTCTTGTTGGTTTTTGTCGAGGGTTTTGTGTATGGGGTAATTGTAATAGAAGCAAAATAAGGGCACTAATAAAGTTATTAATAGTTGACTGATATTTCACTTCCAACTCCATGAGGTGTCATGGAGACACTTTGCGACTATCCTGAGGAATGGATTGTACTTCGTTTCCGGTATAAAAGAGCAAATTAAATTACTTTTACACGTATGGAATCATGGAGCAGCTGTTATATATTAACCCAACAATGTGGTGATTTGATTCCGTTCTAATAAATATATCTGCTTGTATATACTTACCTTCCACGCTTGAAAATGATTATAGTAAGACCAAACATGTTTGTAAAATATCTTATGGAACTTGAAGCGATATATACTAGGAATGGGTTAACGAAAACAAACTATGTTCCTGTCATTCATAATTTTTATTTATTTGTTTGGCTTAAAAACGAAACTATACTTAATTGTTTCCTTTGCATTCGGTTCATATCAAGCGCAACGAATATCCTGCCTCGAAATAGGACGTGTATCCTCTGAAGGGCGGATCGAGGCGAGAACGAGAACGAGAAGGAGCTTTGACGTTTGAAGTCGTGTCCTGACACTCTGGGACAGCGTTTATGTTCCGCACTGACAGAATGGTTCCCGAAGGATTGGCTTATTCTGCTCAGTCTAAATCTGTTTCCACTAATAATCCAGGAAAACTAGTTATAGCTCGGGAAAAGTTTAAGAATATTTTCGCGTATTTGATATCTGAATTTCTTAACGTTAGTTTGTCAAATATACTTGCGCTTACATCAAAAAATTGTAGTTATTTCTCAAAAAGAAAAAGTCTCTAGATATTGCAATATTTCACAGAATAATTGTAATGTCAGTGTATGTCCTCATAGTTTAATTTGCGTACCATTTAGTTTTCTGCTACTGACTGCCAATTTTCGACTCTCTGATCTTACATGTTTATACTCAGGATTTGTATGAACATACTCTAAGCCCTAATTAGATTAGAGTTTAATGTATTTGCGGATTAGTAATTGAAAAATATGTGTACTGTGGTTTTCTATTCTGAATAGGATCTTCTGTCAGCCCTATAGAGTTTTTTGTTTGTTGAATCTGAAGTGTCCTATTGGGACATTAACCAGGGTGGTTAAGACTGTCGCCTTTTTCCTACAATTCTTGAGATTTTATTTTATTGGTTAAGGAGATGGAGTGTTTCTAATCGAACCATAATATTTACATATCTTTCTCTGAACAAATGGTCTGCCTATTCGTTTCCTTATTGATAATATGGAACCCTAATACCTAGAGTAATGTTAGCTTAATCTGGTTATTTACTTGAATTTTGTAGAACGCCCAAAGAGGTAGTACCGTAGTAATCTCCTTATGTTCGACTTTGGGTTAATTCCAAATATAACAGCTTCTGCCCAGTCATTGAAGGCTTTCTTCGTACCACTAATTTTCGTCACTACTATATATTGGAGGGTGTTCATTGTGTTTTCCATTATTGATAGTTTTTTACTTCTCGAAGCTAAAGTATCTTGTCCACTAAGATTTTCTTACTCTTGTTACACTTGGACAGTTACATAGACCTGTGAGAATGGGTATAAATACACCTCTTTGAAATAAACAGTAGCTGCTTGCCGAAATAAAAAATCAGAGATAGAAGGTAAGAAAGATGGAAAAAAGGTTAAAAAATAACAGAACGGGATATCAAATAAAAAAGGGAATCCTAAAGAGAATGTGTAAATGATGAAATCCAATATTTTCTTTTCTTTGATTCTCAATTATTGTTTTGATATACATTTATAATTTAACTAAATCTTTGTTTAATAGTAGTAAAGTGGTAAAATCACTAATATATTTTAAGTAAGGTTTCTTATAAAATATTTAGGAATGTAAATTAGATGGCCTTATAAAACCTTGCAATATAGATTTTTCTCTCGTACATAATTCATTCATGCTAACTTAGTGAAATGGCGTGAACAAACTAAATATCAACGTTAATACTTACCGCCGTAATTTCGACCGCTATCCAACTAAAATATCCTGCTACATCCATTTCCCAAGTCCAACCCTCCCCACAAATTATATTTACCTATTCATATTTATCTTTTATGAAGCTACACCCTTCTTTCTAATTTATTGATGTGTGAGAAAGCCCCAGGCTTCCTCATAGACGCACATATTCAGGGAAATGAATGGGTATTGAATTTCATGAAATGCAAAAATATGAATTTTTAAAACAGGTTAAAAATGAAAAATTATATCAATATTTTGTTTATTTTAAAATATTCTTAAGTAGTTTATTGAGTAAAAACCTTAAACCATTTTTAGTTTATTTTTCAGAATGAGCTCTTCACATTTTCATTTTATTAAAAAGAGAAAAACTATGCTTAAAATTATTGTATGTCTCATTTTAATATTAAAACTTCGATAAAATATTTTTTGATAATAACATTGCGTGCCTCTTTTGGAAAATAATAGAATGACAGAGAGATATAGAAATGAAAGGAAATGTGGTAAGGATTCGAATATAGAGGTCTAAGAACCAGGTGTTCCGAGTAAAGTTGAATATCTTCTCTATCGCACATAATGAGGTGAGACGAAGACAAAATAGAAAAGAGGCATGCCAAGAAAGAGAACCGGATGGAAAAATTTAGACATGTTTGCTAACTACAGAAAAAATTCATTCTAATTCATCGATACCGAAAGATATATAGGCTTTGTAATTTTATTAAAATCCGAGACTCGAACTTCAATTCAGAAATGATTCTTATATTTAATCATAAGAAACGAAAACAGTTTCGGTATTGCCCATATTGTTTCTATATAACTAAATAAATTGACTTCGGGACCTGATACAATACCCTTGTTCCTAGTAAGGGATTATCTGAATATACTAGCTAAGCCACCCTGTATACTTTTTAATTTGATTTTAAAAACATCCGTTTTTCCAGAAATGTAAAAAACAGCCAAAGTTTGTCCCATATACAAGTTGGAAAATCGTACTGATATATATTATAGACCAATATATATATATATTTTAAATAACTTTGCTAATATTAGTAATTTAACTGTGTTCAGTCAATATCTTTGAGAAAACGTAGACGATAGATGGCAGGTTGATGTAGAGTATGCGGACTACTCGAAGGCTTTCGACAAGATTAACTATTCGATGCTTTTGCAAAAACTTAGAAGTCTAGGTGTTAATGACACATATTACAAACTGCTACAATCCTATTTAACACAACGCATTTTGTATGTTATAATTGTTTTTATTCGGATATTTATCTTGCTACAAGTGGAGTTCCCCAAGGATCTATGCGACGTACTCGAATGTAACAGATTAGTATTTGCAGAAGATTTAAAATTATATATGTCTATTTCCTATTTTGAAGACTGTGAAGTTACTGGGGCAAATCAACTTGTTGCAAGAATGGTAATCATATTTATCTAAATATATCGAAATGTAAAATATTGACATGCAGTCGTAAAAAGAAGCCAATATATCCTTACATCATAGATAATAAAGTCCTTTAACGAAATAATACCATTAGAGATTTAGGTATTCACTTTGACTCCCGGCTTACTTTCAATGAGCACATTAATATTACCGTGTGCTACATGTCGTACTTATGAATTTATTATTCGTAATTGTAGAAAATTTTCATGACATAAACGCACTAACTACGCTATATAATAGTTTGATAAGATCCAAATTAGAATATGGATCCATAATTTGGAACCCTATGTACGTTCAATATTCAGTCAATATAGAAAGAGTGCAAAAGAAATTTTTAAAATATTTAAGCTTCAAACTGACTGGAGTGTATCCTGCAAGAGGTTGTAAGTACTTGGACATACTCAATAGACTTGATTTTATATCCTTAGAAAAACGCAGAAATCAGACAGCTGTCTTGTTCTTACATAAAGTATTAAACAGTAAAGTCCACTGTATTAACTTGCTTGCACAAATTAATACATATATTGTTTCCAAGATTAGCATCTAGAAACAGTGATATTTTTTTGTGCAAAAGAGCACAAACAAACATATTGTACAAATCACCTTTAAATTTAATGTTATAAGATCCTTATTAAATTTTTTCATTCTTTTTGTTTTGATGTGATGTTCTAATAATAATTTATTATAAAATTGCTTTGTAAATAGGATACTGTTGGGCAATAAATGCTATTTTATTTATTTATTTATTATTTATTATATAGCTACTAAAAACTTTTTTTTACGTTATTTTCCGAGATAATATTGTGTGTGCGTCTATGGGTTTTATTCTTAAATATGTACGTATGCACGTGCCTGAAATGAAGCGTAATGTTCATGTACACACGCCGGTATTATCTATACAGTGTGTTCATATTTAATTTCTGCTTGATTGCGTATATTGTAATCTAAAGCTACTGAATTTTTTCGTGCATGAGATCTCGTGTTGGAGGGAGAAGAGGTTATTTACTTATGGATCGTGAGCCCTCTTTCAGGAAGTACTAGAGGGATTATTAATGTAATTTATTATAAGTGACACTGAATGTACTATATCTAAGTAGTGCCACTAGAATATAAATATAATACGTTCTAAATATATGAATATCATGTGTAGAAAACAGTTTTTATGTAGTGAAAAGTTGTATGCAGACAAATCCAAGTATTGTTTTTAATTTAAATAGAGCGTTGATAGGGCATTAGGAAGTGGCATCATTTTTTTGTTGGTATTGGATATGTGGGTTTAAATGAGGTCTCCGAAATAAATGTACATTTTCAAATCTAGAATATTGTATTATATAACTATATACTTATAAAAATATAAGACCGTCAAAGTAGAATACTCGGCAATGTAAATATTTGTAAATGATAACGGGTAATTATACCCAACATATTAATATCTTCAAAATGTTGGGAAATATTCAGCATTTCCCCCCACATATCCTATTATAATTATTGAATGATGGCTTCTTATTACTAAATGGTAATAAAAAAAAGTATGCAATAGTGATTTTAAATTAGTAATAGACATTTTCTATAAAAAATAAAAATACATTATCTTTCATAAAAAACATCTGTTTATATTACTAGGTAGGAAAATGTCGAACGGTTGATTTTTTTAAGAATAAGTATTATAAGTTATATTAAGAAAGAAAACAATATTTTAATGTAATAAATCTAATTTTTCTCGTGCAGCTATCAATAATATAAAAAAAGTTGGAAATAATATAATATTTTATGTAATATAAAGACTTCATATTACAAATTCGCTTATTTTGTTAGACAAATTGCAAATATACCAACAACTTGAATAATACTAAGAAAATACCAATTTTTTTCATTTGTTTTATTAACTGTTTGTTAATAAATAAATCATCTTAACTGACTGCAGTAAAATTGGATGTAAAATAAGTATTCCTTAATTGTACTATCAAAAACTTATTGACATTTTTTACGACAATTGAAATAGGTTTTGGAGATTCGAAAAATTAGTTTAAATCACATTTATAGTTTATTTTGATACACTTGCACATTTATTTTCTGAGGTTATTAATTAATTTCAAAATGGTTTTCAGTTTACAAGAAAAAAATAATCTTGTAGGTTTGTACTACAAATTAAGAGTTCTGCACGAACTGTTGCTAGATTTTTTAATGAAAAATACCATGGAGGTCATGTAAGTCTTAAGTAAATAATTGACCTTTTACATAAATTTAAAAAACATAACCGACAAGGCCTTGTAAATTAGTAATAGTTTTTTAGGAGAAGTAAATCTAAAAAAATCAATAACAACAGTCTCTGATGACAATCAGTAGATAAGTAGGTGTTTGATCTTTCAATGTTTTTCGATCATTGACAGAAACATGTATATCCTGCTCAAACAAAATTAATTTGGTTCCAGATATAAACGAAGATTATTTTGATCGCCTAATCGACAATCTACATTTGTTGAAGAACATTTTCCAATGAATGCACGTTTTTATCAAATGATCTAGTTAATAGACATATATTGGAAGATATGTTGTACGTGAATACTACACGCAGAATTCTCAAAAATTACGTGTATGGTGTGATAGTCTTAACTTAAATGGTGTTTTCCATTTATTAAAGTTATTAAAGAAAGTAATTGATACACGTATTACAACAATAATAGAAAATGAATACCTTTCTGAGAATATATTTGTATTTGCTTTGGTTTCCCTGTACGACAATTTTTGAGTCATCAGATTTAACAACCCTAGTTTTCTTCTTATATGGTAACTGGGTTTTTTGAAAGCAAATATTTATAATACCCAACCAGAATTTCTAAATAGAAAAGTGAATTTTAATACGAAAAATTCGTTTTATTGAATAAGAAATACGCATAATTTTATTTTATTTTAATTTAAAATTCTGTAGCTCATAAACTAATTACTTTAAACATCATGTTTTATAAATTTTTGAAATCGATTGAACGAGCCGAATAGAGAATTGGATATCCAATATGAGGGAAATAATTTCAAACAAAAAAATGAAGGGATGATAGCTGACAAACCTAAATATGGCAGAATATAACTCTCGTGGAATATTCATCGATATATATTTTTTCTTTGTTTCCTTCTGTAAAAATGCGTCATTTAAAAAATTAGGGTGGTTCATTTTATTTGAAAAGCACTGCATATTGTACTTCAATTACAGTAAAAAATTTTAAGGTGTACAGTTTCCTTTTTAGTTTTTAATTATTGGCATTATAATTTTTTTATATTTAATGTAATTTTGATGTTTATAAAAATTGTAATCTGATCTGAAAATGTGTATGCTGTCACTAAATTAGCAATAGAGATCGACTGATATAAAGCAAGATACATTTAAAATGAGAAAAAAAATAAAGTTTTAATAATCAGTAAGCTTTTGGAGCTTCATTTTTGCTTTTATCTAATTGGTTTTATATATTTTCTATTAGTTTTTTATTTATAACTTGCAGAAAAAAGGATAAAGGCATTAGAATAAATAAGTTATTATTTGGTCCTAACTGTAAACTGGACTGATTAAAATAATAAACCTCTAACTGGTTCGTTTATAATTGTTGTCAGACTTTTATATGATGTATATAGCTTGATAAAACTGTGTGGGATTTCCTTTTCAACTATATCTTGCAAGGAAATTTTTACTATTAGTGTTTTAAAATAACATGTTTTTAAACATGCATAATTAATATATATGGTTGGGATAAAGTATGGCACAAAGTAAATATCTTTAAAACGAATCGGACGATATTTATGAAATGGGGCAAAATGCAGCTGATGTACATTTTTGTTAATAATATACTTCCGGAAATACCCCCAACTTTTTTAATTTAAATGAGACCCTGTATATTTTGCATATATTGAAAGATCTTGTTATTTTGAATTCGTACATACTGGGTTTGGTGTAAAATATTTGTAAAAACTAGGAATACGGTACTTTAATAAACCACTTTTAAGTTTTTATACATTAGAGTAAAATACTATTTAGATAAACAAATTGATATTGTTTGTATCAACAGTAAGAAATAAACGAGTACTATCTAGTAGGTAACTGTTGCCAAACTTGTCAAATTTAAGTAAAAAAGATCGTATTGAAATATTAATGATGATCGGTTATGGTGATCGATTCATAGAGTGGCCTCCTCGTTCTCCGGATCTAAGTCCATTAGATTTTTTCTTTGGGGTTATCCAAAATCACATGTTTACGTTAAACGACCAACATGCTTGCAGGAATTGAGACTTATACTACAACTAAAAGTGAGTTATTTCTGGTTCTTACAAATTATTTTTACTAAACCCAGTATGTACAAATTCGAGAAATAACAAGCACTTTCAAAATTTAAGTATATTATTAACAAAATAATGTACATCAGCTGAATTTTGCTCCATTGCACATTCAAAATTTCATAAATATCGTCCGTTTCATTTTAAAGATTTTTACTTGGTTCCATACTTTATCCCAACCCTGTATAATATCGATTTTGTATGTTTTACTATCTACTATTCTGTAACAAGGTTAGAATGAAAAAAATTCGATACGACTGGAACATACCGAAGGCGAGCGCAAGCGAGAGTGAGGAACCACGAGTATCGAATTTTGCTATTCTAACCAAGTTACAGACTATATGTTCTCCACGGCCAAAAATTTACATGATTTTTCACTCATTATTTTATTTAATTTAAAATTTGTTATTACGATGCCGCTATTTATATCTGACATTGACAGCATTGACAACCATGGCTGTCGATATTGTTTAGAACAATTACGGAATATATTTTCATCACTTATTATAGAATGAACATACATGCAAAACACATAAAAAGCTAGTGTTACAGAATAAATATTGTATCCCAAGAGTGAAACTGTTTACACGCTATTATTAAAAATTATTTTGGAATTAATATTTTCCACTAATTGTCATAGGGAACTTTTTATATTGTACTTAGTATATAGGATAAAATTGCAAATGTTTACAATTTTGTAAATACAAAACTAGTTATGGGATATGCATTTTATTATGTGATATATTACATGTTTAGCAATATATAACAAATTTAAAGATAGGACCAAGAAAAGATAAGAAGAAAGTCTTAGAGCACGTTTTGTACAATAAGGAAGTGGGCAAAATTCAAGAAGACTCTTCAAAAAGTTGAGATATTGAATCGTCAAGAACTAGTTTTCATCAGTATCATATAAACACATGTACATATTTATGCTATTTGAATATATTTGTAGAAAAATACTAAAACAAATTTTTGAAATATATGGCTAACCTCTTGTGGTGCAAAGTTTTCATGAAACCAGACCAAAAAAATACAGTTTTTATATCTTTGCAAATATTGAAATATATTTTTGCGATCCGACAAATTTTCGTCATCTAGAGATTGTCAGAAACATTTAAACATTTACTCTCTAATTTATTATTGAAGAGAAAGCATCTATATATGTTTTCCATTGCTAAACTTATCTATTGGATTTTTTAATGTTTTGGTAAATAAGACCGTTTTAATTGTCCCAATCTTTTGCGAACTTTCCTTGAATATATAGGGCATACGGCACCATTATAAACCTCAGCACATTATTAACCTCAAATATTCTCCATTTTGCTCGAGTAGTTGCACCAGAAGATTATCACATCTGTCTGTGATAGAGACAAACTAAGCTCCGTATTTGATATTTGCGGTCTGGAGATGGAGCACAAGAGGTCGTGATTCCGTCACAACGGAAAAGGGTTAGCGGGAAGGGGACGGACGAGGATAAAGGGGGGAAACTAACATCCGTGGTTTATTCTGTCGAGGAAACGAACAGCTCGTCGTAATGGACTAATTAAAGAGAACGTCAGCTTCGTTAGTGATAGTGCCCAAGGGAACGAGCAGAAAGGTTGTTATTGTCGTATTGCCATTAAAATTGCTGTTAGTGTTTTTGCCTGATAGTTTTGTGTATAATATGCAATATGGTTTATAGCACATTAGCTGTTAATTTTAGCGTTATAAAGCCTTACAAGGAGTCTCCTTATTGAAAATTAATTAAGATACTTTTCAACAAAAAGAAAGGTTTATTTTGCAATTACGAAAATAGATTTCTGTTAATTCCTAAAATAGAATAAATAATTTTGTATTTAAATATATCATTACAAAAAAAAACTAAATACATGAATTAACAATATTAATTATAATTAATATTTTATTCTTTATATAATAATGCGTAAATAGTAACTTTCTTAAATTTATATTAGAATTTGATTAAAAATATGGAATTCGCAAAATATCCTCAAAATTACAGGGTGAAACATATTGGCATTACGGTCTAAGTTAAACTTAAAAGCAGATAAATCAATTTTCCTGTGGGTAAAATAACACAACAAATGTCATGATGAAATATTAAGCGTTTTTGTATACAACAATTCATTTTTTGAGGAGTAATTTTCTTGCCCTGTAACTTCATAAATAAATGTAAGATAAGTTATACATACTTATTTTTCATTTCCGTGGTTTTTCGAAGCTTTTAATATTCATGTATGACCTGTTTCACTTTTCAGCATCGTCAGATATGACATAAGAAATTGACAGGCATGATTTTTTATTATAAATATTCAAACCAATATCGATCTTCATTTTCTTTCGGTATAATTATACAAGACAAGAGAAATTCAAGCTATCTTATTTACATTTTGTTTTGTTTTCTAATCAATAATATTTTTAATTTTCGAAAAAATTGGTTAATATTATATATTCAGTCTAAACGTAATCTGAAATAATTGAATTTTCCAGATTTAATTGTTCATTCAGTACTATACTTAATATTTGTCATAATTTGTCCCATTTTCTCTTCATGTAAGATATTTAATATCCACGATATTTTCGATAGTGTTATATTTAACACAAAGTTCCTTATTTGTTTTAGATCACATTTTTTTCTTTAAGTTTTTACTTTTTGTGTTTTTCGGTATGACCCACAATATATTGTATGTTTTTAGTGACAAGTAAGAATGAGACTTCTGCGAAATCGCTTTTCTAAGAATAGTCGGTTGATAGTCGGGTTGGCATCTAAGGATTTACTACGCGTGGTGATCTTTCCATTTATACCCTTTATATTTGTAACAAAATAGAAAAGCCGTCTTATAGCCAAAATTCCAAATTGAACTAAAAGGTTATCAAGCAATTAAGTAATTACATTTATGAAGAGAAACTGGGTGTTTCCCAATTTTTTTTCTGATTTAGGTGAACTGTGACTAGTCGTTGGTGTGAAATATTTTAACAAATCAGGATTTGGTAACGAAAATCCATTTAGTCCAAAACAATTATGGTTTATTTCATAATTAGCAGGTCAAGAGAAAGTTCCATAACTTCATAATTCTTTTACCGACCAGTTACGGTATTTTCAATATAATGATTACATTAATTCACAAAATGGCGTCAAAACCGATAAATGTATAAGTTCTAATTAGTTTTTTCTCTATTTTTTCATTTTACAAAACTTCTATTTCTATTCACAACGTTATTAATTGTTTTTTGCTTTTTAAGATAATTAACTTGTTTAAGATAAAAATGCACAATATTTTACTAGTTTGGATTAATTCTTTGTTGGAAGTTTGAAAGATAACTTTGATGTCCTTTCGGCGATGGATGAGAGAATAATGATGTGTGTTGTGTTAATGATTTGAAAATATATATTACACTGTTTTTTAGTTTTATTATAGCTGATTTTCAGCCAATCAGTAGTTCGGAAGTGTTAAAATGACCGTATATGGTTTAAACGTTACAACGATATTGTGAAGGGTGAGCTACAGGTGTCTTTTTCACAAAGAGATTGATTAATATTATATACTAAACGAACAAATAAAGTTCACTTTTATTAGATTTCCTTCTGTAATAAAACATTTATTTATTATGTATTTATTTTATTAATTTTATAATAATAATAATTATTATTATATGTTTTAGAAAAAGGAGAACACTGTTGGTTAGAACATCTAGAATAAAAAATCAAGTCTCTATGTGTAATATCTGTCAATTTTTTAATCTTATCTGACGATGCCAAATGGTGATCATAGTTATCATAACAATATTTAAAAAATTTAGGAAAATCGTTTAATTTTAAGATAAATATATTTACTTTTATAATGAATAAATTCCACAAAGTGAAGGTAGAAATAATCATTATGATGAGTCGTTAGGGGTCCGAATATGCAAATGATAAATAAAAAGTAGACGCGAATTTTATTAAAATTAAAAATTTCTGTTTAAAATTCATTTATATGTAAGTGTCAATTAGGTCAAAACATAATTTCACCTTATGGTAAATATCTATTAGGATAAATATGGAAAGATAAATGATTGTTATCTTGAATTTCCACAGTTTTCCAAAGCGTTTTAATATGTATTCAAGTCTACCTAGGTTTCGCTATCTGACAATACCATTTTCCAAGACCGAAAGAAGTTTGACAGATATTTTTTAAAAACGTAAATAAATTTCATGTCATAAACCTGACAACCAATCAGTATTAAGCAATATTCTTCTTTTTCTAAAAATATATTTGGTTAGTATTATATAGGTATTTAGTTCAAAGGATAATTGAACTTGCCAGGTTTAGTTTTTCATTCAATACTGTATATTGAGGATATTTTAGGTGTTTCTTTATTTCATATTCCTCCAAAAAATCAAGTTCTTCTTTCTTGTCACTTATATGAAGTATTTCCACTGTTGTTTCCATTTTATTATTAAGTGTAGGTTTGTGTTTGGTGTCAATGAGATGTTTTGCGTAATGTGACTTATCTGGTTATTTTAATTTAAGCTCTTAAGTGCTAACATACTAAAACGCTTCGGAAGACTGTAGAAATTCAAGTATTATTTATCTTTCCATATTTATTATGAATAATTTCCATAAAGTAAGAGTTAATTTAATCTATTACGATCTCAGATATGTGTAATATTTCTTTGTATTTCATACTTACTGTCCCATTTTATACCAAAATCTTTTTTGACAATAATTCTAGTGAATGACTTATAGAAAATAGATAAATAGATCAATGAAGAGAAAAAAAAAAGGATAATAAAAATACCTAAGCCGATGATTAAAGAAAAAAAACAAATAAAATACAAAGGTTATGATATCCTATGAGTATTTAGCAAGTATTATAATGAATGAAGGAAAAATAGATAGATGTAAATTGCATTAATTAGTGTACTGGCATTAATCAGACTGATTCTCTTTCTTTTTGATTCCCAATATGACTGTCGGTATTTGAAATACCGAATTATTGATGATCGTTTAAAAAATATAAATATATCTACCTATTTAATCAAGATTTACGAAATTTAGGTAGGTACTCCATCAACTAATTATAAATTTAGAGTTTATAACAGTGTTTAAACTTTGTATTATAAATAATTTTAAGAAGAAATACTGGTTAATAAAAACATACGTTTTCTGTTGCTGTTACTGACTATTCTTTGTGTGTAGGAATTGTTTGATCTGCATAAATATTTGTTTGATAAGTTGTTTTTCTTTTAAATAAATATGATGAAAATGCAATGAACATTTTCAAATTTTATATTGGACATAATTTGTCAAACGTAAGAACCTATTTTAATATTATTTGTATCATATATATGTTTTAGCAAATTATTTTTAAAGTTACATTTTTACCTTTGATGGACCACATTGTTCCGTTTTATTATTATAATTTTAAAAGTCATAAACATTAAAGAAACATAAATTGTGCTACATGCTCTGATTAAATATGCTATAACAGATGTGCATTTTATTTTAATAAGGCAGCTCATTATTCTTATATTCGAAATGTCATACTAAAATTTAATAGTATTAGGGTATTTGCGGTGTATAGGGGATAATGACAATAATAACTAGTGTATAAATAAGTATAAGCTTATAATGCGGGCGGTTATTTCATACTTTAAGTGGACTGTCATTGTCGGCAACTGGTTCATTGTTCTTGACCAATCAGTGTTCATTAATCTAGATTTACTATTTTTTATTTATTTAAGAACTACCGTCATTGGTTTTCAAATAATATAGGAGTAACAATCAATATATATAAGGTGTTTTGTTGAGAAACGATTGTATAGAGCACCCAAATATTATATTTGGTATTTCATACCTTTCATAATTTTATTATGTTTTACGTCATAACTATCCACTTTGTAATACAAAATTATAGTATACATATATTCATTCTCGTTTATTATATCAGTAATTTTCTTTCCATTAAATAGCCAAATACTGAAATATAGTAATGTTTACTATTTTAATGAAAAATATACATTCCTTTTACAAGGTACTTTTGTGTACATGCATTCCAAATAAGTAAAGTTAGTGTTAAGCATAAAAATAATTGTTTAAAGTATATTTTCATCTGTTATTATAAGGATTTCAAGACATAATATTTTACTGATAAATATTCACTACTTTGTTTATACGAATAGTTATTAAATTAAGCAACTAATCAACGTACTTGTTCCACCTTGCTTTTAATGAACACAAACACGTATATCCAGCTTCAGCGTTACACAAAATACCAGCTCGTTACGTGTTTGAAAACATCTTTATTCACAGAGGTGAATACTAAAATCAAATTGAAAAGAGTAGACGCGAATATGAAACTATTAGAAACGAACACCTGGCAACAAAGTAGTTAGGACCTCCTTTCATGGCTACACACACAAGTAGTTCCATTTACTCAATGATAATCAATGTTACTCTACGAGGATTTCTTGCAGATTCTGTATTTACCTATTACTTTTATATAATTTTATTAATTCCCGAATACTTACACCAAGAGTATATAGGGTGATTTATTGGAAAGAGGGTTGAAGTTAACCTTAACCCATTAGTGCTTAGATTATTGTTCTTTTAATTTTTTGTGAAAAATGACTAAAATATAAAAAAAGAAATAGAGTATATCCCCATTTTTTGTCCGCTTGCTTTTTCCACCCTTTTGGAGGGTACTCGCCCATTGTACCCCATGCTGTTACGACTCTATTCCATTGATTAACCTTATATTTACCTTCAATCACGTCTCTTCTTTTAATATTGTAAGTCAGACATGAAGAATTGTTGGTTGGCTAAAGTCTTTTCTGTCCGTGTTTTGTTTTCTTGATCCTGATTTCTTCCCTCCCCCTTTGATAGGGGGTTTCTTTATACCGGTCTTTAGCTTTAATGCTGCTTGTAAGACTGTTGTATGCTTCTACCTTAACCGTTTTTCCAATGTCCTTTTATTGGTTTACACTTTCCCACATTTTTACGATTTTGGGTGTATTATTAACGTTTGGCTTTAGGTTTGGAGGCCCTTTCTATAACCAGCACCTACATGGTGGTCTCATGTTCTAGTTTAACTATCCTTTTAAATTTTTTAATTTTGACTTATTGTTAAGTATATTTACCGCTGGTTATTAGTGATGTCTCAATGTATTTTAATTTTTAATATATATATATATATATCAATATTATAAAAAACATAAAAAATTACATAATTATCCAGCCTGATTTTTAGATCACTCAGTATTTGATGTTACATATATATATAAGGCTAGGTGTTATTGGGTGTAATAAAAACAAGATTCAAGTTAATATTTTATTAAAATATAACAAAGTGATAAAAACATACTGGTCATATAATATTTATGTGATAGGTAACTAAATAATTAGTGCACAGACCTATGTCACATTTTCTGCATTGTGTTCTAGTTGAACACTTCTCCGGCACAACGTCTTCTTTTATCGTTTGGAATTTTTTCCACTAGATGATCCATCCTGTCATATCTAATTTCATTGATTACCCTTTGCGCATTAGATGTCAAAGATCGACTTCTGCAAGTTTCTTTGGGAACTCACGATTATTTCTTCAAAAAAACTTGCAGAATAGCCCTTCTAATTTGGGAAATCTGACAATTGTTTGATATTCTATACAAACACCATGTATTATTGATTGAAATATCAAGAAGCTACGTAAATAATGCTCAGTATCACTTCCTGTTTCTAATTTGAATACTGGACTGCCCAACATTTTGATTCATTCGATCAGTACCACCTATTTTTTTGTTATACTCTGCAGGTAAAGCTGGTCGACTAACTTGTATGTGTTTTTTTTTCCTTTTGGGAATAACGCTTGACGGTTGTTACCGAATTGATTGATCCGGTGACGCTATATAAATAGTCTCTATCGATTAATTTATCCCATCCACTTCTCCAAAGGCTAAATCAATATTGCTTCTTGAAGAGTCAGTCCTTTTTGAATAATTGCAGCAATATCACCAAGATTAAACATAAGTATGTTTATTTATTTTTAAATTAATTTCCTATAATAATACTATCAAATGGAACTAAATAAAATCACTCAGATTAAAAACTAAACATATTATATTGAAACTAAAAATACAAGTTACAAATGTGTAAAAGCTAAATTCCCAGTATAACAGCTATTCTATCCTAAAAGTTACCAATTTTGAATTTACATAAGGAAGTTGTATTCATAAACACTCATACTATTTTTATAATCAAACCTACTTTATTGTAAACAGTACCATAAATATACTAAATATATTTTGTAGCTTTTTTTCTTTCAGTGTTATTTAGAACAACACAATTTTAAAACTACCGTATTAATAATGGCACTAACCAGCTAATCTCACATATAATACTTTCTGAAAAGAACTAACCTGTTGCCAAGCGAAAATTCACGCTACATGCGAAAAGGGATACGTTTAGATTGCAACACTGTAGTTTTAAATAAATGTAACGCTAGGAGCTAATGGGTTAATTTATCATATTTCAACCATAACCGATTTTGTTTATCTATCTCTTTTAATATTATAAGTAGAATCGGTATAATTCTAGATTTCGTAATTTTTAAAATCTATTTACATTTTTGTAGATAGAATAAAACTTGCATCAGAAAGAATGATTATTTGCTTTGGCACATGTTTTTTACACTCAAATTTGGAATGATACAACTAAATTCTTTCTTAGGGAACAACTTGTACGGCACATTTTTTTATTTTGTATAATTGAAGTAATACATATAGATTCGATGGACATATTTTAGGCCATACTCGAATCCATATGAGTAATAGAGAAAGCGTTATGAAAGAGAGAGAAAGTATGACTAATATCTTGAAATAGGGATGTATCAAGGTGAGAACATCGTTCTAGTCAATTCGATAGTAACGTACTGGTAGTCGTGGTCGTGCCACTAGTTCGGTCAAAAGGGGGCATATTGCGCTCTCTCTAGGTTATCTGGTCATATATTATTATTCGTATTCTTTTATTCCTTAATGTATTGCCTATACTAAATTTCTTGACTCAGGTGAGGCGCGAATTTATTCTGACAGGTTCTTATCAAAATCCACGTGTACTCTTTCGTAATGTAGCGATCGTTAGAAAGCAAATTCACAGAAAAAGTGGTGTTAATGAATATGTTTGCGAAAATGTTAGTGACACTGATAGTGATAATGAAACTGACCAACCAGAACCAAGTAAGAAGATACGTACACGTTTGAACAAAGAATCCCAACAAATTTTTTATTGTATATAAAAATCTACAAAAATTATATTATCAAGAGGAAACATACTGCACTAAGAATAACAGAATTTGTTTTACAAATAAGAGGTTAAACGCCAACCTTTTTGTCTTTTTTATCGATCAACTTCTTGATTATATGTAATGGGGAGTTATTAGAGGTACAGATGTTTTATCATATTAATTTCCCTTTTAAAATTATCCCTACTCATTGGTAGTGAAAAAGCTCTATGTATCATTGAATTATAAACTGCCAAGGTATGTGACGAATTCAGTTTTAACATATAATTTATGGCCACAAGATTTTAAGATTACCTTTCTATTTCTGTATCTTCAACCCAATTGTACTTACATAGGGTCAGCTAAAGAAGCAAGTTCTTTTAAAAAAATGTTTTCCGAAAGTGGTCGGTCTGATTAAAGATGAAGCCTCAAAAATCACCAAAGAAGATTAGAAGAAATGTGTGCATGAGTTGATAAAAGTCGAAGAAGAGTATAAGACAATTAGACAATTTCATATCAAAGGAGGCAATAATTACAATGAATGAATGAATTAGAGCAGGGTGATAGTGAATAAGAACCCTGGGAAAAAGAACTAATAGAGGAAGTATGCACCTAGAAATTGAACATTTCATTTGATCGGACGTAAAAACAAACTATACTAATAATACTTTTTTAATGACAGTCGTAACAGAATCTTCAAAAAGATACTAAGCGGTGACACACCATATGATCAGAAAGAAGTCCCACGCTCTCTGCGTCCCCCCCAGTAATGCAGGACTTCTTAGCATCACCAAAAGGATTTTTTTTAGAAAGCAGGGTGTCAAAGATGATGTTCATACTTCCTTCTATGTTCCTACTATTCTGTTTTCATTAATTTTTGTCTTGATCATCTTCTTTATTCTATCGAGATTTCCTTTTTTCCCTCCATTGCCTTGCCTTTATCATTATTCCCTTGTTTCGTAATGTAGATGCATAAGATATAACAGAGTTAACTATTGCTGACATCAACCTTCTTTTCTTTCTAAAACTCCTCCTACTCTGGGCATTAACCTTATTAATATAGCAACGACACTTTTGGCTTAACTGTTTAGTTCAATGCTAATATGTAGGTGCATCCAAATTTTAGTACAAAAAAATACTAGTTTTACACAATCACTAACTTCGGCGCATTAAATTTTACTGCTCTAGCAAAATCCTTTACCCTTCGATAATCTCATGGAGACGGCTGATTAGACTCAATTAAAAACCCTCGTCCCAAAACAATGTTCTCCTCGAACACTTCACTAAAACAATTATCGAGATGATCTAAGTTCCAATAGTTCGGATACTACTTAAAACAGGTAGGGATATCAACAAGCTTAGGAAGTTTCAGAGAAACGTACCGGTATTAACTCAATCTGTAAAAAGTTCGACGCAGCTCCGAGAGACCATCGCAGATTACTCCTTGCCGGACTGTAAATAACTTTGGGTAAGTAAATGACCAGATCGAAACCATTGTTGGTCACTTAAGTAGGCGGGCTTGTTGTAAATTCACCCTCGAGATTAAAGTTTTGATTGAATGTTGGATCAAAGCATTAATATGCCGAAATACAAAACGTTCTTAAATAAATTTTGGTGGTTTTACCTAGAGTATAAACTATTTAGGTGAGATGGTGGTAGCTGGTTTTTTAAATCTGTTTTATAATTCAGTGGTGATTTAAATGTTTTATTATTTTCGGATATCTTTAATTGCAGAAATATAGAGTGAATGACAAATTATTTTTATTAGATCATTTAAAAAGAATATCTTATAATAGTTTTAACAAAAAGCACAAAGTAATTTTAGGAAATATTTTTCTGAACCATGAATTTTGTCTTCCGAACAATTAAATATATTTCAATGTATAATATACATTTATATTTTTTAATTTTGTCAAATTCTCTACCGACTTTAATATCCAAAGTGTTTCTGTAGGCCCTTCGTACATAATCCGCAAATAAGTACCAATTCGAATCCCTCATCTTGTTCCCTTGGGCTGAAATGCTCGCCACTAATTGCAGAATAACAACTGAAGGGAGGAAACAAATTTCTAGGCGCATATGTGACTCATTTTAACGATTTTTACTGTAGTTTGTAAATTACTGTTTCATTGCTTATTTGCAATTACGAGTGAAATGGTTACTGCAAAAAAAGTCTATTTATATAACAATTTGTAATTATGTTATTTGCATTTTATATAGTGCATCAAATGTAAATGTCTAACATCTTTTAAAATTATTTAAAATTCATGTTTCCAAAAACACTTGATAGGAAATAAATGATAAAAAATTAAAAATAAAACTAAAATTTAAGAATACACAGAGCAGAAAATCGGATTGTTGGAATACGTTAATAGAATTTAAGAAAAAAATTGACTAGGAGGGTTTACGAAGGGGAGTGATATGGGAGGTTAATGTCAGATGGGCGGCATAAGAAAAAAGCCTACTAAAGACAGACAATATCAATTTACTTCTAGATCAAAAGCAGTAGAAAAATAAACTTTATTATTTATTAAATAAAACACTTAATAGAAATAGGAAGTTTTAATAGGTTGTTTCTAACTTTCGTTTCTTATTATCAGAAGAAATATTAATTATTGACAATTAAAAGTTGAATACTAAAGGGAGACAATTTAAATGTCATCTTTTGACAACTACACATTATTAAACAATACTTCAGTCATTAATATGAAGTTGAAACACTTGATCTATTAACCACCTTACTTGAAATTCCCATCAATTAACTTCATCTGGAATGACGTCTGTGTCCCATGCCATAACTGACGCTTTACAATTAAACAGATAAAGTACAATGAAACTTCCTCGCATATTTTACGTTCGCATAAAACACTGATTTATCAGATAATTAATTTCGTTGTGTTTTATCGGAATATTGCAAACGGGTAAAATCGTAGTTCGCGATGATAAATGGTGTTGAGATAAATCGTATAAAATGTTTTCCAGTGTCTGATATCTTTTTGAAATATACACTAGAACAATTAATTGGGTCGCTATTGGGATAGCTGTTCGGTTACACGCCTACTTGAATGGAAATAACGCACAATTTGCACAGATTTGCATCAGAGAAACTTTGATACAGTGTTTAAATAATTTTGAAATACAGAGTAGTATAAATTTAAATTATATTGTTTTAAATCCATATTAATTTAAAGGTGGAATTGTTGCTGACATTTATTAAATGTTGGCATTCTCTTGATCTTGGGTGATACTAAATAACCTCGTTTGTTACCTACGTTGTACAGTTGTAAATATTTTTTATAAAATTTCTAATATAACAAATTGTATAACAATATTGTAACAAATAAAAATTATTTAGCGTGCCGTATATTTCATAAGAAACTTCACTCGCAGGCACTATACCAATGAGTACGAGGTATAGTGGAGATATGTCGTCTGTCGGAGGAAACGTTAAACTGTCGGTCCCGAGTCCATAGATGTTGGGGTCGTTAAAGATCCCTACGGAATACCTGAAGATTCGGCAATATTTCCGGTTAGGGGAGGGGTAGGGCGTCGGTGATCAGACCTGGTCGCAGAACTAGACCGACGTTAAATAAAAAATAAATAAATTATAATAACACTGTACTTTCCACTGACCTTTCCCAAAAAATATAAATTTAAATTGGTAATGTTTGGCAAATATTTTAATACAAATGGATTAGACAGGTAAGTATGTTTAATTGATTTATAAAGATAAGGCAAATAATCCCTTTTTAGAAAGTTCTCACTAGACTGGCAGCATATTGTTATTTTCATTAAATAGTATGTCATTCTTAATTAAATTTTTTAAACGAACGTTAAAAATAAATGCTGATCTGCTCATAAAAAGGAATGATATTAGTAACAAAATCACAGTTGTTACTTGTTATTTTTCATCCCTACTTTTATGTGGTGGTCATTTCTTTAAGAACTTCCCTTTTTCTAGCTCTTAAAAACTATACTTACTTGTATTATAATTTTTCCTAAACTAAAATTCTAAATAGCAGCTAGCTTTAAGTAGTAAATTGTCTCGTAATAATTGCGTCTAAAATGAAAGCGAAGGCCTCTGTGGCGAAAATGGGATTACTCACCGTAAATATTGATATACTAAACTCGAACTGTTCAAGTGGCTTATGCGAAAGTTTCGGATGGGTAATGGATGAAACATCGACGAAATGACAACTTTGTGTGTGTTAGGTTTTACTGGGATGAGCTTCGGAATGGTTTCACTTAGATCGGAAATTTGATTTTCAGTTTACTAACGAGAGTTGTTTTCCATTTTGAAAGGGAAAGTTCTAGATTGGATTAAGGTAACTTACGTAGACATAAAATATTTTCAGATTGGAAATTTTGCAAAATCAAATATACAGATAAGGGATGATAAATATTAAATCAATAACTTTATTTTAAATATGGAGGAAATATTATTTATCATTTATTTAAAATACACATTTATAAGATTTGTTAAATGTTACATTCTTTAACAGAAATCTCTAACTATTTATTTTTTTCATTTATTCATGAGATATAATTTTATCTGCCTATGTACATATGTTATATGAGACATCCAAGATTTAGGAGGCCATTTGTAATGAGATTTTTTATATGATCATTAATGAACTTGAATCTAATTAAGAAAAAGGAATTAAACACTAAAATTGATTTGATTTTAAAAATAGGACACCAAACAAACAACATTTTTTGTAAAAGTATATGATATATGTCAGTACTAGAAGTGAGAGATCATGTTACTAGAACATTTATATTTTTTATTAATTATAAGAAATTTCTTTAACTAAAGCTAGTATGAAATCTATTGGCAAAATAAATTATTTCAATGTTATTATTTCATGAAACAATAAAAACAAATCATTTTTTTGGGGATCATGACAAGAGATGAACAGTCCATTAATAACATATATATATTTTTTTTTCAAAGGAAAGAATTTATGAAACCATTTTTAAATTAAATAAAACCCACAATTAAACTTTATACTTCCATTATATAATAGCCTAATCTTACTAGAAAACAATCCAATAATAAAATTTTGGATATCTAGTAAACACATGACAAGAGACTATAAAATATTTTAAGATTTTTCAGAATACATACCTGATAAATTGAAATATGTAAAAATAATCAGGAATTCTTTCATGTTCAGCATAGAGTATTTTAATCGCATCATTTAATAGATTCATAGAAAGATTTTAACTATTTTGAAAAAGTGACAGATAGGATATGGGATATGTTAGTTTAATTAAAATAAATGTTTAAATGCAGTGTTACTACATGTTAGAAAGAAAAATGTATAATATTTATTATAAATTAACTAAATTGTATGTGTCAAAAGAACTTTGTAATATTACTCATAATAATTGTATAAAAGTTAAAAATTTTATAGACTTAAAAAGACAAGAAAGAGAAAAAGGTTAGGTTTATAAAGAAAACTGTAAAAATAAACTAGAAATAATTATAATTGAATATTTTACATTAAAGTAAAATAATTTTAACAAATTTTTGACATTTTGGACGTCATTTTCATGAAATTTTGTTAATTTACAAAGCAATGAATGGTCAGTCTATAAGTAGACTGTCGAAATTTGGGGAAGAGTCAGTTATTTGTTGATATACTAATGGTGCATCTCGAACTAATTAAGAAATTCCGTAAGTGTCTAGAGAAAAAAAATAATTTTGTCACTGGTCAAAGATGCGGCTGCATAATGTGGTGGCGCCTCATCTTATTGATACCACAGACTTTCGTAGATATTTCCGGGAATGTTTGCAGTAGGAAATAAATTTATTAAAGGTGGAATCAAAAATTGAAGATAAGTTGGCCCGTTTACAGTTCCAACAAAAAAATAGGGTCCAATGATTTTATTTCGAACAATTCCTGTCCAAACATTAATTTTCTATGGATATTGAGTGTTATGTTCTCTCATCCATTTAGAATTTTCCTTTGCCCAATATCTACAATTCTACAAAAAATAACGTTTTTTGCGAAAAGTGGATTACTACACTAATCCATCAAAGTTTCGCTAAATTCTACGATCTTGGTCGTCATCTGATAGTTTTTGTACAAGGTGCACCTTAAAGGGATGCCACTTTTCATGTTTTAATACCTTATAAATAGAAGTAAAAGGAATATCATGTTCTCGACTAACTTGCCGAACGCTGTTGTGTGGATTTTTTTCCATAACACTTTACTGTTGACTGACTTATAGGTTGTTCTGGATATTTATTATTAAACATAGCATATAGCTCTTGTTGAGTTCGCATCTTATCGCCACAACCAAATAACATAACAACTGCCATCCTTTGTTTAAAATTGTCTTCAAATTTGCAATCTAGAAACCATAAAATATACAGGATGGGCCATTTAAAAAAATTGTCGGTGACATCGTTACTCACAAATGGTTTACCCTGTATATTTCATTGTTATGTAAAAATACGTAAAATTAAAATAAAAAACCGATTTGTCTCAAAATGATTTGATTAGCTTAAAATTAATTTATTCCATTTAAAAAATATAGCTTTGGTCTGCCACTGAGTTCCTGAGCACCCTGTCTATTTGGGACTAATTTTAAAATATGACTCTCAAGACGACCTACATTTTTTGTAAAAACTTTTTTTTCGTAACTTCAATAATAGCGGACTAATAGAGCTTCAACGCACTAATGCCGCACCCTGTATGTATATGCATATATATAAGAAAATTTAATATTGAATTATTTATGGTCTTTTTGATGACATTTTGGGTGGTTGTTCAGGATATAGGGGGACAATGAACAGTGTATCATACCGCCCCATCCCGTCACACGCCGTCCCCTGCCACCAGCACTCCAAGATTTTAAATAATATTCTGTATTTTTTTTGGTTGGTTTGAGATAACGTACACAGGGCTTTCCCTTTGGTAGCCTTTTTTCTATTTCGTTACTTCTATTTGTAATCTATTTCTAATTTTTCCAGTCAGTACTTTGTAGGTCACATCTAGCAATGTTTTGTCTTCTTTTTTTAGTTATTAATCTTCTCCCTTTTCGACTTTGTATTGTTTAATTTCTTTTTTAATTTGATTCAGATATCGCAAATATGTTAAATTTGAGAATCTCGAATAAATTAATAATTTCAAGAATCAATATTTAGGGATAGTTTTAAATATTGCAATACTTTTTCTTTGTTGAAAATAATCACTTTTTATATTACGGTTTGGAAAAATGTTAATGATACTGAAATTTCAGTGACAACTAAATAAAAAACTTTCATTATAATAATACCATTTAAAACCAATAACATTTATTTGATTAAAAATACCTACTTCTCAAATATAAAATTGTAGCTAATAATGTCTATGTTGCATTAAATACTTCAGAAATAATTACAACAGTAAATCAAAATTTCAACCTATAACCAAACTCAGGGTCGCATTTAAAGTGATTATTTTTTTATCACAAAATATCAACCGGTAAAAGAATTCAGGCCGGCCTTTAATTATTATTTGTTTTTGTTCTTAAATTTTAAATTGACACAGAAACTACCACCAGTAAAAAAAACAATGAATATTTAAGAAAAGTTTATTTTTTAAATATATTAAATCGTAAAAGAAATGCATAAATGACGTTATCATGAATAAACTTTAGTTTTAATATTTGCATAGAGATTTTAAAATGTGTTTTCAATAATATTTATTCAGGGCGTATTTTGTAAAACACAAATACTAATTATAATTAATTTAAGCCGAATCTAAATATATATTTTTTACTAAATTTTGATTAGATCGACTTCATTTAATCCCAGTTAATATTACAACTTGAAATAATTTGTTACGTTACACCTATACTTTTTATATTACTATTATTTAGCTATGTAACCATAATTAGTTAATAATTATCGTAAATCGTAAAACAAAAAAAAAAGAAATACGTCCCGCCCTTCATGCAGATTTTTTGAGTTGAAAGGTTTTTTTAATTTCAACTGCTTAACAGTAAAATTACATTTTAAATACTGTAAAAAAATTAGACAATTGCGCCTATAACTTTTACAAATCTATAACATAGTGTTGATGCATTTTTACAGGTTATGCTTTCGATTTTCCATTAAGACTATTATCATTTCTCTTCTGTTTATTTTTATCGTGCTCTATCCATCTTTCTCACTTGATATTCACTGCGGCCTAGCAAACGTTCTCGGTAGAAGTTGAGTTACTATCTGTACAGTACCGTTTCCGAAAACAACTTGATTCAAATTTAAGTAACCATAAAGTGTGTGAATAAAAGTATTTGTACCGAAAATAATAAAAAAATGCAATCAATATATATTTTCAAAAATATTTTACCGTATTTTTAAATTCTTATACTAAATTATTTGGAATTTGCTTTAAAAATGTCAATATATTCGCGAATATAAAAACTTACATGAGAGATTCATTTATTCGGTAAAATTTCAATTAACAATGAAACTTTGTTTTCATAAATATGTACACTAACAATTTTCAAATGAAATTCATGCATTTTTATGAAACCATGTTTACATTGTTATTTGAAATTTGATAGGAAAAAGAAGGCAAATATATGTTCTCTGTTTTAAATTTTTATTACCATTAACGTTATTACACGATTTTCTATATACTTAAATATTAGCTCTCATGATCTCCCACTACCTTCATATTTTTAAAAAACATTGTGATTTTTATTTAATGTTTTTCACAGTTAACATATGGATTTCTGTTAAGTTAACTTACTGTTTTTAACATGATATCTTTTCTTTAATAAGAACCACCAATTCTTTACTCTGAAGTAAGAGAAGGTATATTTTCTGACATTATGTGTTCGATTAACTAATAAATAAAACATATAATGCGATTTATTCAAATTTCTCATGTTTAATTTATCCTGCATATTTAAGTCTCCATATTTCCATTAAAATATATTATTGGTAAAACAATTTTTAGCCACCACACTCTATCTTCATTATTTTTATTTGTTTCAAGATTAAAATCTGCTTTCTCATCTTAATTAACGATGCAAATTACAAGAACATATAATAATCAGCGAATACACATTGCTTTTTTTTTATTTCAAAAATTGAAAAAATAAAAATAAAAGCTACAAACTGACTCTCCAATCCTATTTGAACTCGATAAGAATTCTTGAAAGTAGTGAATTAATTTTTTTTTATTTCAAAATATTTGACGGCGGTTCAGATTGTAATTAGTAAGATATAATAATTAAATTAATAATTATGAATATTACGATTTATCAGACATGTCATCTTAAGAAGGGTCGATTGCAACATGTATCCTAATTAAAGAAATAAGCATGTCATGCTTTTACTAGGTAGAAAGAAAAAAAACAGTGCTTCGCATGGGGCCAATTAAAAAGAACACTTCTTTTTGTGTGAAGTACTTTTTAAATTTGTGTCGACCAAAGTGAACCAAAAATAATTGTCTCAATATTATTCAAAATAATAATAGTATTTTTCCTTTAATAAAATACGAGACCACTAAGATTAATAAACTGTTATTTTGTGAACATACTACAAATCTTCCAATGAAAAAATTTTTAATTCCTAATCCTAAAATTAAATATTAATTATATAAAAGAGTAAATGCCAGTTTTAAAAGGCATTACGTTTTAATTGGTAAAAAGCTGGTTTTAGTGAATTGGCGTCCGTAGGGAAAGGCCCCTCTTAATCCTATAAATGCCTGATTTGCGCTGTTGTTTTTTTTAATTGCATATTAGAGCACATAGACCTGGGAATAAAATTAAGCCAGTAAAGGGATAAAAAATATTCAGTGTGCTTTAAAAATATTTCAATGTACATTTTCAAAGTTAAGTTTACAGGAAAATTATATTAAAAAATGCGATTACGGATTTTTGAGGGACCCAATTGTATTTCCTGCCATGTTTTGTAAAATTGTGTATTTGAAAACAAAAAACTGGAACACGAAATAATAAGTATTTGCTTCTATATAAATCGTAATCTCATTGGCATTATTGGCAGAAGTATGTGAAAATGTTCATCATTCTTTTAGACTTTGGATATTTTTGACTATTTTTACGTTTGCTGATTTTCTTTAAATTTTTTTTACCCATGGCAAGTTGTGTAATTGCTAAATAATTGAAAAAAGAAGTAATTTAGAAATGCAGGACTTTATTTTTGTACTTAGTTTGCTGAAAAATACTAAAAAATCGTATTATCATCGAGAAAATGGGCTCTATTTGATATCTTTCATAAAAAAATTGAATGCAATTAATGAAAATTAGGAGTAATGCTATTAATTAAATGAATATAGTGTTCGAATTCTATTAATATGATACTACTCGTTAATCAATTGTTTAATGACTAATTATTTATAAACTTTAATAAGTATTCTCGGTTCTCTCAAACTATTTAATACTTTGAGCACTTTAGTCGCTGTTTGCTAATCACAAGTAAATGTTCGCTAGGCACAACCATTTAATGGTTTGAAATGCTGGTACAATAAATCTAAATTCTTGGTTTTCGATACTTGTTGATTTAAATCAAACCCTAATTTTAATGCAGATATATTTATAGTAAAAAAAATAATAAGAATCAAGCAACACACATCTTATTTTTAGTGATATTATTTTTGAAAGCTTTAAGTTTTATAAACGTTAAAGCTATTTTGTGTTTTTGTAAAAAGTTTGTATTTTTTAATAACAGAGAAATATTTTTACGTTAATTTAAACCTCATAAATGAAACAAGAAAAATACCATTTCAAAATATGGGACAAATATGTCAAAATAAATATTATTTTTAGTCATTTATGCGTCTATTTAGCATAAAACTCCAACGTAAACATTTTACCATGTTTTTTTTTGTTAAATAAAAACAACCGTTAATTAAAAGTGCCACATATTCATACATTTGCATTTTTAACGAGAATAGAATAGTATTTTGTTAAAGTAAGCTTTATTGCATATGCAATATAATTAAATTTAGATTGGTTTAGTTGCAATTTACGTGTTAATTCATTTATTAAAACAAATCTCTCAATAAAATATTGATAATATAAAAATTGTAGGTACATATAATTTGCTATATACAATAATAAAACTTGAATGCTATTCGACAGGAGATGGAAAACAATTAAAGGATCGTAGGTAAAAAAATCATCAAAAATAAACACATTTTCAAACAGCGATCAACTCATAGCAAAATAAACAGGATCATAAAGAGATTAAATAACCAACGATGAGTTTTAGAGTTCGGGTAGTATCTTGACAGAGATCTACTTTCATCAAAAAAATAAATAAAATTTCAGTTATTTATTAAATAAATGGAGGAAAGACTAAATATTAATAGAATATAGCCAAAGGAATATTATAAATGTATAGAGATAAAAACACCAAGAAAACAACTCTTGAGTGACCACATATTAGATCTCAAAATAGAAGGAATAGATCATGTCAAGTTTTACATTTAATAGCGGGCAAAAACAAGAAAAGTAAATTTACACAACTTGTAGGGGCGAGGTGGTATGAAAGGGTCATTTCACTTCAAAGCATGGTTACAAGTAAATAAAATGATTTAATTTGATGGTTTTGGTACAAATCGAAACTACGTTTAATCAAAAACTAAACTTTTGTGGCGAATAAGTTCTTAAAAGATTTTAAAATGGGAATTTATTATTTTGAATTTTTAATACGTTTTGTCCGATTCATAAATAGGTGGTATTGAAAGAGACGTCTGCTTTAATAAAAGGGACATGTTGATTTATTAATTATTTTATTGAATGTTTAACATGTTAAACAGTTGCATAGAATAAAAACTACTAATGACATAGGGAACAAAAATAATTGAAAACACCCTTTACTCCACACAATTCGTGCGCCCAACCATCACATATTTTACACTTGTACCAATCTTCAAGACTCTCTGAATACTTCTTCTTACAAACACAGCATTCTTCTTGGTCGTAGGCTTTAGAAACACAGGTTCGTTTGATACGTTTCTGTTTAGTAATTGTTACATCATTAGATATTTCAGGTCAGTTAGATTGTAAAAAATATGTTTCTTCCTCAGTGTCGTTACTAGAAAAGGGCATTTTGCACTTTGGGTCCTTTTTTAGAAGGAGTGGTACTTGAAACGGTTTTTTACCTTTAACTGAGCTACCTCTTTTATTTAAGATATCTTTTAATACTATGCTATCTTTGAAAATATTTTTGATATGCCCTAGATTTTCTTTGCCGGTTTTCGTTATTTGTTTTTCAATTAGGTCCATCATGCTCTCCAACAGTAATTGGTCTTTTTCGGGCGTTTCAGTTAAAATTTTCGTATCTCTTTTTCGCTTTTGCTGTTTGGTTTTTCTGGGTTCCGCTTTGGGATAGGGACGAATTGATTGTAAAGTGATACCTGATGATGTGGATGGAACTAGATCTAGTTCAGGTCTTGGAGTCTCGGATCGTTAGATCGTTAGATATTTTTCCTTCTTGATTATCGGAAAAAGGAAGATAAATTCCTGTATTTTTGAATCCAGCTGTAATATTATTCATATTGAATGCTGCATAATAAGCATTTCTGGCGAACTGAGCCACATTATAAATTGTAACCGTCTTGGCCGGGTTTGTTATCATCCATTCATTCATACTTGTCTTGTAACGTATTTTAAAAGGACCAAATACAGTAACGTCAAGTGGCTGTAGTCTATGACTACAGTGTGGTGAAAAAGTAAGGATGATAATGTGGTTTGGTCGCGCATATAACACTATGTTTATCGTTATGTGAGTTTTATTATTATCACAAATTATAAAAGCAGGAGACTCAGCAGAAGGTTTCACTTGTTGAACGAAATGTTTAAGAGAATTTAAAAAGCAATTTTCCGATATCTAGCCAGAAATATTTGCTTGTCCTAGAGCACCAGTGTGTCCACTTTCAAGCATGTGTTCTTTAAAGTAGACGCGCGGAAATATAAAAACAGGAGGAATGGTACCTCCATTTACAAAAGCTAACATGGTAACTAGTGATCCACGTTCCGCAGAACTGATTTGTCCAACTCTTTTTACACCAGCTTGTGCAATTATTTTGGGGGTATTTGTGACTGTACTACAACCTGTTTCATCTACGTTCCAAATCATTTGGGGAGAAAGAAAAATTGAATTTCTCGAAGCATTTTTCCAAATTATTGAAAAATTTTTCAACATTATGCTTATTAAAACTCGTTGTTCTTGCCAAGGAAGTACATTCCGGTTTTCTAACTGATAACGTATGGTTTCGTTTCAGAAAACCTTTTAACCAATCAGGACTGGCCTGCTTTGTGATGTCCCATGTGGTGGGTGTAATATCTAATCGTACTGCATATTGGTACGCTAATTCTCGTGTTTGTGTCGTTGTTAAGCCATAACACATTTTTGCAGATGTTTTTAAATAATCACACAAAATACTTTCTTGGTCCTTGGTAAAGACTCTTCTGTTTCCAATATTTGGCTTATATATAAAAGTATTTGGAGACTCGTTAGCTTTTTTTACCAATCGTGCCAAATGTGACTTCGCAATATTATAAAATTTTGCGACTGATCTCACTGATGTGCCTCTCTCAATTACTTCTTTAATAGCTTTTTCTATAACTGACGAATCCACACGCACTCTTTTCTTCTTTTCTGAAGGCATTTTATACTAAAACATAAAAGAAATTTAATCTGAAGCTAGACATTGCCATCTTTTTGCATCATGTATTTATTTAAGTATTGAAAGGGCCACTTAAATATTCAAAGGGACACGTCCCTTTAATGAATTTTTATTGTGTCCCATTCATAAATATTTACACAAAAAAAAAGTTTTCTACAAGTTCCAGTCAAGAATTTGGAGATCGACCTAGTGGACTTCTTAACTGGGCGTCCTTTCGAGCTGACGTCCTAATATTACATAAGAGTGGTAAGTGCCAATTTTATTTATTCTATCACAAAAACTCACCCGTTTCCGCTCGGCATAAAATACTACAATCCACGATTGAGCTCTAGCATTAGCAACCTGTATCAAAACGCTTAAGTACAAAAAATTAGCAAGTGACGCTCTGAGGGACACCCCAATCATACATTTGATAAAATGTAATGTCTTTAATTTATTAAGAATTACCCTTGTAATAATATTTAAGCTTAAGCTTTTTCATTCCAAAAATAACGGTTTAAGCTGAGTTACAGTTCTTTTTTATACTTATGGATTTAAATCCTGCGGCCTGTAAACTTCTATTATTCTTACATAATATCACAGTTAGAACTATGGATGATATTAATATATTATAAATGTTTTATAATGGCACGTCTAATGAGGAATTGAGGAAATCCAATTACTTCAAATTATCTTTGAAAGAAATTGCATTCTTCGGGTACAGCGCAATAGCGTATTAAAACGGTATGCCTTGTAAATACCTTGATGACGTGATATGATCTAGTTTCCCTGTGCTTCTATATTCTATCCCGAAAGATGCCTGGCATAACTCTAAGTTTGCTCACTTATTTCGATGAATATTTCAGAGGTTATTAATGGAGAAAAGGGGCCTTTAGTATTTTATTATTTTTGAAATATGGACCAGGAATTTCTCTCAGGACACAGTAACAATTAAGTTATTGCTTGATAGGAATTTGCTTCTATTAATCTAGTAATTTAACAATGTTGCCTTCTAAATACTAAAAAGTATATAAATTTGTTTGTATTAAAGTTAAATTAGTTTGAGTTAAAAAAAGGATCTAATAGCTTTTCTTTTGGAGAAATTAATATTTATTCAACTTAAAATGATTAGGCTTCTATTTTAATCGCCAAACAGATATTTTTTGTAATCTACAGAATAACCTATTTTTTCAGGACAAACGTATTTATGAAGATAAAATTATTTGCTACAAATAAGTAGTAGAAGTGAAATTAATTGGTTTTAGCTAAAAAAATGAGTTAATTTCTAAGTAAAACCGTCTCTTTTGTGCCTAGGGCTCCTTACTGCAGACCTGGTGTTCGGAATGCAAACTTAGCTGTAGCCTAAAGATATAATTATCAGAGAAAAAAGCTATAGCAATTACTTCAGTTTTGCTGTGAACATTAAACAATAAAATAAATTATAATTACCATGATTTTATGTAAAAAAAACAGTGTTAAAACCATTTTATGTGTGAAGTTTTATTTGCTTGTTATTTGGTAAAAGGTAATAAACTTCTCAGCGGCTATAAAATTTAATATATATTAAAAACAAAAGCAACCTTAGAAAGTACAATTTAACGGATGAATGAAAATTTGCTTTCTAAGTCATAAAAATAAGAATTTCCTAAAGAATGCAAGTTTAAACGAATAAAACAAACGACCTGGAAGTAGACACAAATTTTATATACTGTTTTGTATCACCTTGCTACAAAAATATCTCTAATAAAATGGTATTTTCAGCAAAATGAAAAACTCAGTTTTGCAGGTGACAACGGATTTAGAACAGAATTTAATCCGTTGGAATTTTTTGGTCAGAAATATTTCCAATTTTTAATTTTGCGGAGTGAGTCATGCGAAACATTACTTAATTGTACAATATACCTATAGAGTTTCATAAATTAAATTATTAGAATTAACTTTTTCAACTCTTATGTTGCGAAAACTGTCCATAGTAGATATGAAAAGATAAATTATACTTATCTGATTTTCCACAGTATTACAAAGTTCTATTAAATTAGAGAAACCTTAGTCGATTTAATATGACTTAAAAAGCTGTGGAAATTCAGATAATTTATCTATTCATATTTAAATTATTTGAAAAAGCTTATATTAGATATTTCACTCTGTATACCATTTTTTAATAAGTGCTTTTCAAAGTGCAGAAATACACAATGAAAACTGTATCTATTTTGCCTACAATGGATAAACTAATATATCAAAAAAAAATGCCACACCTACACTTCAGTTTGAGTTAAGAAATAAGCACTCAATCCTATAACAAATACATAGATCGCTAGATGTCATAGGAAAAATATATGAACCGAAAATATTTGCTTCGCTGTATTTTTAGATTTAGGTAAACAAGCTACCCAAGCAGTATGTGCAAATCCTAAAATCTTATATAATATACTGGTTATTTAAGGTAAAAGTAGAAGAAAAATATTCGCAACTAAGACATTTTAAAGCGGATTTCCACAGGGAAATGTATTAGGGCCAATGTTTTACCTAAACATCAATGATGATCAAAACCGACACTTATGCATTTTACTAATAAAAAATAAAAAATCGTAACTTATTCATAATGGAAACATGGTTTATTCCATATTCTAAGACAACCAAATATCTCGTAATAATATTTGATACAAAATTACGTTCGAAAGTGCGTATGAAAATAAAAAGAATGCTACAAACGAAAAGGTTTAACCTCTTACTCTATGAAGGTATTAAAGAATCTAGTAAATGCTTACTGGTACGTATGAAATAGTAGTATATATACATCAGAACTAACAAATGGGTAAAAAATTGATGAATTTTATTAATTCAGAATAAAATCAAGTTGTTCGTTGGTTATAATTGCATTCAAATATACAGAGTGGGTAACAGTCCTCCCCGATATTTGGCAGTATTCATTAGATTTTAAGGAAATGCTGAAACACATCGATTTTTGTTCTAAGGGGGATAGATTTTTACGATACACACATCTGCCATTTGTCAACCCCCTCCCTTTCACTTCCCCAACCCTTTAATTTTAAACAGGGAATTTACCATGTGTGGCACGTCATTAGAAAGGAATTTTCAGACATATGATCATTCACGGCTTTTCACTATCTTTAATGTACGAGTACTTTTCCTCAAGTAGGCTTTGATTTAACTTTTTAAATATGGCGTTATTTACGATCACATTGTACCTAGAGTAAATACAGTAACTGGGGAGTACTATTCTAATGAACTTCGAGGACTATTAAAGGCAAAATTAAAGAAAAAGCGACCGCTTTATCAAGACTTTGGTTGGACTGATTGGACACTGTATCACGACAATGCTTCGGATCACAGATCAGCGATTTGTCAACGAATAATTGAAGAATTGGGGTAAAAATTATGGTTGACCCCCCCTACTCTCTCGACTTTGCTCCATGTGACTTCCATTTGTTTCCTGAAGTCAAAAAAGAATTGAGAGGTGAAGATTTGAGTCGGCTCAACAACAATGTGATGGGTATACTAAACAGACTAACAAAAAATGGTTTCTCAGAAGTTTATGACAAGTGGATAAAGCGATGGAATAAGTGTATTGAACAGAATGGAGAGTACTTTGAAGGATAGTTGTTTTTTAAATAAATGTTTCATTGTTATACCAATCTCGTTGTTTTCTGATACATCCTAGTACAACGCCTTTACTATCATTTTGTTTAATTTGTGTAGTTATTACAAATATGAACTGAAATGTAATTGAGTTATTTGATTATTCATTCAGCCTAAAAAAGTTATACAGCGATAATCGTTTCAAAACTAAAGATAAAAAATTAGCTTAATTTATGTATGTCCAGAAGCTGTCAGTTTTTCCGATTGTTAAAATCTTTATCCCTTTGAACACTGTGTAGCCATAAAATTAACGAAGTGTGTTAAAAGTGGAATTTGTGTTGTGATTTAAAATACTAACAATTTACAGAACATTTATTTTTTCGTTTGGGGAGAAGTTCTAATAGAAAATAGAGTATGTCGCTGTTTTTAAGAATTCAAATGTGATTGTGTTTCACCAAAAAAAATACTTCTCTCAACATTAGTTAGAAGTATTGATACTGTACTTGAAATGATTGGGAAGACGGTCATATGACACACTATGAGATTGAGTAATCTTTGCAAATTTCTTGGACTTCAGTACATTCTATTTTGCTTACACTTTTAGCCGCGAGTAAAATTTGTTTTCGATAGATACCAGATAGTATCTCCATAACTAAAAAAAACGTTTCAACTTGTGCCAAGCAATGCTTAAGTAATTCAATAAGACTTCCAAATATATTTATGATATTATGATTGCTGACAAAACATGGATCTACTAATAGGAAACAGAAACAAAGCATTACAACTTCTGAATGAAATGTTTTAATCATTGGTTTTGTACGTATGAATAAGTGTAAAGAATGTTATGACGAATCGTACGAAAAGAAATAAAATATTTTTTTTCATAATAACTTTGTGTGGGATGTGTGATAAATTTTAACTTTTCTACCTAAATTAGAAGAAGAGAATACGTCATCTGACAGAAAGAGCCTAATAACATCCCCCCCTCGCCCAATACTACGATTGCTATTACTTCAACTAGATGCACCAATATCATTGGGGTTTTTTTTCAGTTGTCATCCATACAACTTTGTGACATTATTTTTGTCGAAATTTCCTACAAAATATACAATAGAGAAAAATGATCTTATCGCTGATTTAATAATTGAAAATAACTATATATTTTTTTAAATAAAAGAAGGTTACAAAACTAAGACTTTTCAATAGCTTTTATTGCCACATAATTACTCTTATTTAAAGGGTCACAAATTTAATCGATTAGCGGTTTAACCTATTTTGACGTGTCAGTTAAGGCATGCTTTAAATTTGAACATTATATTCAGTAACGTCAAATTCTATGAAATATATAGTGCACGTACACAATTCCATTTCATTATCGTGATGGGGTATACACTGAAGTATATACATAGTACGTATATAGTATATTGGACTCCTACGATTTTATCGACATAAATTCATTATTCAGGACAGAATCAACTATTGGCCCTGATCAATGAAACTTCACAGCGTTTGCGAGAGGCGATTCAACCAAATTGAAATGTTGACAACTAGAATGAGCTGCACTTGATAATATCATTCTATCGATTACAACAGTTTATAGTTAATGTATTGGACATTTTTAATAACTGTTAAAAATTAAAGAACGTTCCTGGGCCTCAATAAAAACTAATCGCAATAGAGAATTCTAAAATGAAAACCAAACAATACCAGGCAAATGTTTATTTAGCACACTAGAGTTTACACTGAGATTTTTAATGTATTCAGAACATCGAACCAAAAAAATAATTTATCAATATACAAAAAAATCTTTCAACAGGTTAAACAATCACTATTCTAGAATTTTAAAATTACGTAAATTATTATGTGAAACAAATATATATCATTATTCATCTGAATTAACCATTGTCTTTCTTTCCCTCAATACTATAATGAGAAAGATAAGCTTTGTGGAATAACGTGTAAAATGAGATAATAAATGGTTTTACAGCCTCGTCTCAATCCATAACCAGACGTCAAATTTCTCAACAGTTGTTCTTCATTGTAAAACGCACCCCTCGAACAGCCACTTTAATTCACCTATAAAACCTGAAAATATGACTTTTATATTCCTCTACAAAGCTTCTCACGCACTGTTAAGGAAACAATTAAACGTGTACTTTAACTTTGATTTATGCGACACCCCGAACAAAATACACCTTTTTTCGTGAGGAGACACTCTCCCCTCCCCCAGCCCTTTGTCATTTCTTTGGCTTTTAGATTCTCCGTGGGGGTGCCAGCGTTGGATTACTTTGGAATTTATGTCTTTATTTGGGATTTAAAAGTGTTTAATTTTGAACTTTCTGGATCCGTTGTTACTATATTTCATGCTTGTAAACACAGGAAACAGATTTCATGTTAACTTTAATCTTAAAAACTTGGAAGCACTTAATTTGTTAAAATTGCCAATTTACTAAGAAAACTGAAATATTGAAAAAATGTGAATCAAGATATTTTCGTATTGTATTTATCTCACAAATTTCTTTTATCGTAGTATAATTACATAACGAAAACCTAATTTCCTTAATGTGCTAGTTTATAGCGACCTTATTTACAAGAAATTAATTTAATTTAAATATGGGTGTTGAGATCACGAACAGGTTTTCTTACTAATGTTTTGAAATTATAGTGGAAGGAATATTTTTAATAATAAAAATTAAACTTAGGCGCACAACCTATCTGTTAAAGTCACATTACCTACACCATAATGACAATTTAAAGACTACACGTTATACGAAATTTTATTATATAAATAAATTGCCTCATTTTATATTCCTGACTGGCAACTTTTCTTAGAACCACTTTCTGATTATTCAAATTCATAATTTTAGAAGCAGCGCGCCTGGCTCGAATTATTTAAAAATTTAAATTTAATTGTAACAACGGGAGAAAATTATAAAGCGCAACAGTTTTGCTGCAAAATTTACTTTTGACTCAAAGGCAACCTTAATAACCTAGTTCTTCATAGGCGCCGAAAAAAATATAATCAGAATATATGTAAAGGTTGAAAAAAATCACTGATTATGCAAACTATTTAGTACTATAATGAAAATTATTTTTTGAAAAATACATTCAAAGAAAAAGGAGATTAAATTATTTGATAAATTTGCAATTCGAACTGAATATGAAAACCATATTCATTTGTTAATGTTTAACTCAAACAAAAAAATTACAACAAAGATTAATATAGTAAAATTGGCTAATATAAAAGTCGCAACAAATAAAGAATAAAGTAAATTCATAGTTCACAGAAATGTAACTAAAACGAACTGATAATAATCTATTTATACCAGAACAACGCAGTTTAAAAAAAATATCAACAATAGACAATTTATTTAATTATTTTAGGACAATCTAGTAAATTCATATTTCCTCAATAATGTTTAGTAATAATTTCGAAAATGTTGGAGACCAGGAATATCTGTGTACTCTATAGTTTCAATTTTTCTAAGACGATTATGATATTTGTATATTTTATTAGAATCTACAAGCGACTTCATTTGTAACTTATTATAATTTATTTTTTGTTACGTCGATACCAATATTTACAATACAATTTTAAATTTTAAAATTGTAACGATAAAATATAATAGGGATCTAGTTCAGCATCGCCGTATACATACAACTTAGTTTTTCAAATTTTTCCATATTATAATATTTACTATTTGTTTAATTTTACGTCAGCGAGAGTAATAGGACAAGGTCACGATCGAATAATAAATAAATATTTTTATTAAAGTCATCATAACTATTAAGCATTGGAGTTTTTTTAGTTCGAACATAAAAAAGATACAAGGTGTTTGGAAGATGGGCGCAAAACTTTAAGGGGAAACTAGCATAGACTATTCAATTAGAAACTTTTATTTATTTTTATATATAATTATTAAGGTGTTTAATTGCTGATAGTGGCCTGCTTGAATGATTGAAGTGTTCATTGATTTTTTAATTTTATTTAATTAAAGTGTAAGTAACCTAACAAATCATGCTCTAATCACCTGTGTCATCATTCTTTTTTTACAGACATTTCAAGTTCACCAAAATTTTCTAAAATTTAAGAACACCGTTTTGGACCTCATTTTTTTTAAACAAACGGAGGAAGCGTTTTTTCCTAACCTTCATGAAAACATTCTTGTTTATTGCAATTTCTTTTGAGGTGTCATTTACGTGGATATCTTAAAAACTATTGAAATTAGCACCTACAAACCAAACTGAGGAAGAATATTTAAATTTTTAAGCAGACAAATAAAAAAATATTTTTGCTGTAAAATTACTTTGTATGTTGGAAATAATAAGTTCAATTCTAAAATTCACTTATCATTCAACCTAGCGATTATCAGCTATTAGCAGTAAAACACCTTAAAAATTAGATAAAAATTGAAATAGTCAGGCTCGTCTTAGACAGCCATAGCTAAAATGGTTCTAAATGGTCTATGCTAGCTTCCCCTTAAAGCTTTGCACCCATCTTCCAAACCTCCTGTATAATCAGTCGTTGTTTGGAGGGCGGGCTCAAGTGAGTAACAGTTTGTGCCAACCCTTTCATCTAGAGCTGAATGTAGCCAACTCAAGGAAGTATAAGTATAAGTGAATGTTCTCTATGTAATTATAATCCGTATTTGTCTAAGTCAATATTCTGTGTTATTTCATTGTTGAATATTTTGATTTCCATTAACCAAGTATACGCATTGTGTTAACCCCCCTTTAGATAAGATTTAGATTTTATTCGTACACTTATTATTCAAAAAATAACCCAATACGTAACAATATTTTTTTCATTAAAGTGCTTCATTTATGTGTTAAGAATTTTTACAACATACAAATTAAGCGAATTGTGATATAACCACCCATTATTTTTTTAAATTAAAAAAATGAAAATTTTATTTAAAATAATACGATTAAGAACTAAAAAAATAAAAATTTATGGTATATATGAACTGTAACCTTTACCTTAACTACATATTGCTATGTAGTTTCGAGTTTTTCTGAATCGCATATGATATATTTCATTAGATTGTGCATGCTACATTCAGTTGCAACAATAAAATAACTTATTTTTTGAACTAAGTTGCTTATATTCAGCCCAACCACGAAAAAGCGAGATATAAATTTGCAACCAAAAAAAGTTTTGACAGCATTAAATATTCCACATCAGAATGACTATACACGCCAATGGTAGATTAATGTTCATAAAAATATTTACAAAATTCTAACAAAACCAGTAATTTAGAAATCTGATTTGATTTTACGGTTCACTCTAATAAAAAACCTATTTTGAATTTCTTAGAAGGCACTAAAGTCTAATTTAGTTATTACATATTAAACAGCTAATAACTTGACTGAAAATATTGATTGAAGATTAAAATATAAAAAATGGACAACCAAATTTAAGAACATGGAATATTTCTACAATTCTATTGTCATATCAGAGAATAAAATGATAGTTATTTTTATTCTTTTAGCTACATGTACCATGTGTATAATTATGAGCAATCTGGTAGGATAAAGATAAGAAAAATAGAAAAATTAGATAGGTAAAAAGCAAAATCAGGAAGTGGTACTTAACTGGTATTTAAGTTATTAATAATATAATATGGTTTATTATTAACGAGGACTATATTTTAAATTATCTTTTACAATAAGCTTTTTTTATATGGAATAATATATACATATATAATATATACACATATTATATGTACCTATATCTATTTTTTCTTTTCTTTTTGATTTTATTAAAGTTATATCATACTCTTCTTAATTACATGATTTCATCTTATTGAACTTCCCTTAGTGTCTTATCCAAAACCACTGAGCCTAACAGCACTTCTACTTTTTTCTTATTCTATTGCTCAGAAAAATTAATGAAATTACACAGTTATTATTTTTTCCACATTTGTGTCTTTATTATTATTTAATGTACTTACTTCCTGTAATTTTATCCGAAAATTTTCCCCATAGACTCTAACAAAAGCAAAGGGCCTGTCAAGAAAACTTAGAACTAAAAAGATTAATTTGTTGTTTCCTTCTTGCACTTCTATGTTATAAAGAAAAAAACCTAAAACATAAAATAAAACTCAGAATTACATCCCGATGTGCAACTTTCAGTCAAATTGTATTTCCAATATTGCGTTTTCCGCATTTTCAATTTGAAAAATGGAAAAGCTCGCGGCGGATTTTCTTTCGAGCGGAAGAGAGAAACGCAACGAGAAACGGACTTGTTTATTTCAGCAGAACCGCGAATGAAGGAAGGCGCTGCGAAAATGCCTTTGAAATACAAATATTTCAGAAAGTTTTATTTTATTTGCGACCGATTGCAGGTTTATGGTTATTCAAAGATGATTTCGACTTTTTCGGTTCCCGGTTGTGGTTTTTTGCTCTTATAATTGGGTCTACGGTCAATATGGGGTATGAACATAAATGGAATTGATCCACAAAGCGCCCTAAACGAACGAGGTCTGTTACTTAATTAATAATTGCTTTTGAAAATTAATTTGATTAAAAAGATCATTCTATACAATATCTTATATACTCGCTTTTATTTGATTTGCTGATAAACCAGAAGTATGCCATTTCTGACATTTAATATAAGCGAAAAGAAGTGATAGAAATTTCTCAAATCCGCCATAATGTAAAACTTTGAAATAAAGAATAAAGAAAATTCATAGTTCACAGAAATGTAACTAAAACGAACGAATAATAATCTATTTATACCAGAACAACGCAGTTTAAAAAAAATATCAACAATAGACAATTTATTTAATTATTTTAGGACAATCTAGTAAATTCATATTTCCTCAATAATGTTTAGTAATAATTTCGAAAATGTTGGAGACCAAGAATATCTGTGTACTCTATAGTTTCAATTTTTCTAAGACGATTATGATATTTGTATATTTTATTAGAATCTACAAGTGACTTCATTTGTAACTTATTATAATTTATTTTTTGTTACGTCGATACCAATATTTACAATACAATTTTAAATTTTAAAATTGTTACGATAAAATATAATAGGGATCTAGTTCAGCATCGCCGTATACATACAACTTAGTTTTTCAAATTTTTCCATATTATAATATTTACTATTTGTTTAATTTTACGTCAGCGAGAGTAATAGGACAAGGTCACGATCGAATAATAAATAAATATTTTTATTAAAGTCATCATAACTATTAAGCATTGGAGTTTTTTTAGTTCGAACATAAAAAAGATACAAGGTGTTTGGAAGATGGGCGCAAAACTTTAAGGGGAAACTAGCATAGACTATTCAATTAGAAACTTTTATTTATTTTTATATATAATTATTAAGGTGTTTAATTGCTGATAGTGGCCTGCTTGAATGATTGAAGTGTTCATTGATTTTTTAATTTTATTTAATTAAAGTGTAAGTAACCTAACAAATCATGCTCTAATCACCTGTGTCATCATTCTTTTTTTACAGACATTTCAAGTTCACCAAAATTTTCTAAAATTTAAGAACACCGTTTTGGACCTCATTTTTTTTAAACAAACGGAGGAAGCGTTTTTTCCTAACCTTCATGAAAACATTCTTGTTTATTGCAATTTCTTTTGAGGTGTCATTTACGTGGATATCTTAAAAACTATTGAAATTAGCACCTACAAACCAAACTGAGGAAGAATATTTAAATTTTTAAGCAGACAAATAAAAAAATATTTTTGCTATAAAATTACTTTGTATGTTGGAAATAATAAGTTCAATTCTAAAATTCACTTATCATTCAACCTAGCGATTATCAGCTATTAGCAGTAAAACACCTTAAAAATTAGATAAAAATTGAAATAGTCAGGCTCGTCTTAGACAGCCATAGCTAAAATGGTTCTAAATGGTCTATGCTAGCTTCCCCTTAAAGCTTTGCACCCATCTTCCAAACCTCCTGTATAATCAGTCGTTGTTTGGAGGGCGGGCTCAAGTGAGTAACAGTTTGTGCCAACCCTTTCATCTAGAGCTGAATGTAGCCAACTCAAGGAAGTATAAGTATAAGTGAATGTTCTCTATGTAATTATAATCCGTATTTGTCTAAGTCAATATTCTGTGTTATTTCATTGTTGAATATTTTGATTTCCATTAACCAAGTATACGCATTGTGTTAACCCCCCTTTAGATAAGATTTAGATTTTATTCGTACACTTATTATTCAAAAAATAACCCAATACGTAACAATATTTTTTTCATTAAAGTGCTTCATTTATGTGTTAAGAATTTTTACAACATACAAATTAAGCGAATTGTGATATAACCACCCATTATTTTTTTAAATTAAAAAAATGAAAATTTTATTTAAAATAATACGATTAAGAACTAAAAAAATAAAAATTTATGGTATATATGAACTGTAACCTTTACCTTAACTACATATTGCTATGTAGTTTCGAGTTTTTCTGAATCGCATATGATATATTTCATTAGATTGTGCATGCTACATTCAGTTGCAACAATAAAATAACTTATTTTTTGAACTAAGTTGCTTATATTCAGCCCAACCACGAAAAAGCGAGATATAAATTTGCAACCAAAAAAAGTTTTGACAGCATTAAATATTCCACATCAGAATGACTATACACGCCAATGGTAGATTAATGTTCATAAAAATATTTACAAAATTCTAACAAAACCAGTAATTTAGAAATCTGATTTGATTTTACGGTTCACTCTAATAAAAAACCTATTTTGAATTTCTTAGAAGGCACTAAAGTCTAATTTAGTTATTACATATTAAACAGCTAATAACTTGACTGAAAATATTGATTGAAGATTAAAATATAAAAAATGGACAACCAAATTTAAGAACATGGAATATTTCTACAATTCTATTGTCATATCAGAGAATAAAATGATAGTTATTTTTATTCTTTTAGCTACATGTACCATGTGTATAATTATGAGCAATCTGGTAGGATAAAGATAAGAAAAATAGAAAAATTAGATAGGTAAAAAGCAAAATCAGGAAGTGGTACTTAACTGGTATTTAAGTTATTAATAATATAATATGGTTTATTATTAACGAGGACTATATTTTAAATTATCTTTTACAATAAGCTTTTTTTATATGGAATAATATATACATATATAATATATACACATATTATATGTACCTATATCTATTTTTTCTTTTCTTTTTGATTTTATTAAAGTTATATCATACTCTTCTTAATTACATGATTTCATCTTATTGAACTTCCCTTAGTGTCTTATCCAAAACCACTGAGCCTAACAGCACTTCTACTTTTTTCTTATTCTATTGCTCAGAAAAATTAATGAAATTACACAGTTATTATTTTTTCCACATTTGTGTCTTTATTATTATTTAATGTACTTACTTCCTGTAATTTTATCCGAAAATTTTCCCCATAGACTCTAACAAAAGCAAAGGGCCTGTCAAGAAAACTTAGAACTAAAAAGATTAATTTGTTGTTTCCTTCTTGCACTTCTATGTTATAAAGAAAAAAACCTAAAACATAAAATAAAACTCAGAATTACATCCCGATGTGCAACTTTCAGTCAAATTGCATTTCCAATATTGCGTTTTCCGCATTTTCAATTTGAAAAATGGAAAAGCTCGCGGCGGATTTTCTTTCGAGCGGAAGAGAGAAACGCAACGAGAAACGGACTTGTTTATTTCAGCAGAACCGCGAATGAAGGAAGGCGCTGCGAAAATGCCTTTGAAATACAAATATTTCAGAAAGTTTTATTTTATTTGCGACCGATTGCAGGTTTATGGTTATTCAAAGATGATTTCGACTTTTTCGGTTCCCGGTTGTGGTTTTTTGCTCTTATAATTGGGTCTACGGTCAATATGGGGTATGAACATAAATGGAATTGATCCACAAAGCGCCCTAAACGAACGAGGTCTGTTACTTAATTAATAATTGCTTTTGAAAATTAATTTGATTAAAAAGATCATTCTATACAATATCTTATATACTCGCTTTTATTTGATTTGCTGATAAACCAGAAGTATGCCATTTCTGACATTTAATATAAGCGAAAAGAAGTGATAGAAATTTCTCAAATCCGCCATAATGTAAAACTTTGAAATAAAGAATAAAGAAAATTCATAGTTCACAGAAATGTAACTAAAACGAACGAATAATAATCTATTTATACCAGAACAACGCAGTTTAAAAAAAATATCAACAATATACAATTTATTTAATTATTTTAGGACAATCTAGTAAATTCATATTTCCTCAATAATGTTTAGTAATAATTTCGAAAATGTTGGAGACCAAGAATATGTGTACTCTATAGTTTCAATTTTTCTAAGACGATTATGATATTTGTATATTTTATTAGAATCTACAAGTGACTTCATTTGTAACTTATTATAATTTATTTTTTGTTACGTCGATACCAATATTTACAATACAATTTTAAATTTTAAAATTGTTACGATAAAATATAATAGGGATCTAGTTCAGCATCGCCGTATACATACAACTTAGTTTTTCAAATTTTTCCATATTATAATATTTACTATTTGTTTAATTTTACGTCAGCGAGAGTAATAGGACAAGGTCATGATCGAATAATAAATAAATATTTTTATTAAAGTCATCAAAAGTATAAGCGAAAAGAAGTGATACAAATTTCTCAAATCCGCCATAATGTAAAACTTTGAAATAAAAAACGAAAAATTAGCTTACACTCGTATACTGACTACATTTTTTTGTGGTGATATTAGGTATAAAAAAATAATTTAAAAACATTTTCTTTTTAAGCACACGATGGAACTCTGAAAATCTTCAATTGCCAAAAATAAAGCAAAAAAAGAATTAGGGAACTAGTAGTTTGGACGAGAAGTAGTCTCTTTTTCTATCGTATTATTTTTATAAAATATTGAAATGAATGTTTAGAACATAATTTTAAAATCCAATCCCAAACATAAAAACGAGATTAGCCAAATACATGAATCAGTTAATTAATATTTATAATTGCCCGTTTTTTACAATTTCTGATTCAACCTGTAATTAAGCAATTAATAGTTGAAAATTTAAATGAATTAAAGGGAAAAATACAAAGAAAAACAACACAATTCTAATCAGCAAAGCAAAATTTTTTTTACAAAGAAAATACGTGTTTCTTTGCTACTATAATCTAAGTATTCTAAACTAAATATATAAAGTACAATTTGACACAAATAATTCCACCGCTTAAGAATAAATAATGTGTTATCTGCTGCACGGGCCAGGACAGTTTTGATTTTAAATAATTGCTGCTTTGCCTCATTGGAAACTAGTAGCGAATAAAGCAATAATTAGGAGGTACAGTTCTCGCCGTTTACTTAGATGTACCAAATCGAATCTAGTGTTATTTTAACTCCGCCCGAGCGACAACCATTGGTTAAACAAATAAGGTTCCATTGGCAGAGGCGTCGGTACTTATCGTATATTTATTTATTAAGTAAATGTGCAAAATAAGATAAGTTTTGCTAACGTTTTTCTCTACTACAATAATTGCTTGTCAAATGGTAGTTGTAAACAATTGCATTATTTAGCTATTAATAATTAATTAATTAATTAATAAAATCTAAATTTTATCTTACCTATCACTTCTCATGTTTTTATCTTTACATCTGTTAGAGTGTCTTGTTTACTTTTAACCGTTTTAAAATAATTGTACACTTTAAATATAACTTCACGAGTTTGTCCGTGTAGACGAAGCTTACGCTTGTTTTCACTTTGATGAGACATTATCAAAAGACTAAACCTAGCCCGCTACTGAGTACTTCTTGTGATTGGGTGTTCGTTCGAGCGCACTTAACCAACTGCTGTCTTACGTGAAATAATAGATATTGCTGTCTCGCTTATCTAGTACATCTAAGTAAACGGCGAGAACTGTACTTATCTACATAAGTATACTCCAATTCGTACCAAAATACCATTAAAAAACCATTCACTAATCATCTTTAATCAAGACAAATAAAAGAATCTGAATATAGTTCTTTTAGCAATTAATACAGAAAATTAATACAATCTTGATATAGTTGTTTCAACCAATATTTGGGATATCTCATTACAATAGCATATATATAAGTTTGTGTCCACCTATTTTCCAATTCAGATGGGTTTGCCTGTGGCTACGTTGAGCAGTTAAGTTACTTCACTACGAGGATATATCAGAAAATACCGAGACTGGTGCTGTAACTTCTTCAGAGTTAGAATTTTATGACACAAAAATGTAATATTTTTTTGTGTCAGTGAAAGCTTTTATCTTCAATGTACTTTTCCTCAAGTAGGCTCTGATTTCACTTTTGACGTATATTACAAATTAATTATTGAATTGTCAGTGTTTCGAGTAACCATCGAAAAAATGAAAGTTGAGCAAAGATATGCAATAAAATTTTGTGTTCGGTTGGGTAAAACAATCAACTGTAAATTTTGAAATGATTAAAAGTAGATATCCAGATAATAGTTTATCACGATGTAGAGTGTTTGAGTGGCATAAGAAGTTTAAAGACGGTTGTGAATCAGTTGCAGATGAACCTCGTCCGGGCCGACCACAAACTGCGCGAACTGATACAAAAATTACAGAAATTAATGACTTGATACAAAATGCTCGCCGGATTGGAATAAAACGAACTTCTGACATTCTTAATTTATCTTACGGTTCCACTCAACAAATTATTCGTGTGAAGATTTAGGGTACCGGAAAGTCGCAGCAAGATGGATGCCAAAACTGATGACCGATGAACAAAAAGCGAATCGAGTGAATTTGTCAGCAGTGGAAAAGACAACAGCAACGTAATCCACAGTTTTTAAATAATGTGGTTACATATGACGAAAGTTGATTTTATCATTACGATCCTGAATTGAAGTCTCAAAATATGCAATGGAAGCATAAAGGCAGCCCAAGATCGCAGAAGGCCAAAACTGTTAAAAGCGCTGGGAAAGTGATGCACTTGATTTTTTTTTCGATAAATGTGACGTTATTTACGATTACATTTACCTAGCGGAAATACAGTAATTGGGGAGTACTATTCTAATATACTTTGAAGAACCTTAAAGGCAAAATTATAGATAAAACGATCGCTTTATCAAGACTTGGGTTGGACGCTACATCACGACAATGATCCGGCTCACAGATCAGCGATTTGTCAACGAACAATTGAAGAATTAGAGGTAGAAATTATGGTTCACCCTCCCTACTCTCCCGACCTTGCTCCATGTGACTACCATTTGTTTCCTGGAGGATAGTTGTTGAAGTTTTTTAAATAAATGTTTCATTATTATACTATAGCACCAGTCTCGTTATTTTTTGATACATCCTCGTATTACCGCACTTTGCCGTCACTCAGGGAAGTTTAACCATATACATTACTTATTCGTCAATAAATTTTGACTGCATTGCACCCTTCAGAATAGATAAATCCAATTACTGTACACAATTTGCACTTGGTGAGAGACTCTATTGTTGTAGACATGTTTACGTGCCCACTGTGCACTCAGAACTGACAAGTGCGACGTGACGTGATTAACGGGCATAGTAAAGACCCTGAAAAAAAATTGGCCTCGTGTGTATATTAAATATATTATTTCCATGTGAAATGTATCTCCATGTGTGGGTGTGATGCATGGAATAGGACAATATTTTTGAATATTGAACCTTCCTGCTAATTATATTTTTTCCTAAAAACTGGCTAATCGTAACTGGCAATGCAAGTTGCAAATAAATATGGATTCTAAAAAAATATAGTACTCTTTGGCATTTGAGAATTGTTTTTATCAATATTGAAATTAGCATCTATTTTTCCTGTATATTACATCAGTAAATGCGAAATTTTTAAAACAGTTCCGAATGAAGAGAAACGAAGAAAATATTATCTCATGCTAATATAAGTTAAATTGTCGTAATCTGACGATTTGACGCCACTCATATAATGTGATTGGTTTTATGTCATTAGGTCATTATCCATTTTTACCAAACTAGTTTAAATTTTAATATGATTTTATCTTTTATTAAAAATCATAATAATTTAATTTTTCTTGCAGTTAAATTATGCGAATTGAGATATCACCCATTATTTTCGAATATTAAAAATTTTAATTGAAAAATTACGATTAATTACAAAAAAAAATATTTTTTAAATCGGAGCGATTGCACTGATTATAAACTGATTTATTTAACTTTCGATACACACTGTAAATTCAATATATCTAATTCCCTAGTTAATATAAAATAAAGTAAATCAACTTAATGGCGTATTTGAAGTGCGACTTTCACGTTAGCTGCATTGCTCATTGCAGCTGACTTATATATTGAGTTTGCTTAAAATTAAATTCTTGTTACGTATTCTGTTTGTATTACTCGGGAGTTACAAGGCATTTATTCGACTTGTTACTAAGAGCATGTTAAACGAGAAATCGAATAAAGACTCAACTTGCAGCTAACAATAATAGTTCCTTTGTAGAATCTTGAACTAAATAATGTAAATTCGAAGGAAACTGCAATTACCCTCGCGTTGCGCTACTACAAATAAGCAGCATTAACATAGCTTCACTCAAAATAAACATAAGTAATGGTTAACGGAAGAAAAAACAATACATTATAAAACCAGATCACTTTCTTTATTTATCAGTTAAACTGAAAACGTACCAACTATAAAACATCATTCCACATAGTTTTTAAGAATAAATACTTATTTTCTTAAAAATTTAGGGAAAATTAGGACTGTTTGTATGATTACTCATTAATTTGGCAAATTCATTTTGATATGTTCGTTATTATAGAAGATATCAAAACACTTAATAATTATTACTGATTATAGTTAATGCTGTCGAACAATATTCCGTATCTTAATAAGCAAAGTAAATTAAAAAAAGCAGTACGTTATGTTCTCATATTTTTTTTGTTTAATTTTAATAGCATCTTAAATATACCAAAATAATAAAATAAAAGAGTAAATTTGGATTATTATTATTACTTTTTATATATTTAGTCACTTATACAAAATCACAGCCACTACTAATTATATTTATTGGATTTAATAATGACTGTCATTTGACGGTCATATGACTGCTAAATTGCATCATTTTTTGTCATTTGAATTAAATTGGCAAATAAAATAAATAAACATTTTTTAATAAAAACAGCCCTTTAATTTTTTTTTATTTTCCTTATACTCGTGTTAGAAAACATTTCTTTAATAATCAAAATCAATATCTACACAAAAGCGCTCACATAAAACGTTCAAATGATGTTCAATGAAAGAAGAAAAAATAAAACTCTATATACTGGAACAGAAGCAAAACTAAAAAATATATTTCATTTTTGATAGTCACACACTAATCACCATCCACTTCTTAGGATTCACAATTTGCTAATTTCCTTTATCTCCAAAATTTTACACATTGACGTAACAACATAAAATGACCTAACAATCATTTTCATTATGATTAAGCTCACTAATTGTTGAGTGCATTGGAAAAAGCAGCTTGCATGCAATACCATTGTTGTGTAAATCTTGGTGCAACTAAGTGTGGTACAAACGAAATTTGAACTTACGTAGTAATTTTGGATACTTGTTCGATTATGTTATATTGAAACTTAATTTCATAAATAATTCTTTTTTGCTTTTTATAAACCGCTAAACCAGGACGATTATCCATTCAAACGCTATTTTGTCAGATTGAAATATGTAGTCCACCCTCTTCCCCAATATTATGAGGACAGAGAATGTCTAGAGACGGGACATTCCATGAATAAAATTTAATATGTATGTTTTTATTTTTGCTTTTATTTCTCTCTTTATAATAAAGTATAGTTGGGAGCATGGCGAACTACATGTACTAGGTGTCCACACGAAATTTTAATATTGAATTATTTCTGGTGATTTTGAAAATTAAAACTTGAAATTTTGGGTGGTTTTTCAGGACAAAGTGGGACAATGAACAGTGTATCTCATAGTGTCATATCGTTTCAAACGCCATTCCCAGCAAAACTCACTAAATGACAACCTGTATTTTTTGGTTGATTTTAAAAGAACGCAATTTTATTTTTGATCAAGTGAAAAATCTTGCTACTTACATGATGACATTATTTATGAGAATTTAAAGTTAAAAGTTTCACATATCAGATATTGTTAACTCCGAAAAATCATAAGCTAACGATGAAAATTCTTTAGTTAAATTAAATGTTCAAAATGTTCACTATTTACATTTAAACAAAAGTAAGGTCTATTTTTAAAAGCATTTCTAACATTCTCGAAAACTTGTGGCATTAAATTAAGACATTACTCTTTTATTACTATTACGTAAAATAGCTATTGATTGCGACGGTTCTTATAAACAACAGACTTCAAATGTCCCCACAAAAAAGAAATTTAGGGGAGTTAAATCGGGGTAGAGAGCTGGCCGTTCAATAGAACCCCTACGTCCTATCCTGAAATATTATTCAAATAATTCCTAACTTCCAAACGATAATGTGGCCCAGCTCCACATTGTTCAAAGTATAATTGCTGCTTTTCGTTTTCATTCAAGATTTCTTCCAGACACGGTATGATAAGAGGTTGTATTATCTCTTCCAAAAACTGTGAGTGCTTAGGTTCAGTTAAATTTTCTAGGAATATTGGGCCAATTGGTTGCTGAGAATTTCAATCCATACATTAATTTTTTGGGGATATTGTGTGTCGCTTTCTCGGGAAATGTGGGGCTTTATGTTGCTCTGTTGCTCCAATATTGAGAGTTGTGTCTTTTCTATTTTGCGGTATTATACCTGTTATTATTTTAAAAAATTCGACTCTTCTGTAGAAATCACGGTTACTCAACTCTTGTACTTAAATTCTGTAAGAGTATATTTTGTTTAATTTTAATAATTTATGGCAGGTTTGTACTCCCGGATTATTTTCTCAATGAAGTGTAGGTGCACCTATGTCTTAAATGTAATGGATAATTAATTAGAGTTAGCGATTTGTTTTAATATAATTTTCCTTTTAAATCATCCCCACTTATTGAAAAAGCTCTATGTATCATTGAATTATAAGCTGCTAATTTATGTGACATAGGGTGATTTGAGTTATAAGTCATATTTGTATGAATTGGTTTACGATAAATTGAAAAATGAAGATTAATTACAGTTTACTCTTTTGATAGTTATATCTAAGAAATTTAAAGAATTGTTGTCTTCATTTTAAACGGTAAATATTACTTATTGGTAAATTGATCGCTACCTGCAAAACCAGCCAAAACATCATCAACTATCTATACCAAAACAATATATTTTTATATTTTTGGAGATATCAGAATTTTAAATTTCTTGTTCTAAATTATCCTTAAAAATATTTGCAAAAAATGGTGATATTGGACTACTTACTGGCAGTCATTCAGTTTGAATATAAAATTTCTCATCAAAAACAAAGTATTTTTGATTTATTCATAAATTAAATTAGTTAATAATTTCATTAATTAAGATTCTCTTTAAGAATTTAGTTATTAAGGAATATATGAAGGAATTGTGAAAAAATAAATTGCTAACATCAAATGAAAATAATTTTGTGTTTTCATTTTATTTATATGTATTTAGTTAATATATTAAATCTAAGTTTTTTTTATTGAATATTTTGATATACAGGTTTAGAAAATATCTAAGAGGACATAGGCGAAATTTTAAGGAGCGGGCTGCGATGTGTCTCTACTTCAAGATATTAGTAATTCGTTCTCTCTCTTTCATAACGCGTTCTTTATCACTCGAATAGATTCGTGTATGACCACAAATATTCTGGCCAAATCTGTATAACTGTAGTTACTTAAAATTTTATTAAAAATCTCTGCTAATTTTGTATTTAGGATATTGACATAAGAAATTATAAGCCTAATTCATTTTGTAGCTTTATGGAATTTAATCGTACTGTAAATTTTGATGGTTAAAGATTTTTTTTTTGAATTACATATTTTTTATCATAGTCAATAAAAACAAAATTTGATTGAAACAAAAAAAAAGAAGTACATAGTGCTGAAGCAATACATATATCTGGGAAGTACAATTATATTTTTGGACTAAATACCTATATAATAATAACTAAAATTCTAGGAAAACAGGAATATTTAAAAAAAGTATACATATTGGTTGATAATGATTGGTTGAAATGTTTATGACATGAGCAAGTATGTATATAATAAATCTATCAAACTTCTGTCACTCTTTGAAAATGCGATTTAGCGAGACTTGGTTAGAGAAAAATATCAAAAATACCTTTGAAATACTCTGGAAATGTAACATAAATATAATTTATTATGGATAAATTCCACAAAGTAAGGGTTGAAACAATTAATTTAAATAAAATTGTATCAAAACAAATGGAAGGTCACCGATGAAAACGAAAAAAAAGACCGAACAATGAAGGAGCAAAGGTAGGTATATCATATCGTTTGAATAAAACTAGATGAACGCCATATTTGTGTCACTAATACCTTTTTAATTTGATTAAAAATTTCAATTGATATATCCTAAATTTTAGTGAATAAAATATCGTGCGTTTAATCGTTTCTTTAAACGGGAAGGAACTTTCGAAGAACTCAAGTCGCTTTTTTACTTTTTTATTTCACTTTATCAAGGCACCACTTAAACCCAGCCCTGGCGTTTAACCTCGTGCCTTCCCATTGTCCACAAGAACTCTTAAATTGATATTTCCTTCTCGTATGCATGAGACCGAGAATCGTTTGGGCATTCAGTGCCGTATAATTGGTTAATTACCATTCGGAAATAGCAATTAGCCCTCCTAGTCCTTCGACAGGTCTACGATGGGATAATTGTGGATAATGATAGTATGGTTGTAGGGCTCGGGATGGAATTCTATGTATATTCAATTTTAAGGAATCCACAGTAAAGTTGACACAATATTTCGAATTATGAAACAGGATATTTTCTAATAAAATTTGTAAATTATTCGAGAGATTCGTTAGTTTCCTGGACAGTTCTACGGAGTGTTCTATTTTGTTACCATACACTTGATTATTTATTACATTATTTAAGAATGAACTAGTTAATAAAAATTACTATTTTTGAGATTACAAAACCACAATTTGAGTAATTAATATTATGTTAATATATAAATAAAATATGTGTGTATCCTACTTTGTACATTGCACATGTAGTTGATGTAGGCGTGAGAAAAACGTGGGCAGACATTACTTAAAATATATATTATTACTACTTTAAGTAAGTAATAGGTTTTAAATTTAGAGAAAAAACCATCGGTTTTTGTTTGTACCCATATGAGTCGTGTATTAATTAAGCAATAAAATTGGTGAAACCTAATTACACACTTAGTATATAATACAAAATTATGAGCGACCTGACGCTTTATATAAACTTATCCACGGTTTGCAATATTTTAGTCTCTGATAATACCTATTATTTAACATTATAACTATTTATGAGGCGTATAATATGTAGATAACATTAATTGCGTCAGTAATTTCTTAAGAATAAATTTAGAGCCACCTCAGTTAAAACTCTTTTACTAATTAGGACGTACAAATGTTATACACACAATTCGCATGTGTCGTTTTGCGACGTTGAGCTATCGATTATAGAATTGAAGAGTCTCACCTGTGCAAGAAAGTGTCACTCAAGTGATGTCTGTAAATAGCTTGTTCCATGAACAATAAATCTATTCTCTTGACACTTTCTTTGACAGGGACAACTGTAGTGTCAGGTACAGTCGCTTTTTGAGAGCAATGGCGTATCAAAATATACGAAGTACGAAAGGTTGTGGTTATTCAAAGAAAATCAAATTTAAAGACCTTCCCAAGAAAAATATTTCTTACACCATCTTCACAATTTATTTATTTATTCCTGATAGCGTTCTTAACATGAGAAAAAAATATCCCACTTTGGAATGCAAAAATTAAGAATATCAGTATTTACAATGTACATTAAAACGATTGATCTTTTATGGAGTTCATACTGATTTACGTGTGCTTTAATATAATATAACATTGCTAATTTTCTTCTAAGTTTCCATGTAAAATCAAAATCATTGCATGTAAACAATGTTAAAAATGTGTGATCCCTCGCATAACTTGCTGATAAGTAGCACCACCTGGCAACGTTGCAATAATGCGAGATATTTAAAATTATATAAACCCATAAATTTCTGCTTTCAGTCTTCTTTAAGGGTTTGGTAGTTAACAAAAGTAAATAATACAACAAAGATACTGGGAATAAACTTAAAACCCATAAGAATGAATGTAAAAGAACCCAAGGTTATAAAAAAGTAGGTTTGGTTTTATAGTTTCATTTTAAAGATTTTGAGGAATTTTATAATCAGATTTAATCTACTTCATTAATATTGACAAATGGCAAAGTATTCATAAGCAGTGGGAAGGTTAATTTTTATTAATTCTATACATATATTAAAATCTGGAGTAATGTCAATTAGATATTGTAATATGATTTAATGAGCCGCATTCAAAATAGGGATCATCTTTAATTCCTATATGAAATAGATGGAAAGGAGTGTGGCAGTGCCCTATTTTCATTCGAATAATTGTTGTTAGGTGTATTAACATAAGAAAAATTGTTCAATCATGAAGATGTAGGAAGTTCATTGACTATAGTTAGATAGATTATTTTTATATTTAGAGAACTATTGAGTTGACCAATTAGTCAAAAGTTATCTTTTAATTGGAGAAAATTAGAAAACTTTAAGTGAATTCTTGCCAGTACGTTTAGGGACCTACCAATATTTACAAATTGAATAGGGTACTTGAATATTCCGGAACAAAGTTAGCTGTTTTTGTTAGGATATAGCAATCTTCTATTTCTTTTGAATAGTGAGATCAGCTAATAATTTCTAAAGCATTTTTAAAGTCCGAGAATACAATAAAGTGGGGATTTTTCTTTTCTAGTATCACCAATATGGCATGATTCATAGCAATAAATTCAGCCGTGCAAATTTGTGTTTGAAAGGGGAGTTTGGAGGAAAAGAGTAAGAGAGACCAGGAGGAATAACACCAAAACCAGACTCTTCTTATGGATTTTTTTTGTATTATTCAAGTTTTTTTTAGAAAATCCAATTGGAGATTAAGTAAAATTTGTGGCAGCGGAGTGTGACACTAAAGAACTGATTAAAAGTGTGTGAATAAATATTTATAAGAATTTCTACAAGAATTGCAACTTTTTTCTAAAAATAAATTTCAGCATATAATTAATGTTGAATGAACTGAAAATATCAAATAAGTGGATAGTTTAGGATTCCATTAGTATCCCTCAGGATACACCTATGCTTAAACTGCTGGTAGGTTGTAAGTCCTGCTGGAAACGTGTCTATCAAGATGCAGGGTTATCGCAGATTTACAACTGACGACGACAATTACGTGGGTCTGGCAGAAATCTCAGGATGTTACGACTGTTTTGAAATTTGTTCGTGGGTAATGGAAACGAATGAGTTTGATACTGTATGTTATGTCATGGTAGGGGACATGCTTTTGAAGATATTTTACATTGGCTATAAATTGTAAAAGGCTCTATGACAGGACTATGACAGAAAGAATAATATTCATTGTAATATAATAACGATTATGTTTTAAAAATAGTCAATATTTTTATATAGTTTATATCGAGTGTAAATGAGTTATGGGGCACGTCTATAAGTTTTGAATGAGTTGGTTAAATTAGAGGTAGTTTTGGATTTCCTGACATAAAAATCCAATATAGTCGATTTCCGGTTTTACCACAAATGAGGCCACAGCTAAAAATTTTAATGGAATATCCCGTATATGTTCACATATTTGGGTTCTACGGCTCCAAATCCATATTAGTTAACAAATTAAGCATGTTAAGGTTGTTACATGTTATGATAATAAAAATTATAAAATTATTAATTATTGCTTTATTTAGGTATTAATAAAATAACTCTTCATCATTTTACTGGTACTTTATAGAGATATTTCATTTAAATTTTTAGCTTTTGCATCATTTGCAGATGGCGCAGTCGAAAAAAATATTTTTTATATTTGCTCATGATTTGGATAGTTCTTATTTAATTAATTTTAAATATTAGAGTTTTCTTGTTTGCGGAGTTTTGAATATTAGTTTGAAACAATTTTATGTTTCATGTATCTGTTGATTTAGCTTCAAACTTAGACAAAAAATTAATTTTTTAGATATTAATATCAAAAGAGTAAACTGAATTCTTCAATATTCAATATATCGAAAATCATCTCATACAAGTATAGCTATCCCTTATAATTCAAATCACCCCATGTCACATAAAATAGCAGCTTATGATTCAAAGGTACATAGAGCTTTTTGAGTACCAATGAGTAAAGGTAATTTTACAAAGGAAATGAATATAAAGAAACAAATCGCTACCTCAAGTAATTATCCACTACATTAAATCAATACGTCAATAAAAAGGAAGAAAAAGTTACCATTAACCTTATATTTCCGAAACAACCTAAAGAAAACAGATCATACAAACCTATTGCATATTTTGGAGATATTTCAAATAATATGTCAAAAATTATATCTCGTAAAAATCTTCTGTAATATAAAAAAAATGTAGTTTGAATTTTCTGGATTGTAACTTTATTTTTATTGGCTAGACACTTGGGAGCTTATAGATTACAACAACTGACACTAAACAAAACAATCAAAACAATAGTAGAAGAGGACCTTCAAATAAGTGACAAGAAAGAAGAACCTCATTTTCTGGAGGAATTTGAAATGCACAACTAAATCTGGGTATTTCAATTATTTTTGAACTAAATTTATAATATTAACCAATTAGAAATAACACTATTGCTTAGAAAATTTATAATATAAAAAATCGTACTCTATATATGCATTGCCAGGTAGCGATTGTTTTAAATATTTTTAATACCAAATCAAACATGTACGTGAGAGATCTGTCAATTTCAAAATAAATGTCAGATGATGTTCATAAAGAGGGAAACTCGAGTCACATAATAATTATTACAAAAGCTTTGGAATATTGTGGAAATTCATAATGAGTATAATTTATATTTTATGTTTATCATAAAAATAGTTTCTAGGTAAAATATAATCACTTATGTAAAATGGTAAAGTGAAGGTAAGTTGATCCTCTGGTCTGAAATTCTCAAATTTTAGCATGATTATACCATCTTTTTCAAAGTGTATTTCAGCTATGAAAATACATATGTACTTTATTCTCCCCCCTAAATTTTATACATACTGTCTATGAGGTGTTGTTATTTTTATATCTAATAAATAAATAATATTTTTTAAATTTTGTAAGTAAGTTCATGTTGAAAATGATTCTGAGCAAATAGTTTTTATTTTTTTACGGAAAATTGGAGTACAATATCGAACTAATGATCTAATTAGTTGATAGTAAGATAATAAGACAGCTGCTATTATGCATTTGTTTCAAAAGTATATATAAAAAGCTTGAGCTAAGAGAGCCATAAACTATAAAAGCAAAATAGTAATAAACTTCGCTAGTGGTTTGGTTGCCTTTTAAATATAAATTTAGCGAGGACGTACCGCATACATTATTATCACCTTTATACCGGTACTTTTCCTAGAAGGTTTATAGATGTTAGGGAGAATAGATATAATATAGTTTTTTAAATAGAAACAATATATTTACTAAATTTTTTTACAAGTCGCATCTATTTAGAGTTTCACTATTAATTAAGGAGGAAAAGAGAAAAATACATACAGAGTAATAGTCGCATATAGCGGAGTAGGGTAAAATGCAATTAAAATAACTTTATTAGAACTGATAAATTGAAAAGGTTTTGATCTTGACATAACATTTTCGAGTCTTGAATTTCTAACCCAACTAAAACACCTCAAAAGAGCAAACCGTCACTTCTTGGCGGCGTTTTGCAGGTTAATAAATGTTTAAGGGTTGACAACAAAATTATTTTTCTCACTCAGAGAATTTATGTTTATCATATAAAAAAATTAGTTATAAAATTAAAATATTTTTAACAATTTTACATGAACTGATGAAATAAAATAAAATAACAAAACGCATACAAAAACGGTATCAGGTGTTTTATTTCTAATCATAATCAACACGAGGCATTTCAAATCAGGGTAGAGATGGTGACGACTTCTCATACATTTTCTTCCACGATCTTATCATGTAGTAATGTATGAGTATACCCGCTTATACGAAAAGATACATTTTTATGATTCAAGGGCACACACGTCCAGGGAGAACTACGCAATATCCTTAACAATGAAGTCTCTGAAATGTCAGATAAATGACCTGAAAGAAACTTAACTCTCTTAAAGTGACAGTAGAGCGCTATTTAAAAAAAATATTTTCTAATAGAAAAGAGGTATACTTCAATTTAAAGGCAGTTTTATTACTAAGCGTATTGTATTTGAATGTATAACAATTAATTGTTATTTTATTTATCCTTTGTGATATTTAGTTTCAAGTTATACCTAACATTTTCAGAATTTTTTTCAAAAAAAAAATTAGATACAATCTTTGGCGAAGCTAATTCTTATAATCCATTCCATATCCCCAAATGATTCTAATATTTCCAAAATAGTTGATAAATTTAAGAATTTTGGAAAAAGGCCCACAAACACAGATTTTTTCACTATAGTCATTACGTGTGAAAATTTGATTATAAAAACAGAAGTTATTTTAAAAGTTTTTTTTTAAATCGAAGTGAGTTTGACATGTCTTTATAAATCTCCAAAGCACATTTTTCAACTTTCTAACAGAATGAACTCAGTTATATATTTTGGCTCTCTCACCGCAACTTTCAGACAATCGTAAATTCAATAACACCTTCAACTTTTGAGAAACTTTTCTATTTTCATGACATTTAAGAACGAAGTAAAAGAGAAAATAGAATGCTTATTTATTCAGCTCTCCTCCAGGCAAGACGAATTGTCCCTTAGGACGGAAAAAATCCGGTCTCAGCGCCACCCTTGGGCATTCAGAATAGATTGGGCTTGGGCCTGAGACCTGTCAACGCAGTTCACCACGGATAGTTATTGTCATGAGCCTTCCGGATGACCTAAATTTCTTCTTCAATTCTGTCGCGCTCCGATGTCGTCTTACAAGAAATTAAATTTTATGTATTTCTCAAATTAGAATGTTCTTTAATTTCATTTAAAATTAAGTACTTAAACTTTACACTACTGCAGTTTTCGTCAACTTCCAGCGTCTAGTTTATAATTTATAATTTATGTGAACCTAACCATTTTGTCTAAAAATAAAGGGAATCTATTATTTTTGCATCTAGAAACTAGTAAATTTAATATTCAGTATAATGCCGTACGCTGGAATAAGTGTTCGATTTTTAAAATAATCATAACGTAGTGCAATGACCTGAAAATTTTGACCCTTGCACGATCTCCATTCACGTAACAATATACTTTCACTTTTTTTTAAATGAGATAATGATACCTCATTGAAAGGTTTAAAATACCAATTTCAAAAAAGTATCATACTTAATTTCCAAAATTTACCGAGTTATGCGAGAAAATCCAGTTTAACTTTTTCAATTTAGGTACTATTTAATAAAATAACAGTTAATTTGACTTTTTCTACTAATTTTAAAACAAAGGCCTTTCTGCGCAAAAACATTTTTGGATTTTCTGCAACAGAATGCATCGCTTCAAACTCAGTGTCAACCAGTTTTTGGCATTTTTTCTTAAAATTATTTTAAATACTTTACATTAATCTTGAATTTATTTAATATAATAATATCTATTATTAAAAATATTTTCCGCTTTCTATTTTTCTTCATAGCTTAATAAAGTTGCCATTTCTAATGTATTTTATAAATTCCAACGCAGTTTGACACTCAGTGTCAATGCATCGTAGATTTTTTCTGAGGAATGGAAGAAATTGACTAGAGACAAGATACGGTTATATGAAAGATTTTTAAAAAATTACAAAAGCTGATTTTTCTTGCTAAATGGTTATAATTGTTTACCTAAATGTACTTTTCTGATTAATTGTTTTCGATTTTATCAAAAATAAATCTACTTTATTCTTGAGCAAAATTTTTATGACGAATCTCGTATACGACCGCAAAAAATTGATATCTGATCATCTAATTTTGAGTTTCTGGTCTTGCAAAACTTTTTATAAAGAAAGAATCTTTCAAAAAGCCAAAAATTAAAAAGTTTTCCATATGGTTCCAACTTAAGCAGACGCACAGTATAAGAAAACTGAATAAAATTAAAAATAATATTTTAAGGAATTACCATTAAATTAAATACTTATTGGTTCTTCTTAAAACAGATATAAGTTAATAATTATAATACTCAATTATATTCATAGTATAAAAAATATAAAATAGCATCCTGTTACTATAAAATTATAAAAAGGACCACCATTTATTATTGTTTAATAATTTAATATAATAGATTACTTATATATTGCTAAGTTCACAACTTCATCTGGAAAATTTTATAACGCAACCTTGGTGGGGCCACCGTAAAAATATTTCGTTTTAAAAACTATTATTGTGCTTCAACTTATACTTGCTCTCGCCAATATGTGTAGATCATAATATTTAAAATTTTAATTAAAAAGATATGCGACGTCACAAATACTTTTTCGACAGCCGCAAATATATTTTGTTGTTAATCATCTATGCTTTAAGAAAATATTTATAAGATAATATCTCTTTTATGATTTGATTACTGTAGTTTAGCAATGCTGAATGTGGTTATTGGGTACTTGGAAACGTGTCCAAGAAATAATCCAGTCTAGCTATAAAACTAAGACATATTGGCACTTCATAGTTTGCGGCATTATACCAATGAGAATGAGTTATAAAAAAAACTTGTCGTCTTTCAGAAAAAAACATTAAATCGGCAGACGGCGTTAAGTCAAATGACTTCTAAGAGTTCCTATTTTAGGCTGAAATATTAGAGGATTCGACTAATTTTCTGGTTAGAAGGTAGTAGGTACCCGTATGTTCTCCACCGTAGATGTTTATATTTATAGCGATTTTAATTTTTCTTTAAAATCAAGAATTCAAGATAGGCAAAAGAAAATTCACATGAATTATATATAATATAAATTTTTATTTACTTTCATCAGAACTTAAACAAATAGGCTGCTGGATTAACTAAAAACAAATTCACATTTAAACTGTATAATAATGTCTTTCATATTGAAATTATGAAAAATATAAACAAAAACTTTGTTTTATTTTAAGAGGCTTTTTCTTCATTTGACTATCTAGCATTTTTTATTTATTAGACAAGAAGGTTTTCAGACATATCTGGGTATGATCTACGCATATTGATTTTCAGTTGAAAGTATTTCCTAAATATACAAGTTTTTGGCTGTCGTTAATAAATGTATTTTATTGTTGTTTAAAGTTTAAGAGGAATAACACATCTTTATCAACTTGTTCATGGAGACTTTCATGCCAAACTATTTGGCTGGTCTAAATATTGATTAGAAGAAAGGACTAATTGGAGGCTCTTCCTAATAAAAGTACGTTCTCTAGACATGTTTAAGGAAAGGTGGGACGAAACAAGAAGCTGTAAGCTAGCCAGGGAACTTGTACCGTACCCCGGCAACCGTATAGCCAAGAACTATCTAGCAATGACTAGACAGAATCTTCGCCTAGCTGTAGGCATTCTGACTGGCCATTGTCATCTTCGGAAGCACCTCCAAAGAATGAGGCTATCTGACACACCCCTATGTAGAGGGTACAAACACCAAAATGAGATAATGAACAACATCCTCTGCAATTGCCCAGCACTCTCACCGATAAGATACTCTGTGTTCAACGAATGCTGGCTAGCGCTGTCTTACATAAAGCAGACACCTCTAGGCGGCGTTATCCCCTATATAAAATCAGTAGGTTGGTTGACGAACTAGAGAGAGTCTCAAACTAGAGGAGGATGCACAATGAGCCAAATATGGTCTAAGTGCTGTGGGGCTCCCACCCTTCCCAGGATACAGATACAGATGGAGGCGCTTCCGATACCCAGTAATGCTCTAGGAGGTTTTTTTTTTTCATTGCATGAATATATCATTCAGGTTAACTATCATTCTCTCTTCTGGTTGTTAGTCTTTTTTCTCATTATATAATACTAAATTTATATTGATAAAGTATGAACTCAAAACGATTGTTAAAAATAATTTTATCGAAATATGTTGCCTACAATTGCTCTATATTTAATGTATCTATATCAAATCTCACGTGCTCAATATATCCCATCAATATTTGGAAATATTTATAATAATATTTATATTTAATATTGATGCAAAACCGGATTTTCCGATTTTCTGACATCAACATCTGTACAAAGTGGATAATTTGACAGTGGGACAAAAATCAGATGAAATCTTACAGCGATATGAAAGATCATATCGTGATCGAAAATGTAAAAAGTCTCGTGTTGGAAGAACACTATCAAGATAATTAGGAAATTCTTAAACAATTTCTTAACTTTTATGAGTCTTACATAAAACACCAACAGCCAAACGTTCATGTATGTATAAACAGTTTCACACATTTGTGTCTTTTCTGGTTACTAAAGTTTCGAGTTCATATTTATACAACGTTCCATCATCCATTCGAAAAAATGTTTATAGTCAACCTTTTCCCGCCATTTCTTCAACTAACATGGACGTTTTACGCGACGCTTTAATACCACAGCCAAAATTATGGCCTAATAAGGTTTTCTCTGCATGTTCATGGTACAGACAACAAACATGTACTGATGTAAAGTACTGTCAATGGTATGTAGGTTCTGCTTAAAAACCAGTATTTATTTATGTAAATATATTTATTTACAATAATATTTTTTGACCTATAAGTAACCACTAGGGATTATTAAGTTTAGTAAGCCTTTGAAGCCGACATTTTAAACCGACATTTGCGAATCGCTCCCTTAGGATGTAAGTAATTCTCCTTGTGGCTGACTCAATTCGTTCAAATTCAACGAACAGACATTATTCACATTGAATCAGGCCCTGTGAATGAGTTCTCGGGGTTGAGCAAGAGAAGCGGTGACATGCCCATGTCACGCTCAGTAAATCAGCGTCTACTACTGCCATTTTGGCTTTTGTAACGGTTGGCGGCGGGATCTCGCTCGGCGGCGGCTTCATTCACGGTAAACAGCACATCCAGCGGATGTGACGGCGGCAGGTCCCTCATTTGGGACGGTGACGTTATCCTGACTGGATAACTTTAAGAGTTTTGTATTATTTTAAGGCACGTAGCGGTGTGGACATTAGACACAATGTACATAAAGTGAAGGTGTAAATGAGTGCGCAGTAGTTATTTCCATACTATTTATTGAAGGATCTAGATATTACTAATAAAAATATTGCGAGATAGTATCTCTGATATAGACAGAATATTACTCCCACAATAAATTTCAAATTACTAAATAGTTCAGGTATAGTTGGGCAAAATAAGATAAAAATGCTAAAGTGATTATTTATTACTGTGCAAAATTAAGATTGTGCTATAATTTGTACAAGAAGCTAAATATCGTTGCACGATTTATAAAATTACATCTTGATATGAAAAAAAATCAAGTGAAATCTTAAAAAAGACTTGGTCTTAAATGGTTCAAATCATTTCCAAATGTAATAAACAAAGTGAAAATGATATCTAAAAAACATATTTTTATAATTCACTTCAACATTAAGAGAGAATAAATTCTCAGAAATTTTTTATGGTTATACCCAATTTAGAATCTAAACCATTTTACGATACATCTGGTAAATCTCCAATATTTGTAACTGATTTTAAATTCATGTTGAGTAACCTCACCAAAGCCAAAACCCGGCAGAACAAAATTTTTTAAAATCGACGTGCATGATTTTTTTAAATTCGATTCGTAAGCTTGTTCACCATTTTTTTCTGAATAGCAAATACCGGCGTTAGATAAAGTTTTACAAGCTATAACCGAATATGCTCATTTAGCCACACTAAGCCGAAATATACAGAAAAATATTAAATAAGTCAAACTTTAAATATGAAAAAATTGGGCAGACACTCACTGTTAATTGATTCTGGAGAAATTCTATTATACTGGAGACGGCAGTCTCTTAGAAGAATAAAACAAATTAGGACAGAAAATAGACATTTTCTATTTAGATGAAACATCGGTTAATGCAGGACTTTTTGTAGAGAAAAAGTTTGGCAAGACAAAAAATAAATTTATTTAAAGAAGCGTTTTTTACAAGTATTTACGACTGATATTAAGAAAAAGATGGCTAAAAAATTAAATTTAGCAAAATTTAATATAAACGACATTAAAATTCTAAAAATGGAAGAGTACTTAAAATTAACTGGTTCAAACAATTTCAAGAGCAACGAGGAAAATTTGGTTGCCGAAGAGTTTGCACAACATCACTACGAGAAATATACACTCTTAGATCCACCAGATATATCAGGACATCAATATTATTATGCGATAATCCGAAGTTACCTGGGTATAATGAGATAGTACTTTCTAAAGCCAAGTATCAGTAAAAATATTTAATATGGGTAGTTTGAGAAGAACGTGGTCAAATATTATAAGGGCAGTTGTATTTAAATGAATCCAAGGCAGTTGTATTTAAATGAATGAATCAATTATTAAAATATGACACAAACAGAAGCACAAAAATCTAAAAAACGTGTAAAGAACTCGGCTAAAAAGAAATTAATTGCTTACTTCCCCTGGCTTACATTTCCTCGCTTGTCTATGACAGAGACTTAGTTATTGATAAAATGTGCTTATTGAAAAATTGGTTATTATTCAGATGTATATGTATTTCGATATTTTTCTAAAGCGTTTTAATATGTATTCAAGTTTACCTAGGTGTCGGTACCTGACAATACCATTTTCCAAGACACAAATCTGTCAAACTTATTTCTGTCTTGGAAAATGGTCAAACTTCTTTTTGTCTTGGAAAACCTTATTGTCAGATACCGAACCCTAGGCAGACCAGAATACTATTAAAACGCTTTGGGAAACTGTGGAAATTCAAGATAAGTATTATTTATCTTTCCATATTTATTATGAATAATTTCCATAAAGTAAGAGTTTAAACAATTAATTTAATTTATTAATAGTTTTTGTAGTTTAGTTCAGTAAAAAGTTATTACTTACTACATTCAGCTGTTTTCCTCTAATGTTTCATTTTACATCTTGCTGATGATCTATATTTAATTATCCCAATTAATATGTCGGTAGACAAATTTGGGTTTACTTTTTTAGTTTTTTTTTTCATGTAACATCAAAAAGACTGCGCTATAGTCTCTGTCAGTACTTTTTCTCTTCTTCCAGGTCCGGTATTTTATTCGGATCTAAAGTATGTTGGTTTCACTGTAAATAAAAGTCCATGTAGGGGAAGCGGGCTTAAAATGGGATACTCAACGTTTGGCATTTTGTATAGAAGATAATAAAAGTAAAAGTACTTTTCTATGGTTATTGATTTAACTAGATATTTATCAAAAACACACATAAATCAAAAAGAAAAAAAGTTGCATGTGTAATTATAAAATATCTGCAATTTCCCATTTTACCTAAAGAGTGTAGGTAAAATGGGAAAATCTTGGAAGTAAAACGGGATATGGATTTCTTACAGAGAAATGCTTCCGAAAATTCGCTATCGTCATCACTTTCTACACCTGCACACGCATCAGGAGCCCATTTACCGCAGATGCAACACATTATCCATCCTTTTCCGCTACAGTCATTAGAATAATAATTTCCACAAAACTAGCATTCCACAAAACTAGCATTCCACATCGACATCATCAGATTCGCTGTTGTTGGATTGGTCCTTTGATACCTTCAATACCTTAGACTTGTACACCCTTCTCTTACCCTTTGATGAGCTGCTATTTGGAGTGTTTTTGTTTTTTAACCTTTGTTTTCTACTTTTTTCTTTTTATTAGCATTTTGTTTTCTGATTTTCTTTATAAGGAGTACTCGCAACTACTGCAGCCTTGCTCCTTCTGCTGAGTTTCTTCTTTGAAAGCTTCACGGCTTTTGGATTAGGGGCAATTATTTCTGGATTGATTATATTGATGAACATTTTTCAAGATGACTTTCTTTTCAGGCAGCTCAGCTGCAACTTCATCATTTTTATCAGTGTCAGTATTCTGAGGTATGTCATAGTTAGTTGGCAAAACTGCAGCAAATATATCTTCTGTGAATTTTGTACGATCTATTGGATATAATTCAGTTTTATTAAAACCATTAATGGCAATTAGTGGTATTGATGCTCTAAGACATGCTTTACTAAACAAAGAACCGACTTCGTTTATTGTAATGCATCGACCTTGATTATTTCTCAACCATATCTCTACTTCTTGAGAATGGAAAGTGCTGAGTGGCCCCATGAATGCAACATCTAGTGGCTGCATGCGATGACTAGTATGCGGTGGTAAGCATAAAACTGTCACTCCGTTCTCCCGTACCTTGTCTATCGTTGCAATATTTTGCGTGTGTGTCTTATGCCCATCAAATATAAGTAACGCTGGATTACTTGTCGATGATTGGGTGTGACAAATGAAATTATCAAACCATTTCTCAAATAATTCTAATTGCATCCATCAGGAGTTGTGGCAAATGCATAGCGAACCTGGTGGAGTTCCTACAGCAAATTGAGGTTTCATCCGCACTCGAGGAAAAATAAGCATAGGTGGAACAAAAATACCAGACGCGTTCATACAAATTACTGCAGTGGTTAAGTCTCCGCGTTCGGCTGATGTGAGAAAACCTACTTGTTTTCTTCCTCTGACAGCAATAATTTTTTATGGTCGGGATGGGATAGTAGTGATACCCGTCTCATCTACGTTAAATATTCTTGATGGTGGGAAATTATGTTTTTCTTGGAGCGGTTCCAAAATATCAAAAAATGTTTTAACTACTTCTCGGTTAAAGCCTCTAGCTGCGAAGAGACAACTTGTTTCTCTTCATAAAGAAATGCCACCAGTGCCATCCTGCCAACTTAGTTTCTTTATTAAAATAATGGACGAGATTATTTCTAACATCAATTTGGTACTCAAGACTCCGAATACTTCTTGTTGTTTATCCATATAACATAGCTTCCATATTTTTAACATATTCTACCAGCTATCTCTCTAGTTCCAACGGAAATGTTAATTTTCTTCTCACAGTTCTTTTGAATGGTCGATTGCCTGTTTATTTTTATTATTGAATCGCCTTTCTAAAGTCGACTTTGGAACATTAAACTGTTTTGCAGCTTTTAAATAAACACATGTTCTATTTCACAACGCCTCTAGTGCCCTAGACATTGCCTCTTCAGACCAAGACTGACGGTCAGTTTTTCGTTTATACGTAGAGGGCATCTGAAAACAAATAAAAATAAATGTGAAATAGTCCGGGTAAAATGGGATTCTGTTTTAATCATGTGCGGTTCGGAGTTTTGTCGGTAGCCGAGTAACACTAACATCCATACAAATATAACACGTGGTAATACTCGGAGTTGAAAGCTCCAGTAAAGTGAGAAACACTGATGTCCCTTCATACCCCATTTTAGGCCCATTTCCCCTATATGAATAGTTCAATTCAAATATTTTAATTGGTAAGAATTAAGCAACTATTAGAGATGCAATAACTATTATGGAATAAACAACAAAATGTTAAAATCTTCCGAATAATAATTTTTCATAATCTACTTAGTTCGTTAAAACATCACATTGGCTGCACGCTGCTCTAACTTTCTAATTTAAAGATAGTTTAAACACATTATAAGATTATGAAATTTGCTGAAAATGTAGGTTAAGTTTACCTTTGTGAGCAGTTTTAGTTGAAAATAAGGAGAGCAGCCCTTTGTGTACTCCTACAGGTGCATTACGGATGAAGGCATTATTCGTGAACTTCAAGGGGATGGAGTGTGAGTCAGCCTTTAATAAGATAACGTATACTAGATAGAATTTTAACCTCTGATGTATTTCCAACCAGGTCTCCGACTGAAACTTCATTAAGTAAACTAGGATTAAAAGAAAAACTTCTCTTAGGAATTTGCAATTTTAGATGTTCTAATAGATATAGCTCTAATTATCTCAGTTTGAAATTATTAAAATTGGAATATTATATACATACGAATTACGAGTATACGAAACAAATAAAAAAAGAGAGCTGTAGAGATATGAAGAATGAAAAAAAATGTTGAAACAAGATACAAGAGCATAATTTACAAATCATTGGCTATTATGAATGGACATGGAGTCCTTTTTACAAAGGGTAAGGTGGTTTTGAGTCAGGTTTCTTTCTTGTGTGGAATGCTTTCCATGCTTGTTTGTCTTTTCTCTACTATACTGTTTTTATTCTTCTTACTGTTATCTACTCTCTTCATTTCCATATGCTAATTCGAGACCTTTTCTGTTTCTATGTGTGTTATCGTTTTAGCCATCCTTTTAATTTTAGATTTCTGTTGTCTTTTATTTTAGTTTTCTGTACACCTTCTTTATGTTTTTTCTATAGCTTGTTTCGTCATGTGCTTTATTTACTTTTATTAGCTTTTTATTTTCTATATTTACTTGTTGTCTTGTATTTCTTTCTTCTCTCGCTTGGTTTCTAATTTCCTGCTGTACCTCTCTTTGTTTCCTTGTCATATCTGAGTTAACGTATATTTTATGTTCCTTAGTTTCTTTTAGTTTGTTCTTGTTTTTTAGTATATTTATCTTATCTGTCATGTATTCTGTTTCTATGACTATTTCTATTGTTGATTTCCCCTTCATCAGTATGCTTTGAGTTTACTCCAAGATTCTTTGTTTTAAAGGTTTGTAATTCATTTTTAAGTATTATCCTTTTCTTAGACTTCTAATCCTGTGATGACCAATCTTTCACTTCTTACATTTAATTCCATTTGTTTTATTCTGTTATTATTTTTTTTTCAGTTCAATTTCTACCCTCTCGTTCTTTTCCTTTTCCTTTTCTTTTTGTTCTTTTCTGATTTCTTTTATTTTGGACATAATTTCTTCATTTTTCTACTTTAATTGTTTTATCATTGTTATGAGTACTTCTTCCAAGTCTTCTCTTTGTTTACTTGGGGATTTACTAAATATTCGCTCTTTCCAAAGTATTCTTCTTCTTCTCTTGATACTTTCTTGCTTTCATATCCAATTGTTTCTGTTTCTAGGTCTGGTTCATTCCTAAGATTTTCTTTATTGTACCTCTAATTTCTATTTTGTGGACTAAATGTTTATCGTATTCGTATTTTATTAGCATCATTTAATTTTGTTTATGTTGTTTACTTATTTAACTTACGTAATTCACGTTTTTAGCTTCGCTGTTTTTACTTTTATTAATTTAAAACACTTATTTTTAACGCTATCTTTTTTATTTTCAATTCAATTGAAAATATCCTTGTTCTATATTTTTGTGATAATGTTCGATCAGTGATTTTTCTGACTGCCAAAACAAACCGAACAACCACATATCTTGAAATCCCGAACTGGATATGTAGTACATATTTTATTTTAAAGAAATTTCATAATTTTAAATGAAGAACAAAAGTCTTTGCAAAGCTTAATTACTAAATTAGACAGTAAAGATGTTTTTATTGTAAAAATGTGACCTGAGGAATATTAACATTTTTGCACTGATTAAAAATACCTTCAGGCTGGTATTCTGAAAAATAAAAAAGAAATACGGTAAATTTCCAGAATAAAAATTAAAAATTACTAGCTAGAAAAATCTTTATTTATAACCACTTAGTGGAATTCATGCAAATTTCCAGATTAACTGCTAATTTCTCAATTAAGAGTGTAGCACTTACTTAACGGGGAAAGCTGCATTATGAAAAGTACTTTTTTACCTTCATTTTTCATCCACTTTATACTTCTACCCTAACCCCGGAGCTCTTCGCATAACTTCTCAAACCTTAACTAGGGAATTTTTAAAGTTTTTAAAACTTCATACATATGAAACACTAGACTTCATAACTTTACGTTTAGGAACTTTCTCATTCAAAGGAAGTCGATTTTCATCTTATGGATTGGAAAATTAGAATTTATATGGACTCTCTTAAAAATATTTAAGCAACTACCAAACAATTTCAATAAATTTTACCTTGTGTTCTTATCTGAACAATGCGAAAAAACTCATTAATATTTAAACCTTCAATATAATTTAACTGATACTAAAATTGTATTTAAATAACTTTGGTAAATAACTTTTTTTTAATTATATAGTCATATAAAAAGTTGGTAGATTAATAAAACTACAGCATCTTATTGAAAATACTTCATATTCATAGTTTTTTAATTTAAAAATTAAAGCCAAAATAAGCAAGTTTCAACACTGAACAATACGTTGAAATAATTTTAGAATCTATGTTACAAGTAGTGAGTTATACCTTTTAATTCATGTTACTAATAACCGTTGAATAGTATTAAATGGTGCGATACGACTAATCCAGATATTTTCTGTCGTAAGTATTTATAATATAGAAAATTAATAATTTTTTCTTTTTTTTAAATAAAACAGTAGAAGCATTTATTTAAATTTCATTTAGCAGATATTATACAGAACTGTTGTCGGTACTTTTCAAATAAACATAAATAAAATCCATCAATTATATTTTCACGGTCTAACAAAATTTATCTAGCAATAAGATTAGATTGATTAACAAATGCTTTTTTTAAAGATATTCTCACGAATGAATTAAATATTTTTATATCTTATTTTACTACATAAAAAGAAAAAAAAGAAAGTGGTAAAGAAATTGGAGAGATCAGCAAAACCATGCGATTAGTGTTAAATGAAACAAAGACAAAATTCATGAGCTGTACAAAGGAAGAATTCTTAGAAGGAGGGTACTTAGTGATAAATAAAGGAAAACAATACAAATCTGAAGAACTGGACAGTTTCAAATATCTCGGATCATTATACAAAAGAAACGTAAGTCAGGAAATGAAAGCAAGGATCCCAGCGGGAAATAGATAGGAATATTCGAGAAAATGCGGATTTATATCATAAAACTGTGATTAGACCTACAGTCATCTATGCGAACGATGTGTGGACTATGAGAAAGGAAGAAATACGGAGAATCAAAATACGGAAAAGAAAAATCTAGAGGAAAATTTTCGCAGGAAAGATCGAGGAAGTCATTTGAAAAAGGAAATTAAACAAAGAAAGATATGACCATTTCTGGAAAGCTTTCATAACAGAGGTTGTCAAAGCACAGTGATTCAGATGGATGGAATCGAAGATAAGAGAACCCCAAAGACGCTGTTAAGATATTATTTAGGACGAGGGAGACGGGTGAGTAGACCTAAACAAAGATGGAAAAAAGAAGTGGAGGAGGAAATGGAAATAAATGACAAAGGAAATGAAAAAATGGAAAATATTGTGGACCAAGCCATGGACCAACTAGATCTGTAGTGCTATAATAATAAAAGCACATTAATAAAACAACTAGACTTATAAAACTAACTTAATAGTTCATTCGTCTAATTCTCTTTCTTGACATGCTCTAGTACCTAGTACGATTCAGTAGTGATTCAAACAAATGTGGGTAATGAAGAGGCCGACGCAATTGAAAGGCAAGCCTCGGAAGAAATCTTTATGGTACAAGAACCAGTCGTTGAGTTACCTCTCATCTAATCTCCTTAAAAAGGAATGTCTCGTGGCACAAATCACTCACGCTAATGTTAAGTAAATACTGCATTAGAGTTTTTAGAGAACTCTGATAGATAAATTATATTTTGGAAATGTAAAGTGCAGATTGTCTAATAACAATGAAGAGGACTTTATTTACGTTGTATCTCACAGCTTATTATGAAGCATTTTTTAGGCGTTTCAGATGTGGTATCCGCAAGTTTATTTTCGTTAAATATTTTAGTTGGTTCATTAAAATACCCCATCTGATACTACTCTGCTAAATTTCATTTTTTAATTTCGTTATTTTTAATTTTATGCGTAAGCAGCTAGTTTGTCCAACTTCAGTACTTGATTTTAGCCTGTAGTGAATGAAGGTGCTAGCCGATCTTGTAAACTTTTTCGTTTTCTGAGTAAAGAGGAGGACAAGTTTTATTTTCCACTACCTTCGTATTTAAGGTAAATTTTCAGTAAAACTCCTGGAATACCGCTTCTTCACTGTTGCTACCTAAGCAACTTTATTACTAATTTAAGGGATCGTGTGTTCTCCACGAAAATAGAGGACTAGTGCCCGAGGCATCACCAAAAACACCATATTTTAAACCCCTTACCAACCTTTGCCTCTTGAAAAGTTAGCAAGTACCTTCAGTTAACAAATTTGATATTAGGGAATCTTTAGCAGAATCAGCGCTTGCATTTACATAGAGTACTGTTTTTTTTACAAAGAGGCCTAATGAAATCAGCCTAATGAAATCAGCCACAATCATAATGTTACAAGACATGAATGTTGAGAAAACTCATGACTGCTATCACATCATTCTCATTATATTTTTAAAAATTGCGATAATGTAGTTGTCAATAGTTAATTTTGAGTTAAATTTTTTGCACACTCTCTATTTGATAAAAATCAATATAAGTTAATAAATATTCCTTATATAAAAATTTAACACATGGCTGATTTCTATAGAATATTAAATATTTTAGGATATTTCAATTTTAGTCAAAAATCAAACGTGAAACAACATTCCGATCTGATATCAGTTTTTATGTATATAAAAATTTTGGAATTCTTTACATAATTTTAATGTAAGAGTAGGACTGATTTAAATATTTTGCAAACAGAGATCAACCAACCAAAAGTAACTTTTTTACCAAACTGTGCCAGAAATATTTATCAATTTTTATGGAATGCAAAAAATTAGGGTCATAATAATTTCATTAACCATTGATTTTAAAAAATCCATTTTTCCCAAACCGCTAAATGTATTGATTGATTTTTGATATAAGTAAATTTTGAGAAAATAGATACAGGGTCCTTTTATTAAATCAACAGATATGAAAAACGATTCTAATTGAAAGTAAAAATATAATTATCATTAAATTGTAAACAAAATTTAAAAAAATGGAATTCTTTTGGATAAATGGAATGTATGCGAAAGAGCACTAGGTTAATCAATGTAAATTTGTTAAAGTAAAAGTTATTATATGTAAAATTTTATAATAAGCTCAGGTGATATCTTATGTTTTGGCAATTTATTGAGTAATGTTGAAGTAAATTTAGAATTTAAAAATTGAGAGTGCTGTCGTATCAATTTATAAAATAATATATATATATACTTATTTTGGGCAAAACAATGTTAACAATCTGAAGTAAAATAATTTCTTTGTCTTGTTCTTTCCAGGATTTCAAATTTAATGATATTTTATTCCACATTTCATACAATAAAAAGGTTTCATAAATAAATTAAAGTTATAATGTGAGACCATTGTACTTCAACTAGGAATACATACAGATAAAAATTAAAATATAGATTTATTTTTCCGTAGTTCTTCATTCATAACACTTTTAAATAGTTTTTAAAAAACATTATTATTTACTTGGTGCTGTAGCTATTTTGTAATTTTATTAATAACAATTGGTATTTACTACAACTTATTGATGATTTGAAATTTTTATGGATTAATACATTTTTTTTTTGTTTAAAATTTATTTAAAAAGAGAACATAATAAATTTGATACTTAAAAGGGGAAAATTATTTTATTTGTTTCGTTTTAGGGTTGTTTCTATTAGTATTTATAGTTAAATTTATCAAAATTAGAAAAAATATAATGATAGAGATTTAAAAATTAATATTTTAAATCATATAAATTAAAGAAGAAATTAGATGCTAACTAAGAAATTTTAAATTTTTATAATATGTAGATAATTTATGGGGAAATATATTCTATAATCTAAATTCAGAGTATGTAAATTTGATTTTGTATAAAAATTACATACATTTTGTTATCAAATCATAAAAATTATATGTAAATTGGTTTTGAAATTTCGAAAATTATAAAAGCTGTGTCAAATTTTGATAGTAACCTCTTCAAATTTTCGTCGAAAGGTCAAGAAGCCAATAAAAACAGCATTCTGTGTAAGTAACTTATCTAAACATGCAAAAAATTTACCATTAAAAGGACTATTCTTTAAACTAATAAACATATTCTTTAATTTGTGAAGTCGCAATTATTTTTGAAGATGTTTGGTTTAAATTATTTTCATAAACCCAAAAAGTAGTCCATAGAAGTAAGATTAATTTGATCACATATAGTAATAACATTCACGTCAGAGGACATATGCGAGATATAATATAATAATACTTTCTTAAGAATATATATTTTTTGATACTGGGTATCTACAAAGGGTTAAAAGTCTTGCATGATGCTGCTTTTCTAAAAATGAAAAGAACACTTCCGACTGTTCCCTGATTTCAAATTATGTTGTCACTTGCAGCGACCAATGCACTCCTGGCAATTTGTTTTTGAAATGAAATCTTGAGGTATTCTTCCTATTCCATTTACCCAATAAAATTATTGATTCCATAAACTGCATATCATTGAAAAGATTCCTCTTGTCTTACCATATTATATTTAAAATACCGTTTATTACAAGTTTTGAAAACTTTTAAAAACATAACAGCGCCATAGTTAACTTTCATCAACTTAAGTAAAGTTTTATCAGTACACAAAGTATTTACATTCGCTATAAAATATTAAACAAATAAATAACGCTGTCAAAAAGTCCTTAATATCTTTTATTTCCGAATGCAGTGTTATGGCATTAAGCAATCCTAATATATATGATTATATACAATGACAATAACAAGACAGTACATTCGTAGATACCGTCTCTTCTTAAAAAAATAGTGTTTTATAATATTACCTGTAAATTTGTCCTTACCAATGTCATATTATTTTATTATTTCGACCTTTAAATATCCCCCGTGTTAAAAATGTTCATGCTTATTATTGTTACAATAACTTACGTTTTTGTAAAGTGATTGGTGTATTCACATGACTCAATTTTTTTCCGGCTATATTCATACAAAGAGCAATGAGTAATAGAGGATACAGTTAGACAATGAGAAAATAAAAAACAGATTCAGGTATAACTAAAAATGCCGAAAAGAGGTGCATATGGCAGTGTTGTAACCTACCAATTTAAATGACACGAGGTCACTACAATTGTTACCGAAGAACAGAAAAAATGTGCAGAGTGTCGTAACTCTGATAATCTCTCTGTTATTGAAACTATTTAGATCAATTTGTCAACACCGTCTTTATATTAACATATCTTTAACAAGCAGCGTTTGAATTCCTGATTCTGCAGTAAAACAATTAAAACGTATTTAAAAGTATCGTACGAGTATTATTAGCAGCATCAGCTTGACTATATTATGTATCGGAGAAAGAGACTTGATGTAACATTTTTTGGAAAAACGAATATATCTTGTCATCTATCCATTGAAGTATCTCTTATTGATCATTGAACGAAACTTTAAGTCTTTCTGTATTAAACCAAATAGAGAAAGCATTAAAACTATTGGCATTTATTTTACAGCTAACGTTTTTATCAAAAAAGTGTGATGTTACACCTTATCCCCGCTGTGATTAAATACAATATCTATTAGAGCAGGTAGTAACAGTAAAAAAATGGGGTTGTGATGCAATTGAGTTTTTATGAATTACCCTTACCTTTCTCTTCTCTATACTCCTGCCCTTGCATATTTTCTTTTCTCTTTTTTCTATCCTTATAATCTTTTTTCTGTTTCTTTTTCATTTTTCCTTCATATTCCATTCTTAAAGCTTATTTTTCTGGTGTACCAACTGTAAACAATTGATTTATTTTGCTAATTGTATTTTGTTTTCGTAATGGTGCCTTTGGTAAAGGTGTAATCGTCGATGGTGAAAAATGGTTTTGTAAACCTGAGCAACTTGGAGTTGTACGCAGCTTCGTTGCGTCATATAATTTCATTGGTGCTAATATCCATATCAGTTTCTAGACTTGCATCTCTTTCTGGGTCTTCTAGATTTGGACAATCGGCGATATAAAATCATGCAAAGTCACTGTCTTGGAAGATGTCAGCAATCAAAGGACATAGGTATACTAGAAGCTTTAAACCCACTCATCATACATATTTGTAGACTTCATGGCTAGAGGTAATAAATAACATTTTAGAAAATTCGTTATTTTTTTTTGATGGATTAGCCAATAGTAAAGCTAGACGAATATATGCCCAGCATTTTCTAAATAACTATTTACCATGATCGGAAATGTTTACTAAACTACATTTTCGTTTATAAGAAACTGAAACTTTGCTAAATCAAGGAATGTTATTGGATGATCTAGAAATCCACAACTTGAACATCAAGTTCTTTAACATCTAGAAATGAGTACCAGAAATCAATAAATGTTGGTCACAAAATGATTTAGAATATTCTAAAAGAAAATTTATTGTGTCCCCATCACCCTCAATACGTTCAAGATTTTTACCTATTGACTACCTGCTCCATAGATAGTATTACCAATGATTTTTAGAAAAAATTGCATATAATCCCAAGTTTGCTACTACTGTATTATTTACTTATTAATTTTTATGTGTTAATGAAGATCCACATGCCATAGTTGAAACACGATTCCAATAAACATTTCCTGTCAACATTTGAATTGGGATTCTTGACGATTTTTTATTATAGCTATTTTTCCTTCTTCATCGATTGAACGGTAATACATTCCTTCATTTTCTGGAAAATTAAATTTCAGCTCTTTCAGAAGACACATCTCTCATAATTAGAAGGCATATGTGGTTCATGTATGATGGAGCTTCTCCATATTTTACAGTAATAGTACGAGAGTTTTTCCAAGCCACTGGATACAAGGAAAATCTCCACATGCATTGCCTCCAATCTCACCTGAACACAATTCTGCGGATCTTAGCGGGTGGAAATATTTATACAATCCCGATTATAAATAAGGAGATCTTCAAACTAGCGTCGAAGAAGGCTACTATATTATTCGCAATACTCCTGGTTATTCCTAAAGGATTCTGCAAGCGTTAGAACTCGATTAGAAGATACACGTTTTCAACATCTGCTCTATAATGCACTGCTTGTATTTCGTAATTATTAGAATATTCTTATTTTTATTAAAATAATAAAAAATTCAATATGTTGTACCTTAGTAACGACAAAACTTGTCACACATGTTTATAGGAACTTTTAGTCTTAAAACTGAGTGACGAATCGTTTACAACAATATTTCAGATTACTTTGGCAACAGTCTGTATTTATGTCGGCTGCGTAATTTAATTCCGTGCATAGGATTCAGCACTAGGCGTATGGGTGTACGATTTCAACTCACTAAACATAAGAATCGTTCCTTAACTGAAGTTCGAGACTCGGCTCTCAAAGTAAAAATGTTGCAACGTTGTCGAATCGTACGTTGGTCAGCATAACATCCGAATTCTTAACTTGGTTAGGTCCGCAATAGCCTGTATGAATAGCGACAGAAAATTTTTATTTTAATATATTGTTCTCTTTATGAAAGGAAAATTTTACTTACCTTAAACCTGACGGTCAACGCATTATCGAAACATAACATTTTACTTCCTAAAAGACTAAGCAAATCTGAAAAAGGTATACCTAACAGTCTAAATTTAAAATATAGATTACTAAACTAAGTAGACTGAGTTAACAATCAACAATCATCCTGGTAAAGATAAAGATAAAATAATGATGATAATAGTAATAAATGTACACTTTCAACAAATGGGCATTGGTTAAAGTTCTAGCTTAACTTTAGCGTGTTAAAGATCAATATGCAGAACTTTTATTATATTTTCTAATTTTTATAAGTTGAATATTAGGAAATTTCAAATTAAGATAAACATAGATTTACATGTTTTTTAAAAATTGTAAAATCTGAATACGATAACTAAAATCAATTTAAGCAACCCATTAATATTCGCTTGTGACACAATGTTCTTAACGACCATAATTTCTGTAGATATGAGTATAAACTTAGTACCTGTATACGCTGGAGATTGTCGACGTGGTTATATGTTTATGCCTAGCAATTTAACTGCAATGTGGCTTTGTGGAGACGGAGACCAGTATGTTAATGTTCGTAATTTGCATATGAAGACAGCTATCATATAGGTGTTGCGCTCTAAGAGACAACTCGCTTGTCATATTCATTATTGTTAAAGATAATATATTGCTCAGCATGGTGGTAAAACTTCGTAAGAAAATTTTTCTTATCTTGTTGTTTTAAACAAATTATACCCATGAAATCTCTCAGCTAAACGGTCTAAAGAGGGCCATTATAAAATATTTTTTTAAATAAATAAAATTAAGTTTGTATAAAGATACATACAATATTATTTCTTCCAAATACTTAATAATTGGGAACCCTAATGATTAGAAATTTATAGGCAGTTTTAAACTAGCTGTATAAAATTATGAGCTTTTTTATCTGGAATTAAACAAAAAATATTTAGGTTAGAACATCACAAGTAGGTATTGTATTGGTTTTAATTAAACTAATATCAGTATACGTACTAGTTTTTCATTAGTATGACTATGTTTGCTCTCTGATTAAATTCTGATTTATGATTTTTTTCTTTCTAAATATACATTTGATCAAATATACAGACAAAGATTATTCGTTTATTTGTTGAATAAGAGATGTGTGTCTTATTTAATTAAACCTTACAAATTCCAATGACTTGTCTGTAGGAACGGTCCTGCAATGTTTACAAGTGATCATCAATTATTAGCGAGGATTTTGTCCTTTGGATGAACGTTTTTATTTGTTATTATTCTAAAAGCTATATATTTTAATCTTTCTTCATACTCTAATTATAAATTAAATCGCTTCTGTAAAATTATCAAACTTAGGCTCTTCTGATCTTCTGATCTAGGTGCATCTCAAATAAAAGCTCCAATATTGAAGTGAAATTTGAACAAGGCAATTTTGTATATTGCTCATTTAGACATATTTTCAAATGCTGAAGATTATTTTCAAATAAAGCGTAGAAAAATCTAGAGTGTAACTCCAAAGAGAGTTCTTTCTTGCTTTCGACAAATGTCGTGCTCAGCTAACGAGCCACACGACATATTTCTATTTTAAGCAGTAAAGTATTACTATTTTGTATTAAGAGCGGTAAGTAATACTGTGCATTACAACACGCTAAGGGAGCGCGGCAATTTAATAAAAGTGACAATGATCTTTCTAATCGAATTACTCACTAGACTTTTTCTACGATAACACGATATTAAAGTATATAGTATTTTTTACATTTTATTATAAGAGAATATAGAAACAAAATTGTAAACACTAGATACTAGTTAGAATTTTTTATATAAGAAAAGAATAGAGAAATAAATTTTGATCACTAGAAACTTCTCAGAAATAAATTTATTAGTTAATATGTTAAAAATAAACGTACAGTTTTGACAATTTTAATTATTCAAGAAGTTGATGGTTCAAAGGAATTAGTAGTGTTATAAGTACCCGAAGTAAAATCGAAATTTGGACGTTTACTAACCGCATATTTTTTGAAACGCTTGTATTAAATCGTTAATATAACTTTTAAAAATGTTACTAGGTTTCCAGCTTTAAAGTTGTTTAAAAGTAATATATAGGTCTTTCACGATAAAATTGAAATTACGTAATTTTTAGTTATTTTTATAGTCAACAGAATGGAAAAAAAAAACTAAGAAGAAAAGCGATTATCAGACAGGAGAAATTAAATTTTTAAAGTTGGCAATACTTTACAACGTTGACAAATGAATATTGCCAAAATACTTGTCATTTATCGATATTTTGATATTCCTTCTTTGGATAAAACGCATAAGCATTAAATAGTACATACCAGCAAATAGTAATAGACTTAACAAACGATTTTGGACAGGAACGACAAAATAGAGGTCCATTACTTCCACTTACTGCTGTAAGATCCGAAAATATAGATTTTTAGAGTTTCGATTCAAAATTAATTACACGTCTTGAAATTGCAAATTTCAAAACTACTTTTACAATTCAAACATAAAACACACTAACACAAAGTACAATAATATATACATTAAACGGAAGCACTCTCACAGTATTTTCTTAAAGTGAAGGAAAAAACCTGAGACATGACAAGGCCGCAGTTCTTTTCCTTGTGACGTAATTTCAAGTTTATCGTGAAAAGCCGTTAGAATCACCGCCACCATGTACTAATAATGTAGCAGAAAACAATGCACGGTGTATGATTTGTGATTCGACAAGTTTAAATATTTGGCAAGTTGAATAGGGATTTTACCAATGGTATTCATTCCTACAAGTTGATTTATGCGCCTTCCTTTGGAATAACGAAAGAATAAGCGGCATCCTGAATTATTCATTATCATTTATTGTATTTATAGCAATTGACAATAGGTAAGGGCCAAAATAACTGTCCGGCAATAATGTCCAATTATCAACAACTTTGCAATTACATTTGAATGTGCAAAATTTAGTTACGATAGTTATCGTAGAAAAATAACTATTCCCATTTACAATTATCAATTATATTTTATTTTAGGTTTTTTTGATGTTGGAGTGCGCTTTTTTATTATGAGAAGAATACAGAGTGTATAAACTACATATACATATATCCTGAAATTTCAGTTTTTTAACCATTTAGAATCCGAGATAATTACGAATAAAATTAGCAATTTTTCCTGCCGCTATTTTAGGAACAGTACTGTTAATTTGAAGCCAACAGTTAATGCTGGAGTGAGAGTCAAATTAGGAAATCAATTTCTGACTTGTAGTCCAATCAGAAAAATTCTCGACCCTGCCAGGATTCGAACCGGGAACCTTTCGGTCACCAACTCGCAGCTCTACCACTGAGCCACCCATCCCCCAATAGTAAAAGTTCTAACAACTATTTTTTCTGTAATATTGTTTACAAATGGAGTACGTAATCTCCATAAAAAAAATTTTTGAATAATGGATTTAGCACAATTAATATTTACTTTTTTCGTACCAACCCGAAATGAAATAGTTCGAACCGGGATCCTTTCGGTCACCAACTCGCAGCTTTGCCACTGAACCACCCTTTCCCCAATAGTAAAAGTTCTAACAACTATTTTTTCTGTAATATTGTTTAAAAATGGAGAATGTAATCTCCATAAAAAAAATTTTTGAATAATGGATTTAGCACAACTAATATTTACTTTTTTCGTATCAACCCGAAATGATACTAGACTTTATATGTACTCTAATACTACTATTTTCGAAAAGAGTACTTTCAGTATCCTGGTGCTAGTCTTAACTACTATCTCGTACATCCTTTGTAGGCTAAAACCTATTTTGTCTCACACGCCATTGTCGTAATAACGATACTTTTGAAATTTGTTTTGTTGCCTTACTCGTGGTAAAGCTACTAAGAAAATATGTACCGAACTCCCACTCTTAATACTCTTACAAACTACTAATATTGTTACTGTTTGTTTGCCGAATAAATATAAAACGGGATTTAAATATCTATAAATTTTCATAGCTGTTTTGGGCGGACCGTCCCTGTTCCGGTCAACACAAAACCTCGCTTCTTCTGTAAAACGAGACGATTTTCTAGAGTAAATTGCATTACTAATGCTTTTCTATTTAAATAAAATTTCCAAATCACCTTAACCGAAAATATTGATCATACGTGTCAGTATATTCTTGAGCAGCGGTTTTGAATTTCTAATTATACTACGCTGGAACTACTTTAAGAAAACACTACTTGTCCATTTGGTAATCTCTTACAATTCTATTAATTCAAATCAATCCAATACTGGATTTATTTTGTGCTGATATTTCATTTCCGATAATCAAATTAAGGTGAAATGACAAAAAAAATCTTCCTTTTACTAATTATTTTCCAATTTCACAATTTCACGATGTTCGCTGACTGTGATTCACAAATTTGATTATTATTAGTTCATTTATTGGAAAAGAAAATAAAAATCGGCAGCTTAGATCACTTGAAATTAATTTATTGAAAGCTATCTCATGGGACAAGGTTATTTTAATACAGACTTTTGAATGCGACCCATCTTATGAGTATTTTGAAACGAAACCAAAGCAACACTCGGTAAATAATGGAAGTAATGAAATTATAGGTTCTAGCAATACTCCATAATTTACTTAACAGATAGGTAGAAACATATCAAAAGTTTATATAAACAAAGACAAGAAAAATATAGCAGAGTAATGGTTCTATTTTTCAAGTTTCACGATTATTTACTGTTTGCAATTCTAGATTAAAAAGCAGCTTCAGAACCAATAAAATATATACAATATGTGATTGTTTCCTCGAAATTTCTAAAATTATTGGGACTGAAAAATCATATAAGTAAAGCGAATATTTAAAATTCTAGTCCTAAATTTATTTTGTGATAAATTCCTGCTTTTTGTTTTTTGGACACCCTAGATAATGGTTATTCTGACCAGTGAATATTGTTTAAATTTTTTTTAAGATTTTTTATTTGTTTTTACTTATTTTTTGAACTAAACTTTTCTGGTTATTTTGTGGCATACTAAAATTTTGTTTTTTTATATTTTTCTTTTCATCCGTCTTTTTTCCTTTGGCTGCAAATGATTTGTTTTCATTTTCTTATTAATTTTTTTCAATATTCTCTTCAGATTATTTATCAAAACAGAATTTATTTGATTTTATTATATCTGCGACAGTTTCCGTTCTTTTTCGATTGTCCTTTTTTTTCAGTTACTCCTGCACAGTTTCATCAAACTTTTGGCCGCAGAGCAATTAATCTAATTAACGTTTCTTTATTTTTTATTTAATGTATATTTTTATAAATCCAAAATGAATGGTGTTCATTACTTTTGTTTTGTCCTTAATTTAGCTAGATATACCCTATCTCACAGACTACACAGCAGACTTGATTTGAAAATGCACCAAGAACACGGGATATCGGTCTCCTGGGACCAATTCTTCCAGACAGTGAAAAACTAGCGGGATGCTTTCAATTTATCGCGATGCTCTCAAAATTCGAATCAATAACACCATTGTAATCTATGCATGGGCTTGAGGACATTTTCATCAAATGATTTGCTGTGGGGACTAAGATTTATAGATCTCACTGGAGAATATTTGTATATGGGTTTACGTTTCAATCGAACAATCTCTGAATAATTCAAAAAAAAAATGGACCTAAAATATAATGGTTTGACTGCATCTTGTTCATTGCGGTTTTCTTTTCTGTTATAATAGTAGCAATAATGTATATTATCACGAATTTTACTTAAATTAATAGAGTTAATGTATTATTACTTTTTTATAAGAAAGAATTATGTGAGTGAATATAAAATTAGTTACAATAACCACCGATAAAGAAGTATTTTCTTTGTCTGCTTAATTCAAACCTTTGACTGTCATTCGTCTGACTGGCCAAAAGATGTGTCGATTTATGATCATCATTTAAAGTTATCTCGCAGATAATTCGAAAATGGGCTTTTATCCTTGAGCATAATAATACTGACAATAGAGTATGCAATGCAGCCATGAAAGAAGCATTCCAAACTGAATTTAACACATAATTAATTTAGTCATTATTAGACACAATGAGTTTTATAAGAAAATCTCTATTCTTCAAGTGCATTTGATACGTGTTTGGTAGACCTTAAATTTTTTTTAAATATTCAGCTAATTAAATACATGCCACTTAATTTTATAACTACTGTAGTCATAATATAAATATTTTTGAAGAATACATAAAAATTAGTAATAAAATTTTCATTGTACCTACAATTACATGACAACTGATTTCTAATTAAATTTGTCTTTTATTTGAAGTTAATTCTTGTAATCTTTCAGTGTTTCGTTACACTATAATCGTACTTTTTCATAATACTCGACATTTGCTGTAATTATATTGTTCAGATCACAAATTGTAGGAATGCCCCCGAACTAAGATGCGCGTGGACACATCAAGCGAGAGCAGGCGGGTGCTCATTTTCTGTTTATGTATTGCAGCGTGCATTTCATAAAGTGCACTCCGAGAGAAACTTTTATTGAATTTATTCTTATTTAATTCCAAATATTCATGTTTTAGGTTAGTTTTTAATATTCCGCATCGGCGTTCAAAAATTCAAACAAAATAACGGAAGTTTCTTTTTAACGGTTCTGCATGATTTTAGGGTGGTGAAACAGAATTTCAAGTTTGCGTCCTTATAAGAAGTCACAACGAAAAAAGCAGACAAACTCAAATTGTTTGCAATTATTTCAGTTTTTCACTGATGTCTCTAAAACTACGCGTGGAATCGATTGTAATGAGGCAGCTCATTATGTAGACACACTGATAGTGATAACGGCAGAATCCCTGACTTCAAGTTACAATTGTGTGAGAAAACGTTGACCTTCTGGCCATAATGATTGGTCTCCAAATTCTTCCAAATAGATAATAGAAGAATGATGCTATCAAAATGTTCTTCCTCAACACAATGAGTGATTGCGATTCTACGTCCGCAAGATTCAACCAAGACAAGTGTACATTTCTCAAGACCCATCCAAAAATCTGGATTTCAAATCATACATTACTAAATTCAATCCATATAAAGAAAATGACAATTGCTGGTGAGAAATTTGTGATTGTCTTTATCGTGGAAACCACAACAGTCAAGAAACTGAGGTATGAGCAATAATTGTCATAAGCCTATAAGATATCAGCAAACATCGCTTCCATACTGCAGCTGCAGTTCGACATACCTTCAGAGTTTTCCATAAAGTGGAGCAATGGATCGAAAACTAGCAGTGGAAGTGGAAGTTTGCAAAAAATGGGATGTTCTATTACCCTTCAATTGAAACTTCTAGTTGCCTGGACCACCAATAATCAAACGAAGAGAGACAATTTTTTTTCATGCACTGATAGTTCACTACACATTGTTTTTATTTAACGTCGGTCTATTTCTGGGACCAGAGTTGATCACCGATGCCGGGAGCATGCTACCCCTAACCGGAAATTTTGCTGAATCCTCAGGTATTCCAACCCGAGGTAGGGATCTTTAACGAGCCCAACATCCATGGACTCGGGACCGACAGTTTAACGTCTCCTCCGAAAGACGGCATATCTCCACTATACCTCGTGCTCATTGGTATAGTGCCTGCGAGCTATGATATGCTACTAGGCGCTGTAAGCTGTAAGGGCATATTACGACGGTGTTCGCTGGTGGTCACCCATCGAGCTACTAACCGCGCTGGACGCTGCTTGACTATAGTTATCGCATCACAGGTGTAACCACTATAGAGCTGGGCCCTTGCCCTTCACTACACAACTTATGACATTTATTCAAGACATATGTACATTACTACATACAGATTTCATATTCAACTTTATATTGAATGTCATGTACCTTAAATGAAATATAATTTGTTAATGTTTTCATCAAACATGCTGAAAGTGTAATGCCGATGAAAGATAGACAGATGAAAGAAGTCGTTTTGGGTGGAGGACGCAGATGGCATTTTTCGTCATTTTCCCTTTGGTATCTACTATCTTATAAGAAAATTGAACCGTAGAGACGTATCTTATAGGAAATTTAATGTCCTTTCACATGATACAAGGATTTTTGTGATAACATTTATATTTTTCGAGTAGCTGGGGATGGGAATGAATGGGTTTAAATTGCTAAAAACTCGCTGATTTTCAGGGCTCTCTAGCGCAGAAACCGTTCGTTAACTTTCTATAGAATGGCTGTCTTCAAAAAATGCATAGTTTTCGAGATATAGTTAAAAAACTAACTTTTCGTTTTTTATTATGAAACCGAGTTTCTACAAGGTAGGAAAGTTGAAATTTAGATTAAGTACCTCAAAAATATACAGCAACGCTGAGAAAAAAGTACTAGTCCTATAGTTGGTGAGCTATAATTTTTGGTGTATCTAATTACTGTTTTGATTTTAAGAAATCCCAATTCTTTGTAACTTCTCTAAATATAATTAGAGGAATGCAATTTGTTATTATATTAAATTGAGTTTAGTTCCAACTTTATACGCTTTTTGCAAAGATCCGCACCTATAAACGCGGTTAAGTAATGGATGGATAATCGGCAAAAGGGGAGAAAATGACGATGAATTGGTTAATAGTGCATTATTTTTTTTATATTTTGTTTTCTTCTGAAACGTAACTTATTCGTAGTTATTGTTACACACTTCGATATTATTTTAATTTGTCAAAACCGCTCATCTTTCTTCTAGGGATTTTGTTATTTTCTTCACAAATTTACCGTTATAACGTAAATAATTTATCCGACAAAGGCTAAAGCTTTTGTGCTTTTGCTGCTGACTAAATTTTTAAACAAATTACTAAATAAGTATCATTTTAATATTCTAAAATCCCAAAAAAAATTTGACGTTAATCACGATTCTACTAAATTGAAAGTAGCATAAAAGTTTAATTGTTTAAAAACCACTTGATTTCACTAAACTCTTCGTAACGTTTGCGGCGCTGACTTTTCCCAATGCGCCATTTCATTGTAATTATAATAACCACGAGCTTCATGCATTTTAAGTTCATTTAGGTGTCGTAAAGATTTAATGAACCTGTGTATTACAAGCAATAACCAAGGGGTTATTAAATTTCACAAAGTTAACTTAGTAAGGGTAATCAGGCGTCTTTTTGCGCTACATGCCTCTCTAGCAATTCATCATATTCTGGGAAATGTGGTTAAGAATTCTGAAGGAAAATTAGTATGAAATATAACTTTTAGACAGGTTTAATTGTTTTCAAATGTGTGTCGTTCCCTATAGGCCACAATGTGTAATAAAGAGTTAAATTTAACCAACATAAAAGTGTTAAAAGGAGATATTTAAATCAAATTACAATGTTTTCTTTATTGCTTAAGTTATTTCTCCATTGCTACCATAAATTTACATAGAAAAAGAATAAATAAATTTATTGAGTAACTGTCCCATTACCTGATTTCAGTTGACATGGAATTCCAAACAAATCCCGTTTTTTTAGAATATGTCTAGTTTTTTCCAGTCTTTTTTGGGAAAAAACTAATCTTCCTAAAGTCTCAAAACAAATAAAGTTGACATAATAAAATAAAAATAACGAAATCAATAAAAATCGTGACAAAACCTCGAAAGTATAAAAACTGTTTACTAGGCATTGTAACAGGTATTCATATTTACATTTCTACCCACTTCAACTTCTGAATTCTGGATTTTATTTTATCGACAGTTTTAATATGTGAAGAGCAAAATGGATGTGACTATTTGGACTACGTAACGGCAATTGGGAAATTCAATAGATTTCAGTTTCAATTGTTGTTTGTTTTCATCACAGTTTTGATTATTTCCTATATTCTATTTTTTGTCCACCATTCTTTCAATCAAGTTTCTCTTATTTAATATGTCTATATCTGATTCTTCTCGCTCCCTCTTTTTCGAAGTGAAATCATATGTACTCCTCAGTGTAGTATAGGCAATGACTACTCTCTCCTGTGACCAGTTTGTGGAGGTATTGCATAAAAAAACCAAGTAATCAGTTTCAGCAAAACCACAACTGATCCATTTTCTTAGCTCTGGGATAAGAATTAAGGTCAATTTTCCCCTTTTCACTCTGTTCTCATTGACGCTGCCACTCACTTTTCATTTATCTTGCTTTTTCTTTCTATTTTACTTATTTCGTAATTTTCTTTTTTCAAATGTGTATTCTAATGCATAGTAACTTTTCTTTTCCTCTTCAAAAAGAGAGCGGGCGCACTCCGGATATATTTTCTTTCATTATTTTAGTGATCATATCAGAGATCAACTTCCACTTGGCAGGCATAATGTTATTAATGTTACCAGTGATCGCTATGTTATTTAGCCTGACCTCAGTATTTTTTCTTCTTCTTGCGTTAGTTCTCGGTTCTGTATTTTCTTCAATGGTTTATCAGTAATAGTTGGGACGCTGAGGACCAGCTTTCATACCATCTTGTAGGCGATCGCCCGGGCGGTCGGGATGTGTTTGGTCGGTTTTCTTTTGCGGTTTTGGCTAACCGGGTATTTGGCGTTCTGTTATCATGGTCCTCCATTCTCTTCTTCTATTTCTTCCCCATCTTACTACATTTTGATTTATTTCTTCTTCGGTCCCATAAGGCAAATCCTGTTAATGATCTTAATGTTTGCATTTCTGTTGTCCTTAACAAGCGTTTTGTTATTGCGTTTTCAGCTGTGGTTTCTATTGCGTAAATCATGACTGGTCTTACGTATGTCTTATATATTCTTACTTTGCTCTTGATGCTCATGTGTTTATTTTTCCAGGTTAGATCTCTTAGATATCCTAATATTAATGATGCCTTTATTGTTTGGTCTTTTACCTCTTCTTTTAGATTTCTATTGCTTGTTATTTTTACTCATAGGTATTTGAATGCTATTACCTGTTCTATCCTTTGGTCACTTTTGACCTTCATATTCTTCCCCGTTAATAACGCAATTGTCATTTTTGCCTTGTTGGCAAGACGTTCTCTACCTAGAATATTTAATTCCGGCGTAATTAATTAAATTCTTTTGTCTTATAAGTGTACGCTCTATGGTTGTCTCACCTTTTTTGGTCCAATTGACGAAACCTGTCTTTTCGGGAGCAAATGTAATTTCGTGACTCCTGATCTAGATAACTACTTTTTGAAATGTTTCATTTGCTTTTAACATTAAAGTAGTAGTAGTAGTAGTAGTAGTAGTAGAAGTACCCACTAAAACATCTCCTGTTTTGTAGGTGATTCCTCCTGATATTGCTATGGGCTTTGCTTCGGAAGAAGGGAGACCATTTCCTTATAGTTCTTATTGCCCTATGTCCTTTTCCTTACATTTTATTATATATTAGTGAAAGTGCCTATGATCCAGGTTCTCTTGCTCTCAAGCATCTTGCCGATTGTGTTTTCAGGGGTTGTCTTTCCTTTGATGTTTTGTACCGCTAATCTTCTTACTCTCCATATTTCATAGACAAAGAATGTTACTTCTCCATGTTTTCTCCTAACTTATTACTTTATAATAGGTATCTTTCTCCACCATTCTGTGTTGGTTTTTCCTGCGATTCTCTTTACGTCATTACCCTTCCTTATTCTGACTATGCATCTCTCTTCTAGCATGGTCTATGTCGAAGTCATCCTGTATGCCCTTGCAATTCATAATGCAGCGTTTTTCGCACACTTAGAAGAATGGTCAGATAGGTTTCCTTCTTAACGGCTCTTCTCCGTACCTGCCCCATAAAGATTTTTGATTGTGTCACACTAAGAAGAATTCTTCTATTCCGTTCCTGGGGCTCGCCTATATTTGGTAACAATCTATTAATATTTTCAGGATTTTCCAGTTTTCTTTATAGTAATAGTAGTAGCTATAGAAGTAGTAGAAGATGATGATGAAGATTTGAAGTGTTTGTTTTCGTTTATTTTAATCATAGTTATTAGTTTTAGATTTTTTTCTATTAATTAATAAGGGTATAATAATTAGTAGAAACGTTTAAATTAGATTGAGTTAATATTTGCTTATTTTTGAAACTACTTAACTGTACGTGTATATATTATTTTTAGATAAGTTTGAGATAGCAAACCTGTAGTCACTACCAAAAGCAACTGGAAAATACCTTCCCTTAACATGATTGAGTGAGACCACAAAACTGTCAATATTCAATAACGGTTAAAATATCTGAGCGAATCCCAAAATTATGCGGAGACAAAGGAAAACTTTGGAAGAAAAATCGCCAAAAATTGAATTTGAGTGGATACATTTGTGAAACGAAATTCAATTATTTGAATTTGGATTTCATATTAGTTTTTGAAGATTCGAAGTTTGATATTTGGCTTTTTGACTTTTCAACCATATTAAAAGTTTAATATTTAATAAATGCACTTTAGTTTATCTACTTCCGTATAATTATACGGTTCTATGTATCTATGTATCAAATCCGAAAAGACATATTCATCTTCTCACGCCTCTTTGTATATCTTGTTTACCTTTCTATAAATATTTTTAAACAGGACATAATTTTTATTGAAATGCTTATCGCAAGTTTTCTCGAGAAATATTGCTTGCGTCGACCAAGTGTAAAAATTTCAATCGGGTAGTAAACTTAACGACTTCAAGTAAACTTACTTTACGTTTTCAGCTTTTGATTTACAATCTACAGTGGGTATGTACCTATAATTTTAAGGTTTTGTCTTGTCTTTACCATCAGAATGTACATTACCGTTGCGTGAAATCGCATGGTTTATGTACCCATTAACAATTTGAATATAACTGTGATTGTTTAGATTTCTATGTATATATGAATATTTAAACAGCATTTATTTAATTTTAAATTAATTTATTTATAATGTAGGTAATATTATAAAGTTCAATTAAAAAAAGTACCTTTGCATGTATCTCAAAGCTGATGGAGGTGGATAAGATGATATTTGACCTTATTTTTATACCAAGAGATTCAGTAAAATTTGTTTCCACGCCAGGAATTTGCCGTTTTTCTTTTTTTCTAGTAAAGAGTATCTCCATCCAATACTAGTTCAAAATCCTTTTTCTAGTATTATGCACAGAATCAATTCTACTTGTTAAATCACAAATAGAAATTTTGACTGTTTTAAAAAATAAATTTTATGCATAATAATAATTGCAAAAATTGAACCAGAAAAATCTATAAATATAAATTATATCAGACCTTTTCTGTCAGCTAAATATATTTATATTCAAATATCACTTCGCATGTAATAAAAAGAATCCAGGAGAACATAGGTAATACATGAAAATATTGCCTAAATGAAAAATTTTGTCGGATTTTTGTAACATCTTTGATTTTTTTTTTTATTTCATTGAATTCCAAAGATATGATCATATTGATATTGATCATATTTATTTATCCGCGGTTATTATTTCAAAAATCCACGAATATTATTTACTTAACTCCATTAAAATAGTTCTTTATATTTTTCTAACAAATTATTTAACTGCTTAAGCTTACAACTGGCTGCCGAATAAAAGTTATATCTTGTTTTAGTTTTCTCTTTACACACATCCCAAACTCAATAAAACTTTTGGATAGTGAAAGGGCTTACAAAGTATCCAACTCCAAACAGGCTCCAGTCATTTGTTCGAATAAACTTCCTCTATTACGGATTTTATTGAGGTTGTATAAAAGACGTTATGAGTATAATGCTTTTCCAATTATTATATCACATAGTCCCAAATGTGATTGTATAATGTATCATCTATTAGTTTTCTTTTACAAAATAGATTGCTAAGTGTGTTACTTAATAATGCTATCTGGACAGTAACAACTTTATATGAATAAGACTTATCTTGTTAAAATTTTCCTAACAAAGTTCTGTACATTTTTAAATCCTAGACAATATTAATAGGTAACTAATTTTTTCTTCACTTTTAGGTCGAATACTTTATTGGCTTTCCACTCCAATTTATATTTGCGTTCGAAAATTCAAGCAAAGTAGGATTGTGGGATTTGACCCTTTTTTGTTAGACAGCTTACGTGGTAGCCATTAGAGCTTCTTTGCTAGGTAATCCTAAGTCTACTTTATTGTTTCGCCCTTTGTTTTCCAATTATTTCCCGTACCGAGGTAATAAATGGAGTCGTAACTTATGTTGGATTAAGTATTTTGATTCAGAAATTCTAAAGTTTTAATGAATAACTAAAGGAACAGCATGGTGTTTTCAACATCAGTTTAATAAGACACTATTTTCTAGATTTTATAGGTAATATTACTTATTGTAGTGAACATAAAAAATTAATTTCGTTTAAAATTTTTGTAAAGATAATAATTTCAATGAAAGTAGAAAACATTAGGCTCATAAAAAAGGTGTTGTACTCGTAATTAATAACCAAAAAAATTGAAGCAATATCCAACATGTCAAACAAGGGTGAAAATTACTATTTATAGGAAAATAAATTAAATTATATACAATAACGGATAATTCTAAACAACTTCATGATAAAAAAAAATCAGTTCAGCTTTATAGAATATTATAATTTTTAACATAAAAAAATAGTAAAACAATTTATTAGAGTGATCACGTGATTCAAGTTTCCACATGGCGTTAAAAACTTTTATGTAGCAGAATTACGGCTTAGATTTTCCATAAAAATAATATTTTCCTGAAATATTCCTTATTCGAAACCACTATGCAGACTCTCTTGTCCATTCTGAACCAATCTATTTATCCCCTAGGCCTGCATAAAGATAGCCAAATTTGAAGGCTCAATACTCAGAGCACAACTTTTTGTATTCAATATTGTCTCCAAGGCAGGATTTTATTTCATGCTGGAAAAGATCAAGTGGATTCTGATTCAAATCTGGAAAATAGGAGATTAAGTATTCATTGCGTTTGAATCCTCTTGAATCGATTTGAAGGGTCATAAAAAGGAAAAAGCTATTTGTTTTTAAAATTTACTGCAACTTTGTTTCTACAAATAAGGAATAGGGGTAGGCTGAAATCGGTTTTTTTCTCAGAGGTTCTTTAGATAAGGTTCGGTACATAAATTCTCAACTAGAATGGAAATGTGATACACTATACTCTACGAGGCTTTAGATTTTAAACTATAAAGAATTGTGGATTTTGCGAAAAATATATTTTGTGAAAAATAAATTAAATTTGATTTATATGGTAAATTAAATATTAAAGTAGAACTTTTTTACATAATATTGAAAAAATATTTTTAATTGTCTTGGATATATCAGCACGGTTGATAAATTTCCAAATGATGCCAATAATCCAGCCATAACCGTGATCATTTGAACAGGAAATGAAAAATAACTGCACTGAATGTCATCCTTCTTTACCAAAAATGTACGCGATTATTTTACTCCACCTGAATGTAGGTCATGACAAATAGATATTTTTTTCTAAAGCTAACAAAGGGACGCTATAACAAAGCGCTATAGACAGATGAAAAAGGGGTGGGTTCGGAGCGTCACTTTTGAATTTATTACAAGGCACACACACAGTTTTACATACTCGCATATCCAGTAGCGTAACTAAAAAATCCTTTTCAAGACCTATAAAGGTCTATTTTCGTTATACTCTTGTAGTACGTTAGAGTAGGTTCTCCAGTTGTGTTTTAGACTCCATACAATGGATAAAAATTTGTCTATGGAGCTGAGTACTTTTCACCTAGCATTTGATACCTTAGCAGTAGGTTAGTACATTTGCAAGAAAGAATTGTTGAAACATTCGGCATCAGAAATCAGTATAAGAAAATAGAATAAAATTATTATTGGAAGTGATTTAACATTTGATAAATTCAAGCTGAAAGAAAGAATTTTGGAAAAATATGGAATGAGGAAAACTTTTTTCCAGCTAACAGATTTAAAAAGTAAAACTTTTCAAATCAGTTGTAGTATAAATTTTAACATAAACAAATTTAGCTCGAAGAAGGTCGACATAGATTAGAATCTAAGTTTTTAATTAATTTTTGGTATTTATTCAGATATTGAAAATGACAAATGGAACAGTTTTTATTCCATATTTTTTCTATTACGTACACTTTAATTCATCCGCCACTGGCGTCGCTAAATACCTTTGCATTTTATTCGGTTGGGTTAGCTTGGGTAGATATGTTTATGAATGGAAAACGATCCTGGTGTTTCGTCCTACGTACTTGTTCAAATCGTCATAAATTGAAAAGGGCTACAATACGAACAGTGATGGATTGATCTAGTGAAGGGTTGAAAAAACAAAATGATATACTATTTTATATTCAAAAGTTTTGGTTATACAATAGACACGCGATAAAAATATTAAGGCTGATTGCTATTGTTTAGCAGCACCTCACGAATTTAGCAAATATAAAAAAGATAACGTTCGATTATAAACCAGAAGAAAAATATGCTCAGTAAATAAAAATAAAATATTTGCTGAAATAAAAATTTATTTAATTTTTAATCAAGTATTTTTTTGTAAATACTTACTTCATTTGAACATTAAGGGATAGTAAATGAAAAGTCGACGTAGATGATTTTAAAAAAAAATCAATTCATAATAAATATTGTTCAGTCATTTTTTCTGAATAAGCAAATACCAACGTTAGATAAAGTTTTATAATATACAACCGACGATATTGAATTGCCCGCATAAGCCGAAATTAAGTGTGGAAATTATTACATGAATAAATATGAAAAAATAGGTAGACACTCAATGCTAATTAATAGTGATGAAATTTTATGTTATAGACGACAATACCTTAGAAGAATAAAACAAATTAGACAGAAAATATTTAGACGAAACATGATTTAATGTAAGACAGAAATATCAACTCATCTCAAGAAGCGTTTTTACAAGGATTTACTACTGGTATTAAGAAACCTCCAGGTAAAGGTGCAAGAATAATTCTGTGTCATATAAGCAGTAGGAACGGTTTTTTTTAAAGGTGGTTTGCTTTTACTTGATTCAAAAACGATCGATGATTCGGTTATTGTAATGGACAATGTAAGTCACCAATCCAGATTACTTGAATCTTTACCAACCACTAAATAGAAGAAAGGTGAAATTGTAATGTGATTAAGTTCTAAAACAAGTAACCTTTTCGATACAATGTTGAAAGCAGGATTGTTAACCTTTGTTAAGAGATATAAGACAGATTACAAAAAGTATTTTATTGAAGAAATTGCTAAAAAACGACTAATTGAAATTCTGTGCTCACCAGCCTACGACTGTGAACTTAATCAAATAGAATAAATATATGTTCAAGTAAAAATTACGTTGCTAGATATAACACAGCTTTTAAATTAGCAGTTGTTAAAAATGTATTCAATAAGTCAATATCTAAAGTAACCCTGTGAGAATTGGCAAAAATGTATTTATCATATTAAAGGAAAAGAGAGAAAAATGTGGGAGATTGACCACGTAGTTGATATCTCTACAGAAACTGTTATAATTTTTCTGGAATCAGATGACAAGAGTTCTGAATCATAGATAATTTCATATTTTCAATGTTTATATATTTATCAATCTAAAATTGATGGTAGATAGATAAATAAAAGTTATTTCTGGCAATTTACTCTCTCTTTTAATATTCAAATGACGCATACTCAAGCAATTTATGTTTGATCATTTATTTTATGTCTTCTCTGTTTTGCAACACGTTATACATAATTTAAAATTAAACAATTAAATTAAATTTTATTAAAAGGAAATTGTCAAACGGTTTTTTGTTGAAAGTCAATTCATTTCCTATTACAACAAGAATCCATTTCTTTTCAAAAATTAGTTAGAGTCACATTTTAAACAATCAAACTTTTATGACTTAACAAAAAAACCATCCTACATAAAATGAACTAATCCGATAAATACAACCGTGTTATTATTTTCACGATACGATTTTAGCAAGTCGAAATTAATTACTGCTTCATAAAGCTGATTAGACAATAAACTTTTTGATAAACAAACATTCTTGCAACTCATAGCTATTAAAAATAACAACAAACATTTGACTCTTAGTAGCACCTCATGTCGAAAACTCGAGTTTGCTGTGAATCGCACTCACAGCGATCCATGACAATTGCAAATGCCACTATTTAGGGCCATTAAGGGATTTAAACGCAATCGAAGTGAGCTGTTCCTGCACCCCGGTGACTACTAGGACTTATTTATGGCGTCGCGCCGTATACCTGGATCCATTGTGCCCTGATCCACGGTTCTGATGTTTCCAAGACACTTTTACAAAAAAAATTTCTTATATACAGTGTATTATAATTTTTAAATACGTTATTTTGATTCTTGGTTTTTCGTATATATCTACCTATATATATATTTATAGGTATATATATACATATTTTTTTGTTACGATAGTATGTACAGGTATCTAGCTAAGTATCGCCCTGTACATAGATTTTCTTTAATATTTTCCAAATTATAATATTTCCTATTTATTTAACATTACGCGAGCGAGAGTTATGGGACAAGACCGCGAACGAATATTAAATAAATATCTTTAGTAGAGTCATCAAAATCAATAAACATTGGGGTCTTCTTGGTTAGAAAAATAAAAAAAGATCGGGGAGTCAAGTTTAGGTTCTTGGATGATTGAGAAGTTGATAGTGCCTACCCCTGCAATTAAATGTGTTATTTGTTTAAAGGTGTAAGTTACCCTTATATTTTATATTAGTTCTTTTCTTTAAATGAAAAAATATTTATTGTTTTTACTCAACCTTTTTAATTTCCATTAAGCAAGTTACGTAATTGGTTAAAGGCCCCTTGAGATAATATTAAGAGATTTCTCATATATTTATTATTCAAAAAAATAACCCAGTACGTAACAATTCATATATTGTAATACATTTTGTGGGTTAAAAAATATTTTTTATACTTGACTTTTATTTTTAAATTCTAATTTATTTTTTTGAGCACCAAAATGGATAAAAAAAAATAAACATAAAAAAATCATAATTTTAAATTAGCAACCGACTCTTTTCTAAAAGTGAGTTTTGCAAGAAAAATAATTCTTGGTTGCAATAAAATACGATCGTTCAATGTCAGAAAATAAAAAAAATAAAAATTTAATGTGTGTAATCTCCTTGAATACAATCCTGTCCCTTGGATGCACTGCCTAAAGTTCGAACCAAATATTTAAAGTCACGTGGAACAACACATAAGAATAGATGGAATGACAATTTAAATCCAGTATGAGGACAAAATCGAAGAAGGAATATGTCATAGACCTATTATAAAAGGAAGAAGAAGGCGTGGAACAATGTCAATTCTTGATCGGGATGAAATTATAACGCAACAATTGTTCATTCTAGAGCACTAACAACTTTCTCTTTTTTTAAAGAGTTCGGCAGATACATAATATTGCATGTAAGTATTGTCTCCATAATTTTTTTCTATTTTAGCAACCTGTTCATTCACAATAATATAAAATATAAATTCTGAATAACACCAACAATTTTCTAAATTTTAATGCATTATATCTTATCTATAGTACATTCACTAATAAAATTTCCTTAATTATTCAATGTCATGTTTTTTGTATTTAAAAACTCAAATATATTTAATTTCATTTATAATTTGTTTAAATTGCGTTGTAAACAATCATTTTATTCATTTTTATTTTGATTTTTAAAATGTCTTAGTTTTTTTCTGAAATTAAAAATTATGTTAATATACTTTTGATATGAAATAGCCAAATAACATCATGTTGGAATTCATTATATAGTAAATTTAATTTCTGATTTCTAATCAAACCATGGGTTCAAACCTAAAGTTAAAAAATTATATATGTTTCTAATGTAGGCTTTTCTTTACCTTTCATTATATGTTTTTAAAAAAATTCAGCGCTTCGATTATTCGTTCGATTAACCTTGAAATTTTCTAATTATGTTAATATCATCTTATTTTGTATATTCTAGTTAAAATTTCTTCTGATTTTTGAATTTTATTTACTGTTAATTTGTTCCAAACAATTATGTAAGAATTTTCATTTTTAATTACTGCTACATCAGAATTCCATTACATTGAATATCCGACAACTACACGAAATATTTTTTTGGGATATTGAATTACCAAATGATAATATGATAAAAATTCTATTAAGGCAAATTCCTTATACCAAATTATGCCCATTGAAGTAGACAACTTATGTTCGTAAATGTACCCTTTCCAAAATTCAAGGTGTTAAAACTTAAAAAATAAAATAACTTGTAATGAAATTTAGGAAGAATGTCAGGACTAAATGTCGAAATTAAAGAGGCGGGCAAATTGAACATTTGCTTTAATTTATTGTTTTTCATTTAATATTTGTTTAAAATTCATTGCTTACATGTTACTTTTTATCCTACATATTTTATTTTTAAAATAAAACATCTGAATGGCATTAATGAAAAATAACATTTTCTCGAATATATTTAATTATAGCATAGCAGAATATGTGCCCTACTATAACTTTTGAAGGGTTTGTCAGATTTAAAAGTAGTTCTGAATTATTCATCGTAAAGATTCAAAATAGTCGACTTCCGATTTTACCGAAAATGACGCAAAAGCTAAAAATCTATAGAACACCCTGTAAAAGTTTACATATTTGGAATATTTATTGGTTTAAATATATACCAGTTCACTGTAAAATGTGACTTTAGATTTAGTTTTCCTAACTATTTAAATTTTATAAAAATTAAGCAGAATCACCAATAAAGCATTAATTTAAAAAAAAATGCGTTGATTTTATCAATGATTAAATTTAGCAATTTTAGTTTATCAACTGAAACTTATTTTTTCAAAACAACCATATATGGGTCACCCTATATATTAATCGGCTCTTTCGAGTACCAGTTATATTATTACAAAGTAATAATCTTAGTAATAATAGAACAATTTATAATTTTTTAATTTCTAATCACAACATGCCCCTGAAGCCGATCCTGTTTAGACAACGTTACCAAATTTTGAAATTATAACATGCTTAATTTAAAAAAAGTAAATAGACTAATTTTGCTGATGATTTTTTTGAAAAATTAATACCTTCTAGGTTTGCTTCAGTTCTTGGTAATTTGATTGTCAGGTTCACTAGATTTAAAAAATATTTAAAAAAAATGGAAAATGTGGATCTAAAGTTTGAATCTGTAGAATCTAAATATGTTCCTGATATAACCAAACCGAATTTTCAAAAGTCTCTCAAAGAGTTCAAAACTTATAGGGATGGTTACATACCTTTTTATTTTTGACCGGGGTGTGTTATCGAAATTCAACCAAAACAGTGACATTATATCAAAAACAGATGACATAAGGAGTCGAGTGACACCTTGTTTTAAGGGTCTTTTCAACCATTAGTTTTAAGAAGACTATGATTTCCCAAAAATATTTTTAAAATGTCGTCTAACCCTCTTCGTAAAATTTTAATTTTCAAAATTTATTAAAAATAATCGATACGGTAAAATACATATTTTATTGTAAAAAAACTAACATCCTAGATTAATAGGAAAATTTGTAATGATCCTGTTTAACATACCTTAATCTCAATTTTCATAAAATAAAAGAAAGTGTTCCAAAACTTCTGTGATTATTTTGATGATGGGTTTCTTCGATTTTTGGAACAACCAATGTGAATTTTCCACGGAGAAAAAAATTTATTCATCCAGCATCAACATGTTTCGTAAATAAGTCGTCCATTTCTAAAAAAGAATATATCAGTAATTAGGCCAGAGCTTTGATTAGAGAAATCTACTATTTACCTGATATTTTTCCAAGTTTTACTCATATAAGGTTACGAGTTGTATTAGTTGAATACCTACATAAAATTTGTAGAAGAAAAGCAGAGGAAGAATTTGATGATGAAGAACTATGATGAACATATAGCAACAGAAAATAGCTCTTCCCTTCGCCATTAAGCCTTAAGAAACCTCGTCGAGAGCGATTAGCATTAGATTTTTCAGAAGAAGAATGCGTCTTCCAATTAGGTCCAATTTTAATACCATCTGAAAATAATATGTTTTAAAAAAATTTTTTTACATTGTAAATAAGTTTAAAATGGCTCATAATAAATTTTAAGTATTATGAAAATCGGAAGTTTGTGGCACTTACATAAAATTAAAAAATGTTATTATTAAACTGTCCAATAGGGTATTTGTATAGATTCACGTTTTATGTCGTAATAAAAATATTATGACTGTAGGATGAAACACCTGTTCAAACAGCTAGACCCTTCAATTCTTCACATAATATATTAAACATAACATTTTTCCATCGCCATTATTTAAGCTTAACATATACACTTGACAATGGACCTCCCAATAATTTACGGCTACCGGTATATTCCACCCCATTTTTTTCAACAGGATGGGTTGCTGGAAATTGTTAGCTCATCGGTTTTTTTCATTCAGTTACTTAACTGTAAGGGACTCCCACTGTGATTTAGAGTGCAGCTGCATTTTTAGGTTTTTATAATACATATAATATATAGTCATATTTTATATCTCAATCTTTGTTTTTTGTTGATAAATATTAAAATTCTGATGCCATTATTGTAGTTTAAGGGAAGTTTAAAAAATAAATTTAATTTCCAGCTACGAATCACATCAGTAATTTTTGTTAATTAAAAATGTAAAACTTAAATAGAAATAAAAATAGGTTGTGAAAAAGTGTAATAGCTCAACTACATTTTATATTATTTAATGTTTTTATTTAATCGAGACTAGATAACGTATATCTTTATCTATTCGTTTCCTTGCGTTTTTTTAACAAACCCTTCGTCAAAATCTGAGAACAATACCTAGACCCATTAGGAAGATTGAAACGATGTTTGTTTTTGATTTAAGAGGTTTATTGATGACTCACAGCTTTGGATTTTTTAGAACCATCCTTTTTCGTAGTTAACGATTTTGAAAGAAATTTAAGCTATAGCAATATAATTTATTACAATATTATGTCACTCAATACTTTCATAGCTCCAAATTGTTGTTTATTTCTTTATTCATCATGAATAATTTGATTAACTAGATTTTGTTTGTTTAATGAAGTAATAGATATACTTAAATTAGTTACTCTAACTGCAACATAATACTATATTTTTAAATTTTTATGTGATATGGCAATAAATCACAAGCTTATGTTTAACACAAGATTGAATTGTTATTTCAGGGTGACATAAAGTTTGTCTTGTAAGTAGACTATCTTTCATACTTGGAGAAAGGCGCTATATATTTCGCATCCACATGGACAGAACCTTTCACAAATTATATATTTTATTTCACGAGATATTGCATATTTTTGTTATTAATATGTCAGCACTTTTTCAAGAACGTCTTACGGAATACAATCTTTTAAAAGAGTAAATATAAAAATACCGTTTCTATAATTTTCCAATTCTTAATCTAGAGCAAAGAATGTTATTGAAGCCAGAACTATATTATATGTAATTTTGTCCCTGTCCCTTGCCAGGCATTGTTGTTTTTCGACTTTGGCATAAAAAGTTTGTTGGCAGTGGCTAATGAGCCTGTTGGGCATAATTTAGCATCTAGGGATGATGAGGTTCTTTTCGAAGACCATAATTGATATTCACCGACTTATAAATGTGCTCCTTGATGAGATATTTAGCAAATCTCAAAAATTTTGCTGGTTCTGGTTCTCTGGTTATATGGATCTAGTTTAAGTTTCATTTGTTTTGATAGTCTATTTAGAGGCTTACAACACTTTTTTTATCAGATATGATTGTGTATATTTTTCGCTTTTGGTGATATTTGGATATCAGAGTAATTGACAATCCTTTGGTTTTATTTACTTATCAACAATAGAGGTGTCAAGAAAGTTTCTACTCGTATTATCTCTCATCTGATACTAACGTTTTGGAATTACAGCCTCTACTTTAGATCAGTTTTAGGATAACTGACTACTTTTAGTGCTATCTTTCTCCCAATCGCTAATATTTTTTATTAGAATTTAATTTTTTTTAGCATGTGTCTCCTGATAATTAAATTGAATTCGTTATACAAAGATATACGTTGTTGAAGGTTATAGCGGATTGATTGACGCTATTGTACTTTCAAAAGTTGATGGTTTCATTCTAGGGCCAATTGTAGAAATTTCCGATAATTAATGAAGTGGTCACAATTAAAAAAGATATTACCATAAGGTTAACGAACCAGTCTATCAATCCAGCAAAAATGAAAATTAACTAGGCGTACTAAACGTTTGTGTACAAAAAACCATTGATTAGACGGTTGCTTTTCATTTATCTGGTTTTTATTTCAGTCCCAACAAATGTTCAGTAAAGAGAAATAATTGGCAATTTTCTAGTTTTCACTACTGTCAAATTGAGTTGGGAGTTGCTGATGATAAATCAAAATTAACTTGATATAAAATTTTGTTCTATAGTGAGTTCGTGTAGTGAAAATTGTGATAGAATTTTAGAGTTCTTCAATTATATCTCTAGAGTGTATGACTTTAAAAATAATATTTGATGTAAATATTGTCAATTAGTAAAAACACGAAGAGAATCTATATGAACTGAGACTAAAGGGAAAATCTGTTTATACAGCTTTGTAACAAAAATATTTTCTCCGATATAATACCTAATAATGGAGATCTAAAATATTCCAACCTTGTGAATAGCAAACCCATAATTTCATTTAGGCACTGGTCGTGACGAAAGCGGCAAACCCTACCTTTAAGTAAATGAATTGTAAGTAACAATTCATATTGAAAGCAAATTAGATAAAACGAAAGATAGCACCTTTTGTTACCTAAAGTATCAATTACATCGAAAACATTCAACATAATAGATGCAATGAATGAATTAAACTTTATCTGCATTTACACGAAATGTCTTCGACCCTTCGAATAATAGATTTTGGGGAGATTAGGATTTAAAGGGTGTGAAAAATAATTATATTAACTTTTTATTGCTATGATATTTCCTTTAAATGAAATATCAAGCATGAGAACTAATGAATAAAAAATGTAATGTTGCTAAATTGATTATGTGTGATAGCAAACATGCAACAGAAAAACAAGGAAGGTATCATTACAAACGAAGAAGGAAGAAGAAAATACTACATAAGTACGAATTCAGAAAATAAAATAGGCAACCTATAAAAACGCCAACAACAATAGCATGTAAAAATGGTATAAACTTAGAACGAACAAAATAACAATAATATACAGGCATATATAGAGTGGACAAAAAGTCTGGAAACGGCCAATTATCTCGTAAATTGCTAGTCTGAATTCTACAAAATTTGGGATGAGCCTATTTTGGGATACGGAGATTGCAGATTTGACATTTTCAATGTTGCTAGATTTGCCGTTTCTCTGATATTATTAGTCACTTTGGTTTTTTAAATACATTACCCTGTACATTTAGTCATTCTTTAAATCTTCTCTTCAATACAAGTTGAACCATATGTAATACTTATGACTTTATGTATTCTAGAAGGTCTTAAATAAATAAACAGTGCAAAATATTTAGATTTGAAGAAATTTAAATGTTTAAATCTATAATGCTGTGATTTTAAGATGTGTTCACTATTTACATTATTAAATAATACTGACAGGAGTTTGATGTGTTTTGAAAAGTTCTGCAAGTTAAATAGCTTCTCTAAAATGGTTGTTAATGAAAAAGAACGAATTACTATTCTAATGATGAGAGGGTACGGCGGCAGAAAAAGATCTAGTGAAGTAGTCAACTTGTTCAACGATACTTTCTCAAACCGATCTCCTATCCATAAGGCGACAGTAAAAAAACTGTAAAGTACTTTGAGGACTTTGGAGTAGTAAAAGATAGATACCGCTTAGGTAGGCCAAAAACAGTTATGAATGACAACAAAACTTTAGATATAATGAATAGTTTCCTTGAAGATCCACATACATCCTCACGCAAGGTTGTACAAGTAAATGATGTAGGTCATTCTTCAGTCTTACGTGTATTCTATAAGAATAAATTTCAACCATACAAAATTCATTTATTGCAAGAATTAAGTGAAGATGATTTCGACCGTAGATTAGAGTTTACTGAGGTAATGATGGATAAAATTGAAAATGACGGAAACTTCTTTAACAACATATGTTCTTCCGAAGAAGGAACCTTTATACTGTGTGGGAGTGTAAATCTACATAATTTAAGGTACTGGAGTGACATAAATCCACACTGGATGCGTGAACACCATACTGAAAGACCACAAAAATTAAATGTATGTCTGGTATAGTGGGTACTCAGTTAATTGGGCCATTCTTTATCGAAGGAAATTTAACGTCAGATACATACGAAATACTACTTAGAAATGAAATTGTACCTATACTGAGAAGCTTGTTTGGCCCTATTTTAATCAGATATGGTTTCTGCAAGATGGAGCTCCAGCATATTTTGGTGTAAATGTTCTTCGTCATTTAGATGAGATATTTCCCTGACGATTGATTGGTAGAGGAGGTAGTATTGAATGGCCTCCATGTTCACCTAATTTCAATCCTAAAGATTATTTTTATTGAGGACACTTGACAAATTCAGTTTACAAAACTAAACCAGCAAGTCTTACAGAGCTAAGGTAACGAATTAAAGATGAATCTCGATTAATTTCTAGAGAAATGTGGTAGACACATTCTACCATCGATTAGGGCACTATCAACTCACAAATAGAGTACATTTTGAACACTTGATTAGGTAATCATTATTTTAAAAATATTGTAATCTTTCAATTATTACGTTTTAATGTAGTTGAAAATAGTTTGTATTAAAAACTTTTTTGAGACAATTAGGCATTGCCTAACTTCTGTTTTATTTATTTAAGATCTTCTAGACTACATAAAATCATAAGTGTTACATCTAGTTGAACTCGTATTGAAGAGGAGATTCCAAAAATGACTGAATATACAGGGTGATGTATTTAAAAAACAAAGTGACTAATATCTGAGAAACAGCAAATCTAGAAACATGGCAAATGTTTAATATTTTTTCAAATATGTATGATAGTCTAAACTATTTGTTTATATGTTTATTTGTTTGAACAGAAAACGGTCAGTAGGAAGTAGTGTGCCGAGACGTACAAACAAAAATTTGAAAAGAAGATATGCGGCTAGTTATAATTAGAGGATAGCTGATGAACAAAAAACTGAATCATTTGTGGTTGAAACAGTCAATTTTCACATTTGAATTTTATTAGTCGAATTAAGGGTTTCAGAAAAATTCCATCCAAAAAATTATCTACGCATTGATGATAATCTACTTAGGTTTATACTAGAATTAATTGATCCGCAAATCAAAAAAACAAAATGTTGTAATGAGAGAAGCAATCAATTCCGAGGAACAATTAACAGTTGCTCTAGGTTTTGTATTGCTTACTCATTTTATATTTTATAATACTACTAGTGTTTCTTAATTACCAGCAATAAAAATAATAATATCGTAGATTTAAATTTCACGTCCTAGCAATAATGCTGCGACTTGTTTGTGCAAACAAAAACAAACTTTCTACTACGTTTGAACGTTTTGTGTGCTAAAACAAACTCTTGAACTACACGTTTATTAAAGTATGCGCAAACACATTTGCGCATGCAATATTAACAAGATGCTCTTACGTGTAGTGTTACGAACTGTTGGTGCAAACAAATCGATTTTAATGATGTTGGTTGAATTAAATTTTAATTATTTTTCCCTTCTCGTGACATATTTTGCACAAACATTACTTTCAAAATAAATGCATAATCTAGGGTTAAATTATGGTTGTACAGATATGTTTAGCTAAACATATTTTGTTTGACTTGTATGATTGTGTACTTTTAAAACATAATGTTAATATTATTTGTATGTGCAAACAAGTCGAACCAATATGTTGTAACGTTTACGTGTTTTAACCTCCAAACTAATTTATTCTGTTTTTAATTCTACTCTTCTGAATACTTCCATTAATTCTCTTCCTGTGAGAGTTCTTAAGATCAAAATATTGGCATATGCAATCCATTGCTGTTTTTGAAGATGTATCATCCTCTCTGTGTATGTATTATTCTCCCTTATTCAGATGGGATTTACAATTTTTGATAACTCTGTATCAAACATTTTTTAATGCCATAGTAGAGAAATTGAAAAGTTTGGATAGGGACATGTAAACCGTTTATATTGATTTTCAAGAGTTTGGCTGATATAGACTTCTAAATTCAAAAAAGTGTGATTTTCAGGTGGCTGTAGATCCTTTAGTAAACATAATAGACATAAAATGTGATACATCGTTAAAATTAGCTCGACAAGAGGTTTGAAAAATGTAAAAATATACGGGATATTCCATTAAAAAAAAACAAAACTTTGATATGCTGTGACCTTATATATGTATATTACAAAATAATTTTAAAATGTGAAACTTTACTCTGTCTAGAACTTTTATTTAAAACATTGTTTACTATTTCTCAAGATAACGGAGATATCAAACTTCGGAGTGTAAGTTGGTTACTCTGTATTTTTATTTTGCATTATTTTAATTCTAGTTTTGTTACACTCTTCTGCAGCTCTTTTACATTTATCATTGTACTAGTCATTTTGCTTCCTTTTTTGGCAGCTGGTAGTATTTGTTCAACAACATCTTAAATCACCGATTCAATTTGAATACATTCTTCTTTTATATATCCCTTAATTCTCCAATTTCTTATGTAAACATATTTTATAGGTAGTTCTGGTTTTCTTATTTTGTAAAAGCTCTAATTTGTATTTGCTAAATCTTTTATCTAAATTTATAATACTTGTCGTAATTTTCTCTTCCATCCTCATCCTTACTAAAAAATTATTGGAATTGATATGGATTTTTCTATATGATCTGGCATTTCTAAGACTCTTTGCATATTTACTGACTACCAAAATGTGATAAATTTGGTTACTAATTGTTTTTCCATCTGGAGAAATCCTGGTTTCCTTTGTAAATATCTTTATGAGAAAGTGATTTTTATATTATGGTCTTTGCCACTCTATCATTCCTTGCCAATTTGCATTACTCTTGTTGTTTTTACTATAATCACCTGTTATATACTTATAAAGATATTCCCTTGCCAATCTAGCATTAAAGTCACCTATTATTATTTTTAGATTATAATTTGGTACTTAACTTATTAAAGTGTCTAGATATTCCTAGAATTGATCTTTTATATCATCTTCCTTATCTACAGTTGGTGCTTGAGCATTTATAAATGTGATTTTTCTATATTTTTCTCTTATCTTATCTGGCACAACCTATTTGATTTAGCTTCAAAATTGATTACTGCATTCCTGTCCTATCGCCTTAATCAGAAAACCAACTCCAACAATTTTTTGTCATCACCACTATTGAAACATCGATATTCTTCTATATCATTAAACCAAATTACCTTTCTGTTTGGTTTCATGCATGTTTACTATATCTATTTCAAATTTTTGTAGCTGTCCCAGTAATATTTTTAAATTCCTTGTTAATATGTTCCTCTAAAATCATTATTTTATTCATATTATTATTCGTTTTTTTCTAAAAATTCACTGATAAAAGTGGTTAAGCAGATTTGTGAAACTGGTAGATAGAACAACAGCAAAACAGACTATGCAACAGCGTTTCATCAGTTCCCGATTTAGTAACGGCAGCGTTTGGAAACGGGACAAATAGAGGTGCTTTTCGTTAACTAATGTAATGGGAATTGATTAAACTCTAGTTCAGGAAGAGGTTCCCTTTTTTAACCGAAAATGAAAAAATAAATGTTACGCTTTTTATCCTTTATGGTAATTATTATAATCTTAAGGAATGTAAATTAAATCACGCCAGATGGAAACGAAACTGTAGTTTATTCTCTAGCTCATTATTTTCTAGATAATTTACCTCCCTACGAGAACCATTTTAGCATCCCCATTTGCCTCAGTTCATCCTTATACTTTAACCCTGAAATGCGACGTATGTATACACGTACGTACACACAGTGGACACACAACCACACACAATTGAGGGCGATCCGCTGCCGGATAATGACACGCCAGGGACAGATGGGCTGGGGTAAGTGTGACATCCCGCTGCTTCCGAAAGTGTTCGACCCGTACGGGTGGCCCACTGGTGGGTCTGTCGATTCCGATAACAGGATATATTAAATATTCGGCAGAGGGAGAGGATTCAAGTACAGAAAAAATATAATGTAACGAAAAATGTATAAATATAAAAGATAAATTATACTTATCTTTAATATCCACAGGGTGTTAAAGCTTTTTTATAAATTGTCCTTATTGTCAATACGATTAGCGAAACTCTACTTACAGAAATACTATTTAAAAAAAAGCTTCAGGATACTATGGCAATTAAAGCTAAGTACAATTTATCTATTATATTTATTATTGAGAGATTCCACATAGTAAGGGTTGAAACAGTTAATAAAAATTATATATTTTACTATACCGAAAATTTAAACTCTTTCTTCAACTGCCTATTTTAATTAAGAGTTTTAATCTACATTTTTTCGTTCTTGTTAATTACGTCAAAATAAAATAACAATTTAAGACAGCTACAATAAAGAAATAAATAAAGATTCTCTAGTAAAAATTTGGAAACTAAAACAAAATTAATGAATAAATCGGCAAGTAGGTATATTCCCACATAAAGCGATACCTTTATAGATTTTACTATTCAAATTAGAAGGTGCAACACAGCTTGAAAACGACAAGATTTTTAGAAAAATAACAAACGTAAGAAATATTTTATAATTAAATGCGCCATAAAATAAAATATAATTTTTTATAATAAATATGGAAAGATAAATAATACTTATCTTGAATTTCCAGTCTTCTAAAGCATGTTAATATGTATTTAGGTCTACCTAGGTTTCGGTATCTGACAATATCATTTTCCAAGACAGATAGAAGTTTGACAGATCTTTTTTAAAAAACGTAAATAAATTTCACGTCATTAACCTGACAACTAATCAGTATTGAACAATATTCTTCTTTTTTCTAAAAAGACATTTGGTTAGTATTATTTATTTCAAAAGGTGATCTAAGATAATTGAACTTCCCAGGTTTAGTTGTTCATTCAATACAGTATATTGAGGATATTTTAGGTGTTTCTATATGTCATATTCTTCTAAAAAATCAAGTTCTTCTTTCTTGTCACTTATATCAAGTACTTCCACTGTTGCTTCCATTGTGTTATTAATTGTAGGTCTCTGTTTGGTGCCAATGAGGTGTTTTGCGTAATGTTTTAATCTAAAAGCTCTTAAGTGCTCACAGTAGCTTATGTTAAAATTTCATAATGTCTGGCCAAGATAGATGGCGTTACAATCCGGACAATTTAGTTTGTGAAAACCTGATTTTGAAAATTTGTTAATTTTAAGTTTTACATTTAATAAAAATGAACCTACATTATATCTTACTTTAAAAGATATTGTAGAAGATGTACGAGATATAATTTTTGATATTTTGTTTAAAATATCTCCAAAATATGTAATTATTCAGTATGATCTGTCATCTTTAAGTTGTTTCGGAAAGATCAGGTTAACGGCAACCTTCTCTTCCTTTTTATTATTCAACCTATTTATTAAATACATTGGATAATTATTAGAGGTAGAGGTTTGATTTATTATATTAATTTAAAATATAATATATAATTCAATGATACATAGAGCATCTTCAATACCAATGAATAAGAATTATTTTAAAAGGGAAATTAATATAATATCAACCGTTTAGAATCATACAATTAAACTCTACTTATTGACGATTAATGTGCTTGGTACACTCACAACGTGGTTTTTCTAAGTTTAAATATAACTTGAGATATTAATTTTTGTCGAAATTTTAAACCTCACTTTCAAGGCCTATAACTTTACAGGGATGCAACTTAATATAGAAGTAAGTTGCATTAAATCACCATATTTTAGGTTTCCCTACGCGCCTTTACCCTGTATCGGTTCTTATACGAATCACCATATGTATCAGATTCACAGAATTACCCACATCATTAAAAAAATGCTAAAATATCAGCTAGTTCTACTTTATTTTTGGATGTTTCGTCTTCAAAATAAGCATGTTCGAGTCTACTAGGTCCAGCATTCTCTCAATTATACATCAAATTTATCATCTTGAACAGAATACAATAACTTTTGTAGATTAGAATGAACTATTCCTATTGATGACACAACGATATTTTTAGACATGAATTTCGAATTAAGACTACGCTGAAGAGTTTATAATCAAAAAATCAAAGCTATTAATCAGTATATAATAAACTTCCTCTCTATATGCATAACTTACGATATCTAATTCGGGGAAGGTACTGGTTGTCCAAAGATTCCAAAACATAGCCCTGTTAAGCGTTGCTGATAAGCATTGAAGTTTACGCGTCTGTAATCTCCGCGAGGACCTTCAATTGGATATAGTTAATCAGACTATTCCTAAATTCGCCAGTCTCGAGTGACGGTTTCATCAACACTACATAGAAGCAGTCGAGCTGCTCAGAAATAAACTAATCTAATAAGAAGACTAAAGAGGAGCTAATCTCTTGAGCTGGTTTAGTAAATATAATAAGAGGCAGAGTACTGACTACTAAGTAAATAGTTATAACGTTCTAAGTTTCTAGTTGTAGCATGTATGTTAGGATTGAAAATTATGCCCATCTACACGAATGAAAATTCTCCAACGATTTAAGTTTATTAACTTTATTTGTGGATAAGGAATCGAGCGATATTAAGTAATATATATCTGTGTTATGTATTTAGTTTTAAAGAAGTTGTTCAATTAACTACTAATTTATTGGAAAAATTTTCTCTCCACTCTCTCTCTCTCTCTCTCTCTTAAGAGATCTTGTCTTCCTACTTCAGCATTGGAAAGTCGGCGTTTGGGAAGTTTCTAAGGAAGGTCCAGTCTAAAGTAAAAGTTTTCTTGGATAAGTGTAACTTAAATTCTCAGTTCCTATTAATTATGGTTCAAAAGTATTGGTACGTTTTGTGTGGACACAGCCATTTAAGGCACGTAAAACATTTATTTTATCTATTATTTTTTTTTGTTACTCTTAAACAAAAAGATCAGAGTTTTCATATTTGAACCACTCCAGCCGACATTTGAGTTATTTGTATTCCGGAATAAACTGCTTTTGAAGAGATAAAAGAGATTATCAACTGATTATATATGGCCTTAGTATATGCACTCTTTATTTTTTTAGTTGAAAAGTTATTTTCTCGTATTTTTTGTTTACTCTCTTTTGTTGTAGTACTGAGAATGTTTCTTGGAATCCCTAACATCAAATTTCTGAATTATCCCCTTGGTCGTTGTACCGTGGACACATGGTTGGCGTTTCAAGCATTTTAATGAACATTTTTAAAATCATTTGGTTCATCTAAACAGATGATTTGGTCAATCAAACTTTAGCTATTCGCAAATGTTTTGTTTATTAAAACCACGGATGTGAATATACCCTAATCTAATTTTATGAAGTGAATGAATATTTTACTTGAAACACTTATTTTTAATTTAATTTTGCGGTTTTCATAATTATTTACAAAATCAATCTTTATTCTATTGTATTTTAAATTACATAAGATGTTTCAGTACCAATGTATATATTCTGTAAGCTTTCTAGTAATTTTAAATATTTTTAAACATGTAAAATAGGTTGGATTAAAATTAGAATTATCTGTCTGAATCGTATAAGTTCTTATTTTTTTTTTCGAAGAATGCAACAATAACTTTAAATTTAAAAATATATTAGAAATAGAAGGTAATTAATTACTATATCATATATTACTATATTTTATTTTATTCAAAGCAAATCTCCCATAAATTTTATTTATTTAGGTAATTTTTTTATTTAATTTTAACGATTTTTGATTTCCAATTCTAAAAAAATTGTAGGCACTCAAAACAGAAACTGTTAATTTGAGGCGGTAAGAATTCACGACCTCTATGTCATACGACGGAGAAACTGTTGTTAATTGTAAATTTTTCTTCAGAAAACCTATAACTACAATATATAGCGTTAAAGTTTCAAATTATTCAAGGGTAATATCACCAAAAATACAAATAAGTGTAAAGACTGATTAAATTAGATATCGATTCAATTTATTTATCTATAAAAGATAGAGTATAAAATAATATAAATTTGAAAAAGTATACAAAATGCTATTTTCTGCAAGTCTTTAAGTTGGAATAAGGTCGGTACGGGAATAACAAAATTTATTCGGTTTTGAGAGCAAACACGGGAAATAAGTGCAACCGAAGTCAGAATATTTCATCGTAATAGCCCATCCAGACACTCCATAAAATATCAAGAAATAACATCTTTATGAATTTAAGAAAGGAAATGTAGGTCACCAAGGGCTTATCACCACATCAGATCGCTTTAGAAGCATGTATCAATCTTATTATCGACCACACATATGAGGGAAATTGAATTTCTGCATTGCCACCGGCAAAACGTCTTGATCTTTTTACTTTTTATTATATTTGAGAGCCAATTTTCGCCAGGAATAGGGGAATGTGAACTCTATATTTTGACAGATTTAGTGCTGACGATGTTTTCCACAAGAATGGTCAGTTAGAGTCAAATAGAAACTTGAAAATGAAGTAAGAAATTTTCTCATAAAAGAATTATCAGGACATTTCTACAAACAGAATGTCTTTGTTTCACCACTATAATCAGCGATTTAAAAAAAAAACAAATTTTCATATTACAGCCCAAACTTTCCTTTGGAAGAATTTTTAAAAGTTTTGTTATAATTAATTCTAATCTTAATATTTCCTTCCTACTTTGGAATTTCTTCTTTTACCGTATATGATAAATTTATTTTTTCTAAACTAATATTTTGCCTTTTAAATTGTTTGTTTCTTCCTAGCGTCGTTTCGAGTCATAGTATCTGTGGGTAATTGTTTACATAATAATTTGGCTTTTATCCTTTCTGGTAAAAAATTCATCTATTAGCTAAATGGCTGTAAATTTTGAAAGATATATTCGTACTATTCACTAACTGCCAAATTCCAATCATTGAATGAATGTTTTATAATAATAGAAGATTATGTATTTACGTGAGTGGTTATTTTTAGGTGCTATCCAAAAGTTTCAGAAATGTAAATAGTGAAGGCGAACAAATCATAGAACGACATTTTCCCTTACATGTTATCGTTAAGGAGTCATTGTCCAAACGCGTAGAGAGACGTAGGAACAGTTTATTGACAGTGGTGTTTTAAACGCGCTTTTTGTGATGCCCCTTAAATTTTGTTTCACACTTGGCAAAACAGAGACAGCTATATAAAATGTAAGATTATGATTTCGGTAATGCAGTCTTAGGCAAATAAAGGAATTTGAGTTGTTAAAAGCCACGAAACAATTGAAGATAATGAGCATTCAGGTAGGCATTCATCTTACATCAAGCCAGAAAACATTGCAATTGTTTAGCGAATTATTATTTAGGATCGAAAGCAATAGTCTATCGAGAATGTGCCTCAACCAGCCACACAGCCAATAATGCCTACTACCTAGATGTTTTGAAGTAGCTGAAAGAGAATGCTAGACGAAAACTCGCGGAAATGTAGAGAAACAAAGAATAGTTCCCTCATTATAATACTCGTAATACACCTACTCAACCTGCTATCTTGATAAGAAAGTTTTTCTTTTGTGTCCAATCCACTCTACTCATCCGATCTAGGAGACTCTCTATAAGATCTTAGAGACTTTTTTATTTACGAAGTGTACATTTTAGTTCAATGAGGTTCATTTGAAAACAAAGAAGAAACAAGCGAAATCGCAGAAGATTGATTGATTTCAACGCTCTTCGAGGAGTGTTTTTACTTAAGGCAGACAAGCCGGTAATGGTCTGTAAACGCAAAGAACACAATTAAATTTTTCATTAAGAAGTTCTTTTGTAATTCTTAAATAATTCCTATAACTTTTGAGTAGGATCTCGTAAATCTAGTCTGTGCGCCGCATACGAACTTCTGGAATAACATACCAGATCTTTTGAATGTTGGTTTCTTGTACGGTCAACTACTAATTTTCTCTTCAATTTTAAAGTTTTCCAAATAAAAAGTTTATTTATGTAGTAAAGTTATTTCATTTATCTAAATTGACTGTAAGTAGGATTAACAAGTAATCCAAGTTAGTTATCAATTCATCTTCTTTTCTGACAAAATTAGAAATTTTTATTTGAAAACGAATATGTCAATTATATATATTTTAGCTTAGTTACACCTACAGGTCGATTTACCTGTTGAGACGCTTTACAGACTTCGTCGTCTTCCAGCGGAGGCAGTCAGTTTCGGTCGTTTTTAATCGAAATATCTTTTGATGAGCAGTGCTAAAAAACAAGAATAGGTTTGGCAGGTTTTTGCTATGTGATGATCATTAGAATAATAAAGAATATAATTCTTCTAATTGTAGAATGGACAAGTAAAATGTTCAATACATTTTGGTTCAAAGAAAATGCATCACCTCAAGAATGCTTAGTATTAATTATCATATACAGTTTTTTTGTTAGCCTGATTACAATTTAAAAAACAAATTTTATAAATATATTTACAGTAATTAAAAAGAGAGTGAAAAATTAGTATTTATCATTGTAACACAAAGGTAGTACGTAAGTGTTCCCAAGATAATTATAAAATAAAATTTTAATTACTAGGTGAGAAATTATTCCAATATGCAAAAATATCGTGTGTGTTCTCACAGATGTAATTTTCTGAGTTCACTAGGGGAAGTTTTTGGGTTGTTTCTTCGTTCGTATTAGAACGATTAAGTATTCTACAAATATCTTTAAATTTTTATTCTTAAGTAATCTTCTAGATAGGTTATTAACTTAGATCGTTACTTCAGCTTGTTGTAAAAGACATTCATTTTTAATGATAAGTACTAGTTGTCAATGATAGTTAGTGTTTTTTTGAATATTGAAATGTGATCCCTTTGAAGCACTAGTCACCAACCTCATTTTATTATAAAATGAGCATATTTTTGTTGTTTTTACCCATTGTCCACTTTATTCTACGCGGCAATCTTTAAATTCCCTCCTGATGGATCTCCTATTCTTTCCCACTTATCTTTGACTTTGACAATGGGAAAAAAGGAACAAGACAAACATATTCATTTGTAACAAGTCTTGAAAGTGAGACTTCATTAGCTAGAATTTTGATACGCGGAGTGAAGACAAATACATCAATCACGATTGAAATATACTTTCATCATGAGCGGTATAAATAAGGTCCGTATCGTTATAAAATAGTTAAAATTTTTAAATTGAATTAGTCTTACACATATAGAAACATTATCTTCGCAGAGCGTTGTAAGTTAGTTGTTCTTAGTCCCTTTAAATAGTATTAGAAATTATTTCAAATTTTCTACAAATTGTCATTTGCAACCACAAAAAGTTTTATTTAATCAATAATTAGTAATAAATTTACATAATGAATCATAGTGAACTAAACTATTATTGCCTCTAGAAAATAACTATATAATCAAATGACTATCGCCTATCATTTTATTTATTTTAAATTCATTCTCAAAATAAAAAATCATTGAGACCTCTCTAAACTAGTCACTGAAGGACATTTCTAGTAAACATTTTTTTTGCGTCGCAACGTGGAGAATATTTACTTACAGTTTCGAGCACAATCTGAATTATCATATAAATAATAGTTTTCGGATTCATATGAGACTCAATTATTAATTTCTTTCTAGAGTGGTTTGAAAAATCCAATTGGTGACCATTCCAAAATCGTATATGATTTGAACTATTTTATATATAAATACACATTTTTTAATCTGTGAAATCCTTTTTAGGTACCTATTTAAGTATAATGGTATTTAGCTGTATTTTTATAGAGAAGTACTATGTCTTTTTTATAGATCAAAAAGAGTTTTTTATGACATTATTTGGAAGTCAAAGTCTACAGATTCCAGTTCATTGAGCTAAATTTTCCAGTCCCAAGTCCAGCGATAAATTTTATTCCAAGCAATTTGGAAACTGCTTGTACCTTGAATTGAGTTTTTTCTTCTGTTAAGATAACTATTTGTGTAACTCTTTTTCCTTCCAATTCAGTTGCTATATTTCACTTATTTCACTAATTTTTCAGATTTATAACGCTAGACAAAAAAATAAAAATAAAACCTTCCAAGGTCATATTCTTCAACGAATAATTAGCAGCTCCATTGAGTAGATAAAAACAGAGATCTAATCATTATGATAATCTAAATTGCTAAGTTGAGTTAGCTGGTTATTTCCTATATAGCAAATTTTTCACCCCAATAATAAATAATGCCGAGAATTGTCGTCCTCAACTCATTAGTACCAGAACAATGCAGGGAGATGGAAAATTTGTTACGTCGTTGGTTGGGGGTAATTTAAAACTGCAAAGCATGCACTGGGAGCAGAACAATGTCTATTAGGAACGGTGATAACCGTCCCTTGTTCTTGTCTACGTTCCCATTATTTAGAGATAAGGGTAGGGCGCTGACAAAATAAATGAAAGTGGACAGCGCAAGAAAGTCTTTGAGAGCCCTCAGGACTCTTTGTCTATAATGAGATTTGTGTTCTGTCATGACATTTCAGGATAAGTGTACAATTGCACGGCCCTAAAAAATGCATTATTGAATTTAGGTTCCCACACGTAGATGCTTTTAATCAATTGATCTACTTTTACGCTTTTATAGCGCTATCCATAATTTAATATTGACAGTTTTAATGAACATTGGCAAAAAGCTTTTAATAGGATTATAATGAATATGTATATAAATAAAAATAAATATAAATATTTCATGAAAAACTAAAGAAAATGTTTTGTTATATTATAAATAGGAAATAGAAACTACTGAGCCATAAAATTCACAAAGGAAACAAATCTACAAAGGGCAGATCAAAATGAGTTATGGTCACTAAACCTTGTAAATTCGTCTAAGAAGTTATCCATAAAAGTCTACTTACAAGAGATCCTCATTTCCTTTATCCCTGAAATCTTTAGAGTTCCGAATACATCCAGTGAGCGAAATAAACCGTCTTATTTTTCTGTACTCCCCAGAATAGGAATTAAATCATTTTGTGAAGGGTCGCAAATGAGCAGGAAAGGGAAAGCTATAGAAGGCACGAATGAAATGGAAAATGAGCATTCACACCTGTTCCAGACCCACGCTTTTATGATCATCAGTTACAAACATGGTTGCCATTTCTCTAGCTGTTTTTATGACCAAAGTCCGTTAGCCTTTTTTACAAAGAAATATTACTAATAAAACATATTGAAAATAAAATTCCTAAACTATTTAAACCCAAAAAGTCAAAGAGATTCTACTTATCAGTTTTAAAATTTATGTTGAATGGTAAAACCAGATATAGACGAAAAATGCAATAGTTATCCTCGAATATTAATAAAATTAAAAATGCTAGTAAATATTTAATTTAGATGAGTTTGAGAAAAGTAAAACCCCAACTCATAATTACCAAAAGAAGTATATAAACCTCTATAATCAGCCGAGACCAGAGCATATTTCCAAGCACCTTGCAATCAATAGTGTTATAATATATTATTAAAAAATATTAAAGTTGAATATCGAAAATGTTAGAATTATGAGAGATTAGGTTATCTTTTATACCAAATTCGTAGATAAGAAAAGTGTTAAAAAACGATTTAAGAAAATATGTATTTATTAAAAAAAATATTTTAGTCACTGAAATATTCTTACAGCCGTAGTACGAGACTCCTTTTTCAAACTATATTTTTAAGTCTTTTGAACCATTAAATGTGCGTGTATATTTTGGTTCTGGGTAATCCAAAATTAACCAATGTTCTTTTAACCGAAATTTTTATGTGGCAACTATGTACGTACCTAAAATTGGATTTGTCAATTATGGAATAAAAGACATACGGTAATCATCTAATGCACTACACCCTCTCTAACAGTGAGAAAAATATTAAAACAAGGGTAGTGACAATAGTTGAGTGAATAATGTAAGTTGTTACCTAAAACCGCAAACTATTTGAAATGGAGTCCTCAGTTATTAATTTTTCGTTTTTAGTTCTGTTTTAATAATGTAATAAATGCTTTGACAGCTTTTAGCTTTTATAATTACTCTATTTTAATATTTGAAGAGGAATAAGCGTTTATTCCAGACTGTGTACAGAGCAGGTAACCGAAAAATTTCCACTTCTATGTAACTATGTAATTTATTAAAAAAAATTCCTAAAACAGGTCAATTTGGACATAAATTTATACTACATCTAACTATCAAATCGCATCCCCCTCCTCTCACCACCTCATAACACCAAACTATAAATAATGTTCATAAGATGAATGGCACATTGTTGAAAAGTGATTTTATGGGGAATATATTGATATGAATTGCAATAACCCTTTCTAACGCCTCTAATGCCTTTAGTTTTGCTGGAAAATTGGAAAACTGTCTAACCCAATGCTTTTGGAAGTTTGTATGTATATAAAAGCTGATTATTTTTTCCAGAGTTTTTTGTCTCTTTTATTTCATCTCCATATTTTCCTGTAACTCTTCTTCATCACTTTTTTCTTAGTTTTCGTCTTTTTCTCTTATAGTTGGTTTCATTTCATGTGTATAGTTCATATACCTCTTAGTTAGTTCTTCTGACAAAATATTTTCTCTCATTGTTTTCCACCTACTATTCTCCTTAGCATTTTTCTTTCTTTTACTTCTGTAAATCGCTATAGGTATGAATATTTTCTTGTACAGTCTGAATTTTGTCTTTCTCAATAGCTGTTTAGATCTTAATAAATGGTTTCCTGCTCCTACACTCTTACTTGCTTTCATCAACCTTATTTTAATTTATTTTTCTCTCCTGTAACTTCTTTTAACTCTTTTGTATTTCGTGCCAAAAATGCTACATTATCAGGGTAACTGAGCACCTGCTCGCTTTTTCTTAATATATGTACTTTCTTGTTTAGCCTACTACTTCTTATTATTTATTCTAGGGTAAAATTAAAGAATAGTGTTGAAAGCGGATCTTATATTTTCAATTCTTCAGTTATTCCTCCTCTTACTTATTGTTTCTTTTAATGTCATTTTTATTATTACTCTTAGTTTACAAGTTACGGGGAATTCCTTCCAGAGCTGAATTAGTTTAAATATTTTTACAGAATCGCAGGCTTTCTTAAAATATAAAATTAACCCTACTAACGGTAATTTTTACTCGTAGCATGTTATCAGAAATACCTCTCCTAAACATTGCCGGATATTCCCCTATTTATGGTTCTACAATTGATTCTAGCCATTTTTTTATTAACGTACTCATAATGTTGTAGACTTCGTCTAATAATGAGATTCCTCGATAATTGTTCCGTCACCTTTCTTTAATGTTGGAAATATATGTATTGTGAAGCTTCTCCAGTCCTTGGACGTTTCTGCATTTCTCTAAATCCTCACTATAATTTGTATATTTTGTTTTGAAGCTGTTTTTCTCCATATTGGATATTCCCCGTTATTTGATGCTACCCTGGACTTTTATTTATCTATTTTTCAGCCAGCTTATAATTTCGTTAATTTTCTTTCTTGTTGTGTCTTCTATTTACAGCTCTATTAAAATTTGATAAAAATTAACTGTGATTTCAAAAAGAGTTTTTCTATTGAGTGGCCAGCCTGAGAATCTGATTTATCACCTGTAGATTATTTTTTATAGAGCTACTTTTAAAGTTTTCTCTCCGCCGTTTTGGATTAGTTACGACCATGTATATTATACGAATGTTGTTTAATTACTTCTTACTTCCATTTATTCAGTATTGTCATATTAATTTTTTATATACTAAATTACTTAATAATATTCTAAATAAAATGTTTTCCTAAATATAACGCCAGTATCAAAATAAATATTTTTAAAACAGGATAAAATAAAGCTTATTACTTTTAATTTATAACTCACAGTTTCGGATATACAATTATTCTTAAATCAATATTTTTAAATGCATTTAATAAATTGAAAATAGCACTAAAATAAATAAATATCATTAAATTGCCATAAAACCAATAACATTGTTTAAACTGCAATTCTTTTTGTGTCCGACAGTGTCTTTTACGACTAGTAAATTCTTTCTAAATTCTATCGATGGTTTTTTGAGAAATATTATTTATTTCTTGTCTACATAGATCTTTTAGTGCATTAATATCATCTTTTTTATTTCCATACCCTACATTTTTTAAATGACCTAACAAAATATCTAATAGTGTGAAGTCCGATAACCATGGTGGCCATGGGTCCTTAATGACATAAAATCATTGAACACTATTTTTCACAATGTAAGTGGGTCATTTATATCCAATTTTTAATGAACTTCCTCATTCCAATGTTAATAAACTTATTTCGTTCAATTAACAAAAATATATGGGGTGTTTTATTTAAAAAACAGATCGATGAGCTTATATTCAAAAAAAATGACAAAAAATAACATAATACGTTGTGCGTTTGAAAATAAACATTGACCTGTCGAATGATTTTCTTAAAATATGGTTTTTTACATATTATATTTAGAAATTGTTAAGAATAGAAAAGACATTGATAAAGAAGTTGATATTATTTATAAATCAAAATTAATTCTATCAAACTTTGCATTACAGCAAATGAATTAGATACATATTATTTTAGGGCTTTTAAGTACATAGTGCGATTCTCTTAATATTTAATATCCCACTCAAGACTGACGTGCTTCGCCCAAAATTGTTCAAGGGTCATAAACTAAAATGATGCACTAAAACTTGGCCAATCCCTGGATAACTCAATGCTCGCTTTAACCCAAGAGTCCTAGCGGTATATATTTACTAAGACGACATACATTTAAAACGTATAGGTACATGTATATATAATATTAGTTCTGGAATGAAATTTATCCAAAATACATAAGATGTAAGAATTTCAGAATGTTACGTCTATCTCAGAGGGAAAAATATTAATTTAGTATTAAAAATGGTTTCAGAATTATAAAATTAAGAATACATCTAATACTTGATCTTTAATATTAACAGGGTAGCAACATCTTGACGAATTTTTTATAGTAAGCTTCCTATAGTGAAACCAAACAGCTTCATAAATTTAATATTATTATTTTTCCTACAAACGTATGTACATTGAAAATGTTGAGAAAAATAAAACAAATTTTTACGTGTATCTCTAGGACTAATTGAGCCAAGAATGCAAGCAGGAGTAAGTGTGAAGAATGAAAAATGGAATATAATTTGTTTGGAATGAATATGGTTATGTTGTCTAGGGTCGCTTTTTCAACTTATGTAGGCCGTTTCAAAAAAGACTGACATTTAACACTAAGAAAAAAATGTTTCATCACTACTACAGGTACTTACATGACGTAATGTATCAAGGAGAACTTTCGCTAAAATGTTTTTTTTAAATAAACTAAGAAATTCAGCTAAATTAATGCCAAATGCTCGTTTTATTTTGACAAAACAATCTAATTCATTTGAAATCCTGCATGCCTTCATATTGTCACAAAAATATCCGAAGCCAAACTCCTATTTTGTCAACCAAATGCTCATAGATAAATTAAATATTTAGTCGGGTGTAATATTAATAATTGAAAACGTGAATACTGGCAAAAGATATATTAATATTAATGAATTCTTCTTGAGATGAAAGTATCGTCGTATGAAAAACAGTATAATTCCTCCCTCTAAATACATCTGCACCTAAGATATAGAAACTTAGGTTCCTGAGGGACTTGCAACTGTCACAAGTACTTCTGGGAGGCATAACAACTTTGACAATAAAGATCTTTCACTGCCTCAAATAAGCAGACGTACCCTTGTAAACTGCTTGAGTTTCTTGCTGAACTTTCCAAGAAAAGTCTCTGAAAAATTCATACTTTAGCATAGACGGTTTGAAAATCAGAAAATGTCTATAATATGTAGATAATATGTAGATAACATGTAACTGTGAATATATATTGTTTTGGCAGATATAAAAAAAAATCATTCTAATTATATTATTGTGTTTTCACATTATGCTCGGTATAAATGAATATGCTTTTAACAATATAATTATTTACATTTATTTTGAAATAAACAAAAAGTAAATAAAATAAAAATTAAATTGTTAACAATTACCACTGCAGTTCTTTGTGCTTGAAGTAAAAGTCCAAATCTTCCAATATTCCAAAATTTCCTAATTTCACTTCTAATAGGAATCCATCCACAACTTCTATTGGTAACACTATTGTTTTTTTTATGTAATTATTCCTTTTTTATATTAAAAATCTTATGGTTATGTTTTCAAAGTTGGCTTTATAATGTTAAATAACTTTAACTGAATACTTCAGTTATTTTTTATTTTGATATCTTCTTTAGATCACTACAATATACAGTGTGTACATAAATTTAATGTATTTTTATATAACAATTAAATATACAGAGTAAACCGTTTGTGAGTAACGACGTCATCGACAATTTTTTAACTTGCCCACCCTGTATATTTAATTTTTTTTAGATTGAAAATTTCAAGATGATAGTTGTGTTCGGTAATTAATAGTTTTGAAGATACGATAATTTTAAAATTAATACCGGCATACCTTTGATTATCATCATTATAAAAACTTGTGATAATAACTCAGTAGACTACTCTTTAATACTCACTAATGAGAGTGACACTTTTGAAGTGTAGTACCAGTTTAGTTATTCTAAATTTGTTTGTTGACACTTTAAAAATGCGTTTATCAATAAAACACAGGATTGAAGTGTTAATTGGTTGGGGCGATAAGAAGCGAACTCAACAAGATAAATATTTGGAACAACATATAAGTCAGTTAACAGTGAGCAAAATTGAAAAAAAAATTAGGGAGTTTCGTACCGTAGAAGATCTACCTATATCAGGTCGTGCTGCACTTGCCGAGGATACTAAATTAAACGTTTTATTGGCTATGGAAGAAAATCCACACAACAGCGTTCGGCAAGATACTTCTATTCATAAAGTATTAAAACATGAAAAGTGGCATCCCTTTAAGGTGCACCTTGTACAAGAACTATCAGATGACGAACCAGATGGATACGTGTAGTAATGATCCACTTTTCGCAAAAACGTTATTTTTTCTAATGAATGCACATTTACATTAAACGGTGAAGTCAACAGACAGAATTGTAGATATTGGGTAAAGGACAATCCTAAATGGATCAGAGAACATTACACTCAATATCCACAGAAAATTAATGTTTATGCAGGAATTATTCGAAATAAAATCTTTGGATCCTTTTTTTTTATGGAACTGTAAACGGCCCAACTTATCTGCAATTTTTAATGAACTTTTTCATTCCAACTATAATGAATTTATTCCCTAGTGCAAACATTCCCAGAAATATCGATGAATGTCTGTGGTAGCAATAAGATAGGGCGCCGTCACATTATACAGCATCAGTTCGAACATATCTTGACGATGTTTTCCCCAATAAGTAGATCGGTAGACGAGGACCCATTGAGTGGCCCTCAAGGTTACCGGATCTTACGCCATTAGATTTGATTTTGTGGGGTTATCTAAAAAATGTTGTGTATAAAAGTAAACCCGACGACATAAATGATTTAAAAGATAGGATAAGGAAAGAAGCAAATAACATTTCGTAGGAAACCCTTAATAAAGTTCAGATGGAATTTATTGATCGCTTAGGACACTGTCAAGCACAAGAAGGAAGACAATTCTGTAATTTATTGTATTGCAATTTATTGTTACTGTTGTATTATTTTCTTTTAATGTAATTAAGGTCTCCAAAAATACAGATTTTAAATTTATTGTATCTTCAGAACTATTAATTACCATTCCCAAGTATGATATTTGCAATCTAAAAAAAATATAATATACAGGGTGTGCCATTTTATTTTAAATATTTTTATATGAAAAAATTACGCCTTATATTCTGTATACATTATCTTGGATAAAATAATTCCTGCCGAATTTATGACTGTAGTAATGTTATGATAACATTTTACGATCTTATTCTTCGCCACGCAGTTTTCATAATTGGTTATCGAGCAACCAATTTAATTTCATCTGTCTAGAACTCCCATCTAATTGTATCTGTTATCAACAAGAAACGTATATAAAACTTTCATAACGGCAGTTTGTAGTCCTCTTGTATTCTGAAACTAATAACTTTATTATAGATCGACGAATTGGAGGACATCTAGTCACAAGGGGAGATAAAATAGTTTTTATATAATAAAACCTTTGAATATGGATTCCCAATTCGATTTAATCGTTTTCTAATAAAATAATTATGTAACTAAAGTTGCAAGTAAGTAATTAAGTATGTTATAAATAAGTATTTTTCTGTGAAACAAGTAATCGATACTTTATTATTTCTAATTTTACTCACGAGAATCAATGATATTAAAAAGACATTTATACAGGTCTAAATTTGAAGCAAATACAGTATTTCTATTACTTATTAGAATATAAAAATATAAAATTAAAGGTAGGCATTTTAATCCATGAAACTTTCGCAAGCAGATGATATCTAATTCCCAATTAAACACATAGGCAATCAATGCCTTTTGCAGATTATGCAGAATCAGATTCAATCTTAATGAACATAATTGATTACCGTGATTTCAAATTTTAATTAGATAGCAAATACCCGTTCGAGCAGGAGGACAGAAATGATGGGCTGAGTGTGCTTTAACTTAAGTTTACGATGCTGCTTCTACTACTAGGATTATGAATTAATTGGATATTTACCTTAGTGCGATTTCAAAAATAAAATGCCAAGCTATGTAACAGTGGTGAGTAAATATACGAAGTTATGGTAATGTTTGAAAAAAAATAGTTTTTTGAAAGGTTGTTGCTGTGTTATATACACAACAAATATGTAACCCGCTGGTATAAATTTGATATTAATAAGTATTTTATGGTTTATTGAATTCTAGAGGTATTTATTTGCCTTTAATGTATTTTTAATTGGCTTCTTATTTTATGACACCTATTTAAAGTAATAAAATTAATAGTAATAAAACTAAAATTAATAATAATAACAATAATTTCTGCAAAGTGATGGTTAAAATAAAGAACTCATAAACGACATAATAGAAAATGTGTGTTCTATTCAAGAGGCTGTGAAAAGAAATCTTAAAAATAAAATTATTGTAGCCCAAATAAGGCTTGTTTTATCAATATTTCATATAATTCAATTTATTTTAGCAATGATTCTGATTTTTTTTATCAAGCACAGGTTTTGTTAATATATTTGAGCAATGCAGATATACAGGGTGCACTTTAATTTGAATCACAGTTTCTAAGACCATTGGCTTATACACCAAAATTGATAATGAAAAAGTGTTAGAAAACTGATTTTTGTGCTTACTCTAAAATTGTTCATTAGAATTGTATGAAAATGTATTGGAGATTAACTACTAAATTTGTTGCAATGGAATTTGAAATTTGATCAGACACTTTTTTATTCCATGAAATTAATTTAAATATAACCCCACTAGAATCGCATAGATTTTGTTTTGTCTATGTTATTGGTTTGTGAAGGTGCTAGTTACTAAATTATAGTTCCCTAAACTTAGTAACTGAGGTAATATAGTGATTAAATATCCATAATAAATAACTACTGAATATTTTTTATTAACTTTATACACATTTACTATTGTTTCCTTGTATAATTCTAAAATATATTGGTTAAACAGCATTCGTCGACTTTTAATCTCCTAGAAGAAAAAAATATGTATATAAAGATTTATATTTTATTTAGAAAGTTTTTAAAAATTTGAGCTTTAGGATTAAACCTCCAATTTTTTTCTTTGTTGGGTTCAAAGTAAGAGATGATATACTTAAATTCATGAATATGTTAGTTAATCCAATATTTGTAAACCCCACAATTTGTAAATAACTGATTTTAAGTATTAATTTTTACTGTAATTTATTGAATTGGAGCCATTTAATAATTTCTGAAACGTTACTTTCTTAAATGTTATTTTACTTTTAATAAAAAATATTTTATTTTACGTCAAACTCGTGAAAGATTATTAGTTATCACTAACACATATAAATTTAACGAGAACACAAATTTCAAATTACTTACAATTCTTTATACGTTGAAGAAATACATTCAGACTAAATAACTTTCATTTTTTTATTTTACAGAACTGCTTATTTCTATTTCAACGTCCCTTACTCTTTCAATTAGTTTTTTATCGACTTATGTTCCATTACACATCATCCATTCTTTTAAATCTAACTCTTTTCTCTCTTCTTTTATTATTTTAATCTTGCAGTTTCTTCTCGAAACTTTCTCATTTCCGTTCGTCTTTCTATATCTGTCTCTCAACCTGCGGTGTTGCCTTAATTGCGTTTGGAGTTCCTTTCATCTCTTCATTCTTATTTCCTCCATTATGGCGCTTCTTGCCTGGGATCCATTAAGCATTTTCCATATTTCAATCTATTCCTCAACCCTAAAATGAAGAGCTTTCCTGACAAAATTCAATTTTCCATTGGATATTACTGGATTTAAGATAAATGAGATAAAAGGAAATAAATGGTAATTAAAATGAATTAATAAAAATACAACTACAAATTTTTAGAGATATCCTAGTATATAAATATTACAACTGTGTATACTTGATATATTTAGTCCTTATAAATAAAATGTCTTTAACTGCAGAACTTCTGACATAAATATTTCATTTGCAAAAGATACAAATTTCCTGTTGGGTTGTGCCTATAACATAAAAGAATTGGAGATTAATGAGACTGTACTCTATAGAATTTAATAATTAGTTAGAAAATATTGGGCATATTTATAAAATTGAATAAAATAAAAATTATTACGCTATTCTCTTTCCCAAACGCCAACTCAATTAAAACGAAGTTTATTCTTTATGATTGAAACTATTTTTATAATAATTAAAATGGATTCTGAATCCGTTTCTGTATCTGTGCTTCCGTTTGGATGCTTCTCGTTTGATATACGAGCGATATCCAGGTGACCTGTGCTAAAGTTGACAGCATTTAACCATGGTCTAACTAATTTAATTGTCCCCATGATTTATGATTAAAGTGTGACGTTACATTGTGTGATGTTGTGGGGGTCGCTATACACCAACTACTATACGATCACTGCTACTGCATCCCGCATCTTTCACATATTTATAGAATATTAAACGCATGTTATTGTGTTCAATGTTTAATGTGTCCGACGTGTGTCGGTACTTATTGTTAGCGTTGGTGTGAAAGATGCGGGGTAAAATGAAATATTAAATGGAAAAATTCAACAGTGTAAATATATCTAATAACGTATTTAAAAAATTACATAATTTTAGATGATTTTTCGTCTGTCTCAACTAACATTAATTTTGTCGATAAATTCTTTTGATAAACCAGAAATGAGAATGAGGAAAGTTTATGACAAACGATTATATTTTCGGAAATACGAAAGTCCGAACAGCATCAATATCTAAACTTAATACATACAGAAGTAGGCAATCTTGATAATAATGACTTTAACATGTTAACAACATTCTCTTTTGATGTATTTAATACAGATTTTACTAATTTATAAAATTTTCTTTAACGAAATAGTTATTGATATCGATGATTGATTATTTGCTTTTGAAATATGATAATTGATACGTGGCTTCCACATATTAGTATTGCATCTGTTTAATCTACTCACTTTATTAAAATATATTTGTAAAAATTAAAATTTTCATTAAAATTTAAACATATATATACTACTGGTAGATAACCATAGATACAGCAATTCTACAATACATGTCTACTATTGGCTGCCTTGAACGGAATTAAGATTTAGACATTTTTAGTTGATTATCTCGCTGAGTGATCAGATGACTAGCACATGCTATTCAGAAATCTAAAAAAAAAATCAATATCTATCGATATTGGGACAATCTTTCCTGTTCTTCTCTTTTTTCAACAAGAGTATTGAGCTTAACAAAATCTACCAATTTAACATTCAAGATATGTTTCGTAATGCTTCCTCTTGTCACAGACTTTTCGCATATAGCAACGTAGCTAAATTATTACTATTGTGAAAAGTGCTAAAAATTAATGATAAGGCTATAATATAAATGAAGAAAAGCCAAAATTTGTATGTAAAGTGTGTAAAATCTTTAATGTGAAGGTAAATGTAAAAGAAATTTATAAAATTTCTTAAGTCGAGCGCTTTCGGCAATACGATGCCATCATCAGGACAAAAATTATGCAAAAATGGAAGGTAATTTAGTTAAAAAATTCTTAAAGAACATTTAAGCAGTAACAATACATCTTAATAACTTTTTTAAAAACGACATTAATATAGTGTAAAAAACAACATGTTGTTTGTAAAAAACAAAAAAAGATGATGGCATCGTATTGCCGAAAGCGCTCGACTTAAGAAATTTTATAAATTTCTTTTACATTTACCTTCACATTAAAGATTTTACACACTTTACATACAAATTTTGGCTTTTCTTCATTACCTAGTGTGTACGCACCAACACGTAACCTTTTGTTACTCTTCAATTATAATATAAATATTGTTTTATGTATTTTCTCAATTTTAATAGAAATTGTTCTTAAATTAACAGATAAATAAAATAAATTTAGGAGTACCTCAAAATGTTTATCTTTTATTTCGAAAATTGCGATAATCCGCTAAAAATCTGAAGAAACAAATCAACACACATCTGCAAATATTTATTTCATTAAATTTACTTAAATCAGATACTGATTTTATTAAGGAGAGGAGTATTATTTTCTTTAAGCGGCATATTCTCCTAAATTAAAATATATATTGAAATAATCAAATGTTTCATGCCGAATAACAGCTCCAAATCAAGGATCATCCCTGATATCTGCCTGTAATCTTTTGCTTCAGGTTTCCCCTTTTACCATCAAACATTTAAATGACTAACCATGTGTCATCCAATGTATATTTCAAAATCAGCCAGTCGAAATAACTTTTGATTTTACGTAAATACAAGAAAAATAACTAATACTTCAAATTTTATATCAAGGAGGATATTTTTCTAAAACATTCTTGATATAACTTCAACCGTTTTAACCAATGCAATTTAAATAGGGAAAGTACTAAGTATAATATATCATTAAAAAGGTAGTTTTATGGATAATTTAGCAAAATTATTATTCTTTGTTTTACTTTTGATATTAGCACCCTCTTGTGGGCACAAAACTGTTACATATTCCAACGTGTGATACTTCGTTTGAAAGTTAATTTTAGAAATAATTTACTACGTACCATAAATTTGTTATTTCAGTTAAACGTCATTAAAATTAATTTGATTTAATTTATATTTAATGCCAGCAATCCTATGCTACGCCTATGCTGATTTATTTCAACGTGTTTTGTTGTGTTATGCGTTTAATTATTAATAAAATTAGTTTTCAAATCAAGTGTCACAAAAAAATATTACCCATAAAAATATTGTTATATTATCTGATGATTCGTAAGGGTAAACAATTGTCATAAGTATATTTATAAAATTTTAGAACATCGTGGAATTTTAAGATGACTATATTTTATCTTTTACATTTATATCTTCTAAATATTTCAAAAAACTAAATTGGACGCGTTAATGCCGACCCAAGTAAGAGTGTAAATTTTCCACAAAATTAAACTTTTCTAGTGATTGGTCGCGGCTTCTATATGTATTTATGAAAGTTTCCAATATTATATATTTGTGAAAAGTAAATGACTTGGAAATATCACAGATTTAGACGTAAAAAATCAGAAAAAAAATTAATCTTTTATGAAATTCGCAGCTGTTTTTTTGGTTTATGAAATATACGACATTCATCCAGATGTAATTTAATATTTTTTATTTACAAAATCTAAACTTGATCAGGGATATTTGCATTTATATAAACAATAGAAATTGACAAATAAACACGATATGCTATTACTATCTTAAAATATGTTCCAAAAAACGTTTATATATACACATACATCATATTTCCCAAGATACCTAATTTAACCGGTTATTATTAATATATGGATCCTAATAAATTTTAACATAAGATACTGTGAACACTTACAAGCTTATAGATTAATACAACCAGATAAGTCACATTACGCAAAACACCTCATTGATACCAAATACAAACCTACACTTACAACACACTGGAAACAATAGTGAAGGGCTTCATATAAGTGACAAGAAAGAAGAACAAGATTTTTTGGAGTAATACGAAATAGAGAAATACCTAAAATATCCTCAGAATACAGTATTCAATCAACAACTAAACTTGGTAAGTTCAATTATCTTAGATCACCTTTTGATCGATTTTAGTCGATTTGAATATATTTTAAAACACTTTGGAATACTCTGGAAATTCAGATAAGTATAGTTTCCACAAAGTAAGAGTTAAAACAATTAAAGTAATCAATATATAGAGTATTAATAAATGCTTTTGTGAAAAAAAATTAGTCTATACCAAATTGTTTTAAAATAGTACATTAACATGCATGAAGGTCCGCCCTGAAATGCTTTTTATTAAAAAAATAATACGTGTTCCGCTCGTTAAATAGCTTTTTATTGCATAGAATTTACATGTACAATTATTCAAAAATACAAAATAAATACATAAAAACGAGGAAATGGCCTAACATATTGTTGAAAACGCAAATAAACACAAAAATGTATATTTCAGCTGTTCACAAAAATTTACGACCTTTTTTAAACTGCACTTTGCCTTATCTTTTGTTTACCATTCTAACAAAATGACTATTAGAAATATTTACACCTGATATTGAGACAGAACTTTTATTGATAAAGAATATAGAAGGTAAGCAATGATCGGACGTCTAAAGAAAAATTAAGTAGGTCAGGGAAGATAAAATACTTTTGGACAATTACAAGCAAAAAGTAGAGGAAATGTACATATACAGTATTTTAAGCACTTGGATTTAAATAACGCTAAATAATTAAACTAATTATGCGTAAAACTTAAAGTGGTCGTGCCACATGTGAATGAATGACAACCTCCTGTCAACCAATTTGAAAATATCCACGAAGTTCATTTGATTGTCGCATTAATTATCAACACCCTTCATAAAGACTAACTGGGAATTTCCATTTAAAACCCCTTTTTCATGATAGATAAACCAATAAATTGGAGCTGTCCATCAACAGCGACAAACTAACGTCCAATTAGAAATTTACCACCACTGCCGAACTATTAATTATGAAATACTCGTCGTGGCCCCAAAAAGCAATAAAGGGATGAGTCATTGGGGTGTAATTGTGAGAGGATCCTTATAAAATAATAGAATATGTTTTATTTAATTAAGAACTTAACGAAATCGTAATATGACCTTAATTAACTTTATGTATTATTTGGGGATCATTACATTTTGATCTTTAGAACTAACTTAAGATAGTCGAAAACTGAGGCAATAGTAACTAAAATAACCAATAATACAAGAAATAAAAAATTACCTTTAACTTCTCTCAAGGAAAAACATCATATATTTTTATTTTTGTACATTCCCGCTTAACCAAAAACGTATCCATATGAACACAATGAACATTTTCTTGCAAATTGGAACAATCCATAAAATGAAAAGCTTGAACACTGAAATGAAAATTGCTCTAGAAAATACCACATTTTAACCGGACCATAAACGAAAGTGGCAATTGTTAATAGGCAGCCAAATGTGTGAAAACGATCTTCTAGTTTCCTGGTCATTATGGTAATACCTATTACGAGGAAACATTGATTAGAACATTGTTAAAACATTTAATTTTTGTTTTCTAGATAAAGTGTATTGGAGTAAATAATGGTATATTGTATAAGAATATATCGTTGTAAACCATAGAAGCACATAAAAGGCTTCTTACGTGTGTTCTACAATATTGTTTCAAAAATGAAAATCTTTACAATCCAGTGGCTTCCTCCTTTTTTGCATATAGTAGTTACACGTAAACCCTACAGGTCATTAGGTCAGTCTGTGTACAGATAATCAACCCATACCGATAGATACCTTCACAACACCATCCTAGCGAAAAGAATTCAATCTTTAGTTGCACGTTCTATCTTTATTTCTGAACCATAAAATCTCTCACAAAAACTGAATCACTTCAAAACGGCACCCCTCTCCAACGCCTACAAAAAATCCCATATTCAAAAATTCATCTCCAAACTCCAAGAACCTAGACCCAAAGATTCCTCTTTAGAACCTCAACTCCAAACTCCGAACTCTGTCTTTACCTTATATTCGCCCCGTCACAGACCGTATCGGTAAAATCCTCCTTAAGGAAGGAATCAGTACGGCATATAATTATCCAATAAAAATTAGTGAATATCTACCCTCTACAAAAGATCCATTACTTCCTCTATCTTTCAAAGAAATTTACAAGGTTCCTTGCTCATGTGAACAAGTCTACATTGGTGAAACACTATGATCAGTACAAACACGTATTAAAGAACACTGTAGATACGTGAAATCTGGCCTCTTAATACAGTCTGCAATTACCGAACACCGGCACCAAACAGGTCAGCAGATACTCTTCGACACGCAATTGTACTAGCAAAAGCTCCACACTTCTACCATCGGAAGATTCGGAAAGCAGCATATATATAAAAACACCCTAATAATGTAAACAGAGAAGATGGATACTACATTTCTTCTATTTGGAATACAGTTATTTCACTAGCTTACTTCACGTCAAATTCCCACTCCCGACCTGTCACAATCCAGCGACGATATCACCCTAGAAATTTCGTCTCTAGCCACTTTCCAATTCTGATGTGTTTCGCCTCTGGGTACTTCTGGAGAAATAAAATATTTGAGGAAGAGATCAGTGCATACCTGATAATAAGGATTCCAGATAATTGAAGCATATTGTAGGTTTATCTGAATGAAAGCTTATTAAAGTGATAAAAAAAACCGAGCATGTGATTAGCTAATATGTTATTTATAAGATCATTAAATAAAAAGGCTAAATCAAAGACATTTCCTAAATCTGTAAAATATGTGATCTATTCACTAGGTCGTTAACCTGTAATATAGTCATAAATAATTGAATTAGGGTTTAGGACATGACATTACATTTCAATTTTAAATTAGATTAATACGTAAATATAGAGGTCATCTAGAGCAAGCAGTTAACATTTATTATATTACCAAAGTCGTTCCAAGACCTATTGTTCCCAGATACAATCCGTTTGGAGTACCCGACGTGGTGAGTTATTTTTCTGACTTAATTCGTTAAGTTGAACATATTGTTATAAAATTTAAACAGCTCTATGAGGCTGCCATGTAAATCAAAAACTACAAGATTGTGTACTAAAATACCGTTTCAGTCAAAAGTCGTAGCTATATAAATAATATCTGTCTGGATCCACTTGTTAATATTTTCTGCTAATGTATTCACCGAGAGATTTGTAACTGTAGAATGTCTTTCTTAAAACTATCTTAGTGTGCAGAAATATCACGATTTACATATTGGTAGACATTGTATTTATTTATTTATATTTATAACACCCTGCTAAAATTGCAGATAACAGAAATAGATCCATAGATTTTGACACCAGTGCATCTCTATTTTAAAGATCGGGTATACTTTCAAATATTTCTTCATTGACATTTTTAGCTTGAATGTAGTTATTTATCAGCGTTGTAAGGAGACAAACTAATGCGTGAGAAAAATAATTTAATATGAATTCTGGTATATGGACCGCACGTCAACTGTAAAGTTAGCAATACTGTCGATTCTGCTTTCTGTTGTCAAGTTGACTTACTAATGTGGTGAAAGTAGTACATTAAATAAGTGAAATATAAATTAAATAGTCGTAAGAAAGAGAAAAAATTTAAATTTGGATTTCCGTTATAAATAATCTAGTTCGTGGTCAAAAAATAGAAACGAGTAAAAATTATTTGAATCGGGACATGGTAGGAAGTATATTTAAAAGAAAACCGAAATGAAACACCAGTCAAACGACTCAAAGAAATGTCATTCTAATTTTGAAGCATCATGATTAATTGTATTATAAGCAATATCTTTAATAGTTTTCTTCGCAGATTGGAAGCTCACTTCACATGTTCTCTAGTGTTTTTTTTTTGCTAATTTATTTACTTGTACATACTTCAATAATGCTCACACTGTCGGAATCACTCAACTTACAAAAAAAAAACGTAGAATCACTAAAAATATCACCAATGACATTTTGACAAACTATGTATTGAGTCATGACAATATTAAAATTATTAGCTTATTTTTGATATTGCTCAATAGCAATCGAATATTTATCGTATTAATAAATATAAAATGATAAATTATATTTATCTGAATTTCCACAGTATTACAAAACTTTTTAAAATATCTTTTCTCTGATCAAGGTTTCGCTTAAATATCATTATCAAAGAGTGACATAAGATTGACAGATTTCTTATAAGCGTAAGTAACTTTATACCATAAATATTTCAACCGATCAATAGCAAGCAATTTGAACAGTAATATTCTTCTTTCCCTAATTTGTTTAATATTATATAGGTATTTTGTCCAAAAGGTAATCTAAAATAATTGAACTTTCCAGGTTTAATTGTTCATTCAATACTATATACTGAGAACATTTTAGATAATCCTTAATTTCATATTCCACCAAAAAAAAATCAAATTTTTCTCTCATATCACATATATGAAGTATCTTCAATATTGTAGTGTTGATTTGTATTCAGAGAAGAATATTACTATAGTTATTGCTTGATATTTTAGTTAATAAAATTCCTATCTTCACAACACAATATCTGCAGCCTCGATAGATCATTTTTTAAATCTCTAAAATCTCATTACATTTTTACATGTAGTACTTTTGTGAAACCTAATCAACTCAAAATAATTAAAAGGCTTGCGTTTGGCAAATTACTAGATCCTGCTTGGTCAAAAGCAGCTAATGTTGAAAATGGAAAAGCGGGTTTCGAAGATTCTGGCTTACATCCGTTTAATCCTAACGTGATACCAGATACGCATTATTAACTGAAAGTGATAATATAATCAACAAGAGCAGGTGTCATGTGAGGACACACTACCCACTAGAAAGGTTGTTTCATCAATTCATGTAAAACCGGAAATACTCAAAACTTTTTTAATTTAAATAAGACAGATAAGAAGATCTTGTTATTTCGAATACGCTCATACTGCTCATCATAGTGGAAATAGTTTGTAAAAACGAGAAATAACTCACTTTTAGTTGTAGAATAAGTCAATTTATTTACTTTAGACTAATGAGAATACTAATTAAAACAAAATCAATTCAAATGTTCAAAATGCTCTCCGTTCACCTCCTGACAATATGCCAGTCTATTAACAAATTCTTGAGTCACTCTTTATAAGACTTCTCCACGTAGTAGTTTATATTCATCAACGAGCAGGCCATTTTATGAATCCTCTACGTCCAATCTATCGATTTGGAAAATTCGCATCCAGAAAATCCCTAACCCATCTATCACAGTGAGGAGGTGCTCCATCTTGTTGAAACCAAATATTTTATGGTAACTGCCCATTTTGTTGAAGTTTAGTTATTCAGTAAATCTAAATATTTGTCACCATTCATGTTTCCGTCTATAAAAAATGGGCCTATAATCCTATTTTCGACAATTCCCATCAAAACATTCAACTTCTGTGGATGCTGGGTATGTGCTTCATGAATCCAATGACGATTTTCATTTGACCAATACCTTGAGTTATGGCGGTTAGCTGTTCAAGTTAAACAAAAAGTTGTCTCAACGGAAAACACTACATTAGATCCAAAAAGTTCGTCGACATTATAGATGTCCATCAGTCGTTTGCAAAACTCCAGCCGTCGATCAAAATCATCGTCTGACAATTCTTGAACCAATTGTATCTTATACGGATGATACTTTTCAATATCTGCCCTACAGTACGTCGACTCATACTATGGTTTAGTGCCAACATTGTGTTAGAAGTTTGAGGTGATTCCTCTAAATCAACTGCAATGTTTTGTCTAATAGTTTCGTTCGTTATAATCCGCGGTCTTCCAGGTTGTGACAAATTTTTGACCATTCCAGTTGTACTAAAACGTTGTAATGTTTTAGTAACTGTTGAATGTGATATGGGATTTTTCAGGATGCAAATCACTAAAAATAATGACGCACTTTTATTTTTTATGAGTTGTGTTAATCGAAACTTTTAATTCAGTTTTGATACCTTTAACTTCTCAAGACAATCATTATCTTTTTTATACTTTTCTCGAATCTTCCACCGTTGATCAATTTTCTTAATAATAGTGGGAATGAACCAGGAGGATATTGTAAACTATTCTAAAAAAACTAAGTCAACTTTAACAAAAAACATTATATTTGTCGCATAAAGTTAACATATTCAAAATGTTATGAGCGATCCAAACGCAGTTATTTCAAATTAAACGTAAAAAAATGTTCTTTATATATCCGGTTTTACTCAGTTAAAACCTATTTTTTATAGTTAATTGCCCAACAAACCATAATTTGATTAATATTAGCTTTCATATCGCTGTTCAGCTTGTTATAACTTTCTCCTTTACAAAGCCATCGTTCCCGCTTTCCTCTATTTTTATCGGATTTATTTGAGGGTTAAATAGCCACTTCGTATTAAACAGAGTCATTAAAATAAATTCCAGAGCGGCTTTTTAAATAATTCTTGCAGACTGTCAAAATTTGAAAAAAACTCGCATTATACACAATACAATAAAACAAATATTACTGTTCATGCTGATAAAACTTGAATTATGGTTAAGTGGATGATTTCAAATTATGCTGTTGAAACCTAAATAAATATAGATATTGCCAACGTAAATAATTGAAATAATTGCATCCCAGTTGTGCATAAAAAAATGCATGGAATGCATATGGGTCAAAATGATTTAATTTTTAATAAAGCATTGTTTCATTAATCCTTTAATAAATTCAATTTTTTCAAAATACCCCTATCTAACAAATTCCATCCATTTTTTACCCAGAGACATTTGAGAAAATTCAATTTCCCGTCAGCAATTTTAACTGTGGTTTTAATTATTAAATTATTAAATATACCAGTGCTGAATATTAAAAAAAATGTTTACAAAACCTCTATTATTAAAATAAGTAGCTGCTGTCCAATCACGTGTAGAGAAAGGGAATACTTTTTTACGTTGCATTTTTGCAATTTTGTTATTAGGATTATTATAGAAAGTTTTAGAAACGACGAGTTATTCAGTCTATATGGTGTCGTCGATAAGAGGACTCAAAGGCAAGTCCGTCCTTTGTGGCTGTTAAGTATTTTTTTATTACGGTTTCAGAATTGTAATTTTATTAATTTTATTATTTTTATTTTTTTTTTTTAAGAAAATTTTAGACCATTCTGGAAGTAGCCTGACAGGGCAGGGTCTGCTCTTCGTGGTTGAATTTTCTTGGTCATTTAGGGGTCAAAAGGTAGATATATGCAGCCTGTATCTACACATTGATTTTGACGGAATGGTCCGTTAAATGTATACAAATTTGGGGGTAATTTAAGTCAAGGGAAAGTGGTGATTTCGTTCAAGCCACCCCTGGATTCCATTTAGTAGAAGAAGAAACGTCCACCAGATTCATTCGCTTTCGAAAGAAAATATTTTTGTACTCCACTGGCCGTATTTAGATTGAGATAAATGTCATTTATTTTATTTTTGGATCATTAGACTTAATTTATAATTTAGGTTAATAGCGTGAAAACACAAAAAAAACCGTTAATATCGGTACATACTCGTATCATAATTATTAGTTATTATTATTTTACATAGTCTTCGTGCGTTGGTGTTTTGGAGCTGTTCGGTGGTTTTCTTGCATTGGCGTTAAAACTTGTTTTTATATGGGTCATATATATCATATTATAATCAATCTTAATTTAATTACCGGACAATAAGGTTATTAAATCTAGTTCGATTATTTTTATACAATATTACATTATAGTTAAGGTAGACTTTGCTATCCCGTACTATTTTTTGGGGATAATTCAGTTTTTTACTGCCTAAAATACTATAGTTGAAAGTTTACCAGTACTAGATTTTGTAGTAGAGCTGTAGACCATTTTTTTGTCACGAAAATTTTAAGTGATTTTATTTCATGGTTTTTTATTTTTTATATGTTTATCCGTTTAACTTTGATTTAAACATTAATAAACTCATTTTTTTTATCTGTTATTATATTTGTATTTCAAAAGAATTCAAACTCTTTATTTTCAATCCTCCAACCCTTCTTAAAGGGCCCTGGAAGTTAAGCCAGGGGCGAATTTACACGTTGCTTATGGACAGGGGTGTCCAAAGCTAATTGCAAAATTTTTGACTGCTCAAAGTTTCTGATATATAGTCATTTGAATGGTGACAGAAGACGAACCTAGAAAGCAGTTTAGGAGGTTATAAGGTGAACTCAGAATAAGACATAATTTATGGATATATACATCATTACATTTGATCAAAAATTTTATGATAATATTACTCTTGAATCGAGTAGTATTACAAGTTTAACTTAAAAATAAAATATTTTATTTTTTTATTAGACGAGTTTAAATTCTATTTTAACCATAAGTTGAAACTGTTATTAATTTTGCACAGCTTAAAGCAAGAAGAAACTAAAACAGATAAAAGTCTTAATTTTTTATCGGTTTTCTTTCTCAAAACGTTGCTTATCTTCGAAGACGGCAATAATGAAGATAAGGAACAATTATAGTTTATTTCACTAACTGAATCATACGTTTCGCTGAAACGTACTTCGAATAGTGAAAAATAAAGTGTTGGTTAGTAGTAATGTTCTTGAACATTACTGAGAAACCAAAGGTTGAAACCACCAAATATATATTGCACCGTGGAGGAGCAAATGAATAAATAAGTGACAGCAGAACTCTTGAGGACGATGAAGGACCAGTGATTCCTGGTTTCAACAGAAGCTATTATCGTAAATAAAACAAAAACTTGTATTTATTATAGCAGAGAAGGCCTTGTATCACTCCAGAAGGTGAGAAAAATTCAAACTAAATATTCAACAAAGGCCATCGTTCAGGAATATTGAAAAGCAGAAGCCCTACACTACGAGGATCATTACACAAAAAACAACCATATTATTGTGTACTAAATTCCGTAGAATTATTGTACGTCTCAATTAAAGAGAAATATCAGAAAAAATAACGTAACTTTTAAACATGCTGAAAGAAGAAAAATAATGTAAATTGGAAAGTTAATTGTTAATTAGAAATGGAATACGCAGAATGTTCTAGCTTTAGAGATTATAATAATTCATGCAAATAACAATAATTGAGAATGTAATAATAATAATTAATTAAGTTCTGTATACTCAGGTTGTCTAGAAAATCACTTCATAGAAAAAACTGCAAAAGCTAAAGCTCATCTTTAAAGAGCTTTAGAAAACAATATACAAAATGAGCTGTAGATTTTATAGTTTTCTTCCAGTGACTTTATGGACGCCCTGTATAAAAAAACCGGACGAAAACGTTACGTTGACCATAAACCATGATAATACTAAAACAAAAAAAAATTAATATATCATTACGTCATTCAAGTCTGCATGATAATTGGAATATTATTATATTAAAAAAGATTTTTGTAAGTAACGATGAAAATTGTATTTTTAACTTGAATACAGAACTCGTGTGAACTATAAAATGTTTATTCTTAAGAATAGTAAATTAAAATAATTAAAAATAAAATAAAATAAAATTGAGTTTCAGTTATAATTAAGAGGTGTAGATGAAATTAAATATTGCCAGCGGCAAGCATAATATATTAAATTATATAAAAGTAGTTTGTAGCCTTTCTTACTTTTCTCTCTCTTTTCTTTAGTTTCTGTTACATATCACCAATTAAAGACTTTACTCCCCTAGGAAGGTTCTAACATTTCTCTTAAGCCATTTCTATTAGTTGAGTTTTCTTTTTTGATTTTATTTACTTTCAATAGCAAGAGAGCGTTAATTGAGTAATACCTAGAGCTTCTCTGGCTCTTACGTATACTTTTATAAATTTCTTTGGTTAACATTTTCTCGTTTGAAAACAGTTACAAACATTTGTAATCTTATCATCGTTCTTTATACCACGCTTACTATTATTTTAAACAATTTATCCTTCCCAAGTTGTAAATTTTTGACAATTCTCAAGTTGGCCTACCTTTCTATTGTGCCTATTTTATATTGTTTATTTAGTTCAAATTTAGTTTTGTTGACTAGCATTTTTGCAAATATTACTATGTACATAATTGTGATCAATTTAGTGCTTTAAGGATATTAGAAACTATTTTTCTATACAGATGCCAGAACTAAACCTGTATAAGGATCGGTGATCACCGTGCCAATATTTTCCTTCCTAAAGTCTCATAAATCTTTGGAAAGTATGAATTTAAATTTATTATTATTATTATTATTATTATTATTATTATCAATATTATTATAATTGATTATCACTATTATATTATTATTATTATTATTATTATTATTATTATTATTATTATTATTATTATTATTATTATTATATATATATTATTATATTAATAAAACCCAAAGATATAAACTGTTAGATTGTAAGTATTAATTACAATTAAAATACTCTATTATAACTTAAATTGCATCAAATTATTTTTTAACTATCATATCCACAAAATGTGCAACTAGGGTGGTACCCAGTTAGTTGGCGGCATACAGTTTTAACATTTTTAATTAAATATTTATTGTAAATGTAATGACTTTTGTACTCTACTTGGTTTTAGTTGAACAAGTTTAAGTTTTATTGCAGAACGTACATGTTGTTGTCAATGATTTCCTTTTGTTAACATATTTTATATGAGCCTAATACGGTTCTGTTCTAGATATGTATTCACGTGCTTCTGTGAACATTATCCGTATTTTAAATATGATTAAATATTGTATAAGTAATTGAAACAGTAACTAACTGTGTCCATAAAATACTTTGGTCTCTCCACAATTTTATTATTCTCTCTATTATTGTAAAATAACTAACATAATAATTGCTTAAATTCAAGCTGAAATATTCGAAAGTTGCCATTGCTAACAAAATGGTTTTAATGTGATTTTTACTTCTTAATTTTATGGCAGCGCGCAGAACGCCAAAAGTTAGGAATTCTCGCCGTACCTCAAGGTGAGACATTCCGAAGTTTAAACGATTTAATTTCAGCGAGATTCAATTTGTATTTCTTATTTTATTTCCGACATTTGGTCCGCTTTAATAAAATTAATTCCGTGTTCGTCGCCTATCCGTTTTCTGGAAAAGATCTCGTTTAAACAAATTTATAGGAAAACTTCCAGAGGATTTTGGGACCGGCATGAATTTAGAAAGGAGCGAAAATCGTAATTAGCTGAACAATTTTAATTAGTCGAGTTGTACTGTAATATTAGCAAACAAAGTTCTCCACTTAAGTTTCAGTTTGTCTTTCTAATTGTTAGGGAATTGAGGCGTGCGATTTTTAATTATAAATATCGACTTGTACTTATAAAGGAAATTGGGTTACTAAATTGTCCTTCCGTTATTTTCTCGAATAAACCTCGATCATAAAATTAGTTGCTTTTTCTTATTTTATTTTGAAGCTCCTTTAGATCTTTGCCGATTAATATTTAATCGTTTTATACACTTCATGTTCCCATTTTCCGACACAGCACATTCATTCCTCTTTCATGTAGGAAAATTTTGACACTTTCTAAACAAAGACTTGATTATGAAGGGGCGCCAAAATGTTGTATGATTTTGTTTTCACTTTTTGTTTTGAAATTGAGATCTTTAGATTTATTCTAAATTCTTTTAAGTCATCTCTTTAGAAATATTAGACGAATGTGTTATTGCATACATACACATAAATAAAACCATAAAAATTAACGTCAACTATTCATTATAACATCAACATTATTATCAAGAATATCCTGGTTCAAAATAGGTATTTATAAGATATTCTCTGATACCATAAGGTATCTAGTAGGTACAGTTTCTTTGATACAACAAATGTTCTTAAGATATCCATTGCTCTTCGAATGTTTTACATCTTTCTATGTTGAAAAAATGCCCCTATTATTAGTTATAGAAGAAGAATTATTTTCCCTTTTTTTAATAAAACTTTCTGTTAGTTTGGAAATAAATCAAATTTGTGACATTGTGGCTAAAAATTATTCGAATCAGATCTACTGCAAAAAAATACCTTAAAATCCAGGGGTATAAAATTGCCGGTGGATACCGTTAAGAATGTTTGTAATCTTATTGCGCCCAGATTTTATCCAATGAAAAGTTGTTCCAGACAAGATCCCTTTTTCCCCATTAAGGTGTTCCCGAAGTATCCCGTTGTCCGGATCCCTTTGAGCTATTATGAAAGTAGACAGATTTACAGAGATTTATCCGAAAGGAAACTTTTATGGGTCAGTAGTCGATAATATACCTACTCAGCTAAATAGGATCCTCGATTTGGTCGAAAGGTTTTTTTACTACTATTTGCGACTTGATTCACGTATCCACATTTCATTTATATATTTGCATTTGGTGATAAAAGAAGATTTCAGTGATATACGACGCTGCTACTATAAATTTTATTATCAAACCTCCAAAATATAAGAAAGTCCACCAATAGACCAATGTTTTGAAAACTATTTCAATTTGTTTACAAGCAATAAAATATTCCAATTCTAACTTATTAAAATAATTGAAAAAATAGGTAGTTTAATTGTACATATACCAGTTTTCCTTACTTTTAAGATGAAAACTGTATTATTAACAAAAAACTCATTCTTAAATTTTATTAAAAATTTTGTTTGCTCTAGCCTATACAATACCACGTTCAATAAAGACAAACCAGAATCTTAATAATATTGTTTATTTCATAGGCCATAACTATATCAAACCACTCTCTGTTGATAACATCATCCCTCATAAAGGCAATTGGGGTGTTCTATATTCAGCTAAGGAGTTACGGAGATACGAGTTGAATTTTGTGATTTATTACCCACAATCAGAAAGGTCTTTATGGCTATAATGATGTCAATCCATTTCAGTCTCACGAAAATGGCTGCTGGTCTCTATAAAAATTTGTCTAATGATACATATTTAGTAATAAATAAGTAGAGACTCCTATTAAAGGTAATTTGTTAAGCTTATTTTAAAAACAAATCAAGAAAACATATTTTAAAGCCAAATCAAGAAAAAATTATTCAATGTAATGAAAAACACTAGTAACGACCCGACGGAAAAAAAAATTATTTCCAAAAAAAGATATAATATTCTAAGTACTTTATTTTAGCTTTATTTTCCTTATGTTTTCTTGTTTTGTTTTGCATAGTCCGCATCTCGTGTCTTTTCTTATATTCGAGCGCATTTTTTGTCTATTTCTACTTTTATTTCTCTCGGTTTTTTCTTTGTTTTTCACAAATAAATACTTATAGGGGAAATCATATTGTGAGCTGAAATATGTTTCTGGTATTTAGTAATTTTATACAAAAATATTCACTCATTTTAATTGAAATATTGAACCTTTGACCTTAAAGATCAAATAGTGCTTTGGTCATATATTTATTATTTGTTACCCTAATAACAATTGGTTTGTGTATAAAGTATCCCAATTTTTAAGAATTTTCACTGAATAATTTCATAACATGAATAATAATGACTATACCCATTGATTTAAATAGATATAGTACCCTTCTTAGATAATAATTTATTTCTCTAAAATTAGAAAATGGTAGGTACTAGTGTTGCCCAAATACTGAGAAACGACAGTTTTCAGTTCTTGCGTTTCTAGGAGAGTTTCTAGGTAAGTTTTTCGAAACTCTTTACCACTTTTCTTCATTTACTCCGGTCTATTGCTGCAGTTTACCATTTCTGTATTCCTATCTTTCTCTTGTCATCTTGTACTGCTTTTAATAATTTCTTTCTCTTGTCTCCTACTCCAATTCGGAGTACGTTGCGTGTTATATGTAAACTTTTATCCAATTCATTCAACACATCATAATCAGCTTCTTCTTTACTTGACCACTTGAGTTATTGTCGATTCTTTAAATTTTTTATTTAATTCTTTGTTACTCATTCTTCTGCAGTTTCCCTGAGAATATTAAATTCCTTCATATATGCTCCTTATTATCTTCCTTTCTTATCTACTTAGTTATTCCGCTTCATTTTTCTTAAGTATTCGTAGCTCATATTTCTGTACTGTATAAAACTGTTTGCCGTATTTCTATCAAATAGAGTCTTATTTTTTTAGGGGGGATGGGAACTCTAAGGAATTTAATTTTATCCTTATTAATTCTTAATCCATATGATATGAAAATATAGCTAACTGAATGGTGTATAGTTAGTATATGTCCAAATAAATTCCATTAAAATTAAAGTAAACCTAAAACAAACAACAATGCAAGTGAATAGTCCAAAAAGCGGATCGTTAAAATTACTCCCTTCTGAGTAATAACTTGAAATAGAGCTCTTTGTAAGTGTATAACAATCCCGTTATTCCATCCCGATTCAAACTTTATTAATAACATAGTACGGCAAAACTCGATTCCAATTTTAATCGAAACGGTACATTTTCTGGCAACTGTTATTTCGATTGTCACAATTAATCCGCTGAAATCCCACTGAATCCGTTGAAATGTATATCTGAAAGACGTTCAAGAAATTCCACAATGGGAATCTGATGCGTAACGTAAATCAAAACAGTGTAATTTAGTATAATTAGGAAAGTTTTGGGAAGTTCTAATTGTCTTTTTTGTTTGATTGGAATTGTATGTGGAAGTTTCAGCTGGAGAAAACAACTTGGGAGAATTACTTGGAATTATTGTGAATGTGTTTTCATAGGAAAACGATGTTACTTTAATTCACTTCAAACACTCTTTTGTTATTAGTTCTCAAAATTAATAAAACATTTCGACTGTAAAGAAAATGTCATATTTTATTTTTTTCTCAAAACGAACAAGCGAAAACGACTTCATACAACTAAACTAATATGTAATGTATGTAATTATTGATATCTGGTTACCTAATAAAAATTGACCACGATTAACTTTAACTACTTATAATGCAATTAATTTATTATAACTAATTGTATTCGACACTACATGTCCTTTAAAAGAAAATAATTTTAAAAATTGCCAAAAAGTATTGTTACCATGATTTAAATTGCTTTATTTTGTATGTTGTTTTTATTGAAAAAATGAAAATTACGTTTTTTTACAAATATAGATTGAAAAAATGTATTTTTTAAACATGAGTTTACTAAACCTATTGGCTTATTCTCTACTTCTTTATCTCTTTTTTCTCCTGATTTTCATCTGAATCATCACCGCTTTGATAAAGTTTCATCCGTGTTTCATTTTTATCGGCGTCTAATCATTAATGAACAATGTTTCTTTTAAAGTACCAAGATATCAGTTAATTACTAACCACAATCCGTAACGTTTATTTTCACACAACATAGATCTGTGACATTTAGCAACATAGAATTGATCAAAATAGTTGGTAACATTTTCTTCTTTAACATCTACCAGCAAGGTGGAATCAGTTCCTTTTTTTATTTTTTATACCATGTTCAAATCCAAATTTATAAGAAGATTAACCGAGAAGTGACTTTTAGTCACTGGATTACTAAATGACATGATTTTAAAATCAACATCTATATTTTTCTCACTTCCAGTGATTGATATAGTATGTTGTACATAAGCAACAGACAAAGTTAATTATTCCTGTAAATAATTTGATAAGAGAAAAAATTATACAAGTAATATTTCACTTACAGTTTACATTAGAAAATAACCCCCAAATTCTTTTTTATATCTTTGCTTCGGAATAGTGAAATTTTAAAGACAGTTTAAATGATGACCAAGTGTTTGAACCTTATTAGCATTTAAGGTTATGTTTTTATGTTATTATATAATGTGATGTACTTAAAATTTTGTTTACGAATAGTAACATAAATTTTCACTTTTTAAAATTTAATTTCAATTAATTTTCCACTTAAAATTCAAATTCAATTAATTTTCCACTGGTGTGAAAGAGTGCTTCATTTTTATAAATCAAAAATAAAAACAGCAAAATATTCAAAAAAATATGAAATGAAGTGTCAACGTTTTCATTCCAAAAACAAATCAAACATACTATTTAGTTTTAGTTAGAAATAATTTCTAATGTTTCACTTTTTCGGTTAAATCAAAGATCGCGTGCCAGATTGAGGGATGGCTAGCTCAGAGACGGACTTGAAATTGGTACGATACACCTATTTTATTTTATTTTTAAATTATGATTATAAAAAATATTTGAAACATGGGATGTATTGGTCTAGGTTTAGGAAATCTTATCCTTAAATATCAATAAATTTAAGATTTTAAAAGCAAAATTTTTAAATTACCTTTAACGAACTAGTAAAATTCCAAATTAAAAATAAAGACGATCACCGCTGTCATCTTCACTATACCTATCTCCCAAATTTTTGATACAACACATGAAAACGCAATTGAACCATAACATGGAGGTTATTTCTGCAACAACTTCTCTGATGACATGCATCTAAAATACTTTTTGACAATTTAGGAGTTACTTTCCTTTTTCTTACTTTCCCTTTGATGGTGCTCCAAATTAATTCAGTGGGTCTGAACCTACAACAAAACAGTGACAGACGTATAACGGTATGACTAAATGTTTTAGCCATCTCATCAGCAACGTAATTGGACTCAAGATTTAAACTTTTCAATATAGCAAGCAGATTTTTTTTCAAAGCTGTTACATCTTCTCGAGCTTTAGCTTTTGGATATCATTTCTTTGTCGTAAATGGTAAGAGGTATGACTATGATCGCCTTTGGCGGCAAATTCGATTTTAGTTGTTAGCTAAACCATTTTTTAAATAAGCTAGTAGTCATATCTTGATGATAATCGAAATACGAGCATACTATAAATCTACCTTGACGTCATGTTTCAGCTATCCAACAATAATGAAATAATAATCTTCTGAGATTCCATAGTAGTGTGGCAATTATTTAATTTTCTAAATTTAAACACCAGAGAGTGGGAAACTTCTCTTATAGTAAGTACAGCTGTATATGGAAATCCTGGAACCTTTGGTATTATTCATAAGGGCTTAAGATTTTTTGCTTTGTTTTTTCTAATGCTCGTTTTCTAGTTAGAAATAACTTTTATAATAGAAGTCTTTGATATTTTAGTAAAAAACGTAAATTCCCTCTTCCGCTTCATACTTACACCAGTTACTTTCAATCTTAGACTGCTGGTACATATTTTTATTTTCCTCTTCACTATCAGAAAAAACCATGAGGAGATCTAAAGACATTTATTCATTATATAAATTATTATTATTATCACCAATTAGACATTACTATCAGGAATATGTGGAAAATTCCAATTCACAAATAGAAATAATAAATTTGTGAAATAAAAGCAAATAAATAATTAAGTCGAAGATAGTGATACTGATACAACAGGGTCTCTATCAGTCCATTTTCTCCACAAAGCCATTGCACAAAAAGTACAAAGTAAAATAAACGAAAAATGTATTTTTCAATTTTCAAGTTTTCCAGTGAAACTAAATTTGGAACAAACAATTTTTATTTAATACAGCCCTAGAATTCTACAAATAATTAAATTGGTCGACGTGGTCTTACACAGTACAATTAGCACCAATAGAATTTAACTAACAGCCAATCAAAAATATCAAATAATCAGGAAGGGTTTTTCTCTTTCTCATTTTAGATGCAGACGTTGCGACATTGCCTATTGCATATTCACTCTGTCTCAGTAAATATTTATATAAAGCTTTTTGCTCACCGTTGCAATGGTATAAATTACAAAAATAAATTCTCAGCATGCAGCGACTAGTAGCATATCACAGCTCGCAGGCACTATACCAATGAGCACGAGGTATAGGGGAGATATGCCGTATTTCGGAGGAGACGTTAAGCTGTCGGTCCCGAGTCCATGGATGTTGGGCTCGTTAAAGATCCCTACCTCGGGTTGGAATACCTGAGGATTCTTCGGCAAAAATTTCCGGTTAGGGGTAGCGTGCTCCCGGCGTCGGTGTTTAGCCTCGGTAGCAGAAATAGGCCGACGTAAAAAAAAAAAAAACCTTTTTGTGACATATTACGGATTTAGTCAGACTATTACTATTAGTCCAGTAAATAAAGGCCGGGAAACCCTGGAACCTGGACATCAGGACGCGTGCAAATTTTTTTTTTCTCAACTTGTAGGTAAATATGGGTACATTAACTTTTGAAAATATGTCCTTCGGGAGATGAGTGGAGGGGGCCGCAAAATGGCCAGAAACCCCGAAAATCCGGTTTTTGGCCGATATCTCCCGAAATATGACACTTAGAGAAGTGGGCTTTAGCTAGAAATGAAGAGCAGTCGATTATCTACAAAAACGGTCCTTGTTATTTTTGTCAAAAATTTAACAGTTTTCGAGATAACCACCCCTAACCGTAGCCTGGTTTTCAAGCTGCTGCGCCGCGTCTCCGAAAGCACGCTCCGTGAATGTGGGCGGACAAATTGTTCCATTCTACAATAGAGCAGACCGTTTTGGACGTGATCAAAAAATTACCTAGCACCAATGGTAAACGCTACCAAATGTCTGAGTAACAACTTAGTAAATCTTTGCAATCGTTGTTATTTTTGATGTGATAAAAAAATGTGACACATTTACCAAACATAGGCGTCTAATTTTTAAGAGGTATTAGACTTAATTAAATTATGATATTTTTTACAGACATAGAGTTATATCGAAAGAAAAGTCATGGATGATTATATGGCTTATTAGTTCATCTCAATACATTTCTAATGAATTGCCACATATGGTATATTACTTATTTAAAATTAAGGAGTTGAAGATGTGGAAGGGGAGGTAGTTGACATATGACTAATGTCTGTATCGAGAAAGTATGTCTCTTTGAAATAAAAATCAACGTGTTTCAGCTTTTTCTAAAAATCTAATGAATGCTGGCCAAATATTAGCATTCAGTAGCCCACTCTGTAAATGCAATGAATTAAATTACATTTTATATAAACAAGAATAATCGCGCTCAATTTTTTTTCTAAGCAATCAGACATCAAGTTATGACATTGGCTTTTCGAAAATATAATAGAAATGTTGTATATTTATAATAATAACTTATTGCTTCCTTTCTTCTTTCCTTCAACGCCAGTTTACTCTGTTTTTTTTTAAGTGTTTCTATTGTCTCAGGTTTTTATTGACCAACTAATATATAGAGTGACATTTGATTTATAATGCTAACACTTTATGAGCACTTATTTTTTATATTTATATAAGTTAATTTAATTTAAGGAAAACTTTGAATTCTATACTCATAATATGTTTTCTGGTAAATAACATATACACCGCATTCATTCAAATCAAGCAATATATGAATGTCACTCCTATTTATAATAAACGGGGCCCACGGGCATTTAAACGTTTTGAATAATACAATTCTGCTATATTAAATTTGCCGGAACAAATTCGGTTTAATATTAATTTTAGTTTATTCGAGTAAAGGCTATAAATATGACAAAATTATGCGAAATGAGCGGTGATAATGTTCCACGAACAATGGTGCAGAGTTATGGGAATTCGAAATATTCTGGAATAATAGAAAAGCCACAGCTTCCCAAGAGAGATCATATATTAAGCAGAGGCGCTGCGATCACTTATTACTTTCTAATTATTTTCTCTTTTTACCCCCAAAAAAAATGTTGTTTAGAAAAATGTTCTATTCTTCGAAATGAATTTTAATATTTGTCAGTTAATGTAAAATATAAAAACAAAATACATACTCGAATACATATAAGAAATTCCTTATATCCACAAGATACAGAAAAAAGGATTTTACCTTTAGAAAAAGGAAGGGTTAAATTTGGCTCCTTAGTATTTTAACTATTTATTTCTGTAATTTTACATTTATGTTTTCATAATTTTTCTTATTTTATTTCATGTTATGTCTATCTTAACGACTACAGGTCATTGAAAATTATTAAAATAATTAAATATTAAATAAATTTTATGGAAACAATCAAGTTTTTGAGAATATCCATGGTTTTTAAAGTGCTCTTTGATCTAAAATGTTTTTATGTTATGCAAATTATTCTAATAAATTTTATTTACCAGAAAAAGTAAGTATTACCTAATTTGCACTCACTTACTGTAACTATAAGGCAAGAAAGAGAAAGGGTAAAATAAAGAGTAACGAAATAAGAAAAAACGAATTAAAAAAGCCGGAAGAAACAGAATTCAAGAAAAAGAAGGTTCTCCATTGGGCTCAAATGTGGTATAAAGAATTAACCTAAACCTAAAATAATGTAGTCGAGTCAACATCAGGTCTAGTTACGATTCGTAAACAAAAAATTAAATAATTAAAGCTATACAAAGTTGACTTGTGTCATTAATAAATAAAAAGTGAAAAATTAAGAAAATTTAAAAATAGTATGTGGTAAACATAACAAAATTAAACAAATAAAATTTTATAGTGGTTAATTGAATACTTCAATTGAAAAGAAGACGAAGTAAGTGAGTGTATTGTGAAAGAAAGATAACTAAAATTAACTAGATGGGAAGCCGAGGCCATAAAGATAATAATAGTTAAGAGAGATGGATACTACAAAAAGGCCAGAGAGGAAAGAAAGTACTATTAAGAAAAAAAAAAGATCGAAACAAAAGCAGGAACTAACGGATGAATTGGAAAACGGCACCAAAGCAATATTAACTTATTTATAAAAATAAGAATTTTCCAAAAATTTTCATACAAATTATAAGGAAATATTGGTAGTCAATAATTTTCGTTGCCACTAATTAAATACTTTTTTTTATAACACAAAATAACCTATGGTATAATAATATGACAAAACATATTAATATGGAGATTTATATTTAGGGAAGATTAATACTAATGTTTTGAAAAGATTTTCAATTTCTGACAGTGCAATTTCATTTAACCATTATCATTTTTCCGTAAAATAAAAGAACTGGAAAATTTAGATAGTTTAAATTAAAGCTGGTTTTAAGTAGATCATTGGTGAGAGTTCTGTTGTTTTTGTATTCAAAGACTGTAAATGTTTTTTCTTCTAACTCTAAAATTCCTAAAAGTCTATATTCAATATTGGAAGAGCCACAAGATATTTTTTAAACTCGTCTCCTATCTAAAGGCTATTTTGGCTTTATTATTTATAAATAAGTTTCCTATTAGTTTGCTATATATTTGAAGATTTGTAAGTAAACTGATTAGAATGTATATGTGATTTTGAAGAATTTGAGTATATAATATATTTGTGAGGTTGTTTTTATTATTTTGGTTATTGTTCTCATAGCTTATTTTGTTTTTTATGCAGCATATATATTAGTTCACGTTCATATCCATTTATTTCAGAAAACGAGACTAGTCCTAAATAATAAAGGATTGTGAAACAAGACTTTCATAATTTCCTATGTTTCTTTTAAAAAAATTAAAAAAAAATTATTTTTACAAATAAAACGAATTAACACCAACAAACCACAAGCTCTTTATACCAGTTAATGAGAAACCAATATAGAAAAAACCTTCAATTAATATCAACATTTTCGGAATGGAAATGACATAATAAAGTCTTCCATCAGTCGATTTATAATTGTAATAAAGTACATTTTGATTTTAAAAATAATATTCCAAATGTTATCTACAGCGCCGGGCAGCTGCTCCCATAAAAATTTTCAGTAGCAATAGGGATAGTGTAGTAACACATTTGAAATGGTTTCTAATTTTCTATTCAACGACTTTAGTATAATTCGGTTCACATAAATTACTCTAGATAATATATAATGGGAAGGTAAAATGGTACCTCTTATCCAAGCCCCTACTACATAATATTTGAGAAACAGCTCGGCTAATTACTCACAAAGCGCATTTTGGTAATAAAAACAATGTTTCAAATATACAAGGTAGTTAGTACTTTTAGTAAAAGTAAAAATAAAAAAGTAAGTAAAAATGGGGAACTGTTATCTGGTCCTGGAGAAGAACACCTAGTGTTTTTTAACGAGAATAGTAGTGGTAGGTTGAAAATGGTTTGCAAATAATTATATTATACTTTTGGTGTCAGAGATTATATATTGTAACGGTCTAAAAGAAGAAATCAAATAATTTAATTAAGAATTGTTTATTGTTATAAGTACAATTCTACAAACATAACCGTAAAGTGTTTAACTTAAAAAATAAAATTAATAAAAAAAGGCAATAGTATTATCAATAGAAGTAAATAAACCTTACCTGTTATGGATCGACTCCTACAAGAAGGTGGAATCTGAAGTTTTTTAGAATATGTGGACAATAAAGTGTTGACAAACTTTAGTTGGGTCAACGGCCGTTGTTTGACGGACACATAGGAAGTGAGAAGAGGTTGGAACATTTTTTTACTTACAGCACAAAACACTACAAAGTGATAATTTTAGATGATTTTTATTTACTTTTATTTACTTTTTGTTTAAAAATAAATTTAGATTATTATTTGTTATTATATTGTTTCAACCATATTTTTATTTGAACTCACCCTGAGATACATAATTCATGTATGAGTTTGAATCTCTCAACTCAATAATTTTGTTAATTTGAAACGTTTGAAAAGGCAATGGATTTTCCGGGTTCATTTTCACTGTTCCTTTTAGAACAAATAATATGCGAGCGGCTTTTCCTCCCTTGGGAAACTTCAAAACAGTAGATATTGGTTCCAGAATTGCAAGATATATGCTGTGATTTATTTGACTAATTGTAAAGTTTAAATTGTAGAATAAAGCCGAGAGAACAATAGTAATAAATTAAGATGGTGAGTTCAAAGAAGCTTTCCTTATTCAAACTCAATAAACTTCTCCAAATTCTAAAAAAATGGTGAGTACAAACATTCTAATTTATGGTGGTCACTTCACCTTTAAAAAAATTATTAAAAAATTGGTTATTTTTTGAACTGCCGGACTTTGGAAGATTGGTTTTGAAATATTTCATTCGTTAGATTTCTTGAATTTCGTATTATCAAAATTTACAATTCATTTAGTGGGTGAAATTACGTACGCTCATTTTACATTATGAAACTTATAATTTTTGTACTATAATCTACACTGTTGGTGGCTATTAAAGATTCGTTTTTTCTTTTATTTTATAAATTTGTAAAAATGCTATTTTTATAAATATTAATTGAGACGAGTCGAAGAGCTTCCTCAAATATTACAAATAATAAATTTAGAACAACTACAAAACATTTTAGAGGTAGTAGAAGTTGGTTTTTTAGAGGGAAGAGGACTTTTTAAATTAAGTTACGTCTATTTAAATTTACAAACACTTTAAGAACCTCCAAAATGATAATAAATATATCATTGTAACAGTTAGATATTATTAAATTTAATCAAAGATATCTTTCCAGATGTTGTATCTTAATACCTAATCTGAATGCCTATAATTTTATAATTAATCGAACACATTTTTGTCGAAGATTTCTAATGCTAGTTTCGAAAATTTCTTGTTGCCCTTCCTAGGTGATGTGAATCCGGAAACAAGACCATCATAAATTTGTCGTCCTTCCTTCGCAATTTTTTAAACACTAGATAAACTTTCACCTGAAAATGAATAACTTTCTTATGAAATATCCGACACGCTAAATACTTTCAAAAAATTAGTTTAATTTTAAACAAAAATCTCTTTTAAAATCAATCACAGAAATAAATAAATTATTATTATTTATATTTACCTGTTAAAGCAGCATCTCGCTCTTGTACTTATAATAATTATGCGAAAAAATACACTGCTCAACAAATGAACTGGATAATAGGATCCTAAATCCTAAAATTTCTTTAAAAATCTTAACGCATCAGTTATGGAGAAGCGCTTGTACTCACTTAATACTGTTACTACTAACAATAATTTTGTGTATTCGTTTAAAGAAAATGCCGTTACGACGATTAGAAATAGTGCAACTCCAACAATTAGTGCATTGGATAGAGGAAGGTTTGCCTCAAGAAGAAGTCGCCATGCGGCTGAATGTGTCTCAAAGTATCATAAGTCGTGCATAGAATCGGTATTTAGCAACTGCGTGTGCAGCGTAAATACATGGGGGAGGACGAGAACGAGCTACAACTCATGCTCAATACCGTTTCATAGTCCTGACTGCAAGAAGAAACCGAACATTCACGGATTCAAGAATTAACAGCTTGTTTAGACAAGTTATTGGAAGAGTGATTTCTGGTCAAACTATCAGAAGAAGGTTGCATGCAAGACTGACGGGGGAGCAGCGTGCATGCCGATATCGGTGGGCGAGAGAACATAGCCTTTGGACTTTTCAAACTTGGAGACACTTGCTCATTACCGACGAACCAGATTTCATTTGTATACGTGTGATGGTCGAATGTTAATATGAAAAAAAAGAGGACAGCGATACAATGAAAATTTAATGGCCCCAACAACTATTTTTGGTGGTGGATCAGTTTGCGTCTGGAGAGGCATATGCTATAATGGTCGCACTCATTTAGTGGTCTTAATTAATGAGACAATGACTACTATACGATATCGCGACAAGATTATAGAGCCGATAATTGTACCGTTTTGTGCTTCAATAGGTGAACGATTCGTTTTCATTGACGATAATGCCAGTTCTCACCGTGCGAGAATTGTAAACGATAGCATACAATATCATGGAATTACAAGAATGGAGTGGCCACCATGTCCACCGGATATGAATTGTATTTAACATGTTTGGGCCGAAATGTTTAGGTGATTAACCGGATTCAAAAGCCTCCCCAAACCTTAGTACAGTTGGCTAATGAGTTGCAGGCAATTTGGGAAATCATACCTCAGGAATTTATCAATAATTTAATAATGACGTTTCCAAATAGAGTGTCAGCACTAAGGCGGGCAAGGGGAGGTCCAACAAGATATTTATTTTTTTAATAGGAATTTTGTGAATTGTGCAATACAAGATTTTTTTATTTTCTTCAACTTATCAGTTTTTTGTAATTGTTAAATTTTGCATTGAAGATTTTTTCTTTTTTCTTCTAGGTTATAATAATGAATTAATAAAATAATTTTTATTTTACATGATTTTCTACTTTATTTTAAATTATTGACAAACAAAGTACAAAGTTTTAAAATATTCACTTCAATTGTTGAGCAGTGTATTTATATGTATATTTAAATGGTAGCAATTATAAGAAAAAAGGATCAAGTAATCAAATTTCATACTCAACAAAGAAAAAATTGGTAAAAAGGGCTTATTTTAGAAAGGATATCAGAAGATAATATAGTTAAAAGATTGGAAGATTTGTAAAAATTTTTGAAATATACAGTGTGATCCAAATGAAATTAATAAATTCATTATTTCGTAAATTAGCGATTTTAGGGGAAAATACTGAAACCCGTCGTGTGCTTAATTATAATATTTATTGTAAAAGTAAAAATAATTTTTTTGACAACATACAAAAATTAATTACTTAGACATATTGGGTGAATAGATATTTAAAAGATCTTTCAATTGATGTATTGCAAGACCCACTTTTCTATTTAAAATTTTTATTGATGACGTCATCACGCTCACAGAGATGACGTCAAAAATAAAAAGGTGATCTGACGAAGCGCCCATTTAAAAATCAGAATCGACGGGTTTCAGCGTTTCAGGATTTTCCCCTAAAATTGCCGATTTACAAAATAATTAATTTATTCCTTTCATTTGGATCATACTGTATGTAACAAATATAAATGATTGGTTTTATATGGAGAACAATAAAAAAATTGTATGGATGTCAAATAAGTATAGTTAGATTTAAAATATTCTTGTGAAATTATATTTCAAAGCCAATTATGTACGGAAATTAAATGAAAGCTCATAAGGTTCATTAAAGGAAAGCATGTGTGAATGAAAAAAAGCAGTAAAGTAACTGCAGATACTAGAGGCTGACGCAAAGAAGCTGAAACATTTGCGTTAGTGAACAAAATTAAGACTACAAGTGGCATTTCAGATGACATCGGAAAAAGTGCACAAAAATTTGAAAATTTAGTTACTTATAAAAACTCTTATCCATAACAAATAGAAAATCATTACAATATATAGATAAATTGCTCTTACCAAATTTCATGTTTTAATAAAATAAATTGGTGCATGGGTTTTACCTTCTTTTAGATTATAATTAAAAAAGTTTTACATTTAGTTACAAAGCATTAGCTTTTGTACGAACACAAAAACCCGTAAACTTTTTATTAGTTCGAAAGAAGGATATGGATTTTTTCTTTTCAAGCGATCAAATCGGGTATGCCAACTTCTTTAGAGGTCCCAAACGATTGCCTTTCAGCCTTCTGTCAACTCAATAACAAGTCAGCAGAAAAAAGTTTTCAAATGGTTCGAATTATTTTGTTGTGCACTTTGAATCCCGATGGAATGCACAAAAAAGCGAACGATCCTTTTTGTAAGTCAAGTTCTACTCACTTTAATGAAAAAGTTCATCTACCGAGAAATTAGAAAGCACGAAAAATTACAACACATCAAATAGTATTTGATTTTTAATTTAAAACAAAATAAAATAAATAAGTATACCTTAATTTTTTATTTAAGTATTTTGGAGTAAGTCCTGATCTGCTTTCAATCAATATAATATTTTCAAAAATACAATATTTTAACATGTCTTTAAAACAAATTTAAAATATTTCTATTTTATTAACATTTTTGTATGTTTAATGTATGCAAAATAACCATAATTAGAGAGTACCTTGTCGATCCCAAATCGAATAAATCCTGAAGCATTTTTATCTTTACTTGAGACCCCATTCACAGAAAACGAGAAATCTTTGAATATTTATTTATCAAACAAACAATTTATCCTATTTTTATTTGAATTTGAAAATTTCATATTCATTTATGTTTAAAATCCAGTAATAACAAATATTGTGGGTATCCGAAACTAAACACGGAGGTCTAAATATGTTATAAAAAATTTAGGTAGGCATCGAGTACAAATATTATGTAACATTTTTTGTAGAAATAGCCTATTATGGTACTAGCACAAACAATATTCATTTTATGATTAGTACAAAAAAGTAAACATAGTAACGGATTAAACAAAAGAGATCTTTATAACCTTAACTTATTAGAACTGTCATTTTGATATTTTACTTTCCCCTTTAGAAAATTGAACATTTAATGAATATAACGTAATATTTTTCTTATTTATTTAAAAGTTATTTCAAATCGTTAATACAACTCTTAGCGGAGCGAGTCTTACGTCAACTCTCGGATCTCTCTTTTCCTTTTTTTATATCACCATAGAACACAGAACAATAACAATATCAAAGACTTCATAGAACACAAACCATGTAACAATTAAATCAACAGCCTACTTCTAATAATGTAAAAGATTTTAACATAAATCATTTTGACCGTTATGTAAAATTTAATTAAAATAAATATTATTTTTATAGATATTTGATGTTAACGCTTGAAGAAAAAATAATATATGTCATTCGGAGTAGAAGGCTCAGTATATGTTTCGACCAGTTTGAACAACCTCGGCTCAGCAAATAATATTAGCCTTATACTCTTAATATCATAATACGAGTACTATCCGTCAAGAATATTTGAATTATTTGAAACTACGAGATGCACAGTGACTTAATGTAGGAGGGGTACCACAAATTAGATGCACGCCAAAAATTTGTAGGACCAGAGTGATTTGTTAATCTATGTTGCCATGTCTTGTAAACTGTTTAAATTTTAAGTAACGATATTGTGTATAAACTTAATCTGGAGCAGATCAGCGTTTATTTTTTACTGTCGTTTAAAAAATTTAAATGAGAATTATACTTACTCTTCATTGAAAATAATAATATGCTACCAGTCTGGTGAGAACTTTCTAAAAAGGGATTATTTTCCTTAGCTTTATAAAACAATTAAACCTACTTAGCTGTTTAATCTATTGGTATTAAAATATTATGCCGGTCATTAACAATGATTTGTTTATTCTTAGAAAAGTCAGTGGAAAGTACAGTATTATTATAATATTCAAAATCATTAATCCTGGTGTTAATAACAGGTAGAGCCTATTTTACACCACATAAATCATTATATTATTTTAATAATAAAATTATTTACATTAATTATATATTTACTATTTATCAGGAAAAAATATTTTTTTTTCCAATCATCATCAATTATTTTTTATTCAGATTAAAACACAGGGAATATTTTTTTGGATACGTACAGTATATTTTTTTATATTATTGTAACTGATTAATTTAATATAATGTGAAATATAAAATGTATTTTTGTTCGACGCAAGACATCTTTATCGAAAATAATCTAATGCTAGTTTGGAAGATTTCTTGTTGCATTTTCTAGGTCATGTGAATCGGAAACAAGACCATCATCAATTTGTAGTCCTTCCTGCGAAATTTTTTTAATACTAGATAAAGTTACACCTGCAAATGAATAAGTTTTTTATGAAATTTCCGGCACGCTAAATATACTTTCAAAAAATTTGTTTAATTTTAAGTACAAATCTCTGTTAAAATAAATCACAGAAATGTAAATCTTATTATTATTTATTATATTTACCTTTTAAAGCAGCAACTCGTTCTTGTACTATTTGTAAATCTATAAAATACAGGTCAAAGAATGTCACTCGAATGACCAGTGTCACCATTTATTTTGTTTCGGTTACTGCGCACCCTGAACTCGCGGTTTCAGATATACTTGACGGATAGCATACTATTATTAAAACACGACTACTACGGAGGTACTTACAGACAGGGCCTTTTTAGATTAAGTAAAAAGGAACGTATCAGAAAACAAGTCTTTAATAAATAGAGAAAACGGGAGACCAAAAAAAAAATAGAAAACGAAATCGAAAGTGAATTAAAAGCGATGAAAATAAGTAAGTGGAAGGGGAAAATGACAATCAGACAAATCATGAGGAAAATAGTAGATGATACAAAGGCGCACAACAAACTGTAGAATCAATTAAAGAGATATGAGAAATAACCCATCATTATAAATTGATCTACAAAATGCTATCAAAAGTCGATTTTTACCTAAAGGTCATACTTCTCCAAAAAAAATATCGATCTTCAATCAACATCTTCCTTTAGCTTCTATAACCCTTAATTTTAAATAGTACATCAATAAAAAGGTAATGAGTGTTCTTCCATGTCATTATCAAAAACTATTATTTCGATATTAACTCACTTTTCTGTAAAAAGAGCGAATTAATTTAAAGTGTTCTTTAAAAATATATACAATGTTTGTATTAGGCTAAAGTTTGAAATTTGACTGAATTCTTACACTATTCCTTGTCTTACATCGAAAAAAAGAAAATCTAAGAGCGTTAATTCCGGGTCTCTTGCTGGTCATTTGATAAAACGTCTTTTTCCAATCCATTACCTAGAAAATCACTTATTGCTTTATTGAAAAAACAAATCATTTACCTATAATCATTTTCGGCGATATCGATTAAGGTAGAATCACTAGTGTCTTCTAATAATTGCATAGTTCCGTAGAAATTTAAATTAACCAAAAATTTTCTTTACTGAACATGGAGTTAATATCGAAAGAAAACTAGTTTATAATCATATGGCTGAAAACTCCATCGCAATACTTTTCTAATGATATACTACAAACGGAACATTCCTTATATATAATTAAAGAATTGTGAAAAATGGAAGAAAATGTGTCGAAATATGGCCGATGTTTATATGTTCTCTTCTTTTGATTACATATTCATGGATTTCAGGATTTTTTGAAACTCTGATGATTACTGGAATAAATTAAAAAGGTTTACTAATTTTAAGCAAGCATTTTCCATAACTTCTGACAAAATAGTTCACAATGTTAAATTTTAATACAATTTATAATAAATACTAAGAGAAAACAGTTTTAATATGTAACAATTTTATTAATTTACAGTCATACCGACTGAAATGGTTAATTAGACTTAGTTTGTTACAAATTGATAATACAATAAAAATTTAAATCTTTCATTATGATTACAATTTTCTAATATCTGTTTTAGTTACACATTAAATATCTGAGCTATGCAAAAATTTAAGACGTCATACGAGCTTTTTATATAAATGGTATAGATAAATTCCTGATAATTTAATAATTCCAAATTTATACACATAATGTTTGCTTAGAGATATTCGGTCTCTCGATGTATATTCCAAAATTAAATTTTGGTTACAATTCAAAAATAACTATATTTTGTTTACAATTTGAAATATTTCATAATAGGAATATACATACTTATACAACTTTGCAATCTATTTTTATAAAATTTGTGATTTTTTTTAAATTTCCTATCATGAACTTCAATTTATTTTCCTTTATTTTATAAAATTGTTTTAAATTATTTTACAGCTTCAACGAGCATAAAAGGTTGGGTCGACAAAACAAATTCCGGATAAAGAGAAAACCCTTTGGACTGAGTGAAAAGCTAAACCGGTCAATTCAAAAACGCAGCGACACATTTTTCGCAAAAAATGACAAACAATGTCGTTTGAATGACTACCTAACCATAGACGTCCCATGATAAATTTGACTGGAAATTTCACAAGAAATATGTTGATTTTGCCAAATTAATACGTCGTTATTAATTCATTTAATTTCAAATGAATTTTAAACAGATTGATTTTCGTAAAATTGCATTATATTTTAAAATAGTTATAACTTTGGCAACATCCCAACCCCTAGTGACAGATTTATAAGTTTACTTAAAGTTTGTAATAACATTGCGCAATGCTAAGTCTTTACCAAGTTGAAACTAAATAAATAGTTTGATTGGACCGAATCTAACGCATTTATTTCGTATTAAACGTTCCGAGATTACTACAGACTAACACAATTTTATGATACATCACATAGACATTCCTTAGTAAAAAGTGTATACATTTTCGAGTAAATGTTTAAAGTGAATTAATGAGTAAACTACCGATGTTAGAAAAAAAATTATTAGAATTTTTTGTTGCAAATGATACGCTCTACATACTATTTAATAATATGCATTATTTTCGCGAGCACCCTATACATTTCTGAATTTTCATGGTTTTGACGAAAAAATAACGCCATACTGTTAAATATTTCCTATGGATAATTAAATATAATAAACTACAGTGAATATTGGAAATTCTGGCTTCCCATTTCTATTGCTAAAAAATAACCAGCACCAGCCAGTAACTAGCCCATATTAACAAAGAAAAATCTTCATAATTTTTAATTGGACATCCGAGTTGACATAATTTGCGTGGAAATTTTTCTGTTTCTTGTTCTTTCAATCACACTTCTAGAGGCCGTTGGTTTTCCAATATCCTATCTGTAAAATTGTACAATACTATTGAAAGATTTAAAGGGCAACGTAACTTTACTATGGTTAAAATAGACTGTGTTCTTTAAAATTAGGTGCGCCTTAATCTTTAGGGAATTATTTTCCAAAAAACTCACTTCAGACCAAAAATAAATAGTAGAAAATGAAAATAACAAGGAAACGTACGAGAATACAAATATTTACAAGATTAACAATATACATTTTCTAGCATGACTGTGTGAGTCGTTCCCTTTCACTGTACACTAATTCACAACTCAAATTTTGAATTACAAATTATAGTATTTTTATTGTTTAATTGGTAAATTTATTAGCTTGAGACTGATGTGAGACAATAATGAGAAATCGGGCAGTTTCATTGAATATAACACAATTTTAACAGGTTTTTTTAGTCGTCGTAAAGGAGAATTGTTTCTTATGAGTTTTGTGGCGGTCAATAACTTAACATTATGGGCAATGAGCAACTCCGACTTTTTAGAGTTCTGATGTGCGTAAAGCATGTTAGATTAGTGAATGCTGGTTATTACTTCATACTATATAATTTTAATTAATTTTGTTATTGGTTGAAGCTGAAATAGCCGATAGAATTATCAGGACAGGTCCAGGAGAATGTATAGGGTAAAACAAAAAGTGTGTTGCGATATTATTTCAAACTTGTTTAAAATTAATTACTTACTTTATTTTTTCGAGTCCGAATCCACTTTAAATATTTTCAGTCCAGTAGCGGGCCACGTCCAAGGCATTATTGTTAGCAAGCCATGTGGCCTTCATAGAGCCAGTCATGAGGCGGCATGATTCGTTGAGAGCTATGTTGACCTGATTAATAAATTTTAATCTGTTCAACATTGGGCGGGCATACTCTGCTGTGGAGAACCATAGTGCTTCAGCTGTTGATCTGATTGGGGTTGGCCCCCCATTTACTTGTTGTTAACTTCTTCAGAAGCTGGTTCCTGGTCGACACCTTTTGTCGAGTCTTCTGTCAGTGGAATTTGTATGTCAAAGATCTATTGCCCCAAGGTATTTTGGTTGAGCTATGTGTTCTATAGTATTACCGGCCCATTGAATATGTAGTTCTCTTCTGACTGCCTTTGATTTGAAGGAAAATTAATTGTAAACTACTGCGATGTTTTTGAATTCCTTTCTCAATCACCCTATACATTGTTATATTATATCATGGAAAAGATGTTTGCAGTTTGTAGCGCCTATGGTTATTCGCGGCACCAATCCAAATTCACGTATAATTAAAGCAAGGTTTTTGAAACGGAAATAAAAGAAAAAAGCGGGCCATTCCGCGTTACGACCTTACAAAAGAAAAACAAAAGCATGGGAATAAAAATTCCTCTTTACGCACCTCCAATCACGAATACGGTAGCACGTCGGTTCGCCCTTTTTTCCGTATGATTCAAAGGGTGGCGGCAGACCACGTGAACTGACCCGAATACTAATCTTGGCTATTCGTGATCGTTTCATTAAATATCTATGTTGTATGAGAAGGTGTGTGCTTTTATGTTTATTCGTTGAAACTCAACACCTGTGCCCTTCCGAAAGGATTATAGGGAATGAAATGATTCATTCTCCTGTATACACTGAGTCATAGGATCTTCGACGATGGAGGTCGAGAAGGAGTAGTTTCCATCAAGGGGACGTCTATAATCTTCCCATTACAAAAATTAGAACAATAAATTAAAGTAATAAATAAGCGTGAAAATGCAATATAAGTCGTTTTGAAAAAATTAGGGTTAACCGGAAATGCAACATTTTAAAAACAACAGCGAACACGGGAATTTTGAAATAAGATAAATAAACGGCATTGATAAACATATTTTTTTTTATTTTTCAGTTTTATTCAGTGTGAATAGCTTCATTAACTAATATTTTAAATAACTATATTAGTATTTAATTAATTGGATACCATCGCCTCTAGTTTTTTCTATATATTTTATCTAAATAAAAACAAAAAATAAATAAATTAATGCATTTACCAAATTTATTTAATTAATTCTAATATGTGTACATAATGGTCACAAAACTTATCTCTTTCTAAAAAGAAATAACTTACAGCCTATAAATAAAAACTGCCAATATATGTATCCGTTTTTGTCACTAATTGCATAGAAACTCCTATATAGGAAATTGTCCAATATTTTAACGATTTAAGTCAGATCTAATATAAAATTGTTACTTGAATGAGCCCTTTGTAACTGATGCCTTAATTTCAAATCAACAATTTATAATAAATAAAATAAACTATCGATAGATTAAAATAAATATGAAGAAATTAAAGATAAAAATATTAATTTTACCAGAACAATACAATACAAATAAGATTTGTGGCCTTATTTAATTCATTTTGAAAATGTTATAAAACAAACGCTCTCCTAATAAGATTAACTCAAATACAAGCGCCATTCAAAAGTTAAACAAGAAATTTAAAAAATCAATAAGCTGATTTAATGTTTATTGTTTTTGTAGAAAAAAAATTTAAAACAATTTTACATAACAAAATGTTAATTTCCTCATAAGTCGGTAGATAGTGTGACATTATTTCGTAAGAAAAATTTACTAATTGCACCAGTCTGGTGGCTACATTACAGAAAAAAAGCAATTGCGTTTTGTAGTTCCATTAAAGGAAATCCGTTGTAACTGTTCAGAAACATTTTCGTCGTCCTGCAAATAAAAATTTAATTGAAGTGATTGGAGGAATACCTGCTAAAGCACAGCAAAACAGTATAATATAGAATATCGCTAGATATTATGCGAACCACAAATGAAGCACGGAGCTCATGTGATAATTATTTAATGTTAAAACTGTTGTAGTGTGAAACTGTTTTAGGTAAATAGTCTTTCCAAGAAAACAATAAACATATACAGGGTGCGGCATTATTGCGTCGAAGTACGATATATCCGTTATTAAAGGAGCTATCAAAAAAAGTTATTTACATAAAATGTAGGCAGTCTGGAGATTCACATTTTAAGATTAGTGCCAAATATACAGGGTGTTCAGGAACGTGCCAGATAAATATTTTGTTTTTTTTAAACACCCCGTATATTTTTACATTTTTATAAACCTCTTGCCGAGGTAATTTCAACGATGTATCATACTTGATTGATTTTCAACGGTTTAGCGCTACAGACATATAAATTTTAAAAAATGTGATTTTCAGGTGGCTGTAGATCCTTTATTAAACATAATAAACATGAAGTATGATACATCGTTGAAATTAGCTCGGCAAGAGGTTTATAAAAATGTAAAAATATATGGTGTGCTTCATTTAAAAAAACAAAATTTTGTCTGGCACTGTGTTCCTGAACACACTGTATATTTCGGACTAATTTTAAATTATGAATCTCAAGACTGCCTACACTTTTTGTAAATAACTTTTTTATATCTCCTTTAATAACGGATATATCGTACTTCGACGCACTAAGGCCGCACCCTGTTTGTGCTCAAATTGGATCTTTTAAAAATACAAAATACACTCACTAATTTTGGACCACATAGCATAAATAAAATAAAAATAATCCATATTAATCACAAATAAATGTTCGATGCACGTCATCAATGCTAAAATAATTATTTTCCAAAATGCAATTGTGCGAATTGCGTACGTATCCGTATAATTGAAACCACATCAATGACATTTAAATCGTTACGTTACTGTCAATAATACGAGTAGTAAAATATTTCTCGTGACATTAGAATTTCGTTACAGCCGTGATGACATGAAACGAAAATATGTTTACATCAGAAAGTTTTTTGTAGGGGGGTGACCCATATTCATGGTAATAGACATTTTAAATGACATTATCAGTTCTAATTTTTCTAACAAAATTTTTTAATAAGCAGGTCTTAATATTTTTCATGCAATAAATTATGAAAACAATAATTAAATGCAAAATTTAATATATCCTTCATACATGTATGAATTGACCTTGCAAATTAGAAAAATTTAATATTTTAAACATTCACAGAAAAATTCGTGGCAGCCCGATACATACATATGATACATGCAAAATTGCAAAGTTTTTTATTATTCACAAATAATGTTCATTTAATATTCTACAAATATAATTAAACAGTTTTCGTTTCACAAACATTATAGAACTAAATTTAAAGCAAAAAAAATTATCTTTGTAACAATTCTACGTTATCAGCTGCGTTAGTCACATTTCTAGATAAATATTTGTAAACAAATAAACATAGAACTGAACAAATTCCAACCAACAAAATAGAATTGATACCAAATAATAATAATAGCATTTTATCGTTTTTCGAATCCTCATAATTTGCTGAATTTCTTAATTTCTGAAATTCTGGAGGTCTTTCAAGATTGTATGAATCATTATAAAACTTAAAAAATTTCTCAATTTGAGTGGAAAAATTATTTTCTATTTGTTCGTTCTGTTCAACAATTTGTTTGAGGAACAGTGTGTTATTAATTAAATTTTCTGTCATCATTTTGAATTTTAAATCAGTTAAGTTTTCTTTATTTTCGTTTTCAAATTTATTTAAGAAATTCTGAATAATTGTATACATTTCTTTTTGCACTTGTAATGATTGTTTACTATTTTGTTCAACGATTTTATTGTATTCAGAAATTTCTTGTAAAAATAATGTTATATTTTCCATTCCCAATTTTCCTTCACTAAAAGTATCTTTCAATACATGTTCAAAGTTCTGCATTGCTCTATTAAAATTTTCAGTAAGATCATTTTTGGATTGTAAATTTTGAGTGCTTAGTTCATGTATTGCTGATGTAAAAAATTTCTCAAATTGAGTGGAAAAATTATTTTCTATTTGTTCGTTCTGTTCAACAATTTGTTTGAGGAATAGTGTATTATTAATTAAATTTTCTGTCATCATTTTGAATTTTAAATCAGTTAAGTTTTCTTTATTTTCGTTTTCAAATATATTTAAGAAATTCTGAATAATTGTATACATTTCTTTTTGCACTTGTAATGATTGTTTACTATTTTGTTCAACGATTTTATTGTATTCAGAAATTTCTTGTAAAAATAATGTCATATTTTCCATTCCCAATTTTCCTTCACTAAAAGTATCTTTCAATACATGTTCAAAGTTCTGCATTGCTTTATTAAAATTTTCAGTAAGATCAATTTTGGATTGTAAATTTTGAGTGCTTAGTTCATGTATTGCTGATGTAATGTTTCCTAAATTATCTGTTAAAATTTGAAATTGTTTATCAGTCTCATTTTGAATAAAAGGGCTTTTCTTACAAGCTATGCCAATAATATTAGACTCATTTCTGACATTAGTCGTTCCAATTTGTACTGAGTTCATTTTAAAATCTTGGTATAAATGAATTATATTTTCGCATGTTAGGTTGTTGTTATAGAACCAGATTTTTTTTAACATATGCATTTGTTTTGAATCTAAAGAAGTAATTTGGTTATATTCAATATGTAGATAATATAAGGATATTAAAGAGTGAATGGATTGGTCAATATTGTTCAGACGATTATGAGACAAATCTAAATATGTAAGCGAAGTCAAATTGTCAAAAGTTCCATGTTCAATCTGACTCAAATTATTAAAGCTAAGATCTAATTTGGTGAGATAATTTAAATTGTAAAAAGTGCCAGTTGGAATTGAAGATATGTTATTCTGTTGCAGAATTAATTCTTTAAGCCATCCAGCTTTTTCGAATAAAAACGTATCTAATTTAGAAACTTTATTGAAACTTAAATTTAATATTTTAGCTCCAGAATAAGAAGATTGTTTGCAACTAGTTGTTATAATATTCGCTATTAAATTTTGGCTTAAATCAAGTTCCGGAAAAAGAAATGGACAAAATTCTATCGAAGTAATATTATTGTTACTAACATACATTTTATCAGTGGAGATTTCTCTTTCAACATTTAATTTCAGAATATTATTGGAAGAAATGTCAAGCATTTTCAAATGCGTCTGTGGACCTAAAATATTGGTGGAAAAATTAGTCAGATCGTTATTTTTTAAATTAAGAAATAATAATTTGCTAGTGCCTAATAAACTACTAATTGCACACACTGCTATGTTATTACTAGATAAATCTAAAATTTGTAATTCACTCAAAGAATTAAAAACTCCCATGGATATTTCAGATATTTTGTTTCCCGCCAAATATAATTCTCTTACATGATGTGGTTCAAATGCGTATGGCATAAGTTTACTAATATTCAAGTTTTCTAAAATTATAATTGTATACATTTCCATTCTAGAAAATGCTTTCGGAATTACTATGGGTATATTTGAAGAAATTACTTTTAATGTTCTAGGGCAACTATTACAATTAGATTTTGGATAATATACCAACGGCAACGTTACTCTCTTACAATTTGTGGTAATATTATGAATAGTGACCGACAGTACTACGGGTGGTATCCAAGTTTTCTTCCCCCAAAAACCAGTTTTATAATAACCAGGAGAAATATTTTCCGTTTTATTTACATTATCGGTACAATTTGGATTATCAGCGGCAGCTTGAAAAAAAAAGTAGATTATTCCAATTAGTTTGAGGGTCCAGTCCCTAAAAAAAAATGATATAATTCTAAAGAATTTGGTAAAACTTGTATATAGTCTATATTTAAATCATTGTTTTCTTAAATCATTACATAAATATTTTCAGGGGAACGAGAGGGAATACTGAAAAGTGGGTAATAAAGGATCCCTGCGAATTTGTTGGGAGTACCTTAACATTCTATAAGAACAAAGATAGGTTCCCCTAAATATACCAATAAATTAGTGGTACCAAATAAAACAGGTAGTTTTTCAGACCCACTAATATGATTGGGTCGGTAGAAAAATTAGTAGATACCCACTTTTTCGAAGTAATTTTTTTAAATTAATATTTTCAACCCTTACTTTGTGGAATTTATGCATATTAAATATAAAAAAAATACATTATACTTATCCACAAAATTACAATACTTTTTGAATTATATTTACTCGATGAAGAATTCGCTTTTCTAGCATTGTCAAGATTGACAAATTTCTTATAAGCGTAAGTAACTTAATACCATAACACTATTCAACCAATCATTATCAAGCAATATGTAAAATAATATTATTTTTTTCGTGTTCTTTGATTATTATCATTCGGGGTTTCCCAAAAGTCTCGGGACGGAGCCATAAGTTTCTAACGATTGAAAAAAAATCTGAAAATTTGGTGATCACTAAAGGGCCATAAAAACTACTTTTTTAAATGATTAAAAAGTTTCATACATAGGGGAGTTTATGTAGAGGGTGATAGACCCAACATTTTTAAAATGCAACCCCTATCGAGTTTCACTTTAGTTTAAAGGTAATGAAAAAAGAAACACATCTCCAAAAACAAAACCCGATATTTTGACACGTTGACTGCCATGTGTATCAAAACTGATATACACTTGTTGAGTCCAGTACGCTGCCCTGTATCATTTTGAAACCCAAATAATTTTATTCTCTCAGTTTAGCTTAGCTTTTTTGCAATAAAACAAAAATGAAGATAAGTAGGTGTAAATTTAATAAACCATTTGTGACAGTGACAACTTATTGATTGTTAAATTGTTATGTTAAATTTGACCCTATATATTTCTTTTTTTTTAAATTAGTTAAAATAATCCGTTAAAAATGGCCCAAAAACTGACCGTAATAGTTAGAATTACTCTTTGAATGATTCGTGGCTTTGGGGATAGAACAAGATCTTACGATGAAGTGCGACGAATGTTCAATATTTTTTTCATGAACGACCACCGATTTCCAAATCAACAGTCGAAAGAATTGTTCGAAAATTCAAGAAGGGGGAACTGTGAAAGATCTTCAATTGAAAGACCGAAATCTGCAACAAGTCCAGAAAAAACCGAAAAAGTTTTATTTTCTTCTGTTGAAGAACCTTCAAGATCCTTATTAAAAGCGTGTCAGGTATATGAAATCAGTAAAAGTTCTGTTCACAGAATTTAGCAAAAAAAGAATTATTTCCCCTTTAAGTTTTATCTAGTACAGAAATTCTGGATTTCTGCGAAATAATACGTGTAAAATTCGATGGTGACAGAAAATTTCTTCTCAATATTGTTTTCTCTTATGAAGCTACTTTTTACTTAAATTTTTACTTAAATCGTAAGGTTAATAGGCACAATTGTCGTTATTGGGCTGACGAAAATCAACATTTAATAAAAGAAGATAAAAAAATATTTGTAAAAGATGAAAGCTACAATCTTATATCGTTAGAAAGGTAAACAAATTATATCAACTTTTTTGTAAAAATATCTAATTGCGGTTAAATGACTCATTTCAGATACCATGTGTGATACGTAAGGTCGCACTAAAGTTGAACAAAGAATCTAAATATGCAACAATGTACAGGGGATCCATTTAAAAATATGCAACTTTGGTATAATCACCCTTCATAGCTATAACAATTCAATAGAAAATATTTTTAGGTTGTAGCCTTAAGGGTCCTACATCATGTCCCGGTAACAAATTTTAGAAACGTGCGTTAATAAACCGACGATTTTCCATTCACACACTAATGGTCCATCCTGTATAACAACATTTTTATTGTATATATTGCTTGATAATGATTGGTTGAAAAGTTTGTAGTATGAAGTTACTTACGCTAAAAAGAAATATTATATCATTCTTGACAATGCTATATAAGCGAACCTTGGTCGAGAAAATATAATTTAAAAAATTCTGTAATATTGTGGAAATCCAGACAAGTACAATTTATCTTTTTATGTTTCATGTTCATTTTTTTTCAGTTTCTTTATTTTTTTATTAGCTGCATTTACCACAATTAAACCATTTCTATTTAAAACATATTTCAATCTCAATACTGAAAAATCAGGAACAATAATTTGCCTATTGCCCTTATGTAAGAATATTATTTCTTGTTTCATTAATTTCTACAAATAACTTTATTTATTATGCCATCGATATGTTTAGCACTATTCAAGGTTTAGCTACATTTTTTAAATTTTTTAAAGAGTTTCCTTTTACCAATTACATTTAATTGACACACTGACAAATAGTTCATTAATGGACGTATTTTTAACAACACAAGTTGTTACTGTAAGTTTTTGTATAATTTATAAAAATTTAACCAATATCCCTTTCGTGATAAACCGTCGTTCTCCTAGCTCTTAAGTTAAATTGTTTTAAGTTTTTATTATTTTTTCTTTCATATACTAGGAATCATGTGAGCCAAAGTAGTATATGAAGTGTGAAAATTTACAAGAATAAAAAGGAAAAATATTTTGTTTAACTTACATGATTATTTTTTAGAGAATAAATTCCATCGAAACGTTCCTTCACATATGATTTCTCTTCGGACTATCAATAGGAATTCAGGAAATTAAAATTTAATATTTTGTGTTACCATATCGCCTACGTGATTTGATTATCTTTCAACAGACGGTTTGTCCGTTTTATTTGTTTATTTTATATCGGCGAGATATACAGAATTAGAAGTACTGCAAATTCTGAATATCACAGCGTTAAACAAATCAGTTTTCTGTAAATTTATAAAAGTACAGGCTGGTGCCGAAACAACAATTTTAAAAAGATACTATGAATGAAGATGGGGTCAAACAACATTTTCAAATTATTTTTAATTACATTATTATAAAAAACAGTAATGATAAAAGCATTAATTTTTATTATTTTATTTATATAAGAAAGTGAGGTACTAAAACACCTTTGATTTCTCTGTACAGCTTAAAATAACAACCTTTGAGATAAGTTGAGACTATTCTGGAATATGCCTTGTCAAGAAGTATCGTGAATTGTTCAGGAAACAGTGAGAGGTCATAAATCGGTAGAGCAACCCATAGTATAAAATAAAACAGTACAACGGTTTGCAGAAGATAATAATAATTAGAAACAATAAATTAGGGTACAGCAAGTCGCACCGAGAGAAATTTCTTTTAGTAGAAAAAAAAATAATCTGTAACCTACCTACCCCTGGGTATTATTTAATTTGAAAAAAACAAAGAAAGCTTATAATTAAACCCATCCCTCTCCCCTTTTCGCCGATATGTATATACTTACTTTTATTGGCCTTTCTCCTCCGGCAGTGATCGTCTAGTTATAAGTTTTGTTTGTAGTACCCCACGTGCAAATTGGTGAATGAAATCTAACACAAGAAGCTAATTAACTTGATTTATTTAATACTTGTTAAAATAGAACAGAGATTGAAAATTTGAATGCCTTACTGGGACCTCTTAGGGGTATCGCTCAGCAAAATCGGCAATAGGCCTATTGCAATCAAATGTGTACAATTTCAGATATATGTACTTTGATATACTGCAGATATACTCAAGCTTGAGCTCTCTTATAAAGTACCAGATATATTTTCTAGGTGCCCCTACTGAGATACGGCCGGATCAATACCGACGAGTAACCCTTATGTTCAGGCCACCTAGGCAGGGAAATTATTATAGGTAATCCTACTAAGGTAGGGCCGCATCAGTATCAGCGAACTGCCCCTCATGTTCAGAGTTACCTAATGGCGCAGATTTAGAGAGAGTTAAGAGAGTCCAACCCTGTAGTAACATCGACCATATTTATGTGAATAAGTTCAAACAGAACTTAGTCAACCTTCGTGTCGTTCACCCATAATCAGCTGGTAATTTACTATAGGTCGAGGGTAAACTAACACTTCGGTCGCTACAAATTCGTAGTATCTTTATGGTGGTACAATTTAAAGGCAAATGTCTCCTGTGTCCCATTCAACGAGCAGGATCCAAGCGAAAATCCCTATGTTTTTCTACATGTACTTTATACTGTTACATTGTTATTAATTGCTAGGTAACTTTGGATCATTCACTCACCGTGAATTATCAGCCCACCATCGGATACACAGACCATAGGGAGTATGTCTTCAATTAGTGGTTCCGACATATCAAGGGCGCGTCGTAATGTAATGTAAATGTCGTCTGAGTTTGAAAGAAAAAGAGGTGCCGATCAAAGTACCGACAAATAAAGGGGCGTCGAAATTTGGAAGATGTTCGTTACCGAGATTGTTCCCACAGTGTCGCTACACTCAGTAATTATCTAATAATAAAATTTTTATAGTTATGATTGTTACGGCTGGAATAGAATTTTGTATGAAACTAAAATTAATTTTTATGGTTTTTATGGTTATGATGTCTGAGGGTACATGTAATGTTTAGAAATCGAGTTTGTTTTATAAACATCTAAAAGAATACTGTAATTCGTCGGAATAATTTTTACTAAGAAAAATGGATTTTAATGTAAAATTATTCAATTTTTCTTTAAAAAAGGGGAATTTTAGAAAAATATGAAGCTACCTGGGTTAGGTTGGTCATAAATCTAGCCAGTAAAAGATATGTGCATACAGTAGACGCAAGGAAGGTTATCCTTTAGTCACCAAAAAGTTCAGTTTATAAGTTTAAACCTTTTAGCCACTAAAAAGCCATCACTACATGGTTTTCATAAGAACCTGTATAATTGCAAAAATAATGGTACTTTTTTACTTGACAAAATTAACTTTATAGATGTTAAAAAGAAATTTTTAGTTCTTAAAAAGACTTTATAGATTTAAAAAAAATATTTTTTTTTATTTGTCAAAAACAACTCTTTTATTGTTAAAAAGAACTTGGTAAAAAAATGTTTACTTTGTTTCTAGGTATAAAGTTTTCATTAATGCACCTTGTATTATTAATTAGGATAAATTGAATTAGTAGTAAAAATTTATTTTCAAATTTTAAATTTAACACTGTGTAAATTGGAAACCGAGATATATTATAGTTATGAATAATATATTGTAATAGCAAAAGTTCTGAATAATTGCTGACTATATGATAAGTAATCATTTTTCAGCTGTATTTAATTTCTAGAAGGATAAAGTAATAAATGCACTTTGGTCATCTCATCAGTTTTCGACTTTAGTCTATCCTAAACAGTTTCGTTTTTCAAAGCAGCAAAATGCTTATATGGTAAGTTAAGTTTTATTTTAAATCATATAATGCCGACTGTAAAATTCGAGTTTAATATAAATCCAGTTAAACAGATTGTTTCGTTACTTTTCGTAGTTGTTTAAAAAAATATCCACCCATTTTAATTAAAATTTTAGTACTTATATACAAATTTCTAACATGTGTCACCATGTATTTTTTATTTATAAATTATTAATTAAACAAAAATTATTGTCCGAGTCTTATTTTCATTGACATGCCATAAGCATAAAATGGGATTTATTACGGCAGATATGCACATATTAACTTTTATGGATGGATTTACATAATAATTATTTTAAAATAAAAAAGTTCTGCATTTAATAAATTTATAATTATAATATTATAATACATCATATTTTCAATATAATTCACACACATTTGAATAATCAAATGACTAAACGTAATGAGAGTGAATGATTTAAAAATATTGAAAAACATCCTTTTATAAAAACAAAACATAAATTTATATTTCAATATTTTCCAGTATAAGCTTGAAGAACAAGTTAAGTTTCAATACTAAAATTTAAAAGAAAAATATTCAGTTATTCAATATACCATATTAAAAAATTTCATTGTTTGTCCAGTAGTAACGACGTCTGTAACGTATTGTAGGTCTATTTCAAAATCACCTTGCACAAAACTTTCATTTCTAGGTCGATTATCTTCATTGTTTCGATGAATGCACGTCTTATGTCCGCAGTTAGCGTAAATTGCAAAGATTATATAGAAGAAAAACCAACTGATGAAATTGTACCAGCACACTATGAGACTGAAATCGAATCTGGATATCAATATTTTGTAGATGACAAAGTAGTATACGAAATCTATAGCATTGAAACAATTTGCGATGATATTACATTTCCATTAAACTACGAGATTAGTAAAGACTGCACAAATTGTTTAAAAACATTGATAATTAAGTCAATATTTGGAAATGAAATCTCATCAGCGGCTTTTACAAATACTTCCTCCTTTAACATTATATACTTAAACAATATTAATATAGCAACTATTGATCCAGGAGCATTTGGACTACAATCTTTAGTCGAAATATATTTATCTGGAAACAATTTAACAGAAATAGGTGTAGGCCTTTTCAACACATTTCATAAATTGAAAAAAATTGACATCTCGAACAACAATATTAAGACAGTATTGCCTAAAAGTTTTATAGGAACTACCAACTTAAAATGGTTAAATTTATCAAAAAATGAACTTATTGAATTTTCTTCTAATACTTTCGATCTGAAAGTTATACAAATTGAATTTCTAGATATAAGTTTCAATAAACTGTCTAATTTTAATATGGATATTTATGTTAATATTGCAAATCTTTCACTAAATAATAATCAAATTAAACAAATTGGATTTTGCCCATTCACATTTAGTTCATTGCGTTTAGATAACAATATACTGGAAGGTCTCCCAGTGGTAAGTTGCAATACATCGGAAAACAATTTAGTATTGTTTGATCTAAGTTTTAATAATATTACTAATATTAAACAATTTTATTTTAAAGACGCTTCTCTTTTAGAATATTTATATTTGAATCACAACAATATTAGTATTATTCCAACGGGAGCATTTTATAACTTAAATGCCTTAAAAGAGTTAAATATTTCTCAAAACAAATTAGAGCAGTTTGATTACGGTACATTTGACAGCTTACAAAATTTACAAGTGCTGGATTTGTCTTATAATAAAATAAAGACTGTCAAGAGCATTTTTCATGTTTTAACTAAACTTAGAGAACTCTATCTTCACAACAACAAAATCAATAAAATTGATTCCTGGCAATTTATGCATATCCATTTTCCTCATTTAAGTAGTATAAGTTTTCACAATAATATTTTTTCCTGTGACGAACTAATGCAAATTATAACTGATATTAGATTTGACAGACTTCCTACAGTAATTGTAAATGGTAATGTAAGAAACTTTTCCAATATACACGGCATAGCTTGTTCAGATAATCACAATTTACCTAAAGACAATTTTGAATCGTTAAAACTAAATATTGAAAACTTAGTGACTTCTTTACTAAAACAAACAAACAATAAAAATCACAAATATATAGATATTATTAAAAATTATTTTAATAATGAGTTCGAAAATAGCGATTTTTATAAATTTATTGCCAACTTCCTTAATTTAAAGTCTAACGCAACTGAAATATTTCATTATTTTAAGGAAGATTTTGTAAACAGTAAGCTTTATAATTACTTGGAGAATTTAAATGATAGTAAAAATTTTAACGATATATCCAATAATATATATGCGTACTTTAATACAGATTTTAAAAATAGTAATTTCGTAAAATACCTTGACGATTCAAGAAATTATAAAATTTCTCTAAATGAAAACTTTTCAAAAAGCAGCTTGTATAATTATATTAACAAAGATTTTGAAACAAGTAAATTTTATAAATATCTGGAAAGTTTAAAAGCGCTTTCCCCTAATATTAAAGACAATAGTACGGTTTATGATAAGTTAACAATTACAGAAAAATATGAAGATAAAATACTTGCAATAGCTGTTACTGTAAACACCGTTTTTATAATTATAATGTGTTGTTTACTTAGTATTTTAATTTACAGAACACTTTTAAGAACTTCTGTAAGAATTCGTGAACAGGTAGAGTTGCTGTAAACTTAAATCGAAAACCTAATGTGCGCATATATAGAGGGTGACCCGTTAGTGTGGCAAAGCTCGATTAGTCTGTTATTATTGAAGTTACGAAAACAAAAATATTTACAAAAAGTGTAAGCAGTCTTGAGATTCACATTTTAAAATTAATCCCAAATACACAGGAACGTAGTGCCAAACCAAAGTTATGTTTCTTAAATGGAATATCCCGTATGCTTTTACATGTATCACACTTCATGTCTACTATGTTTAATAAAGGATCTACAGCCACCTGAAAATCACATTTTTTTTAAATTTAAATGTCTGTAGCAGCCAAACTATTGACAATCAATAAAAAAATTTTACATGTCCATATCCTAACTTTTTAAGTTCTATGCTAGGGCATTAAAAGATATTTAATACATAGTGATCAAAAATCAGAAGGGATTTCAAATTTTTGACCACTGTGTAACAAATATTTTGTAATGGCATAGCATACAACTTGAAAAGTTTGGATAGGGATATTTTTATTTAGATTTAACGGTTTGGCTGCTACAGACATCTAAATTTACAATAATGTGATATTCAGGTAGCTGTAGATCCTTTATTAAACATAATAGACATGAAGTGTGATACATCGTTCAAATAAGCTCGACAAGAGTTAAAAATGTAAAAACATACAAGTTTTTCCACTTAAACAACATAACTTTGGTTTGGCATTACGTTACGGAACACCCTATAATTTAAATTTATAATTTTAACATAACAAGTAACATTTTGATCATTAGCCAGACTCATGAATTATGGACAAGTACCGTTAGAGTCTTAATCCACAACTTCTGATAAATCGAAAATACAAATTTTATTTATTTTTTATTTTGTACGTGTTTAATATTTTTTCCTTTTATATATTTATACGATACACAAACAGGTTTAGATTTAAGTAAAAACTTGCAGTATATAATCCTCCAGTAGTACTTTGCTTTAAAAAAATGTTCAATCAAAAATGTTCATGTTTCTTTCTAATAAGTACATATACCATATTATAAATACTAAGAACAAAATTTGTAAATTAATATATCGTTATTTGTTAAATGTTAAATTTTATTGCTTACAGTAACTAAAAAGTTGTGATTAGAATTTGTATTTTACAAATAATATTTATATGTTAATAACACAATATCTGTCTATTTTTGTAAATAAACATTATTTTTAGTTTGAAGTTTTTTCAATTGTCTTCCTTCTGTTTTTGATTAAAAGATTACAATTAGCGTTTTATAAGGCATTATAATATCACGAATGAATCCGGAAAATATTATACAGGGTCCGGCAAAGCTCTGTCGTGTTCTATAACTCGTACTATGCAAAACTTAACGAGATCTGTCAATGGGGGTCAAAACCGGATATTCTAAAATTATTTTCATATATACAGAGTGGTCCAACAGTAAAATAGACACATCACTTAACTTTTTTTAATGGAATGATCCAACTTTTTTTACATTTTTAGATACTCTCTAGTCTCTATTAAATAGTGTCGTCGTTAAAAAGTAAATTCAAAAAAGGTATTTTTCAGGTAAAATTACATTTCTCTGGATGTCATTACAAAATATAATATCATTTGATTTTTTAGAATTAATTTTTAATGGATGTTTATTAGATAAAGATGATATAGAGCTTCAATCAGAATTAATATTAACAACTGCCTTATTTAATTGCGATATTTTAAAAGAATAGTATATTTGTGTGTTGTCTGCATAGAAGTGGTACTTGCAATGAGATAATTAAGAATGAAAATAAGAGGTATACAGTGTAAATAATAATGGATCCAATATACTGCCTTGGGGAATCTCCTGTTTCACACATATATAATTAGACTTAACATTGTTTATAGTTACTCGTTGAAATCTATTGGTTAAGTAGCTAGAGATGAGAATACTTGGTGACTCACTGAATCCTAGAAAATGCAAAATAGCTATAAAAAGATTATTAATCTTGTCAAATCCTCGGGTATAATCTAGTAGTACTAGTACACACACATCGTTATTGTTAAGGGAACGCAAAATGTCATCTGTTACTATTGCCATTGCAGTTGCACAACTATAACCACTCTGAAACCGGATTGGTTTACAGGTAAAAGTTTGGAGCTTGCTACATGTTGACGCATACGAGTTTCCAAAACTTTTTCAAAAAGTTTAGAGAGTATACGCAAAATACTTATACTTCTTAACAGACTGTAGTCTTTAGGATTGGATACTTTTGGTAGATGGATGATATGAGCTCGTTTCCACGCGGAGGGAAAATGACTTATTCGAATACACTCATTTATAATATGAGTCAAATAGGGGATAATAAATGGACAACAAAGAGTATCATTTGAATATTAATGTTATCAGAACCGTAGGCTTGAGATCTTATATTTTTAATTATTAACATAAGTTCTTCATCTGTTGTTTTGTCAAAATATAGAGTACTTTGAACATTTTGCATTATATTATTTTCATAAAAATTTAATGTATTGTCATCAAGCCATTGAATATTGTAAGTTGAGATGAAATTAACTCTTTTCTGTTAGATTTGACATCTCATTTTGTAAGTTCTCTCCATTTCTCTTTTGAGTTACAATGAGACAATTTAAAAGTAAGAAAAGGCTTTTTCTCTCGTTTTATTGCAGAAGAGGTGTAATTTCTCAGATTTTTATAATAATCCCAATGACTCTCTAATCTAGTCCTTTTATATTTTCGTAAGGCATTGTCAGGCAGGTTTTGCATTAATCTAATGTTTTCTGTAATCCAAGGCTGTTGAATTTTTCGTTTATTATTAGTTTTAATTTCTATAACCGGAGCATGTTGGTCAATAAAATTAAAAGTAAAGTTTTTGCTTTGCCTAATCCTTTTAAAATTTAATTTATAACTCGAATAAATTACCACCGGATGACCATTAGGGGATTCAATAAATTCAAAAACTGCCATATTATTTCGTCAAGTATAAAAGAGCAACTGAATTATTAATTAAAAAATTATACAAGTGAAAGTTAAGACAAGTGAAGTTTATATCCACTCTATCACCCTCTTTGTCATAACGCTAATTATTATTTAAACATTAATATTATTTCATTTTAAAAAATTTACGTTTGTTAGTAATTTGTCGTTACCTACCTGCTTAAACAATACTAATGACATTGTCCATCGAGAAGTCTACAAGGAATCTAAATATATTGTTGAAGAGCAGAGTGTAGTCATTTCTCATGAAATTCGTCCATTCATAATTTCAGGTAAAATGTAATTCATATAAAAAAATAATATTAATAACATCCACTCCATATTCCATAATATATTTCAATTCTCTCTACATTTAAATTTTCTTTACAAAGCAGGATAAAATGACAATATTTTCATCCTGTTATCTGAATTTGACCTTGGAATTGATAAAAATAATTATAATTTCCTGTCAGTCTAAGATATAAAATTGATTAAATATGTATATATTTTTTACTATGGTCCACTGACGCGTTCGTTGCAGGCGTTTTTTTGCAGGATCTATAAATTTTTTTACAGATTATAAACATTTCACTTCAATGAGCTTATCAGCACAAGTTATTATAATATACTTTTAGTAAATATATAATAAAACAAGAAAACTGTTTCGGAAGAATCAAAGAGGAATCGGTTTAGTAGTAGTAGCAGTTTTCTAAATTCTCTCCTAATCAAAGAACTTTCCCCAACTCCAAAATTTAAAATTTTTAACCTTAATTTAAAAATGTCTACAAAACAAATGTTTGTGATTGAAATATTTTATTTTTTTTTTAAATTATAATATGATTTTTTTCCAGGAACACTAGCCCAAACATTTATTTTATGACGACATTTTTTATCATCGTACAATACGAGGATTTTCATTATCCTAATAACGAGAAAGAAGAGAAAACTTGATTTCACACTCTTGTTAATTTAAAAAAAAAATCCGTTTTTTCAAAAACTGTGGTAAATTATTATTTGTCACAGCACCTCCACGTTTCCGCACATTTTTTGATAAGAAAAATGGATAAAAGTTTTTTGTAACTTTGTTTTGTTGTCTTTCACTTATCTGTTATGCTCAGGTAATCCTTTCATATACTTTGAAATTTATTAAACTGGGTTTTTTGAAAACAATTTGCAAAAATGTTGTACACAATTACTGAACGGATTGAAAAAGTTTTTTTAACCAAGTGAAAATAATTATGATTTACGAACGCCTACTACGTTCAATGCATGGTATTTAAATAAAGATGTTAGTTGTTTATGTGCGACTTCCTTTGAGGAAATTTGAAGCTACTGTTTCTGTAAAAAATATCAAGGCAAAGCAGCCCATAATTCTGGATGAAGGGGTGCAAATTGAAATTTTGGGTCAAGTCGCCGTGCGTCAACATCGTTTTGTAAAGTTTCAAACTTAACCGGTGAGTGACATAAATTGGTTTGGAAAGTATTCAAATCGAACAAGGGTTTTTCCTAACAAAATGTATTGTGAAATTATGATTGAAAAATTGGAACAGCATCATGACATTTTAAGAAACATCTGTTTTACAGATGAGTGCACATTCTTTTTAAATAAACAAAATTGTTGCCTTTATTTGGATAATGAAATTCTGCGGATTGTACAAAAAGGGTCTCCAAAATTAAATATTTGCTGGCATTCTAGGAGATAAAGTTGTTGTAATTTTGTTTATTAATGAAAACATTATACTCGTAGTTGAAATTTTTGTGGATTTGCTTGAACACAATAGAGAAGATTAGAAGATCACATAGATACCGAACCCCGATTTGATGAAAATCTTCTTTACCTTCAACTGGATGGTGCTCAACCCTATTAGTCTCTATAAACTAGACAGTGGCTAGATCAACGTTAGCCAGAAAAATGGATTGGTCTCAGAAGAGTAAACACGACCACAGGATTTGAGGCCGCTGGATTTCTCTTCACGGGACTACATCAAAGCAATTGCTTATAAGACGAAACAAGCAAACTAGACTCATACAGTAGTATGAAAAGAAAAAGATATCGATATGCAATTATTTGTATTTTGTTGTTAATGTTGTCAAAATTATGTTTTCATTTAAAATTTTCAACAGGCAATAAAGCATTTAAAAAAATTGAACTGCGACTCTAACATTCACATTACTGGTTAGATTTCTCAGAATTTAGAATTATTTCATAAGAAAAGAAAAGCTCATTCCAATAGCACTAAATTAATAACAAGGTTTCCACTCTTATTTGAAAAAATAGACTTAAACCTGTGAAATTAAAAATAAACAGAATTTTTTGAAAAATATGATGATCGTGTCTACAATGCACTTTAGTTAGGTAAATGTTAATTTTTGGTATTCAATTATGTGCTCTAGTAGTGGACCTACAATTCTGTAAATATTTTCCAGGTTTTTCTTGAGGCCACTTTTGTTATATTTTTTCACGAGCTATGGCTGACAGCATTTTTTAGTTGCCCACCTGGTACATAAATATTTAGTTATTGCGCAGCATGTTACTGTAGTATCTGGTACCTTTGCGAGAAAAATTAAACTAAAAGCAATTATTCAATGAATATAGTACTTCACTGTTGCAATTTTTAAGATGTGTAGATTAATGGATCTGTATGAAAAGTGTTGACACCAGAAATTCAAATAAACAGTGCTTTATTATTTAAAATTTGATGCTGATTTATACCCTTACATTTTTCCTGTTTTTACTATTTTCTAGATTTTATCTACTTTGGTTAGGACTACCCAAGCAACACATTTAGTCTCGGGAACAGGTAGTATAGAAACCGGAACTTTATAAAAGTAAATGGTTCAAACCTGTTACCTATTTTTTAACTTAAAAAGATTAATAACTTTCTGGTACTGAAAAGCTGTAGCAGCTACCTATTTGCTACTTAAATTGGCTACAACAAAGGCCCGCCACCTTGAAGACATTCTTAAATTCAGTGCAACTACCCGGCTACTCTTCAAACAGCTTTTAAAACCGCTGCTACTTTGAAACGGCAAATTTCCGAGGCAGTTACTAGTTTGTGGAACTAAATTGTGACTTACAAGATATGATACTTTATACTTACAAATAGCGGTTCTAGGAACGTACCTGGTACAAACAAGGGGACCTAAGAGAAAAGAAACTTTAAGTAACATATATAGAACCCGGGTACGTCCCGGAAGTAGACTGTGTTTTCTTGAATGTAGCCGCTTCTTACAAATGCCACCATATAGTGAATTATACTTAAAATCGCTACTACTATGGTATCATTATACTATTAAGTAACATCAAATTTTACCAAATGGCTTCCAAATCAATTCGAAAGAAAATGTCTTATAGATATTCATCTACTTTTTACAGAAAACTTAAAAAAATAACAAACGGCCAAGCGAAATTCGAAACAAAGACTGAATTGCAGAGTTCAAGTGAACATAACTTAACCTACAATGTCAATCGGACAAAAATATTGGTTGTTGCAGAATTCGTCATTATTGACAAGCCATTGTTAAGTTGCATGACTATATAATCGGATGTAATAGTTTGTAATTTCTTACACAAGTTATAGAACAAACTGAATAACACTTACAATATAACATCGATACCTAGAGTATCGATATTTTTAAGGATAATTTAAATATAGTTTCACTATCACAACATTTACATGTGAAGATCAATATGGAATAGAGCAAAAATAAATTAAATTTTATTCTTCAAAATGTTCGAATATGTTAAATATTTAACTAGCCATTGGTTCAAATTTACACTTTTGTAAATGTACTTATAAAGTGGCAAATGGGACCTTGGTGCTTCATTTTATTAGTATCTTTGTAGTAGCAAGGTAGAAACTGCTACCATATAGTTACATTAGGGTGGTTCCGATTGTTACTTTATTGTAGCGAATACTTTAAAAGACAAAACGGCTGGAATTTGCCACCTTATAGATGGCTAATGTACCATAGAAGTAGCAAAAGGTACTTTGAGGTACATAGGTACCATTTCCGCCATTTAAAAAATTAAAATATGGAAACACACCATTATTTTTAAGTTCAAAAAGTGTTAATATAAATGCTATTTTCGATAAAATAACAAAAGAATCTTATTATACTTTCTCCAATTATACATTTACACTAATATAAAAAAGAAGAAAATTTGTTATGATATTTAAGTATATTTTATTTAATAAGTGTATATATTGAATGCGCTTTTATTTTTTTAACCTAATTTTCAAAAATTTACGATAAACTTTCATTCGTTTGTAAAATTTGTATCCGATATGAACAACACATGAATTATATAGATATTATCAATTACCGCCATATTAAGTATAAGTTTAAAAGTATGATGTTATGGAAACCTTAGTGAATGGAAGAACAAGTTAAGTTGAGATAAAAGTATTATTCAGAAATATGAGAAACAAAGACAACAAACATGGTAAATATCGGAAGTGAACGCTACTACACGGGAACTACCCTGGAATGTTCCTACAACGTAGCCGTGAGGTTCCATGAAGTTGTAGGGACTGTAGCCGGAAGGTAGCAAATACGACTTGGCTACGTGATATTTGTTCCCCACTTTGGTACCAGAAACGGATTTAATCCGTTCCTATGACTTAGTGGCAACTAAGACAAACCACTATGGAGTGACATATTTAGTCCCTACCACGTAGCAGGTACTAAATGTGATGCTTGGGTAGACAACGCTATACGGGTATGATACAGAAAATGTAATACCGTGCTATATGAAATGCATCGGTTTCTGTACTAAAAGGCCTCTAATTAATTATACTTTCATCTCTTATTTAACCAGAGATACTTAGCGGGACACTCAGTATACACATGGTTATTATCTATTTTTAAAGGCATTATTGTTGACAAAGCAATTCATAATCAATAATAGTTATATTTCCTCTCTATCGAGATATTCTTCTACATGTAACGCAAAAATGCATTTTTGTGTTCATTTTCAGACCTCCAAGCTCAACACTTTTATTTTTCAAATCAGCATAATGCTTATATTTATGAAGTAAGTATTTTTTTATTTCCTTTAATTAATTAACTTTAAATTGTTTACCTTAAGTTAAATTGACTAATACTTCTTTAAATTAAGAGATTACGAGTTCTTTAATAAGTGGAACTATAAGCAAACGTACCGATTCCCAATTTTTAAAATTTTATAGATTTCTTAGTTTGATACCCAAGTTGTCAAATTAAATACGATTTCTTAGTTTAAATTCATAATTATAATTTATTAATAATTAAAATTATAGAAAAATGTGACCATCTTATTAAAAAAAACTATTTTGAAATTTTCTTTTAATCTTAAGATGGCATAACAAAGATAAAATGTCACATATCTAGATATTTATATGGCAATACAGAAAATTGAATATAATATACAAATTATCTTCATAATATAATTTAGTATGAATTCCGGTCATTAGATTTATTTCATTTCGAAAGAATATATTACTGAAGATAAAATTATAATAGTATAATTATAATTATACTTATATATACATATATATAATTATATAATGTTTTACTTTTTAGCGCATTTTTCCTATCTCTTTGGGTGGATGCATCTCAATCCAGAATTAGTAATTGTACAGATAATATTGAATATGACTATACACATCCACCACAATCAATTCAAAAATTACACACTAACAAATATGGAGAGTCATATTGGCAAAATGAAGATGTTTACGAAATCAGAAGCATTAATACATCTTGCTATAATATTATTTTTCCGTTAAGCTACATTACTCAAAATTGTACAAGTTGTTCAAAATCGTTAACAATAGAATCCATATTTGGAAAAGAAGAATTAAAATCTGGAAATGAAATTCCATCTGCTGCCTTTGTAGATATTTCGTCCTACGATATTTTGTACTTAAATAATCTTCATATAGTTACTATTGATCCAGGAGCATTTGGACAACAACCTCTCCTTGAAATTTATTTATCAGGGAACAGCTTAAAGGAAATAGGTTTAGGTATTTTTAACTCATTCCATAAATTAAAAAAAATTGACATTTCGGACAATAACATTAAAACAGTAGTATCTAAAAGTTTTACTGGAATTACTAACTTAAAATGGTTGAACTTATCAAAAAATGAACTTAGTGAATTTTCGTTTAATATTTTCGATTCGAAAGTTGACCAAATTGAGTATTTAGATATAAGTTTTAATAAACTCTCCAAATTTAATATTGATATTTATATTAATATTACAAATCTTTCGTTAAACAATAATCAGATTAAACAAATTGAATTTTGTCCGTTTATGTTTGCCTCATTACATTTAAACAACAATTTACTGGAAACTCTTCCAGAACAAAATTGTAATACGTCTGTCACAAAGATATTATTATTTAATGTAAGCTTTAATAAGATAACTAATATTAAAGATTTTTACTTTAAAGACGCATCTCATCTGCAATATTTATATTTACATCATAATAATATTAGTTCCATTCCGACTGGGGCATTTTTTAATTTAAATTACTTAAAGGAATTAAATATGTCTCAAAACAAATTGGAGCAATTTGATCACGGAACATTTGATAGCTTACAAAATTTACAGGTATTAGATTTGTCATATAATAATATAAGAAACGTTAAGACGTTTTTACATGCTCTAACCAGTCTCAGAGAACTCTACCTTCATAACAACAAAATCAATAAAATTGATTCAAAGCAATTTATGTATACAAATTTTCCTAATTTAATTCATATAAGCTTTTATAATAATAACTTCTCCTGTGATGAATTAGTACAAATTATACATGAAATTAAAATTCATAGACCTCCTACAGTAACTAAAAATGGTAATACTAGAAACACTTCTAATATACATGGCATAGCTTGCTCAGATAATAATCAAAATTCAGACATATTATCTAACGACAATTTTCAATCGCTGAAACTTAATATTGAAAACTTGGTCACTTCTTTGCTAAAACAAGCAAATAACAAAAATCACGAAGGCATAGACATACTTAAAACATATTTTAAGAATGATTTCGAAAATAGTAATTTTTATAAATTTCTAGCAAATTTTCAAAATTCGCATTCAGTGAGTTTTAATGAAACTGAAATGTTTAAATATTTTAACGATGATTTTGAAAATAGTAAGTTTTATAAATATTTGGAGAGTTTAAAAGATACTAAAAATTTTACCGATTTTATGAGAAACATATATAACTACTTTAATACCGACTTTAAAAATAGTGGCTTTGTAAAATATCTTGAGGATTTAAAAAATTATGAAATCTCTCTAAATGCAGACTTCTCAAAAAGTAGCATCTATAATTATTTTAACAAGGATTTTGAAACTAGTAGATTTTATAAATATTTGGAAAGTTTACAAAAACCAATTTCCAATAATCCAAATCATGTTGCTGTTTATGATAAACTAACAAATGTAGAAAATTATAACTTTAAAAAACTTGTAACAGTGACTACTGTGAATACTGTTTTTCTAGTTATAATTTGCTGTTTGATTAGTATTATAATTTACAGAACATTTTTACAAACCATGTCAAGTCCACGTGAACAAGTAGAATTACTTCAAGTTTAACTTGATCCAATGTAGTTATATTCTGATTGTTGTTATTAAGAAAAAATAGTCTTAATTTGTTTACTATATGTAAAATTCTGAAATGTAATATATTCTAGATATTTAGATTAACATAAATATAAAACCTAAGCGAACCTTTGTATTATAGATACCACATGATTAAATAACTCAATAAATATATGTATTAATGTATTTGTAATTAAAGACGTTGTTTAATATGGTCTTTTCATTTTCTTCTTTCTATAACAGGAATCTTAAAGAGGGTTGCAAAGTTTCTTTACATAGAGTTATGGATATGATTTACCGAAATAATCATATAGCGTCAGGAAAACCTAATGTTTCAGAGGAATACAATAAGAGAAAAAAAATACTAAAATTTTAAATAAGCGTTGGAAATTTTCATGTTTTGCTACATTGTCACGTTTTTATATACATAAGAAGTTAATGAAGTATATTTAAATATTTTGGGTGAGTTATTTAGCCCTTTCCAGACATTTTAACCTTAAAATTGGAATTGAAACTGAAATTTTTTGTCAAAATGTTTAAAACATTTATTGATAAAACTGTCTTTCTAGAGTGTCCCATTCACCCGACTGAAGAATCCGACTTTTATAAAAAAGTAACCTTAACTTCATACACCACTAGAAACATGTAATATCCTCGTACCATGACGTAATAGAAATATCGTGTAAGACGTTCATTGGTTTTTTATAATAAATGAGCAATAAAAGAGCAAAGTTAAACAGCGGGTGATTGCTTGAAAAATGTAGATCATATAATCTAATCAAGTAGAATTTTATTTCAAAAAATAATTTTCTCATGAGTTAATTTGTGTAGTGTGAAAAATTGTGTAAAGGTAGGTTTTGAAGGTAAGAAATTCAATATCGTAATACCTAAACACCTGTAAGGAATATCGTTAAAAATAGTTTGATATGATTAGGGAAAATTATATACTTACAATTAAGAAAATCCACTTGAATTGTAAAAGAAAGATATGAAACTCTGAAAGTATGAGACTAGACAATAAAAGTTAACTTTTCGATGAAAAAAGGAAATAGTTTAATGTATAAATATAACTTTAGATCATTTTGAAATATCTAGGAGAAATTATTAAATAAATTATTAATTAATACAATCAGTCTTCATTGATGAGACCTACCAACTATTCAAAATAATAGTGATTTGAGTAAAAAGATATTGAAAACAAAAAATAAAATTGGTTGTGTTCGCAGGTGTTATTAGAGATCTAAATCCAGCGTTATAAATTTTGAAAACTATAAAAAATAATTACAAGAAAAAGTATCAGAAAGTTTTCCTCCTAATATTAAATAAACAATTAGATAACAAACGTCAAGAGAACAAAGCCCCCAATTTCGACGAAAAAAAACTGAAATACATGGAAAAAAATGTATATGATAATATTAAATTGTATGAACCTTAATATATCATATTCGTTATTAATAAAATAATATGTTTTCAATAAAAAATTAAGATTACCAAATTTAAACTCGATAGAGTTATATTTATAACGATATGTGCTTGTTAAATAGTTTGTATTATTGGTCTGGAAAAATCTACAAACGATTTGTTTGTAACATTTTCTAATAAACAATAAAAAAAATATGCTTCATTCTATGTTTGCACCTCTCCTATATTAGCCACGTAGTAGGGTAAGTTAGGGGTTTAGTCTACTTAGTCGGGGTCATTTGTGGTCCATGCCGCTGCAGGGAGGAAACTCACATCATCTAATGGCTGGAGGTTGGTGAGTTGGTCCATTTAATCCCGAGAGTTTATATTTGCTGCGCCTTTCCCATGGATTGCTGTGTTGTTTCATAGTAGGGATGAATTTTTGTTATGTCTTAAGTTGGCGTCATTCTTGCATGTTATGTAGGACATTCTAGGTAATTATCGGGATTATCATCGACGTAGTTGACGTATTCTGCTGGATTATTACGAGGCTTTGTACAGGTGTGTGTACGGTGATGCCTCCATGTTTCAGATATTTAGGAGGTTTAACTTAGTAACGTGACTTTGGTAGACGTGACAAGAAATCTAATGTTATGAATGTATCGGTAACGATAAAGAACAGAGATCACGCCATTTGGAATATCTTTCTAGAGTGTATGACGTAGCGTTTTTAATGTCATTTTTGATTTCTTCTGTGAAAATATATGCACATAGCCATCTGAATAAAAAGGCGTGTTTCCTGTGTCCTAGTCCCAAAGGTCGTCTATGAAGATAACAATATTGACAGCTCAGTTTTAGGTTTTACATTGTAGTTTTCCTCGTGTTTTTCTTTACACTTTTTGAGAGATGTTGATTTGTTTCAGATGACTACCTGAATCTATAATTTGTTGTTCGTGTCATTGAATCTCTACGGCTTTTATTCCATTAACTGTTTAATGTTGAAACTGGATGTGCGTGCAGAGATGAATTTCTCCGTGACTTATCGTTTCCATCTTTGACGTCCATCATTTCGGTGTCCTCTGATACCTGTTTATGGAGGGCCAATCTCTTCGTCCTATACTCAAATGTACTGGTTGATGAAGTGATTTTCTTTAGTGGTGTGTGGGTAATTGGGATCTCCTTGAAATTATAATCTGTTCGTCTGCGGGGTATCTATGTTTCGATATTGAGAAAATTTGGTTTTGCAGTAGGTTTCTTGATATTCCCCTCTCGCACTTTTTTCGGACAAGACATTCTCCTAACTTGCTCACTGTTGCTATTATTGCTGGTATCAATGACTGACTTTATAAATTATAAATTTTCTGACTCTGTGCCACTCGTCGAAGGCGATTCTTGGTTCTTTTTCCGCATCTCCTTTTTTATTCTGAATACCTTGCTTGTCTTAAGGACACATTGATAACAAGTCTACTAACTTTGCTATCTGAATTGGTGGATTTTGATGCTGTTCCAGGTCCTAGTGGGTATAAAGTATTTTTTTAAGGTTTTTTTTTCTTGGGGTGTCCTTTCAATTTATTTTATTTCATCTTGGTTGACGTTAATTTTGAATGTTTTAAGTTGCTGTCTCACAATTCTTGACTATTGTTCTGATAACACAGGCATATTGTATATAAGTACACATAGTTATTATTTTATTGTATAATATACTTGTGAATGTATAAGACACCACAAGTAATATTATATTGTTTTATGTCGAATGAGAAAGCATATATTCGACGCAGTAATACATTAATGATGAAAACTGGGACTTACTAGATTGATGTGCCTCCGAACTGTAGGTCCGATTCTGGAGACGCTCAGTAGATACACTTATCGCTGATAGGATAGGTTACTCAATCAACAAATAAAACTAAACTGTCTATAAATTATTTATTCTTGGGAAAAATGTGTTACAATTAACAATAAAACATATACAATCATAACTCGTAAAGGAACAAAATAAATAAATTTAATTTAATGAATGAATTAATACATAGAATTTTTACCCCTCGCTGAATTCGTTAATAATATGAATTCGCTAATTTAGAAAATGCCGGCAAGTGAAATTTACTTGAAAAGAAATATTAAAAGCGATCAAGTAACTCAAGTATTTCCGAAAAGAAGTTTAAACAATTATTTTCCAAAACTCTCTTTTGCTCAAAACACAAAATTTATTTATCTAGGTGCAAGCTCTCATTGGTCTGTAACGATAGTAATTTTCATTTTTGATTTAAAGAATTATTTACTATTTTTTATAATTATAATGAATATCTCTCAGTTTGAAAAATTTACTAAGAAATTATAATACTGAACGAGAAACTTTTTACAGAAGGAAAAACCTCAAAAACATTTAACCTTCAGCATTTGTCCAACTATGTCCATTATTCCTAAACAATTTCAATCATAAACTAATCTCTGCTGCCTTTTGCAGCTTCTATTTTACATTTCAGTAATAAGTCGTCTTTTCAATGCAGTATATGCATCTGTTATTAAATTTTCAAAACCCTTTGTATACTTTTTTCAAAATATCTGTTCTAGTTCAAAAACTTTTTCAAGACAACTATTGACTTGTAAACTTGAAATAAATCTAAGTACTTTTATTGTGATTTAAATTTCTTAGATGGGGTAAGGATTACAAATTTTTTAATTTTTTTAAGCTAATTTTACAGACACGGCTCTGTTACATTATTATCTATTTTTTAAAGCCATCGGTTCTGACATAACAATATATAATCAACAACATAATCAACAACAGTTATACGAGTATTTCCTCTCTCTCGAGATATATACATAATGCACTAATGCATTTTTGTCTTTAACTTCAGGTCTCAATTTTAAGTGCAACACGTTTTATTTTTCAAGATAGCAAAATGCTTTTATTTATGAAGTAAGTTTTGTTTATTTGATAGTAACCTATTTTTAAAATTAGACAATCATCATTTAATTAATTAACTTCTTATTGTTTGTCTTAATTAAAGTGACTGACCTCAAATTCATGAGTTCGCTAATAAACGAAACCATACGCCAATGTTTTTTATTTTATTATTTTTAAGCTTTAAGCTTTTTAATCTAAATGACTAAATTATTTGTTCACTTATACTAGTAAATTTGCTCCTTTGGCAACACTGTTCCTCCCACTATTAATTGATTGAGGTTCTTTTTGAAAAAAAAACAATCATCGGTTTTCTGGATCTGCTTCTTATCATATTTTAATTAGAACTGTTTACTTTCAAAAACACAATCGTAAAAGCCTCCCTACATAGATTTTATTAATAATTTTTTTTAATTGAGTCCTCATTCCTTTTAAACTTTTTGTCCCTTTCCACCATTCAGGCGCTTATTTTTCGTCAAACATTGCGTATTTTAGAAAGACCCTAATAGTTAACTAAATTTAGTGTTTTACTTTTAGTGCTTTTTTGCTAGTTCTTTGGGTGGATGCAACTTTATCCCAAATGAGTAATTGCAGAGATGATATAGAATATGACAATTCAATACCACCCAGCCAAATTGAACAATCGGACACTGACGAATATGAACCAGAAATTTTGGAAACAAAAGAAGTGAACGAAGTAAAAAGCATCGAAACAGTCTGCTATGGGATTATTTTTCCATTAAATTACGAAATTACTAAAAGTTGTACAAATTGTTTAAAAACGTTAAGAATAGAGTCTATAATTGGAAATGAAATTCCATCTCCGGCCTTTGCAGACACTTATTCCTTCGACATTTTATACTTAAACAATCTTCATATAGTCACAATTAATCCAGGAGCATTTGGACAACAACCTCTGCTTGAAATTTATTTATCAGGGAACAGTTTAATGGAAATAGGTTTAGGTATTTTTAATTCATTCCATAAATTAAAAAAAATTGACCTTTCGGACAATAACATTAAAACAGTAGTACCTAAAAGTTTTACTGGAATTACTAACTTAAAATGGTTGAACTTATCAAAAAATGAACTCACTGAATTTTCGTTCAATACTTTCGACCCGAAAATTGACGAAATTGAGTATTTAGATATAAGTTTTAATAAACTCTCCAATTTAAATATTGATATCTATATTAATATTGCAAACCTTTCGTTAAACAATAATCAGATTAAACAAATTGAATTTTGTCCCTTTATATTTGTCTCATTACATTTAAATAACAATTTACTTGAAATTCTTCCAGAACAAAAATGTAATTCGACTGTCACAAAGATATTATTATTTGATGTAAGCTTTAATAAGATAACTAATATTAAAGATTTTTACTTTAAAGACGCATCTCATCTGCAATATTTATATTTAAATCATAATAATATTAGTTCCATTCCAACTGGTGCATTTTTTAATTTAAATTACTTAAAGGAATTAAATATGTCTCAAAACAAATTGGAGCAATTTGATCACGGAACATTTGATAGCTTACAAAATTTACAGGTGTTAGATTTGTCATACAATAATATAAAAAACGTTAAGACGTTTGTACATGCTCTAACTAGTCTCAGAGAACTCTACCTTCATAACAACAAAATCAATAAAATTGATTCAAAGCAATTTATGTTTACAAATTTTCCTGATTTAATTAGTATAAGCTTTTATAATAATAACTTCTCCTGTGATGAATTAGTACATATTATACATGAAATGAAAATTCTTAGACTTCCTACAGTAATTAAAAATGGTAATACTAGAAATACTTCTAATATACACGGCATAGCTTGCTCAGATAATAATCAAAATTCAGACATATTATCTAACGACAATTTTCAATCGCTAAAACTTAATATTGAAAACTTGGTCACTTCTTTACTAAAACAAGCAAATAACAAAAATCACGAAGACATAGACATACTTAAAAAATATTTTAATAATGATTTCCAAAATAGTAATTTTTATAAATTTTTAGCAAATTTTCAAAATTCGCATTCAGTGAGTTTTAATGAAACTGAAATATTTAAATATTTTAACGAGGATTTTGAAAATAGTAAGTTTTATAAATATTTGGAGAGTTTAAAAGATACTAAAAATTTTACCGATTTTATGGGTAACACATATGAGTACTTTAATACCGACTTTAAAAATAGTGGCTTTGTAAAATATCTTGAGGATTTAAAAAATTATGAAATCTCTCTAAATGCAGACTTCTCAAAAAGTAGCATCTATAATTATTTTAATAAGGATTTTGAAAATAGTAGATTTTATAAATATCTGGAAAGTTTACAAAAGCCGATTTCCAATAATCTAAATCATGTTGCTGTTTATGATAAACTAACAAATGTAGAAAATTCTAACTTTAAAAAACTTGTAACAGTGATTACTGTGAATACTGTTTTTATAGTTATAATTTGCTGTTTGCTTAGTATTATAATTTACAGAACATTTTTACAAATCACATCAAGTCCACGTGAACAAGTAGAATTACTTCAAGTTTAACTTGATCCAATATAGTTATATTCTGATTGTTGTTATTAAGAAAAAATAGTCTTAATTTGTTTACTATATGTAAAATTCTGAAATGTAATATATTCTAGATAGTCAGATTAACATAAAAAACCTAAGCGAACCATGATTAAATAACACAATAAATATATGTATTAATGTATTTGTAATTAAAAACATTGTTTAATATGGTCTGGTCTTTTTTCATTTTCTTCTTACTGTAACAGGAATCTTAAAGAGCGTTATGAGACATTTTTGAAAACGCCTTAGTTGTAAAGTTTCTTTCCATAGAGTTATGGATATGATTCATCGAAATAATAATGCTACTAGCGTTAAGAAAACGTAATATTCTTTGAAATAACCACAATAAAAAAAAATAGTAGAATTTTAAAAAGATAGTGGAATCTATTAAGTTTTGCGACGCTGTCAGGTTTTTATAGACCCTCTAATTATTGAAATGTATTGTGAAATTTAAATGTTTTGGGTAGGTTCCTTAGCCACTTCCAAATAATAACATTTTAACCTTGAAATTGATACTGAACGTTTTTGTTAAAATTTTAAAACTTATATTAAACAAATTATCATCCTAGAGTGCCCAAGAAGAATTCGACTTATATGTATAAAGAACTAATCCTAAATAGACTTCATGCTCCATTAGAAATATATAATAAATATCCTATCTAATCTTAGTGACGAAAGAATTACACTAATCTTAAAATTCCTAAAAATAAACAAGACAGATCAGGTTGTTTCAAAATCCAGGTGCCAAATATATAATATATACTATACTTTGTACCTCTCGTCAAACAATGAATATCTTGTCAAAAACATTTTCTTGAAAATCCCCCGTTTAAGTGATGCAGGTCGTTAAAGATTCAAAAACAAATGTAAATAGTTTTAGATTCTCTGATCTTTTCTCATAAAAAAATAGCATAACCGTTGATAATGCTAAAATGAATCAATTTTCGGTTTTCTATTTGTTTTCAGGAAACTTCAATCATACAGTTATAATCTTCTCTGTCCATTAATTGAAATACTCGTAGTTTAAAATATCAAGTGCAGTTTTATACCACTGATTGCTCTCATGGAATAATATAAATTTGCTAACATAATGCTTTTCAAAGATCAAACGTTTGCAAATTACATGGCGTTAAACACTCTCAGCGCATGTAATAAAAAAAAAGTTAATACAAAATATGAATCTTTTTATTAACTAATAACTAATACATATTAGAAGTGTCATATCCATTATATTTTTTAAGAAATAGAATAACCCTGTCGCCTGTCCTCTCTTCCATATTTTAGCTTCGAAATGTTTAAAATAGCTATTCAAAAAAAAAACTATTCAAAATGTCTACTTTTTACATTCGCGCACAACGTGATTCTTCGTTGCATGAATAATCTAATGTTTTGGAAAATATTTTCTTTAGACGAAATTTTCTCAACAACTGCATGTATTCTTGCAATAAGACCATGTTCCTTGTTGAAATTACTACTTCTAATAATTAACAGGATATTCTCCTGAATTTCATCCAAAATTCCTCTTAAAAAATTAAAATAAATCTTTCCACTTTGTCCGTTAGATAACAATATGCAACCACCTATTATGCCAGCCCCAAACATTACAGAAAATTTTAATTAGAATGAACGTGAATTTGTAGCAGAGACTTTTTATCCATCCATACATTATTATTTCTATAATAAAGAATACCTTCTTCTCTAAATTTGGATTCACATTGATATGAAAGGATTTTCAAAACTTACAAAATTTATCAATTGGGATTTCTGAAAAAAATACCATTTTAGCCTTTTAAATTATTACAATTAATTGATTGAGACAATTTTATAACTTATTTAAGATTTCTGAATAAGTAATCCGTTCATTTTAGTACTATTAAAGGTTATGTGTTTTGGTATAAGAAAATATCAGAGAATCTAATCAAAATGCAAAATTTCCAATTGCGTCATTAGCCTAAAAAATAGAGGATGAAAAGTGATGTCAAACCCCTACAGTACGCTAATGGAAAAAATTTTCGAATTATATTTTATGGTCATTTATTCCTTCCTTAATGCTCTAATCATATCCCAAATTTGAAGTAAAAATCTAGGATGGTTTTTGCGTTAAAGTCGATATTTGATTTCATTTTTTTTTTATTTTTAACGCCCCGAATCTCGTAAACGGGAGATCTTAGAGAACAAGTATTTTAACAAAACATTAATTATTTCACGAGTTAACCCTATATCTACCTAATGATGGTAAAAATAAATGGTTCCAGACTCGATCGGGGTTTCATCGCCAAGAGTGAGTCTCTCAGCCGCTAACCGAAAGAGCTAAATGAATTATCCTTTCTGGTAGGATAGAGCCCAACAGGAAAAGAAGAAGAAAATCAAATTCAAAAAATGGTATTTAACATAGAACAAAAATCAATTACTATTACTCCAGGTCTTAATAACTCAAATTGAGCAATTTTTGGGGAAAATTTTCGAAACCCGACTTGAACAATTTTAGGGCAAAAATTCCAAAATTTCAAAAAAGTTATCGCGAGTGATGGAGCCAACTAAATACAAGGGAAAGGATTTTAAACGAAAGGGAAGAATGAATAGGCCCTGAAAATGCGCTGTTAGCCGCAGAAAAGAAAGTGACAGAAGAAAAAGAAATAGCAAAAAATAAGGCAAAGTCTTGGAGCGAAGAAATAGAGGAAGAAATGGAAACAACAACGAATGAAATACCTGGAACATCTAAAGTAAAATCTAGTGAAACGGAGAAGGGATGGAAAAAACAAAATAAGAAGGCAAAGTAGGTAAAGGAAACAATTTTTGAAAAAAGAATAAAAGTGATCAATAGATTCGAACCGTTGAGGAAACTGATGAGGAACCAGCCAATAAAACGGATAAAGTACAGGAATTAGAATTTGAAACACCACCAGTAATTGTAGAAGGAAAACCAACAAGTGACCAGTACTTCGTAAGTCAGGTGTGAGATACTTTACAATCAAATAAATTTGCAATTCAATTCAATAGAGATAAAATTAAAATATTCACTGAAAATAAAGAGCTTAGAGAAAAACTAATGAACCAAACACTTAAAAGATAAAAATATAAATTACTTTACTTATACTGATAAAACTGATAGGCTCAAAAGAACGGTAATGAAAGCCATACCAAATATTGATTTAGAGTCAACAAAAACACAATTAGAAAAAATTTAAAAATACGTAGCATTGTACCTACGAAGGGATACAATAAAATACAAGAAAGTTACAGTTATTTAGTAACTGTAAATAAATTAGTAGAAATCAAAAATTTATATTAAATAAAAGAAATAGATCATATTAAAATTAAGTGAGAAGCATATATAAGAAGAAGTAATGTAACGCAATGCTACAATTGCCAAAAATTTGGACATTCGCAATTCAATTGTAAAATGAAGCCAAATTGTTGTTGTTGTTGTTGTTGTTGTTGTTGTTGTTGTTGTTGTTGTTGTTGTTGTTGTTGTTGTTGTTGTTGTTGTTGTTGTTGTTGTTGTTGTTGTTGTTGTTGTTGTTGTTGTTGTTGTTGTTGTTGTTGTTGTTGTTGTTGTTGTTGTTGTTGTTGTTGTTGTTGTTGTTGTTGTTGTTGTTGTTGTTGTTGTTGTTATTATTATTATTATTATTATTATTATTATTATTATTATTATTATTAACAACTTTTGCAAATCAAATTGAAGAAATTCAGTGACCTGATCCTGAATATCTAAATTCAGATCCTGAATATCTAAATTCAGATCAGTATGCAAGTCTAGGTACTGACATACTATCTACACATACTGATGCCTGTTTCCCGTTAAAATCAATCAAAGCGGAAAGAAGTCCATTTTTTGAGGCAAAAATTTAAATATACAAAGTTACCAGTTGACTGGTATAAGTATTGTCAGCAGCGATTAGACTACCGTAAGTCTCTTAAAGCTGCAAAAAGAAAAGCATATGATCAAAAAATTACCGAATCTGATAATAAAAACAAAGTCATTTGGAGCATTGCTAATCAGGAGAGGAAATCAAAATGTCAGACCAAAACGTCGTTTGCGTTGGACTCAGAACAATTCAACAAGTTTTTCGCGAGCATATCAGTTATAAAAAGTATTGATAGTCCTCAAACTGATCCATTATTCTATTTTAAAACTCTACCTAGAACTTCATCATCTTTTTTCATGTCACCAATTTTAGAGAGAGATGTTTATGAGGGAATTCTATCTCTAAACAATAAGCCAAGTTTGGATTTTTACAACTTAAATGCAAATATGGTCAAGGTTGCTTTGACTTCGTTGGTAACACCATTGACAATTCTGTATAACAAATGTATAAGTGAGGGTAACTGGCCACAGATATTAAAAATATCAAAAATAATCCCCGTGTTTAAAAATGGGGATATTGACCTGGTTAATAATTATAGACCAATAGCCATTTTACCCGTTATCTCGAAAGTATTTGAAATATTAGTAAAAAATAAGCTTACTTCCTATTTAGAAGAAAAAAACATAATATCTGATAATCAATTTGGATTCCAAAAATGTAAGTCTGCTATTCTGGCACTGGTGAATGTCATTGAAAGCATAGTCGAGGGCCTTGATAAGGGTAAAAACACGTATGCTACTATGTGCGACCTGACCAAGGCCTTCGACTGTGTAAACTCGAACATCTTAATAATGAAGATGGAACACTACGGTTTTCGACGAAATGTGTTGAAGTTGTTTGAATCCTACCTGAATGGTCGTCTGCAGTATGTTAATTATAACGGTTGTGAATCTAGTTTAGTGTTACTGAACAACGGCGTTCCACAGGGTTCTGTGCTAGGACCGGTACTATTCCTACTTTATATTAACGACTTGCCGGCGTCTCTTAAATCTCGATCGGTTTTATTTGCTGATGATGCTGCCATTTTGACAAGAGGTGATGAATATTTGAGCATAGAGAATTTAAAATTGGCTAAATCTTGGTTTGATTCGAATAACTTAAAATTAAATGACGCCAAAACTAAAAATATAACGTTTAGTTCCGAAAAACGTAGTACAAATACGGAATCTGTAAAATTACTGGGAATCATACTAGACACAGGTATAACTTGGGAAGGCCATGTAGATTCGCTATGCTCAAAGATTTCCTCCCAACTATTTGCAATGAGACAATTACGTTCGTCTATTGGCAGTTGTGATATTATGCGAACAATATATTTTGCTTTGATCCATAGCCATCTAACTTATGGCATCACATTGTGGGGTAATGCTAGTAGGGTTCATAAGATCTTCGCTAGCCAGAAATCTGCTCTCCGCATCATTGATGGTGCAAGGAGCCAGGTACATTGCCACGAATTATTCCTAAAATATAAAATACTACCATTGCCCTGCCTTTATATATTTGAAACGCTTATGTCTGTCCATCGGAGGGTTTTGGACATGGAAACTCACTCTGATGTGCACTCGTACTTAACAAGGGGAGCAGACAGACTTATAGTGCCTTACTCTAGGCTGAAACTGACACAAAATAATAAGTTTGACATTGGACTTTATAACAAATTTCTAGATTTGCATACTGATAAAAACGTAAAAACTATGAGCCAATTTCACTTTTGTAGAATAGTAAAATCATTCTTACTAGAAAATTGTTTCTATGCAGTTGGTGACTATATGTCTTTCAACTTTTAAAGTGTTTATGTGTCTTGTGATTTAACATAAGGACTAAACAAATACCTCTGTATTTTAATGGTCATTAAACGTTATATTATGTTATGTTATGTTATTATTATTGTTATTATTATTATTGTTATTATTATTATTATTATTATTATTATTATTATTATTATTATTATTATTATTATTTATTATTATTATTATTATTATTATTATTATTATTATTACTATTATTATTATTATTACTATTATTATTATTATTACTATTATTATTATTATTATTATTATTATTATTATTATTATTATTATTATTAATTATTATTATTATTATTATTATTACTATTATTATTACTATTATTATTATTATTATTATTACTATTATTATTATTATTATTATTATTATTATTATTATTATTATTATTATTATTATTATTATCATTATTATTATTATTATTATTATTATTATTATTATTATTATTATTATTATTATTATTATAATAAACTATAATTAGGCGCAATAACTGAAAACATTTTGGGAACAATATGTCCACATACAAGGCACATGTAAGTTTACATTTGGATCCATAATCGAGACATGTGTTGACCTAGTTAAGAATAAAATAGACACTTTTTGGACACATCAATGTTCTATTTTAGGTACATATTGGGAAACGAAAGGCAAAATCAAGACACTTTTAGAAAAATTTTAGGAACATTTTAGACTCACATTGGGGCATATTTTAGACAATATTTGGTACACATTTCAATCACCATTTTGGTCTCATTTTCCCCTTATAACAGTCAAAAGATCGACATTATGCCTTAAAAATGTGTCGTGTCCAAAACACAGCGTCGACACTTCGTCTAAATTGAGTCGGAAAATGTTACTTGGGCATTGCGAGTGGAATAAATGCTTTGAAAATTGATTTAAACGTATGCAAAAGTATATCGATCATCGTGGCGAGTACTTCGAAAAACAATAAAAATATATTCGCACCTTAACCATTTGATTTTGATTCTATTCCCGAAATATAAATAGTAACTCTTGTAAGCAAGTTTAAAATGAGACCAAATTACTCAAGAGAACAAAGCCTCAACATCCAAAAAAAAATTTGAAATGCGTGAATAGCTTAAAGCTAGAAATATTTCGATTTCACTTAATAAAAGATGATACTACTTTTTCTCAAATCATTATTTTAAAAACTTTTTAAATTAAAAAAAATTTAACGTAGGATTGTCAGGTACAGAGGAATAATGCAAGGATCAAAACTATTATACCATAGTATAATTGCGAATTGAAGAAGAGGCACTAGACACCTGAGTTTAATTTTATTTTATGTTTTAGTGATTTATTCCAATGAACTGGAAAGAAAATTTGTTCTATCTGAAAAATTTAGGTTTAATGTAAAATACTCGTAATACATATTTTATATAACTTCTTTTAGGAAAAAAACGCATCTCTTTGTATACATGTAATTATCGGGGTTATGTTATGTTATGTTTTATATTTAACAGGGCCATCTCCTAAATATAATTTCGGTAATATTCTCAGTGGTGAATATTGTGTATTCCAATGACTTTGTGCATTAGTTGACTTAATTACAACACTACCCCCTTATTTTTAAAGTGTCTAGGTTAAATCAAATTTTAAACCATCGTCGGACCGGTCCTGGAAAAAGTGCTTGCAAAATGATAAAATAATCATTACTGCATAAGACTATTATTTGCTCACTCATAAACGATATATTATTCTGTATCAATGCTTTTTGGCTATCTATGAAATTAAGTGAAATCATTTTATCTCGAATACAGAAAAATGTCAACATTTAAAGGGTAAGTCGCATTTTTTTACATTCTACAAATGTTGGATAAATATTTTATTAAATGTATAAATAAAGAAGTTATATTTCTAAATTCAGAGGTGTAATTATTTTATAAATTATATATAACTTGAGAAAGATGTTTGGATCAAAACTTTTCTGCATTAAAATTATTATATATTTATTTTCAAATATTTTGAATAAAAATGTAGAAATTGAGGTTACTGATACATATATTCTATATGTGTGTTTCCCGGATATATTTTGTACATTGATATGAATATCTTTACGGGGAATCCCAGATATATCTATATAAAATAAATAAAGATTTATTTGCTGTAATACATGAAATATTTTTTCTTGAATAAACCTATTTTTATATAAAAGTAAATAGAACAAAAAATATGAAAATACAAATAGGTAAATCCAAATACTTACAATAAGTTAAGAATAATTATAAATGTTGTAAAAAATAATACAGTAAAATATAAAACACTAAATGTAGATATGTAGAAAATATTTGACAATATAAAATATAGTAAAATTAAAAGTCATTACAATGACTATAGTAACAAGAAGTAAAACAAAATAACTATAAATTTCACTAAGGGGTCCAATATTAGATCTTTTATTAAAAGAATCCTATTCTTCATATATAAAAGTAATTTCTCAAAAAAGCCTTTTAATAAGATTACTATTTTTTGGTAAAATTTTAATATCATTATAATTCGTTAACTGATTTTCACTATATACATGTTTTATATAGCTTTTTTAAAGAAGTTTTTGCAAGTATAACCGAATCTGTTAAAAATTGATCTTTTGAGTCCAAAGTCAACTTTGTTTAAATTGTTGTTAATTTTTTCCCACAGAAGGGGCAATTTGTTATATTGAAGTTTTATGAATTGTAATAAAAACAATATATTTCTTAGAGTTGTACAAAAAGACTGTAACCTAATTTACGGTGACAAATTTCATGAATATCTTACGACGGTATCTTGCACAAAACTATTAGAGATCGTATAAGTTGTATTAAATTATTTTTCGAAAAATACACATTTTTTTTAAACGCCCGTCAAGTACAATATTTTGATTTGGTGAAATGGTTCAAGACCCTCAAGCAGCTACAGTTTTTTTATAGTGACATAAAGTAACTTCATTACTATAATTTGCATTAATTTTAAAAGTATATTAAACAAAACTGGAATATTTAAAAAAAAATTCTTAATTTGATAAGGAGATCAGATTCTAATTTATGTAAAGATATCTCAGAAAATGTCACCAATGTTCTTTCTTTTAATAATTTTATGTAACTTTGGATGATTGCTCGAAATATTTGTATTCTACTGATGTCTCATTGTTACTGAATTTAATACTTTAAAGAAATTGGATGTTCTAAAAGCAACAATGAAGATAAAAAACCGTGTAAATATTGTTTTTATTTATTATTATTTACAATTAAAATCATCAAACGGACAACTGCTTTTAGTCACTACGTTTACTTCCTTCGTTATATTTTTTCTACCTTGTTGTTTTTTTCTAGCTAAATATTTATTGTTGTACTTGTTACAAGTTGCATCTTTTCAGCTTTAGACTATGTTGTTGTAGTTATTCAGCTATTAACATTATTTTCGCCTTTCTTTAAAGTATTTTTATTGCAAATTTCTCTAAAACAGATTATTTTATCATTCGCATAGTATCTTCCAAAATGTATTTTCTTGTATTCCGATTACCCTCTTCATAGTCTTTGAATTATGTTTTTCTGTTTATTTTACGACTTTATTGAGCATTATGTAGAAGAATACAAAACTAAAAAATACAACTTGGTCTTACATCTCAAAAAAATTTAATATTTAATTATTTCTGGCCATACTCCACCCAAAGCCACCCCCACTCCAAAATTTTGAATCACACCCTTTATTTTTTGGGTTGATTTTGAAAGAACGCAATAATCTTCATATCCCTATGTGAAGAAACTAGTTACTTATTATATGAAATTTATGAACTATTTAAAGTTAAAAGTTTTAGTTATCAAAAATTATTAACTCCTCAAAAATACCAGAAATAAATATTATTAAGTTTTCGGGTGAACGCCTTTTATAATGATAGATATTAAAAATCATGAAATCATCACTTTGGTGGAAGGCCCTTAACTTTGTTTTATAAACATACACACAAAATAGTATATATTTTAATAAAGACTTAAATTATTTTTTATTTTCAGAACACTCTATATTTTAACGTACGTGGTTATCCAAATTTTGATAACAGAAGTTCGTACTAATTGTGAACATAAAGCTGATGTGGAAGATAAAATTATTCCAGAGCATTATGAGAATTACAGGGGTTATATACCAGGAAAAACAGAACATATAATTAAAAGCATTTTTACTCAGTGTAATAAGGCACATTTTCCAATAGAAATTAATGATAGAGAAAGTTGCAAAAGTTGTTCGACGACATTAGAAATATCGTCGATAATTGGTGAAAGAATATTACCTTCTGAAGCATTTACATCGATTCCACAGTATGACAGTTTAATATTAAATAACCTCAACTTATCATTAATTTCTCCAGGAGCTTTTAGGCAGCAGACTTTTGAAGAAATATATATATCTGAAAATTACATCACAGGAATAGACATAGGAGTTTTTAATTCTCTTTTAAAGCTACAGGCTTTAGATATATCTTATAATCGAATAGAAAAGTTACAACCTCACATATTAATAGGCGCTATCGATTTGAAGAAACTAAATTTTTCAAATAATGAACTGAGTGAATTTTCTTGCGACATTTTTGACCCCAACCTTCGTCACATTGAACATGTTGATTTGAGTAATAATAAAATCAGGCATTTTAATTGTAACAATATCACCGTCGAAAAAATGTTATTAAATAATAATCAACTTAAACATATGGACTTTTGTCCATTCATATTTAAAATTTTAGATATAAGTAAAAATATATTAGAAGTTCTATCGAAAGGACCCTGTAATGAATATATAAATTATACAATAACAACGTTAAATATCAGTTCAAATCATATTTCTAAAATAGATCAGTTTTACTTTGAAAATGGTCTAGATTTGCAATATCTATATTTAAATCATAATAATATAAGTAACATTTCAACTGGAGTCTTTCATAATTTACATAATTTAAAGCAATTAAACCTCTCCGAAAATAATTTGCAGCAGTTCCAATATGGTACATTTGACAGTTTGAATCAATTAGAAATTTTAGATTTATCGTCAAATCAACTAAGGACGACTAATAAAGCCTTTCATGCATTAAACAACTTAAAAGAGCTTTACCTTCAAAATAACAATTTAGAGACCATAAATGTATCACAAATGGGTTCAACAATATTGGGCAAAATATCTTTTTTTAATAATCATTTTTCATGCGAAAGTTTGCTTCAAATTGTTCATAATATCAATAAATTGAGACCAGAAATTCATGTTATCAATGGTAATACAAAAAACAGTTCCAACATCCTTGGAATTGGTTGTTCGGATAATGAAGACGAGGAGACGTTGCCAAATGAAAAATTTGATATAAAATCGAATATTGAAAATGTTGTTACTTCGCTTTTAAAAGAAACGCATAAAAAGAGTCAAGAGGAAAAGGACGTTCTTAAAGATTATTTTAATAATGACTTTAAAAACAGCAATTTTTATAAATTTATGTCAAATTTTCATGAAGAAAACTCAATAAAATTCAACGAAACTGAATTCTTTAAATATTTTAACGATGATTTTGAAAACAGTAAATTTTATAAATATTTGGAAAATTTAGAAAATTCTAAAAATTTGATAGATCTAAAGAAAAATATCTATGATTATTTCAATAGTGAGTTTAGGAGTAGTGATTTCGGAAAGTATTTAGATGACCTCAAAAATTACAAAAGTTCCTTAAATGAAGATTTCTTGAAAAGTAGTATGTATAATTATTTCAACACAGATTTCCAAAAAAGTAATTTTTATAAGTACTTAGAAAATTTAAAGAATTCTGTTCCTCTAAAAGTACAAGATAAACCTCAATTCGAGAAATTAACGGACTACCAAAATTATGAACATAAAATAGTAACTATTCTTACCATAAACACTATCTTTGTTGTTATTTCCTGTATTATAAGTTTACTGGGAAGTAAATTATTTTATAAAATGTTCATAAAAAGGAAAATTACTCCCGCGGAACAAGTAGAGCTATTTGAGTCTTGATTAATTTTACAAAAATGAGCCAAGTTATCAAACTGTAACAATGACAAATACCTAACTACACAATTTTCTGTCAAACATTAATTTTCTCGGCTTCTTTTCATCATTCAGCATCTAAAATTTTAATTTGGAAATTAATAAAAGATTCACGTTTTAGTGTTTTAACATACTTACATAAAAAAAATATTTTTTATCATTTTAAAATCGTTAAAAACTGGAATTTGTTGATATAGTTTAGTAAATATAATTTCATAATCTGTATACTGTTCTTAAGAATAGTAAATCAATTAATCTTAAGAGCATATAATGTTGTTAATAAAGTAATAAATGGTACTTATATTTTTGTCTTTTATTATAACTTCCTTATTTCACTATAATGATTTTTTTATTAAATTGGAAAATTTGTACCAATCTATAGGTATCTTCGATAATATGAAATTGGATAATAAGATAAAATAACATGAATTAGAGCAGTCATAAGAGACGAACACAAACATATTAAAAATTAGTTAAGATTAGGATAAAATATATGAAAATCTAAAACATGTTATCCGACCATCTTAGTACCATTACTTTCCGCATGTATTTTTTGTGATTAAACCAAAAAATAGTTTGGTATAAGACTAATTAGTATATTTTACAACATCGAAATTTGTATTGTGAACCTGAAGATGTGGCTTAATGAGCCACGAAACCGGTAGTTCTATTCTCTTTCTTTCTATGAAAAATAAAAGTTGAGACTGTGAGACTAAAAGGACTTATATCTACCAATTTTCTTTTCATTAATGTACACTCACAAAGGGCAGCAAGAACTCACTTAATAATTATTATAAATCAATTCTGGAATGTATGCCAATTTCTTTTAATTTTATGTGGTGATGCCAAATGGTAAAATAAACGTCATAAGAATATTTAAAAAGTTTTGGAATGTCATGGAATTTTAAGATAAGTATGTTTTATATTTTAAATGTATTTTACCTATTAAAAGCGACACCACAATATACGTAGATACATATTAATATCATTATATTACGAACACAGAAAAAACACAATATGAACGTAACAAAAACAGTTAGACGTAACATCGACACCAATGTAATTAGTTGCGGAGAAGAGGAGAATTAAATAAAAAAATAATATGGAACTTTTTATTTTCGTTGATTTTTTAAGACTGGATCATTCTGAATTCCTTTCGCAAATAAAGCTGATGGACTCTAATTTGCAGAAGCAGATCTTTCGACTTCGTCTGTAAACCTGACGTAAGCAATCATTACAATTCGTTTAACTGGCAAACTTCGTCGTCGTTTACAGATCAAAGGGAACACAAGAGGGGACCCAAGATATTTAGGGGGAAGTCACGTGCTTCACGCAATTTTATGATTAGTTTTATTTAGAATTTTCATTGTAGCCCTTCTATAACATTAAACACTTCCACCCTCCAGTTCTAACTTCGCATCATGCAGATATAGAAACCTGTACTGGTATGGGCTTTGTTTTTTGTTCATGCTCCATATTTAACTTATTTTATATTACTCGTTCCTTTTTTTTATATTATTTCTTATTTTTGTGGCAATGTTTTTTTTAATGCAAAATAAATAGATAACTATGACAAAAGTTTTCTCCAACTAAAATGATTTTAAGAATTGTTGCTGCACCTATAGTCAATTAAAAACTGTATTCCAAGGGTAAGGGTCGAACATAGACTATAAATCGTTTTCAATGGGAAAGATTAAAAATGGCCATTTTGGCACGTCCCGTTTCCGTTCCTAACTACGTCCATAGATTCCAGCTCAAGTAAAACTAACGAGAAGCAAGCGTGAAAATCGGAATGCAGAGGCGTTCCGTTCATTAAACTTTGTGGTAGATATAAATTCTAAATTGTAATGCACTAGAGGGTGAGTGTGTGAAGGATATCGGAAGTAAAAACGTATTGCCTCGATTTAGAGCAAAATTCCGTTGAGGAAATTTATGTAGATCGTACTTAATAAAATAACTAAGAATAAAACCTTTATGTATTGTAGAATCTACTTACAATAATCGTTAAGCTGATCAACTGTCCTAATTTTTAATAAATACTATTAGATTACATTTAAAGATATCCCACATAATTGTATAGGGAAAAGCTATACTCACCTTTTACGTCTTATATTGGTCGTATGGAACACAGGGTTACCAAAGCATTTTAAGGGAAAAACAGAAATTCTAAAAATAAATATTTCAAACGTGTTTCGTTCCGAAGTCAAAATCAACAGATATCGCTATCGAATTTTTTACCATTACCAAAATAATAGTGTAGTACTTAAAAGGTATCCAGCACTATATAATTTAGGCATAAGAAAATATGTATTTTAATTATAATGATTGTTTCTCCCTATACTTATATATAAAATATATCCATTACAAATCTAAAAATCAAAATATACTTAAAATTTCGCGATTTTCCAAAACTTTTTAATATTCTTATGACAACGGTTTCATCTTTCGGCATCGTCAAAAAAAAATAATGAGAAATTGACAGGCATTTTATATATAATTTTGATTTTTATTATAAATATCCTAACCAATAATAGTAGTGGGGCTAGGCCGATTCTAAATAAAAGTTCCAGAAACTGCCACCAGGGGCGTTTGTGGCGCTAGTGTCGCCCACGTGGTGCGCATGCGCGCGTCATCTGTCATCTGTCATCTGGAAAAGTTCCAGAAACTGCCGCTAGGTGGCGTTGGGGGTGCCAAAGTTGGCAAAACTGCCGCTAGAGGGCGCTAGTGGTGCCAAAGTTCCAGAAACTACCATTAGAGGGCGTCAGTGGTGCCAAAGTTCCACAAAGTGTTAGTAGATGGCGTTGGTGGCGCCAAAGTTCCACAAAGTGTTAGTAGATGGCGTTGGAGAGCGGCGGCGGCGGCGGCCATGTTTAGTCCAATTATGTTAGAGTTCCACAAAGTGTTAGTAGATAGCGTTGGAGAGCGGCGGTAGTTCAGTCAAAAAAGAAGAAGGCATCTGTCACCTGTCACTAGAAATACTGGTCTTGAACGTGTTGACAGTTCAGCCAAAAAAAAAAGAAGAAGTCACCTGTCACCGGCCATCTGTCACCTCTCATCTGTGACCTGTCACTAGAAATACTGGTCTTGAACGTGTTGGCAGTTCAGCCAAAAAAAAAAGAAGAAGGCACCTGTCATCTGTCATCTGTCACATGTTGCCATAAGGGCACAAAGCGCTTAACTTTGCTGTTATTGGTCCAATTGAATCGCGGAAAAAACAGGCATTATCTATGAGTGACATAGATGTCAAATTTAAAGAAAAACATGCGCAATGAACGTTGCCGAAAGGGCATTAGTGCTTAACTTCCTTGTTATTGGTCCAATTGAATCGCGGAAAAAACAGGTATTATCTATAAGTGGCGTAGATGCCAAATTTAAAGAAAAAACATGCGCAATGAGCGTGGCCATAAGGGCACAAAGCGCTTAACTTCGTTGTTATTGGTCCAATTGAATTGAGGAAAAAACAGACATTATCTATAAGTAACGTAGATGTCAAATTTAAAGAAAAACATGCGCAATGAACGTTGCCATAAGGGCACAAAGCGCTTAACTTCGTTGTTATTGGTCCAATTGAATTGAGGAAAAAACAGGCATTATCTATGAGTGACGTAGATGTCAAATTTAAAGAAAAAACATGCGCAGTGAACGTTGCCATAAAGGCATTAGCGCTTAACTTCGTAATTATTGGACCAATTGAATCGAGGAAAAAACAGACATTATCTATAAGTAACGCAGATGTCAAATTTAAAGAAAAACATGCGCAATGATGGTTGCCATAAGGGCACAAAACTCTTAACTTCGTTGTTATTGGTCCAATTGAATCGCGGAAAAAACAGGCATTATCTATGAGTGACGTAGATGTCCAATGTAAAGAAAATCATGCGCAATGATGGTTGCCATAAGGGCACAAAGCGCTTAACTTCGTTGTTATTTGTCCAATTGAATGGTGAAAAAGACAGGTATTATCTATAAGCGACGTAGATGTCCAATGTAAAGAAAAGCATGCGCAATGAACGTTGCCATAAGGGCACAAAGCGCTTAACTTCATTATTATTGGTCCAATTGAATCGCGGAAAAAACAGACATTATCTATAAGTAACGTAGATGTCAAATTCAACTTCATCTTCTGTACTTGAAAAATGTTGATCACGCAATTGATTTTTGATTTACGGAAATGTATAAAAGTCGTTTAGACTTAGATGTAAAGAAAAGCATGCGCAATGAACGTTGCCATAAGGGCACAAAGCGCTTAACTTTGTTGTTATTGGTCCAATTGAATTGAGTAAAAAAACAGACATTATCTATAAGTAACGTAGATGTCAAATTTAAAGAAAAACATGCGCAATGATGGTTGCCATAAGGGCACAAAGCGCTTAACTTCGTTGTTATTGGTCCAATTGAATGGTGAAAAAGACAGGTATTATCTATATGTGACGTAGATGTCCAATGTAAAGAAAAGCATGCGCAATGATGGTTGCCATAAGGGCGCAAGGCGTTTATCTTCGTTGTTATTGGTCCAATTGAATCGCGGAAAAAACAAACATTATCTATAAGTAACGTAGATGTCAAATTTAAAGAAAAAATATGCGCAGTGAACGTTGCCATAAGGGCACAAAGCGCTTAACTTCGCTGTTATTGGTCCAATTGAATAGCGAAAAAGACCAGTATGATCTAGAAGTAGCGTAGATGTCAAATTTAAAGAAAAAACATGCGCAATGAACGTGGCCAAAAGGGCACAAAGCGCTTAACTTCGCTGTTATTGGTCCAATTGAATCGCGGAAAAAACAGGTATCAGGTAAAAGTGACGTAGATGTTAAATTTAAAGAAAAAACATGCGCAATGAACGTTGTCATAAGGGCACCAAGCGCTTAACTTCATTATTATTGGTCCAATTGAATGACGAAAAAGACAGATATCATGTAAAGGGGACATAGACGCTAAATTTAAAGAAAAGCATGCGCAATGAACGTTGTCATAAAGGCATTAGCGTTTAACTTCATTATTATTGGTCCAATTTAATTATGAAAAAGGTAGGTATTATCTATAAGTGCCGTAGATGTCAAATTTAAAGAAAAACATGCGCAATGAACGTGACCATAAGGACACAAAGCGTTTATCTTCGTTGTTATTAATCCAATTGAATTGAGGAAAAAAACAGGCATTATCCACAAGCAACGTAGATGCTAATTTTACGAAAAAATTGCTTGATCATGATTGGATAATTATGTCACGTGATCTATATCTAGAGGGGGTTATTATATAATATTTATTAATAACGCTTGGAGGGATTATTGCTTTAAGACATGCGTCGTCAAGACAAACATATTTGGGAAAAAGTCCTTAAATTTGAAGAAAGACTCAAGCAACTTCGTAAAGATATTAAACTGTACGAAGACAAAGAAAACGTTATAAAGCAGTTGGGCGATTTAAATTTGGACAATACAAGAATACCGAAAAAAGTACTATGTTACTGTTACCCCTTAAGACGAATTCAACCAACACCAACAGTTCTTCAGGTGCCGGTGACACCATGGATGGACAATTAAATGGTGAAATTAACAAGACATTTACAATATCGTGCCTCACGTTATCTGCTATATGTATTTTGTTACTAAAATTTCTTTATAAATGTATTCAAAGAAGGTTTCGATCCTCATGTAATGTTGCAATAAACAACTAAAAATATGCAAAAGGTGTTTCATTAAAACTCAAAAATTTTTCATATCATTTATTAAAAATCAAAAAAAAAAATTTCATTTCACCATGTGTAATATTTTTCGAAGAAAAACAAAAAAATTGTGCTGAAAGAGTATATAATAAAGAACGAACCGTTTAATTATTTTTTTATTATATTCAATTTACTTGGTAGGTACATTTTATTCATAAAAAAATATAATTTTTGTCAATAAGGTTTTCAATTGTTCTTTTAACCCTACGCTGGGACAGGGTATGTTAAATAGATTCCAACTAAATTGTCCAGCTTCAACAACTTTTTTCGTATATTCACTATATTTGTAATATACGTTTAAGTTTTTGTTGAAAAAGTAAATGAAACCATCTATATATCTAAACGCTGATGTCAAGTCCATCGGTATACCGGGAAATTGATCGGTTATACGTCCACGACTAATTATTTCTCCAGGATCATTAATGTATTCTACATAGGAAACGTTATTATAGAAAACAAAAGTTCTACCACTATTTGATTGAAATAACGCATTAATATAAGCATCTGAGGGCACAGGTAAATAATAATCATTTTGAATATTTAAATTTGGAAATGAGGCTACATAACATTTTCGATTACCAAACGTTATTAAATCCCCCGCTGAATTTTGAAAAATGTGAGAAAATGGGGTCGAGGAAGTCTTAAGTTCATTGGGTAGATAATTAATTAACGGCTCAGGACTTGAAGGTATGAGCATACTATTTAAATCAAATTTCCACAAAGATGTATTAAGTCCGACGTACAATCGATAATTAGGAAACGTTGGAGCTGTTGCAAGAAACATGAAATCAGGTGATTTAATATTACATAAATTTTTGTATTGAAGCGAAACAGTCATCGGCGCCTTAACAGAAGAAGAAGAAGAAGAAGAAGAAGAAGAAATGTGTTTTCGAGTGGTTGGAGGATAAATTGTACTCGTTGTCGTTGTCGTTGTTGTCGGCGTTCGTCGTCGTCGTGGACCATACAAGAATTCTAATGCATTCTTATCATCTTCATCTAGAGGAGTTAACTTTTGCTGATACCATGGAAACATTATTGCAGACTCTACTTCACTATGTCCTAACCCAAGGGTGTGACCGATTTCATGTACCAACACCATAAGAAAGCTTACTTGACCATCAGGAACATTATCATCATCATCCCCAAAATACCATTGCTCGCCAGCATCCATATGAATTTCAATACATCCATTAGCACTAGGAAAATGTGCGTGAGCCAATATTTTCCCAGGCCCATCAAAGTTTTGTGGACATCGATGGTGACCTGTGCAGCTTTCTCGAAAATCATGTTTTTTGGGTACGACGGTTATAGTAATATCGGGTTTCGGTGTTGGAAATTGAACTAGTTGAAAATTGAAATTGGAATCACGTTCCCATATTGCAAAAGCCCTTTGAGCTGTTAAAAGATGTTCCGAACGGGCTTGAGGAAAATACCATCGCAAACTCGTTTTATTTTGCCATCTTGATATCGTTGTAAATGAATTTTCACCAACAGTACATCTAGGTTTATTAATTAATTGAATAGTGGCAGCGTTCAGAGTTCCATCCACAGGTAGATTATATTTTTCTTGAAAATTTGCTAACACATTTTTAAGGCTATCACCTACGATTTCATTTTGATTAATGTAGCCAAACCGTTGCAAAAATGCAAAATATTCTAGAGTAACGTTCGCAGAATTTGCGTGGGCTGTTAAGAGAAGCAGTACAAGTACTTTACCAACACACATGTTGAATATAAATGAAAATGTAAGAAACGTGTACGTATATATATTTTACATTTATTCTTATAAATTTTTTAAAAAGAGAGAGAGAGAGAGAGAGAGACTTTTAATTACCATACAGGATGAAGTCAAAAAGGTCACGTAAACGCCACGTAAAACATCAAAAACGTCACACACGTCACGTAAACGTCACACACCTCACGTTTTACGTCACGCACCTCACGTTTTACGTCACGCACCTCACGTTTTACGTCACGCACCTCACGTTTTACGTCACGCACCTCACGTTTTACGTCACGCACCTCACGTTTTACGCCACGCACCTCACGTTTTGCGTCACGCACCTCACGTTTTACGCCACGTGAACGTCAAATGTTTAACCTATTTTTTAGAGATACACTACAAGTTATTATTACCAATGTAATATAGTTAAATAAAGTGTAAATAAAATTTTATGTGAGATGCTCCTTTGTAAAACCGGATTATCTAGCGTCACAGTTATGCAAATGGGTACCTAATTTGTGCAACTTATAAAATTATTGCATAAGACTTTTCACAGACGTGCTGTTACACGTGTCACCCCCTCTTGTAATAATGAACTCGCCCACGAGCGCAGCCATGTTGAATTTTGAAAACTTAAAAACAATACGAAATTATCAAAACCGCGAATGAAGTGATAACCTAGAAACACGTATTTTATTGAGAACGAGTATTTCTTAAAACATCGCGAAAAAGCCCCTTTTCACGTGAACATACCGTGATTATTAGACCCCCACTCACTTTTTTATCTTTCCATTTGTATATGTGGTAACGAAATAAAACAGAGAGTACAATTAACACAAGTCGTTCGGTCCTAAACAATCGAGATGGAAAAAATTGAATTTCTTATAGGTAAAAGAGCTGTAAATAAAATATTGCGTTTACCTGTAAAAGATCTTTTAATTGAACAATGGAGTCAAGAAACTAGAATATCTTGTTACATCCTCTACATCGGTGATGAAGTTGCAGCGTTCGCCTTATTATCAAGATGTGATTTCGATCCATTAGGACAACATGATGTTCCCAGAATATTAAATTATATATATACATTTGGCAAACACAGAAGAAAAGGTTACGCATGCAAAATAGTTCAACATCTAATGAAAACAGGGAATCAGTTTACAACATTTTGCAGCAATCCGTGGTCAGAAGGAGTCTTTACAAAATGCAACTGTACCAATTACGGTGAAAATAATTATTCAATAATGTTTAGATATCCTTAATAAATCATATTAAAACAAAAAAAAGGTTTTTAATTTATGAGTAAAAAAGGTTGTTGAATGAAAATTAAACAAATAGTCAAACTGGATTGAAAAATGTTGATAAGAAATATTCTTTTTTATTTATAGAAAAATCCGTTAAATGTGATTGTACCATAAAATGGGAAAGCTAAATACCATTCAGGCCTAACACACTGAATGTGCTATGGAGTTAAGAAATATAGAATCCCCACCCATTTTTTTCATACTAATAAATATTAAGACTTTCTCCGGTGAAGTTAGTCAGGCAGTCATCATGCAGTTTACAGAAGAATCAAAAGTGAAAAATATCTATTTGGGTGAACAAAGGTTCTACCTGAATAAATCGAATACGAAATATGTCGCAGTGAGTCTGTCGCATGATTTAAATTTTGCTCCGTGTGTGAAAATATCTGCAAACAAAGGAAACTGTATCGTGTTTAGTGAAAAAGAGTGGAAGGAGTTTTTATCCTTCAAAGAAACTATTGAAGATTTTATAACAGCGGGAAAGGAGGAATCAATAGATGTTAGCCGGTTTTTGTTACAGTTTGAAAATTTTGAAAGCATTACTGTTTTGAAAGTATTAACTGGACATGCTACTGTCTGGTTAGCATCAATTTCCCTTTCCGAGCTCTGGAGATGCTTACCCTTAATTACGCACAACATTGAAGTATTAAAAAGCCAGCAGTTTGTAGGTTCCTTAAAAATTTTACAAATGGCGGTTAAAAACAAGGAAGATATCATCAACACAGCTCTTACTACAATGGAGCCTATAAAACAAGCGCATCCGATTACATATAGTTTATTACTAGAACTTATACTCAAATACCCCGATGTTCTTAAAGAAAAGATATGAAGAAAGTAACTTTTAATGAAGATTACAATTACGTTCACATATGGGAATCATTAGATGTTGAAACAAGTGATTGGGAATCAAGATATCTTAATCAACTACGTTCCGCATGTATTTTTTGTGATTAAACCAAAAAATAGTTTGGTATAAGACTAATTAGTATATTTTACAACATCGAAATTTGTATTGTGAACCTGAAGATGTGGCTTAATGAGCCACGAAACCGGTAGTTCTATTCTCTTTCTTTCTATGAAAAATAAAAGTTGAGACTGTGAGACTAAAAGGACTTATATCTACCAATTTTCTTTTCATTAATGTACACTCACAAAGGGCAGCAAGAACTCACTTAATAATTATTATAAATCAATTCTGGAATGTATGCCAATTTCTTTTAATTTTATGTGGTGATGCCAAATGGTAAAATAAACGTCATAAGAATATTTAAAAAGTTTTGGAATGTCATGGAATTTTAAGATAAGTATGTTTTATATTTTAAATGTATTTTACCTATTAAAAGCGACACCACAATATACGTAGATACATATTAATATCATTATATTACGAACACAGAAAAAACACAATATGAACGTAACAAAAACAGTTAGACGTAACATCGACACCAATGTAATTAGTTGCGGAGAAGAGGAGAATTAAATAAAAAAATAATATGGAACTTTTTATTTTCGTTGATTTTTTAAGACTGGATCATTCTGAATTCCTTTCGCAAATAAAGCTGATGGACTCTAATTTGCAGAAGCAGATCTTTCGACTTCGTCTGTAAACCTGACGTAAGCAATCATTACAATTCGTTTAACTGGCAAACTTCGTCGTCGTTTACAGATCAAAGGGAACACAAGAGGGGACCCAAGATATTTAGGGGGAAGTCACGTGCTTCACGCAATTTTATGATTAGTTTTATTTAGAATTTTCATTGTAGCCCTTCTATAACATTAAACACTTCCACCCTCCAGTTCTAACTTCGCATCATGCAGATATAGAAACCTGTACTGGTATGGGCTTTGTTTTTTGTTCATGCTCCATATTTAACTTATTTTATATTACTCGTTCCTTTTTTTTATATTATTTCTTATTTTTGTGGCAATGTTTTTTTTAATGCAAAATAAATAGATAACTATGACAAAAGTTTTCTCCAACTAAAATGATTTTAAGAATTGTTGCTGCACCTATAGTCAATTAAAAACTGTATTCCAAGGGTAAGGGTCGAACATAGACTATAAATCGTTTTCAATGGGAAAGATTAAAAATGGCCATTTTGGCACGTCCCGTTTCCGTTCCTAACTACGTCCATAGATTCCAGCTCAAGTAAAACTAACGAGAAGCAAGCGTGAAAATCGGAATGCAGAGGCGTTCCGTTCATTAAACTTTGTGGTAGATATAAATTCTAAATTGTAATGCACTAGAGGGTGAGTGTGTGAAGGATATCGGAAGTAAAAACGTATTGCCTCGATTTAGAGCAAAATTCCGTTGAGGAAATTTATGTAGATCGTACTTAATAAAATAACTAAGAATAAAACCTTTATGTATTGTAGAATCTACTTACAATAATCGTTAAGCTGATCAACTGTCCTAATTTTTAATAAATACTATTAGATTACATTTAAAGATATCCCACATAATTGTATAGGGAAAAGCTATACTCACCTTTTACGTCTTATATTGGTCGTATGGAACACAGGGTTACCAAAGCATTTTAAGGGAAAAACAGAAATTCTAAAAATAAATATTTCAAACGTGTTTCGTTCCGAAGTCAAAATCAACAGATATCGCTATCGAATTTTTTACCATTACCAAAATAATAGTGTAGTACTTAAAAGGTATCCAGCACTATATAATTTAGGCATAAGAAAATATGTATTTTAATTATAATGATTGTTTCTCCCTATACTTATATATAAAATATATCCATTACAAATCTAAAAATCAAAATATACTTAAAATTTCGCGATTTTCCAAAACTTTTTAATATTCTTATGACAACGGTTTCATCTTTCGGCATCGTCAAAAAAAAATAATGAGAAATTGACAGGCATTTTATATATAATTTTGATTTTTATTATAAATATCCTAACCAATAATAGTAGTGGGGCTAGGCCGATTCTAAATAAAAGTTCCAGAAACTGCCACCAGGGGCGTTTGTGGCGCTAGTGTCGCCCACGTGGTGCGCATGCGCGCGTCATCTGTCATCTGTCATCTGGAAAAGTTCCAGAAACTGCCGCTAGGTGGCGTTGGGGGTGCCAAAGTTGGCAAAACTGCCGCTAGAGGGCGCTAGTGGTGCCAAAGTTCCAGAAACTACCATTAGAGGGCGTCAGTGGTGCCAAAGTTCCACAAAGTGTTAGTAGATGGCGTTGGTGGCGCCAAAGTTCCACAAAGTGTTAGTAGATGGCGTTGGAGAGCGGCGGCGGCGGCGGCCATGTTTAGTCCAATTATGTTAGAGTTCCACAAAGTGTTAGTAGATAGCGTTGGAGAGCGGCGGTAGTTCAGTCAAAAAAGAAGAAGGCATCTGTCACCTGTCACTAGAAATACTGGTCTTGAACGTGTTGACAGTTCAGCCAAAAAAAAAAGAAGAAGTCACCTGTCACCGGCCATCTGTCACCTCTCATCTGTGACCTGTCACTAGAAATACTGGTCTTGAACGTGTTGGCAGTTCAGCCAAAAAAAAAAGAAGAAGGCACCTGTCATCTGTCATCTGTCACATGTTGCCATAAGGGCACAAAGCGCTTAACTTTGCTGTTATTGGTCCAATTGAATCGCGGAAAAAACAGGCATTATCTATGAGTGACATAGATGTCAAATTTAAAGAAAAACATGCGCAATGAACGTTGCCGAAAGGGCATTAGTGCTTAACTTCCTTGTTATTGGTCCAATTGAATCGCGGAAAAAACAGGTATTATCTATAAGTGGCGTAGATGCCAAATTTAAAGAAAAAACATGCGCAATGAGCGTGGCCATAAGGGCACAAAGCGCTTAACTTCGTTGTTATTGGTCCAATTGAATTGAGGAAAAAACAGACATTATCTATAAGTAACGTAGATGTCAAATTTAAAGAAAAACATGCGCAATGAACGTTGCCATAAGGGCACATAGCGCTTAACTTCGTTGTTATTGGTCCAATTGAATTGAGGAAAAAACAGGCATTATCTATGAGTGACGTAGATGTCAAATTTAAAGAAAAAACATGCGCAGTGAACGTTGCCATAAAGGCATTAGCGCTTAACTTCGTAATTATTGGACCAATTGAATCGAGGAAAAAACAGACATTATCTATAAGTAACGCAGATGTCAAATTTAAAGAAAAACATGCGCAATGATGGTTGCCATAAGGGCACAAAACTCTTAACTTCGTTGTTATTGGTCCAATTGAATCGCGGAAAAAACAGGCATTATCTATGAGTGACGTAGATGTCCAATGTAAAGAAAATCATGCGCAATGATGGTTGCCATAAGGGCACAAAGCGCTTAACTTCGTTGTTATTTGTCCAATTGAATGGTGAAAAAGACAGGTATTATCTATAAGCGACGTAGATGTCCAATGTAAAGAAAAGCATGCGCAATGAACGTTGCCATAAGGGCACAAAGCGCTTAACTTCATTATTATTGGTCCAATTGAATCGCGGAAAAAACAGACATTATCTATAAGTAACGTAGATGTCAAATTCAACTTCATCTTCTGTACTTGAAAAATGTTGATCACGCAATTGATTTTTGATTTACGGAAATGTATAAAAGTCGTTTAGACTTAGATGTAAAGAAAAGCATGCGCAATGAACGTTGCCATAAGGGCACAAAGCGCTTAACTTTGTTGTTATTGGTCCAATTGAATTGAGTAAAAAAACAGACATTATCTATAAGTAACGTAGATGTCAAATTTAAAGAAAAACATGCGCAATGATGGTTGCCATAAGGGCACAAAGCGCTTAACTTCGTTGTTATTGGTCCAATTGAATGGTGAAAAAGACAGGTATTATCTATATGTGACGTAGATGTCCAATGTAAAGAAAAGCATGCGCAATGATGGTTGCCATAAGGGCGCAAGGCGTTTATCTTCGTTGTTATTGGTCCAATTGAATCGCGGAAAAAACAAACATTATCTATAAGTAACGTAGATGTCAAATTTAAAGAAAAAATATGCGCAGTGAACGTTGCCATAAGGGCACAAAGCGCTTAACTTCGCTGTTATTGGTCCAATTGAATAGCGAAAAAGACCAGTATGATCTAGAAGTAGCGTAGATGTCAAATTTAAAGAAAAAACATGCGCAATGAACGTGGCCAAAAGGGCACAAAGCGCTTAACTTCGCTGTTATTGGTCCAATTGAATCGCGGAAAAAACAGGTATCAGGTAAAAGTGACGTAGATGTTAAATTTAAAGAAAAAACATGCGCAATGAACGTTGTCATAAGGGCACCAAGCGCTTAACTTCATTATTATTGGTCCAATTGAATGACGAAAAAGACAGATATCATGTAAAGGGGACATAGACGCTAAATTTAAAGAAAAGCATGCGCAATGAACGTTGTCATAAAGGCATTAGCGTTTAACTTCATTATTATTGGTCCAATTTAATTATGAAAAAGGTAGGTATTATCTATAAGTGCCGTAGATGTCAAATTTAAAGAAAAACATGCGCAATGAACGTGACCATAAGGACACAAAGCGTTTATCTTCGTTGTTATTAATCCAATTGAATTGAGGAAAAAAACAGGCATTATCCACAAGCAACGTAGATGCTAATTTTACGAAAAAATTGCTTGATCATGATTGGATAATTATGTCACGTGATCTATATCTAGAGGGGGTTATTATATAATATTTATTAATAACGCTTGGAGGGATTATTGCTTTAAGACATGCGTCGTCAAGACAAACATATTTGGGAAAAAGTCCTTAAATTTGAAGAAAGACTCAAGCAACTTCGTAAAGATATTAAACTGTACGAAGACAAAGAAAACGTTATAAAGCAGTTGGGCGATTTAAATTTGGACAATACAAGAATACCGAAAAAAGTACTATGTTACTGTTACCCCTTAAGACGAATTCAACCAACACCAACAGTTCTTCAGGTGCCGGTGACACCATGGATGGACAATTAAATGGTGAAATTAACAAGACATTTACAATATCGTGCCTCACGTTATCTGCTATATGTATTTTGTTACTAAAATTTCTTTATAAATGTATTCAAAGAAGGTTTCGATCCTCATGTAATGTTGCAATAAACAACTAAAAATATGCAAAAGGTGTTTCATTAAAACTCAAAAATTTTTCATATCATTTATTAAAAATCAAAAAAAAAAATTTCATTTCACCATGTGTAATATTTTTCGAAGAAAAACAAAAAAATTGTGCTGAAAGAGTATATAATAAAGAACGAACCGTTTAATTATTTTTTTATTATATTCAATTTACTTGGTAGGTACATTTTATTCATAAAAAAATATAATTTTTGTCAATAAGGTTTTCAATTGTTCTTTTAACCCTACGCTGGGACAGGGTATGTTAAATAGATTCCAACTAAATTGTCCAGCTTCAACAACTTTTTTCGTATATTCACTATATTTGTAATATACGTTTAAGTTTTTGTTGAAAAAGTAAATGAAACCATCTATATATCTAAACGCTGATGTCAAGTCCATCGGTATACCGGGAAATTGATCGGTTATACGTCCACGACTAATTATTTCTCCAGGATCATTAATGTATTCTACATAGGAAACGTTATTATAGAAAACAAAAGTTCTACCACTATTTGATTGAAATAACGCATTAATATAAGCATCTGAGGGCACAGGTAAATAATAATCATTTTGAATATTTAAATTTGGAAATGAGGCTACATAACATTTTCGATTACCAAACGTTATTAAATCCCCCGCTGAATTTTGAAAAATGTGAGAAAATGGGGTCGAGGAAGTCTTAAGTTCATTGGGTAGATAATTAATTAACGGCTCAGGACTTGAAGGTATGAGCATACTATTTAAATCAAATTTCCACAAAGATGTATTAAGTCCGACGTACAATCGATAATTAGGAAACGTTGGAGCTGTTGCAAGAAACATGAAATCAGGTGATTTAATATTACATAAATTTTTGTATTGAAGCGAAACAGTCATCGGCGCCTTAACAGAAGAAGAAGAAGAAGAAGAAGAAGAAGAAATGTGTTTTCGAGTGGTTGGAGGATAAATTGTACTCGTTGTCGTTGTCGTTGTTGTCGGCGTTCGTCGTCGTCGTGGACCATACAAGAATTCTAATGCATTCTTATCATCTTCATCTAGAGGAGTTAACTTTTGCTGATACCATGGAAACATTATTGCAGACTCTACTTCACTATGTCCTAACCCAAGGGTGTGACCGATTTCATGTACCAACACCATAAGAAAGCTTACTTGACCATCAGGAACATTATCATCATCATCCCCAAAATACCATTGCTCGCCAGCATCCATATGAATTTCAATACATCCATTAGCACTAGGAAAATGTGCGTGAGCCAATATTTTCCCAGGCCCATCAAAGTTTTGTGGACATCGATGGTGACCTGTGCAGCTTTCTCGAAAATCATGTTTTTTGGGTACGACGGTTATAGTAATATCGGGTTTCGGTGTTGGAAATTGAACTAGTTGAAAATTGAAATTGGAATCACGTTCCCATATTGCAAAAGCCCTTTGAGCTGTTAAAAGATGTTCCGAACGGGCTTGAGGAAAATACCATCGCAAACTCGTTTTATTTTGCCATCTTGATATCGTTGTAAATGAATTTTCACCAACAGTACATCTAGGTTTATTAATTAATTGAATAGTGGCAGCGTTCAGAGTTCCATCCACAGGTAGATTATATTTTTCTTGAAAATTTGCTAACACATTTTTAAGGCTATCACCTACGATTTCATTTTGATTAATGTAGCCAAACCGTTGCAAAAATGCAAAATATTCTAGAGTAACGTTCGCAGAATTTGCGTGGGCTGTTAAGAGAAGCAGTACAAGTACTTTACCAACACACATGTTGAATATAAATGAAAATGTAAGAAACGTGTACGTATATATATTTTACATTTATTCTTATAAATTTTTTAAAAAGAGAGAGAGAGAGAGAGAGAGACTTTTAATTACCATACAGGATGAAGTCAAAAAGGTCACGTAAACGCCACGTAAAACATCAAAAACGTCACACACGTCACGTAAACGTCACACACCTCACGTTTTACGTCACGCACCTCACGTTTTACGTCACGCACCTCACGTTTTACGTCACGCACCTCACGTTTTACGTCACGCACCTCACGTTTTACGTCACGCACCTCACGTTTTACGCCACGCACCTCACGTTTTGCGTCACGCACCTCACGTTTTACGCCACGTGAACGTCAAATGTTTAACCTATTTTTTAGAGATACACTACAAGTTATTATTACCAATGTAATATAGTTAAATAAAGTGTAAATAAAATTTTATGTGAGATGCTCCTTTGTAAAACCGGATTATCTAGCGTCACAGTTATGCAAATGGGTACCTAATTTGTGCAACTTATAAAATTATTGCATAAGACTTTTCACAGACGTGCTGTTACACGTGTCACCCCCTCTTGTAATAATGAACTCGCCCACGAGCGCAGCCATGTTGAATTTTGAAAACTTAAAAACAATACGAAATTATCAAAACCGCGAATGAAGTGATAACCTAGAAACACGTATTTTATTGAGAACGAGTATTTCTTAAAACATCGCGAAAAAGCCCCTTTTCACGTGAACATACCGTGATTATTAGACCCCCACTCACTTTTTTATCTTTCCATTTGTATATGTGGTAACGAAATAAAACAGAGAGTACAATTAACACAAGTCGTTCGGTCCTAAACAATCGAGATGGAAAAAATTGAATTTCTTATAGGTAAAAGAGCTGTAAATAAAATATTGCGTTTACCTGTAAAAGATCTTTTAATTGAACAATGGAGTCAAGAAACTAGAATATCTTGTTACATCCTCTACATCGGTGATGAAGTTGCAGCGTTCGCCTTATTATCAAGATGTGATTTCGATCCATTAGGACAACATGATGTTCCCAGAATATTAAATTATATATATACATTTGGCAAACACAGAAGAAAAGGTTACGCATGCAAAATAGTTCAACATCTAATGAAAACAGGGAATCAGTTTACAACATTTTGCAGCAATCCGTGGTCAGAAGGAGTCTTTACAAAATGCAACTGTACCAATTACGGTGAAAATAATTATTCAATAATGTTTAGATATCCTTAATAAATCATATTAAAACAAAAAAAAGGTTTTTAATTTATGAGTAAAAAAGGTTGTTGAATGAAAATTAAACAAATAGTCAAACTGGATTGAAAAATGTTGATAAGAAATATTCTTTTTTATTTATAGAAAAATCCGTTAAATGTGATTGTACCATAAAATGGGAAAGCTAAATACCATTCAGGCCTAACACACTGAATGTGCTATGGAGTTAAGAAATATAGAATCCCCACCCATTTTTTTCATACTAATAAATATTAAGACTTTCTCCGGTGAAGTTAGTCAGGCAGTCATCATGCAGTTTACAGAAGAATCAAAAGTGAAAAATATCTATTTGGGTGAACAAAGGTTCTACCTGAATAAATCGAATACGAAATATGTCGCAGTGAGTCTGTCGCATGATTTAAATTTTGCTCCGTGTGTGAAAATATCTGCAAACAAAGGAAACTGTATCGTGTTTAGTGAAAAAGAGTGGAAGGAGTTTTTATCCTTCAAAGAAACTATTGAAGATTTTATAACAGCGGGAAAGGAGGAATCAATAGATGTTAGCCGGTTTTTGTTACAGTTTGAAAATTTTGAAAGCATTACTGTTTTGAAAGTATTAACTGGACATGCTACTGTCTGGTTAGCATCAATTTCCCTTTCCGAGCTCTGGAGATGCTTACCCTTAATTACGCACAACATTGAAGTATTAAAAAGCCAGCAGTTTGTAGGTTCCTTAAAAATTTTACAAATGGCGGTTAAAAACAAGGAAGATATCATCAACACAGCTCTTACTACAATGGAGCCTATAAAACAAGCGCATCCGATTACATATAGTTTATTACTAGAACTTATACTCAAATACCCCGATGTTCTTAAAGAAAAGATATGAAGAAAGTAACTTTTAATGAAGATTACAATTACGTTCACATATGGGAATCATTAGATGTTGAAACAAGTGATTGGGAATCAAGATATCTTAATCAACTACGTTTTAAACGCCGAATAGAAGAAGCTGCTAAAATTATTAATCCCGTTTTAAATATAACTCATAGAAATAAAATGTATAATACTTTACAAAATAAAACATTTAAACAATAGAATTTTTGTCTATCCAAGACTGATTTTGTATAGAATCTTATGGAAAATACGAACAAATTTAGCAATTCAAGGGGCCTTTTTTTTAATAACCTTCAAACTTACCGCTTTTTCCTCATAGTGGGGGTATATAAATACAAGTGGCTGCGAACCTACATTTTATTCAGTCGTGTGCACCTACAATTTAATCAACCGACAACATGAGTAGTCAAGATAGTGGTTATAGTTCTTGTGAAATTGTTTTTGAAAGTGACTCGGCATTGTCGCCGTCACCGTCGCCAACACCTCCTTCACCTTATGCAGTGACGCTTAATGATTGTGTTGAGGAAATCGACCAAGCTTTAATTTCATACGAGTATGCTGCTAAATTGGAGCGATACCATCTACTGGAAACGAACTTTTCCCTAAGAAGTTATGCACTTTTGTGCGGAATAAGTCCGACCAGAACCTTTAATCCTGCAATAACGCTAACACCTTTACTTCGACCCGGAAGAATTTCGTTTGGTACATTTGAGTGGACTACTTTTATTGAATTGCTGCGCCAGAGATATGATGACTTTTTTCACGAGAATCTACCGTCACCTCCTGACGAATACGATCCTGTAGTTTTCCCTTGTGGAGACTTTTGTAAAGTCACTCAATTAGTGTACGACGATACCAAGTTTCTACTTGCAAACAAACATGGAGTCGAGTTCTATCTGGACGAGGATGATGTTTCCGACATCCTTGAAGCAAATTGCAATTTGGTGAAGAACTACATTTCGTTGCTAGAAGACTTAAACTTTAATACATTCTACTGTAATTTAATAGACTCTACACGAGCTTATTTTGCTGTTAATTTCAATAGTATTTGTGTCGACGACGACGATGACGCCACTAGTAGATTTAATACTTTAATTTTAATTTGTGCTGTTATGCCAAATTGTTTAGAAAAAAATGCTCTACAAGAGTACATGTATTACTATAAAGATGATGTAATTAATGATATATTAAATCATTGTTCAAATTAAAAAAATGTACCAAGTTTTTTTGAAATAAAACACTTCTTTCTTATATTTTATTTTTTATTACCCAAGCAAACTACAAATAATACAGTAAGCAAACATATATAACTAATACATAAAAACTATAAATAATTTATTAGGTACACATAGTTCAGTCTGAAAATCGCACTCGTTTATTTTCATGTAAATCATATCGAAACCAAGCACAATATTACTTATTCAATAAATATTTCTAATAGCACATCATCGTTATCACTAATCAGTAACCACATCTTAATTTTTTTCCACTTGTATTTATTAAAAATTTCCCCGTTAAACTCCACGGTAGGGCAAAAAAGAAAAAATTAACTTTTATACCCCCACGGAAGGGTATCATGTGAGTGGGGAAGTAGTTGACGCTTATCATCATAGGGGCTAAGTCCAATTTTGGTCTGACTTATGCTATATACATCATGCAAATAAGATCGAATAGTGTGTTGTGTAATATATTTTTTATTATTATTTTGCAAACAATTTAGGTAATCCTCGAATATGATTTTATTTTTTACGACATTGGACTTAACCCCCTTTGATTTTTTCACTACTTTGCCACCTTGCACTTTATAACTATACATTTTTGATCGTAATCCCACAAAATGTGTCATAATTTTACCATTAGCTTCATCCTTCATTAAACCGGGAATTTTTTTATTTACTAAAGGAATCTTATAGGTGTTATTGGCGGGGTAATCAGAAGTGTCAAATTTTTCTAAGTGCTCTCCAATCAAACTTTTGTAAACGTCATCGCAATTTAATTCGTAAATAAAACTATCGGTGTCAGTGTACATTAATTTTACATTTTCCACCCCCATAGTTGGTAACATGAAATTATAGTGAAAATCATACATACAGGTTTTAGAAATGTCCAGGATAGCCATGCCGATATACAGGGGTTTGTTGAAGAGTAGTTCAGCCTTCTTTAATTCGATAGACATGAGTTTGTCGTCAAAAACTCTTCTATTATGAAATCGTGGGCTGGCTATCAAATTTTTTGCACCGTAACGACCCTCGTAAGAAGTAACTAATTTCACTACCCTATGGAGTCTGATGTTTTCCATAGTCTTACCGAATACGGCATTATTAGCGAGTTTGAACTGGGTTTTTTTAAAATTGCTTGTGGCTACAGTCCTTAAGCGAGTATTCAGCTCGATATAGGACTGCAGCCAAGCCGATTGTTTGAATTTTAGTACTTTGTGAATTTTCGTTAATTTTAAGCCGTGTTCGAGGGCTTGTTTTAAATTACGATAATGCAGAGTGTATTGTTTTTTCGGGTAAAGGGTGGTCATTAATTTGGACAATTTGGAACCATCACCGGGAGGTTTACGGTGTTCTGGACAAAATGGAAAATCTTTGTGCTCATCATGTAAACTTTCGGGATACTCTAAATCAACTTGTAAAATATATCCGACGGGTGAATCGTTGGGAATCTGAGTAATGTCAATGTTTGTATTGGGCTCCCATTCAAACCCCCCGTAGGGGAGGAACTGTGACATTGCCCACCCATATAAATTGTTTACGTCAAAGTACATAAGGTACTTGGACGGCTTAGAAGAATCGTATTCAGGCATGTATTTATTGTTGGCTTCAGAATATCTGTTTGAACAAACAGATATTCCTCCACGTATTGATGCCTCAACAAACAACAACATGTCGACATCTTTTAAAATTTGTAATTTACATTTCGTGTACTTGAGCATGCAATCCCAAGTATATCCGGGCATAGTATAGTACCATGCCGGATCTAGTTGGTAAGTTTCCAGAGCAGTTGTTCGAAAGTTTTCCATAACGTCACAAAGAAGGAGAATGTCGGTTCGCATATACAAATCTGCATATTCGCCTAAATTTTGAATTTGGAAAGCTTGCCAAACGTTTTGCGCATGAGTGTAATCATCCGCGGAAATATGACAATCATTTAATTTGTTGTAAAAACTCTCAATTGCTGGAAGACTAGTGGTATCATTTAGCTTATCAATACTATCAATGTAATCGTATGGAAAAACACCTTTCCTCGTCAACAGTTTGAACGTTTCATTAGTCAAGTTACCAAATTCCCCTTTTAATGTAATCAACTCCTCTATTTTTAGTGTAGACACCAACTCATCGAGACTGGTACCCAAAAATCTAAAGGAGTCTATATAGCGAAATTTAATTTTAGTTTCTGGTTCATACTGCGTAAAAGAAATGTATTTTTCCATGTTCACAGGTAGTACACTCAAGGGTCCACGTTTAGCAAGATCTCTAATAATAAAATGACTGTCGTATCCGCTAAGATTATGGAAAACTATGGGCACTACAAATAGTTTTTTGAAGTTAAGATTGCACGATTGATGTGCGAACCCTCTAAATAATCCCGTAAAATGATCGTGGTCTTTAACGATAATGTCTTTTTCTTTAAACTTATTGTCGCAAATGTGACAGCAGACACCGTTTGCGACGACAGTAGGCATACAAATAGGAACAATATTTAATAATTTAGATTCAATAAATTTCGCGACTTCTAACATTTGATTCGCAAACCAGTCCATGCAATCTTCCCCTCTATAACTATTGTAGTATGAAATCTGATTATCGTAGCTGCATTTTAAGTAGAAACCTGCACTAAATGTTTTATGGTGTTGATACTTGGTAGTTGTATGAGATATCTTTTTATCACACTTTTCTAAAATAGACTCGAAATCGGCATACACGACAAAAGGACATTTCTGCTTGTATACATGATTTTTAAATTCGACGTTATCATATGGGGGAAAAGAAATTTTGCAATCGTTACTATTTACGCATAAAATTTCGTGGTCCGTTAGTTTTTTTTCACTTTGAAAATAATTCAAGCACCTATCACAAATAAACTTTGTATGCCCCTTCTTGCTGAGTTGACTTGAAACTAGTCTAGACATATTTTTAATCCAACAATAATGATATTTAATTGTGGTGGTAGTAGTGTCCTCATTGTTGACGGGAGGAGCCTCGTAGTCGTTTAATTTTGGAAAATATTCATCTTGAATTAAAAGTAAATTTACATGACGCGGCAGTTTATTTTTAGTTAAACGTGCAGGTACCACTACGTAAAATGACTTTTTATTAGTTTGATTTAGTTCTAAAGCGTAAACGTTTACAGAGATATCATTCAACTTTTCAAATTTTGAAATTTGTGTTAGTTTCATAGGCAATTCTAAACCGTCTGTATTCAAAACTGTACTATAGTGGGGGTAATTAATTGTAAATGCAGGGTTTCTTTTAGCAGGAAACAAAAAACTCGTTACGGCCCAGTAAAAACACGCCAGGTCTGCATTTTTGACGTTTATGCATGCTTTTTTCGCTAATATTTCTTTTGGCAGCTGAATGAAGGATGAACCGTTCCCAATTTCAAATTTGTTAATAGCTACTTCCAATAAATTTATTTTTGATAACGCCCACCCACTGTCTTTTTCTTGAAATTCCGAAAGTTTATTTAAAATAAAATCTATAATGCTTTTATATTCTTGCGCTAAATCCGTCCCCAAATCAACAACGAAATTTGGGGATCCAAAGTATTTAATGTCAATTACTTCCCCGCCATCACTATCATTTTTTAAAAAATCGCCGCAAAATGTGACATTTACTTTTAGCGACGGTGTATCATTTTTTAAAATTTGTGAAATTTTTGACTTGAATAAATTGAATGAAGCCTTCAAAAAATCTTTAATTTCTTTATACTTTAAATTTATAATAACCCCCGTTCTAATCCGATTGTTAAAAATCGCGTTGACGTCTTCCCATTTAACGCCCCCTTTAGTACCGCGCCCCTGTCTAATGCCCTCCCCTACTACATGAGAAGACGCTAATTTAATAATACACCGTAACCTTTTCAACTGCCCCATTTTGGTGTAAATTTTTATTTTTTCCCCTACCGTGAAATTACATTTTTTTATCGCTAAATTACATTTCCTAAGGTGAGTACTGATTAGTGATAACCATTTATTTTGATCAGAATATGTCAAAATATTGTGCTTAGTTTTAAGTAGGTCTTCGATTTTTTTAAACGTAAGTGCGAAATTCATGACTGAACTCACCTAATTTTTTTGTATTTTAAATAAGGTCCTAGGAGCACAGCTCTTGGATATCTCGTGCAGGCCAATAAAAACTAAACTGAAGCCCCCTTTGTTTAGATCGTCGATGTGGTTCTTGTAAATTTCGGTAGACCTTTTAGGCAGAAATGTGACGACGTTCTCCTCCAATTCCACTAGGATGGATTCCCCTCCAAATTTGGATTTGGTGAGCTGAACACGGTGAATTTTCTTTGGAACGTTGGGTTGCAGGTCCTTTAGCTTAATTATGGGCTTGTTTTCGGTATCTGTAGATGAGGTAAATTCGTTTAATTTTTCGAGAAAACTCATCTAAAATAATAATAAAAAATGGAATACTAGCATGAAAAAACCACCGAAAAAAAACACTTACTTTAAAAGCTTAAAGATGTGGATGACAAAAAAAAGTCTTAGCCGGATTGAAGCTAACAGCAAAAAAAAATGTCGAGCACTGGTACAAATTACTGAAAAAATCAAAAATTTGTACTGTTAAAATTGCAAAAATAGTTTAAAAAAAAATTAACTTATTTAACACTTTGAAGTTTAGATTTTTGAAATTTACTACAAAAAATGTAGAGCACTGGTACAAAAACAAGTTTTAAAAAGTCTTAGATGGATTGAAGCTTTACAGCAAAAAAATGTAGATCACTGTTAAAATTACAAAAAAAGTTTTTTTAAAAAATGAACTTATTTAACACTTTGAAATTTACTACAAAAAAATGTAGAGCACTGGTACAAAAAAGTTTTAAAAAGTCTTAGATGGATTGAAGCTTTACAGCAAAAAAATGTAGATCACTGGTACAAATTACTAAAAAAAATCAAAAATTTGTACTGTTAAAATTACAAAAAAAGTTTTTTTAAAAAATGAACTTATTTAACACTTTGAAGTTTAGATTTTGAAATTTACTACAGCACAGGTACATAAAAGTTTTAAAAAATTAGCATTAAATGTACTTACAATAACTCCAACTGAAAACTGTTCACTGAACACTAACTGACAGCACAATGTAAAAAACAACTGGAAACGGCTCACTGAATATTAACGGGCAGCAGCAGCACTGGTGAAGAGACTTTTGCGACTGAATTGTCGATTGATATGCTTCGGCTTTTATAGCACTCGAGAAAAACAACAACATTATCTGTGGGAAGATAACTAAATTCGTTTCGTGGAAATGTGGTTGTATTTTTCACCGTTATCAGTCTTATCTAATTTTTATCCAGGAAGCTACATCCTGTGTGAATGGATGTAGATGTTTGTGCTAGAATTTGTTTTCTGTAAATGTGGTTTTATTTTTTCGCGTTATCAGGCTTATCTAATTTTTATCGAGAGGCTTCATCCGGTATAACCGTTAAAGTATGTTTTTAAATTTTTTTAGAAAATGTAGATTGCAGGGCCGTATTTAAAAAATTTTTAGTTCAAAAAAAGTTTAAAAAATCTTGAATTTGGAGTAATAGAATTTTGTGCGTTATTAAAATATTTATTTAACACTTTGAAGTTTAGATTTTGAAATTTACTTAACTTAAGTAAGCTCAATTTTCGGAGGAATATTATAACATTTAAAAATCACTATTGACAAAAATTATATAAAATGTAAAATATTATATAATTATCCAATCATGATCAAGCAATTTTTTTTTTCATAAATTTGACATCTACGCCACTCATAGATAATGCCTGTTTTTTCCTCAATTCAATTGGACCAATAACAACGAAGTTAAGCGCTTTGTGCCCTTATGGCCACGCTCATTGCGCATGTTTTTTCTTTAAATTTGACATCTACGTCACTCATAGATAATGCCTGTTTTTTCCGCGATTCAATTGGACCAATAACAAGGAAGTTAAGCACTAATGCCCTTTCGGTAACGTTCATTGCGCATGCTTTTCTTTAAATTTGACATCTATGTCACTCATAGATAATGCCTTTTTTTTCCGCAATTCAATTGGACCATTAACAGCAAAGTTAAGCGCTTTGTGCCCTTATGGCAACATGTGACAGATGACAGATGACAGGTGACTTCTTCTTTTTTTTGGCTGAACTGCCAACACGTTCAAGACCAGTATTTCTAGTGACAGGTCACAGATGAGAGGTGACAGATGGCCGGTGACAGGTGACTTCTTCTTTTTTTTTTTGGCTGAACTGTCAACACGTTCAAGACCAGTATTTCTAGTGACAGGTGACAGATGCCTTCTTCTTTTTTGACTGAACTGCCAACACGTTCAAGACCAGTATTCTTGGACTAAACATGGCCGTCGCCGCCGCTCTCCAACACCATCTACTAACACTTTGTGGAACTCTAACATAATTGGACTAAACATGGCCGCCGCCGCCGCCGCCGCTCTCCAACGCCATCTACTAACACTTTGTGGAACTTTGGCGCCACCAACGCCATCTACTAACACTTTGTGGAACTTTGGCACCACTGACGCCCTCTAATGGTAACGCCCCTGGTGGCAGTTTCTGGAACTTTTATTTAGAATCGGCCTAGCCCCACTACTAATAATGTTTCTAAAATATAATTTAGAAAAGAAGATCTTCCCAGTTTTATCGGTTCGTTCAGTACTTTATATTGAGGATTTCATCGTAGATGTCTCTTTATTTTAAATTCTTCCAAAAAATATAAGCTCGTAAGTGTTCCCTAAATATAATTTGAAAATTTCTAAGGATCTGGTCAATATAGTCAGCATACAATCCGAAAAATTATAAGTATCTGATTTTTTAAATTAGTAATTTTGATTTTTACATTTAGACCTACATAATTTTCCACTTTAAAAGAAGTTACTTAAGATGTTGCTCAAAAAATAATTTATTTGAAATATTTGCAAAATATATAATATCTTTATATGATTTGGTTCCTTAAGGTTGTTTTGGATATATAAGGTTAATGGCAACACTTTGTTCTTTTTATGGTTCAACATATTAGATATAATGGGTAGTTATTCCATTTGTTTTATTATATTAATTAATTAATTTCGCTTTTACAATCATCTACTTTCATTGGAACAAAATAAGCTATATATATAATTGAATTAATATTTTAATATTATAACTATCGATTACATCTAATAAATAGGTTGATGAATAAAAAAAGTCGAAAAGGGCGCCGTTAACCATATATTTCCGAAACAACATAAATAAATCAAATTATACAAAGCTATTAGATATTTTGGAAATATTTTAAATAAAATTATATCGCGGAAAATATTTTTTAAAATAAAGAATAATGTAATTTTATTTTTATCAAATGTAGAAACCAACTTCATAAATTAAAAAAAATCAAGTATTTTTAAGTTAATTTTGAAATTTATTCGTTTGGACTCTATATTGAAACTTGAACAGGGACACATGAAGAAATAAAGCCAATATTTAGAAGAATAAGTGACTGGATATCAGCAGAAACAATAACAAAAGGATGCCCAAAACTAAGACCAAGAAGGATATAAATAAGCTGGAGATGAAGAAGGAAAAAACAGTCAATGATAGAAATACAGCGAAGTGAGAGACTCAAGCAAATATAACCAAAAAAAGCAGTAGAGTGATCCACAACAAAGAAATAAATTGCGGAACTCCAGCAAGGAGCGTCTTTATCTCATTGGAATATTTTACCGACATATACATTAAACAACAAAAAGAAATGGGTGAAAACATAGAAAACCAAATAAAAAGAATAGACTAGAGGATTAATAATAATGAAAGACTTATTAAGGAAAAAATTGTGAAAGTAGAAGTGAAGATTTATCATAAAAGAAAGAAAATTAAGAAGAAAAGGGGAATTTACAAAGAATCGATCCTGTGGAAAACAAGTCAATAGACATTACGTTTTCAAATATTGTATCATACAAAGTACTTAATTTAAATTGCATTAGTTAACGTGATTGAGGGGAGAGAAATGACGTAGGATAGTTGAAGATATTTTAGAAAAATACTTGATACTAATTTTTATTTTTCTTAAATTTAAGTAATATCGAAAGTTATTTCGATTGGCTAGTTTCAAAATGAAAACACGGTATATACATATACATATATGCAAAATGCGGCACTAAAGTTGAAACAGATCAAATTTTTTTGTGGAAAAAACATAACAACACTATTTAAATAAGGAAAGTATTATCTTAGTAGATCATTGAAAAGTTTTATAGGGAATTCAGCCATATGACTGTTCGTTGCGCAACTTTTGATTTTTGCGTCCACTTGCGGGAACAAAATTGTTACATACTCCAAATTATGATAGTTTGTTTGAAAGCTAATTTCAATAATTTAATGCTTTGGAATAAATATCGACACATTTTTGCTATTTTCCCACAATTATTTTTTTTAAAATATGCCTTCAAGATATTCGATCTGTTTCATTTTCACTACCACACCCTCCATGTTGTTTTCCCTCCCTTATGGGATAACAGCCGTTCTCTGCGAGCCCTTAGATTCTACTTTTTTTAGGGAGTCACTCTTTCGTTCTTTACGTATGTTTTCGCTTTTCCATTACATCTATCCATTTTTGCCTTTCTTTATTTGCTCCCACCGTTTTCTTATACCATTGACTGTACTATAATAATTTTTTAGATATGTATTACTGTTTTTCATTCAACTTGGACATTCACTTTAGATATTAGAGGTATAAAAGCTTCTTGTACACTAATTTTTCACCTATAGTTTTTCCACTGGAAATAAATATCACGTTTTTGGCTGTAGAGGTCAATATTAGGGAGCAACACATATCAAGCCTGTTGAAAGCTTTATAGTCCTGTCGTTGACAGGTCAGATCCCGCAAGGAACAGCCAGGAAACTTCAATTGACGGTAAATCAACTGCACTACATATAAAAATTATAATCCTCTCTTTCTTCAATATGAATTTTTTTTTAGAATTGTTCTTAAATAACTAAACGTTATAAACAATATATTTTAAAATAGTCATATGTGAAAAGTATCGAAAACATAATTATATACTTTGTCTTTTTTTATTCAAACTGAATTAATGATGTCCTCTTGTGATTTCCTATATTTTTATCATATTTTAGATGTAACAATGAGAATCAATAATCTAATGTAATACCTACAGAAGTTATTCGTTTGTAATTGAACTGTTTTATGCAATTAAGATAAATTCTACAATTCTACATTACATTAGTTGATGGACAACTGGTCTAATATTTCCTTAAATTTCCAGTGGAATAGCTCCGTTACCTACAGAAAGGTACAGACAGGAGTCGCCAACGGCAATGAATGTTCATGCGTGCCGCGTGGCTGCTCCTGCGTGTCCTGCATTATTCTTTGAAAGGACTCTAAAAAATATGTGCACGAACGGTAGACGTTTTTGTACGTGATGGGCATCTCATCTGTGGGGCTTTACCAATGAAATTCCAAGTCTGGAGGATGTGGCTAACAGAAGAAGAGATTTTAATTGAAATTACCAATAAGAACAGAATTGCGTGTGTTTCTGATCTCAGTTTCTCCGAAATATAATTTTCTTGTTTTATATGAGCTCGTGTATTACCGTAAAAAGTTGAAAGCATTTTGAAGAAATGTTTCTCAGCTGAGAATTGAGAGAATTATGTCTAAATTTTGGTAACATATAAATATATACTAATAACTAATATATACCATGGTAAATAAAATATTTGATAAGTCTCATAAAATTATTCTACTAGATGTCACTTTAATACGTGAAAAATATCGAACTGTTTAAAAATTGCTTTAGATTATACTATAAGCTAAATTCAAAAAGCCTTTATTGAATATAAATAAATGATATTGATAGATATATACGCATTGTTTACAAAATGTTTTTCTGGAAAGAGACAAACTCCACGTGATGTCGGATCTTTTCGGTCAAAAACATTGCATTCAATTTTCTTTAAACAATTTTTAATAATATTTATTCTTCAGTTTAAAAAATGTTTCAGAAAAGGATAGATTTAAAAGCATCATTTTTGATAATTTGCATTTGTATTGCAGCGACCAGACAAAACAGAAACTTTGAGCTTTTCAATAATTCTGCAACAAAACCAAAACAATTCAACGACTTTTTTGTCTCGACTCTTTGTCTTTTATCTACGGATTTTGCAACAATTGCTTGTCCCGTCTTTGGTTTGGAAATTGTTTTGTTGCTCTGAATGTTTCTAAAAAGTTATGTTTTTGTTTTATTTCCTGTTTCTGCTTGGTTTGAACAAGCCATATGATGTAGCGATATTAAATGCTATATTTAATAAATATAATAATAAATAAAGATTGGCTACCTTCAAATATTTGACTCATTTTGGTGATTGTATTTTAGTTACGCCGAATATAAACCCTCCCCAAAATTTAAGAAGAAAAAGAAGAAGAATTGTATTTCAGTATTTTTTGTAACTTTTATTGTGATTTATTTTTAACTAAAACTTTGTAAATGGTGTAATGTACCAAAATCTTTTTTACATTAAACAATTTTATAAATCGTTCCGAAAGAGAACTTCTCTCTGTTTTGCACCATACGCTATTCCCCGTTTTGATTATAATGCGCACAAAACTTTAAAGTGTTTAAACCGTATGAAGGCTAGTTTATCGAAAGGAAATAAAATATCTTTGGCATAATTAAAGTCTTATATAGAGGGCACTACCAAAATGAAATATCATAATTGACTTTTTAAACGTCGTTTTCGTGTTGTTCAAAATCTTAAGTAAAAATGGTGTTCAAAACCTTTGTGTCCCATTTTCAGAAAAGTATACAGAAAAATATGCGTCGCAGTCCTATTTCAATGACTGGCATTCCTGCATTTCATCATGTTCCCATAGTAGTCGAACAATCTGGAAGAGGAGAGAGAGCCTTTGATATTTATTCTAGATTACTCAAAGAGAGAATAATTTGTCTAATGGGACCCATTAATGATATATCAAGTTCTTTAGTAATTGCACAACTACTATTTTTGCAAGCTGAATCTTCGTCAAAACCAATACATATGTATATTAATTCACCTGGTGGAGTTATAACCTCTGGACTAGGAATTTATGACACAATGCAGTATATTCTACCACCAGTTGCCACTTGGTGTGTTGGTCAAGCTTGCAGTATGGCTTCTCTTCTCTTAGCTGCAGGTTTATTTAATTTTAAATTATACTTTTACTCTTTGGTATTATGAATTTCACATTTCAGGTACTAAAGGTATGAGAAATTCTCTTCCAAATTCAAGAATTATGATCCATCAACCATCAGGAGGTGTAGTAGGTCAAGCAACAGACATCAAGATTCAAGCAGAAGAAATTTTAAAATTAAAGAAGCAAATAAATCTGCTTTATCAGAAACATACAGGAATGGCTCTAACAACAGTTGAGAGTAGCCTTGAACGAGATCATTTCATGACACCGAATGAAGCATTAACATTTGGTTTGATAGATAAAGTTCTGACGAGTAAACCACAAGATTTTAGTAGAAAAACGGAAGAGGAACCCAAAACCATTTTGGATCAGTTTATGAAAATTCCCAAATCAGATAAAGAGAAACGAACAATATCTTCTCAGGCTATGGAGCCAGATTTTATTGATTTAGTTGTTGACAATGTTGGAAATAAAGAAAGTACTAAGTATTTATCTTGTTTTAGTAGGTGCACTTTAAACATATTTGGTAAGTGTTTTAAGTCATACTAGTCAAACGTTTTATTCTTACAATTTATTATGCAAAGCTGAATTTAGTTATAATTCCCAACCATTTTGTAAACACCTTAAGATGTACATATGAATAAAAAATATAACTAAAAGTAGATAAAAGTGAAAAATATCGAAAAAGTGAATGTGGATCTAAAATCAAATTAAAAAATACATATTTTATGTAATTTTTTAAAGAAACGTTAAAAATATTCCCTTTTTGACATTTGGTATCAGACCCCTACGCATTCTACAGAAAACAAGAATATTTATTGAATGATTTAAGAGAGATCGCAATAGATTAGTGTTAAAAGGAACAAAATGAGATTTCTTAACAGATTTTCCGGATGCATGATACAAATGTTTCAGTTCCCATTCTTTTTAAATTTCTCACAACACTGCAAATCTTGCAATACAATGATACAGATTTATGGGCACGCTATATTCTTTCCTTGTTCTTTCTTCAGTGTTTATTGAATTCTACGAAATTCATTACCTTTGGTATTTCTTAGAGAAGCTATTCGACAAGAAGGCTTGGAGTGTTTTATTTTGGACGGAATCTTCGAGGAACGCTGCTCTGAAAATTAACAAAAAAAATTTAATGCAGAGCTTCAAATCAAAAACAATAAATTAAGTTTAATACGAATTTCTTCACAAAAAAAACATTTAGTAGGTTCGGAACGTTATAGTTCTTTAAAGCCCTTTCAGTGTACTGGTGTATTACTATTTTATAAAAAATATTTCACTACTACAATTCTGCTAGTATATAAAGTTTTGTTCCTAAAAATTTTAATTACTAGATTGTACGAACCTTTGCTGAGGATTTCTCGTACATATTTTAATTCTAAACTTTTTACTCTTCACAAAATATTTTCTTTTAATGTTTGCACAATCTCTTGCATTGTGATACAAAAACCGTTTCCTTAAATTCGAGTTTTTAAAAGGAACAATCAACGTGATTTATGACTAGAAATTTTCGTCATTAGAAAGAGCAAAGCTCACGACAACTGTAAACTTGTCATCACTGTACCAGTTCGAGTTAAGCTCCGGTTATTTCCTCTCTTTCAAGCGTTTTAAAATAATTTGAAGAGACTCAATCGGTAAATCAATAGCTGATGTTATTATTCTACCTGCACAAGGGCTTCGTTCATAACATCTTAATTGAAAGCTCTAAGAGAGTCAGAGTCGGGTTCAGTTGTTTTAAAATGGAGAATGACTCAAAATAATTATTTTGGTGATAGATTAAAACAGGTACCCTGCCAAAAAAATATCGGGCGAGAACGCAAAACAATTTCGCAGTCTAGTATCAAACAAAACATTTTTCTGAAACAAAAATTTCAAAATTACTAAAAATGCAAGGATAAAATTAATAATTAATTAATTAATAATGATTTTTTCTGATTTTTGTAGCTGGTTGTAAAAGATGAATGTAAAAATTGCAAAAACCAAAATTGTTGTTTTCACACTTAATTAATATAAAAAATATAAAGAATGGATCCTTAGGCAAGGTCACTCACTTTAATGCATTTATTCATAGGCATATACTTGTGATATTCAATTAAATATTTTTTTTATTATATGAATGTAAATTATATATTGTAACGGTCTAAAAGAAGAAATAAAATAATTTAATTGAGGATTAAACAAAAATTGATAGGTACAAACAGATGAATCAAATAAAATTGGTTAAAACAATATAAGAACATTTTCAATAATTTTATGTAATAGTTAAACTAATCAAAATTCCGTAAATTTAATAGAAATTGTTATTTAAACTGTGGTCACAACTTAAAAATATGCAAGAATTTAAAATTGTTCGATTATAACAAAATGAAGGCAATTAATTGTATTTATCTGAATAATAAACTAAATTTTAATGCAGAAATAAAAATTATAATGCCAAGATCAAAGTAAAAACATCATATTGTAATTATATATAGTTAATTATTTGCATATAATCAAAAATTAGTAAACATTTATATTGTTTTAATTTGTAATCAATAATTTATTTGAAGTTTAAATTATGAAAGTGTCAAAATTTAAAAAACATAAAGAATGCTATGAATTCGGAAAATTTTTAAGCTCCTTCGGAATTTGACGGAGCCCTCTTCTCTTTGTGACCTGAAAGGGAAAACAACCTTGCTAGTAAGAAATTCAAAATTATTACTTCAAATTCAAATTAAAAAAAAATAATCACGTTAAAAGTTGTTAATATTACCTGATAGTATATAACTGAAGTATTCAGTTAATGTTCTTTATTATCATTGAAATAATTACTTAAATATAAACTGTATTTTGTGTAACCTAAAAAAAGCAAATATATAAGAAAAGGATAATAGTGCTATTAATAAAAGCGAATAAATCTTACCTGTTGTGGATAGACTCCTATTAGAGAGAAATTTGAAATTTTTTTGAATATGTGTACGTTTGGAGTGTGATAAACTATATTTAAGTCTAAGCCTATAAAGTGACACATAGAAAGTGAGAAGAGTTGAACTCTTACATACAACATAAAAAACTACAAAGTGGTAACTGTTGATGATTTTAATATTTTTTTATTTACTTTTCCTTTGTTTAAAAATACATTTGGATAATTATTATATTGTTTGAACTTTATTTTTATTTGAACTCACCCTGAGATAAGTAATCAATTACATCTCACATAATTCTTATTAAATTCATACCAGGCATAATTGTCAAAACATAATAATTAAATTTAACCCCCATTACAATATATTATATAAAAATTTGAAAAATACATATTTGCAGGCTTTTTCTAGTCAAATTTCAATAAACAATGAAAACCTGGTTTTATAAAAATGCATGAATTTTTGTGAGAAAATCACGAACGCTGGGAGAAGTGATTTCGTCCAAAAATTGTTTCATACATTTTCATGAAAACAAAGTTTCATTGTTTGAAATTTTACCGAAAAAAATTTACCTCATGTATATACTTTCGGGAAAATCATAGTAAGTATTAAATTCGTTAATATATTGTTATTTTTTAGACCAATTTTGACTAATTGACTATATAGTAAAATATTTTGTACGAGAACTCATTCCTGTATACGACAAACATCTGTTGAGACTTTTATCATTCTCGGTACAATTTCAGGTTTCTAGGCCGAAGTCAGTTTAGGCGTGAAAGCTTAATCTGTCAAAATGTATCAACACTGTTACCAAATTATTGATTTCTATATTTCTAGTGTCCAGACGTAATCTACTGACTAATTTTTTCCAATATTTCAAATTTCATTTAATTCCTAAGCGGTTGAAATGAAAAAAGTTGCATTTAAACTTTAAATTTAAACAATCCGCAAGGGGGCGGGTGGCGTAGGGACGTATTCCTTTTTTTAGTTTGATAGTTTATTGTCATTTCCTCTGGTTTTTAAAAACATTTTTCAAAAACAGAATACGCTAACCCTTCTCCCCCCACCCTTTGGTGTAAAAATCTGCATATTTTGAATCATCTGCTTATCTCAATCCGTTTTCGAAATATTTGAAATTTACGATTTCAAGCGACATCGTTGTTTCTTATATGCTTTATTCTTATTTATCATCGCAAACAAATTCCAAACCAGATTTTCTGCGATCATTATACTCGTAGAAATCGTCTTTGACACTCGAATTCAAATTTCAAAGGTATTCCCAAGCAATACATTTAGTCTCGGGAACAGGTAGTATAGAAACCGGAACTTTATAAAAGTAAATGGTTCCAACCTGTTACCTATTTTTTAACTTAAAAAGATTAATAACTTTCTGGTACTGAAAAGCTGTAGCAGCTACCTATTTGCTACTTAAATTGGCTACAACAAAGGCCCGCCACCTTGAAGACATTTTTAAATTCAGTGCAACTACCCGGCTACTCTTCAAACAGCTTTTAAAACCGCTGCTAATTTGAAACGGCAAATTTCCGAGGCAGTTACTAGTTTGTGGAACTAAATTGTGACTTACAAGATGTGGTACTTCATAGTCCCAGATAGCGGTTCTAGGAACGTACCTGGTACAAACAAGGGGACCTAAGAGAAAAGAAACTTTAAGTAACATATATAGAACCCGGGTACGTCCCGGGAGTAGACTGTGTTTTCTTGAAAGTAGCCGCTTCTTACACATGCCACCATATAGTGAATTATACTTAAAATCGCTACCCTATGGTATCATTATACTATTAAGTAACATCAAATTTTACAAAATGGCTTCCAAATCAATTCGAAAGAAAACGTCTTATAGATACTCATCTACTTTTTACAGAAAACTTAAAAAAATAACAAACGGCCAAGCGAAATTCGAAACAAAGACTGAATTGCAGAGTTCAAGTGAACATGAACAATATATTGACACATATGCAAACAAGGAACAAAGTGATTTCTTTTGTAGTAATGTTGAGGAACGTGATGCATTAGATAATCCAAGATATAATGATAGTAGTGATTTAGAAGAAATAATAATACGTGTTTCTAAATTTACATTGTGGCAACAAATGAAAATTACATATCTCCAACGATTTTATATTATCTAATGATATAAAAAATAAATGGTTTTATGGTTTTAGTTTATATATAGTGTCGATGGTCAATGCTACATATTTTCAAAATGCAATACATATTTATGGTGCAACAATAAAACACAAAAAGGATTTTTTTGATTTGCCCATAAAATCATCCTACTTAAATATATATCAATCTGATGGTCAACAATATAAACCAAAACTCTTTAGGTTGAGTGATAACAAATGCAAACTTTTTTGTCTGAAGTACAGAGAAAATTTTATATTCCTGCCTCTACTACACACAATATTCTAGAGATATATTTTTAATTGTATCTTTTTATTAAAAATATATAATGTAATAAATTTGGTCTGCTTATTTTTATTTTTCAGAGTAGTATTTTTGAAATATAACATATCCAAAAAACATTTTGCAGCTTTAGACTTAGTATAAATGATTAGTTGCGATGTTGGGTAAAAAATAATTTTATTTTAAATGAAACGAATTATTCAGTACAAGAAAAATAAAAAATATAAACAAAACTAAATGAGACATGACGTCGTTTCACTGCAATATAAAATAAAACAAAATACAAAATATTAAAAACAACATATAATGTTAAAAAGTGAGTTGGTCAATTTTCTGGTTCATGGTCACTTTCAATTTCATTATCAACTTCTATATCATTTCTATTTTCTATTTGTGTTTTTTCAACATTTTCGTTTTCTTGTGACATTGCGATGGATTTTTGGTTTTTTCGAATAGTTCTTTTTTTTGCATGTTTTAAAATGCAATCTTTGAATATTTTTTCATTCTTTTGTTTATTGTGTCTATTGTCTGCTTTTATTAGAACTTCTACAAACACTTCCAATATTCCTTCCAAACTTTGGTAGGCCTTTTTTTCAGACTCTTTAGACCTACTTACTCCTGTCCAAGAATAATAATAAGTTAATAACTGTGGTTCAAATAAATAGTCTGTTATTTTGTAAGCTATTTAAGCTATTTTTCCCGCATTTTCTTCTCCCGACGAACCTCCAATTTTTGTTAAAAACTGTACCATTGCAGATTTAAATTCGATATTTTGTCTTATATTTTCATCCATGTTTGTGAATTCATGACAAGTTTTAAGTGGGAATGTATATTTTTCTAATCGACTTTCGTTATTATTGTTATGTTCCGTCCTTAAAAGCTGAGGTACGTTGTGTAGTTTTTGAATTTCAGAATGAATTCTGTCTAAAAAAACATAAGTTTTTTTATTCCCTATTAAAAAGTTTGACTGAAAATCTGCTAAATCTATTATAATTTTATTTATATTTTCCTTTAACTCTTCTATGTCTTGTTTGATTATATTAAAATCTAAAGTGTTATCATCTATAATTATTTGTGATTGATCAGTAAGTAAGGAAGGTCCCTCTAGAAACTCACTCAAGTCTTCAGCAGGAGTAATGCATGTATGGTAGTTTGATTAATTTGTTGATTAATTAAATTGTTTCTCTGTTAACTCTCAAATATTTTTATTTTTATTTCTACCTTGTTTTGAAGTATTTAATAAATCTTCTTCTGCTTCCGTATCTGTGCAATCACTAATTTTGTTCTCTAAATCAAGAGCATCCCTAAACGACATTATTCCTTTAAGTTTTACTAAGCAAGAGTATAGCGACCAATTTTTTTCAGGGTTACTGAGTCCATTACTTCGTAATTGTTCTCGTTCTACTTGTTTCAAATGTGATGGCCAAAATAAACCATTATCTTTTTCCCACTGATGGAGTACAGTAGTAATGCATATACCTTTTTTTTCGATTGTTGTTACTATTTTAAAAGACTCCATTGCTCTACATCTAAAATAAAATACAGAATTGTTATCATAATTCATTGAAATGTTTTTAACTTAATTTACCTGTTGATTAAAAATAACAAAATACCGTCTAGTTCTAACTTAACCTACAATGTCAATTGTTAGTAGAAAAAATCGATAATCGATAATATCGATACTTGGATAATGTATCGGACAAAAATATTGGTTGTTGCAGAATTCGTCATTATTGACAAGCCATTGTTAAGTTGCATGACTATATATTCGGATGTAATAGTTTGTAATTTCTTACACAAGTCATAGAACAAACTGAATAACACTTACAATATAATATCGATACCTAGAGTATCGATTTTTAAGAATAATTTAAATATAGTTTCACTATCAAAACATTTACATGTGAAGATCAATATGGAATAGAGCATAAATAAATTTAATTTTATTCTTCAAAATGTTCGAATATGTTAAATATTTAACTAGCCATTGGTTCAAATTTACACTTTTGTAAATGTACTTATAAAGTGGCAAATGGGACCTTGGTGGCGAAAACAATTCGTACTTCATTTTATTAGTATCTTTGTAGTACCAAGGTAGAAACTGCTACCATATAGTTACATTAGGGTGGTTCCGATTGTTACTTTATCGTAGCGAATACTTTAAAAGACAAAACGGTTGGAATTTGCCACCTTATAGATGGCTAATATACCATAGAAGTAGCAAAAGGTACTTTGTACTGTAGCCGGAACGTAGCAAATACGACTTGGCTACGTGACATTTGTTCCCCACTTTGGTACCAGGAACGGATTTAATCCGTTCCTATGACTTAGTGGCAACTAAGGCAAACCACTATGGAGTGACATATTTAGTCGCTACCACGTAGCAGGTACTAAATGTGTTGCTTTGGTGCTGCCATTCTAAAATTGACAAGTGATAATATAGTGCCAACTTATGGAATGAATAAAAAATTAATGAGTTTAAAAGTCCTATAAAAGGAAACAGAGTTACTTCAAGTGTTCCAAATGATAAAAATTCCTGATGAGAGCCAGTTCATGACACAGTTTCCTGCTCCAGAAATCCTGCAGAGTTTATGGTTAAAAAATTTGTATTATACGCAGTTATCTGAGAATGGTAAAAAATCTCTCCTAAGATACATCATAATCTTATAAACAGCAGGTGAAATTGTTGTGAAACAAAAGAATATAAACATTGTAAAATTTAACAAAATAATTATTTACATTTGTATTTAAATTTATGAAAATTAATGCTGATTCATAATTATTAATATAATTTAATTGATATAAAAATTGTTAATATTATTCAATTAAATTGCTTATTATTAAAGAATTTTGAATCAACAAGGATAAAATTAATTTTAGAGATGTGAAAAATATTTACTTTGAAGTACTTGTAATAATTTTTAATAATATTTTAAATTGATTTCAAGGTATATATAACCTATCAAAAGAAATTTGGGGGAATAGGTCTCTTTAGTATTTAGTAGAAAATAGAAAATACCCTGTATTTATCGTTTCTATGATAACAAAAACACTGACAAATAGGTATTGCTGAATTGGCATTAGACAGACATTTACAGCAGTGCAAAAATATATACAGTATGTCCCATGAATATTTTGAAGACGATATCACGTAACCCGAAATGTAAAGTTGCAACAACATCGCTATTTACTCAAAATGGGTAAAACTACTCAGTGTTTACAATTGCCAAATTTCAATATCGTAGTTCAGATAATTTTAGAGATATATACTGGCCAAAACCTCATGGGGCACCCTATATATATATATATATATATATATATATATATATATACACGTCATGTTAAAAAATAATTTTACTTTGATGTAAACACCTCTAGGTATGGCAATATTTTTAACCATTCAAAAGTTAACGCTGATGCTAACGACTTTCAGTCACTGTAATGAAATTAAAAGAAAATGTTCTGAGCTAAAAGCACAATGCATTGAATTTGAATTCTAGGAGCAAAGTTATTCTGATGTTGTCACTAATGCGGCCAAAATTTAAGAGAGCTCCCAAAAGATTCCGCAGGCATCTCTTATTGATACTGGATGTCAAATTCAACTGGATTCCTAATTTTTAAATCGAAAATTAAATGTTTATGGATACATAAAATTTTTATTGGTAATTGTACTCTCTGATTCAGTTTATATTAAAAACACTAATTTTCACCTAAAATCTTTCGCTATACAGCCGTATTCAATTTTGATTCGAATATTATTACACAAAATTACTTTATGAAATTATACATTTTAATTTAGACTTTCAGCATTTTTTCTTAAAAGATATGAGCTATAGCTTTTGTATTATATTGGAGGTTACCTCCCAAGCAACAAATTTGATATCAGGAACAGATATTATAGAAACCGAAACTTTATAGTAAATGCATCAAACTTGTTACCTATTTTATAACTTAAAAAGATTAATAACTTTGTGGTGTTGAAAAAGTGTAGCAGTTACCTGTTTGCTACTTAAATTGACTACAACAAAGGTCCGCCACATTGAAAATATTTTTAAATTTATTGGAACGACCATTGACAATAATAATGATAATAATAATAACATTGACAATATAATATCGATACCTAGAGTATCGATAAAATATTTATATGTGTAGTTCAATATGAAAGAGGATATAGAGAAATTGTATTTAATTCTTCAAAACATATGAATATGGTACATTTTCAACTAGCATTTGGTTCAAATTTACTTTTTTTACTTATAAAGTGACAAATGGGATCTTGGTGGCGAGAAAAAGTCTTACTGCACTTTATTAGGATCTTTATAGTAGCAAAGTAGAAATTGCTACCATACAGTTCCATTAGAATGGTTCCGATTGTTATTTTATCGTACCGAATACCTTAAAAAACATAACGGTAAGAATGTGCCACCTTGTAGATGGCTAATATAACATAGAAGTAGCAAAAGGTGCTTTCAGATACATAGGTATCATTTCCGCCATCTAAAAAATGAAAATATGGAATCACATTATTATTTTTAGGTTCCAAAAGTGTTAACGCTATTTCCTATAAACTAATAAAATAATCTTAATATACTTTCTCCACTTATACATTTATACTAATATAAAAAATATTTATAAAAAAAAGAAAATTTATTATTATATTTTAAATATTTTTTATTAAATATGTGACATATTGAGGGCGCTTTTATTTTATCAACCTAATTTTCAAAAATTTACGATAAATGTTCATTTGTTTGTAAATTTTGTATCCGATATGAACAACACATCAATTATTTAGATATTATCAATTCTGGTTATACCGCCATATTAAGTATAAGTATTAAAAGAATGAAGTAATGGCAAGCTTAGTGAATGGAATAACAAGTTAAGTTGAGATAAGTAATATTCAGAAATATGAGAAACAAAGACAAGAAACATGGAAAATATCGGAAGAGAACGCTACTACACGGGAACTACCCTGGAATGTTCCTACAACGTAGCCGTGCGGTTCCATGAACTTGTATGGACTGTAGCCGGAACGTAGCAAATAAGACTTACGTGATATTTGTTCCCCACTTTGGTACCAGGAACTGATTTAATCCGTACCCATGACTTAGCGGCAACTAAGGCAAATCACTATGGAGTGACATATTTAGTCTCTACCACGTAGCAGATACTAAATGGGTTGCTTGGGTATGTTATGTGTTTATGGATACTCTTTCTCAGTATGTTTTCTATGTAGATGTTTATTAACTTTTCGGAAACGTACCATGATATCTGCTTATATACATATAGCTTTATAAATAAACCTTATATTATTATATTATTTATATTTTATTAAATTATTCTATTTTATTCTATCAACAACTTATGACTGTTTCAATATGTTATGGGTAAAAATGAAAGGTAATTCTAATTCTAGGTTTAAACTGTTAAAGCTGGCACTAGCCAATTCTAGTTGGTTAGTTGATTGAGACCCGAAAAGTTGCAATATTTTCATTCCTTTAATAGCTACAATGTAGTCTAGCCAATCCTAGTTGGTTAGAATTAGTCATTAAGCTGCAGAGTAGGCAACATTAAAAAAATTTAACTTTATTTATATAAAATTATTTCTTATAAATATGAATCCTGTTTTAGAGTCGCCACTGATTACGAAGAGTTTGGTGAAATAAATTCATGATTAGGAGATTTTGAATTTCTACACATCCTCAACATACTTTAATTATCCTACAATAATTTTAATTAATGCGAGTTGCATATTGCTTGGAATTTTTCTTTTCTTAATCTATTATTTACGATCCTTAAGAGGAATACATAACCTCCTTCACTTCAAATTAAAGTCAAAGACTTTATTTACCAAGGAATTTTTTTTAAATTTTCGGTCAATATGGATCATAATTTTTAACAAAAGTATGGGAGTAGATATTTTTAAAAACGATAATTTTAGAGAAAAATATATTTTGGCACCGATTTGTTTTTATACATTCAAACAGTTTGCAACCTGAATTGTAAGCTTTAAATTCTTGCATATGTATGTACATACAGTGAACGGCTAAATTACGGAACAAGATCATTATTTCAAAAATCGTTGAATTTTTAGGAAAATCCCGAAATTGACTTTTGTTGTTAAAATACCCATGTTATAATTTACATAAAGTAGGGATGACGTCACCAGTGTTGTAGTGAGGTAATAGTTAATTTTTTTTAAATAGAAATCGATGTCATGTGATACCTCATTTGAAAGGTATTTTAATTATCTATTTAACCACATTATATTTTTAACTAAATTATTTTGTACAGGGTGGGAAAACATTTTAGGATACTAGTGCTACTTACTTAAGAGTAACACACTTAGACCATATGTAATTACTGGACGGAGTGAGACGTCAGTCTTATATTGCCAACGTTGTAATGAATGTTCACACAGTGAGAGGATACTAGAGATAAAATATATGGTCTAAGAGAAAGATGGAAACAGAAGAGGAAACAAAGCACACAAAATAACATTTAATTCGCATTTTCTTTATATGTTTTGCAAATAAATATGGTTTTACAAAAAATTGTTTTTTTATGACAAAAAATTGTTTTTTTATGACAAAAAATTGTTTTTTTATGACAAAAAAGTTTGAAAGCCTCCAACACTTTATAAAATCGTCATAACCTCAATATTAACACTACTGATTATTTCCCCTTCAATTGCCCTCACGCTCACTAGTTATGTTCATGACCATTCTTTCTCGCACACACTCGGTCAAGAAATTATATATGGTCAAAGGTAACACATGTTATTCACCTTAAAATGTATCGTAAAATTTGTGTTTGTGAATTTTGGTTCGATTTTCCATAACAAATGTCGAATGTGAAATATTATACCAAAAAACAGTATTAAAAATATAACTGATCTGTAAGATAAAATATTTTTTCGCAAATTTGAGAATTTTTAAATTAATTATTTTATTTTTAGAGTAAAAATAAAAGACTGTGTTAATAGAAATGAGATGTAGTGTCATTTTCATTTTTTCTATTCAAGAAAATATGACGTAATATTTTAAAAGGACTTCAGACACGGTTGCCAACTAACAAATGGATCGAGAAGGAGAAGTTTTTTTCATTGTTCGACTACTGACGATTTTTCTTTGCCAAAGATCATGAACTTTTTCTTTTTTCAGTTTGCGCACTGATGCAGGAAACTTTTAATTTAAGTAAAATACTGAAGTGTGACTTCCAAGGCCCGTTACCCTCTTGTAGGGGGCGACAATACTTGAAATTTCGCAAGAAAAAGTTTAATAAGTGAGAGACCGTTAATTCTCTAAAATTCAATTAGAAGTTAAAAAAGTTTAAATTCTTTTTATTTGCACCGAAATCTCGGATTACTTAATATCAATTTCGAAAAAAATATTCGATTCAATAAACTCATTCTCGAGATATTTCTTAGCATTCGAAAGTAATATTTACAACTTTAAACTACCATAATCCATCAGTATTGAGTTAATAAATAACATAGTATCAATATTAAATCATAAGATTAGGTGAATTGGAATATCCTACACTAATATATTACCTTGAAGAGATTATTATAGAAATAAAGAAGTCATCCTGGCATCACATATATCAAGAACTAATGAACAATTTTGTAAGATAATATTGAGTGTCATTTTGTTCCTACCTTTCTCTAGACGAAGAGATTGAAACTATAGAGACTAATAAATATTACTCTTACTTTACAGATCAAGAAATACAGTGAGCACATATTGAAAGAAGTAATTAATTTTAGATTGAATATCACTGAATTTTTTTGTTACCTTTGCATAATACTAAAAACTAAAATTTCATTCCTGTTGAGAATTCAAACAATCTTGTTACGATTTAGCAGTTCAGATACATTAAATTAAATAGCTCATGGGAGAAACTGTGGTCAACTTTTAATATAGGTAATAGAAAGGGTGTCGTCCGAAAACATCTTTTCATTCAACTCCAATTTAGGTATCCGAACATTTTCGCTAGAATAGGTGGTTTGATGAATAGGTAATTTAGAGTTTATTCAATTTGGAGGGGTTGTCCTATGTGAAAAGATTTTTTGGACGTGTTTACAATGTCAATGATTTAACGACTTCAATAGAAAGTAATGTGTTCGTTTTTCGATTTCGTAATAAGGATTTCAATCTCATGTAATAAAAAAACCAACTAATCTAATATTGTGCTGATAAATTAAATCTGCCTAGTTTACTTAATAGCTGGTTTTCTAAAAATATTGTGAATATTATCAAATTGACTTTTAGCAAGTCTTATTAGAAGCAAAGTAGTTTCTAACTAAACTTTTAACTTTAAAACAATACTGTATTGAATAATCCATCAATAGTCCATTCGGAACAATAAGACAAAAGTTGGGAAAACATTTTCTCTTACGTAAATTTATTGGCAAGAAAAGAAAAAGACGCATCATCGTCAATTTTAATTTGCAGGAAAGTTCGAAAGTCGAAGACGCAGTTAATTTCCATTGAGCGGAATTGAAAGGAAGTTGATTGAACCATTGACATTACAAGAACTTTAAAACTAACGATTTTGTTAAAATTTTAAAGATATAGAAACTTACAAATTTGTCAATGTTTCAGTTTTTGTTCTATTATATGGTATACTAAAAAATATATCTATTTTCGAGATCTGTTTAAACATAAAAATTAAAAATTACAAATACAAAATAAATACTAATGTTTGTTTATATAAACTGATAAAATGTATTTACTGATATTGTATCAATCAATATATCCAAATATTTAGTATAAAATTTATTCCTAGAATTTTATCTATGATGAAATTAAATTTGATACATATTATACAAGTCATTGTTCAAATACTAATCCTGTTTACTAGCTTATAATTAAGAAAAAGTCTCGGAAAGGGAAAACAGTAAACAAACTTTAATTTGATTGAAAAATCGGAATAATAAAGAAAATAATTAGAAACAAACTCAAAGTAAATGTTCTACGTTGCCTCCTCCTACTTCTATGTTTTTTTATTTCATTTGATGAAGGATTTTCTGACAAAACTAATTATCCTATTTACTAATAAAATTAGCAGCATTTTGTATTTTCCCCGCAGTTCGTCCCTTGAATGATTTTATTGGTATAAACTAAGGACATCATACTTCTTCAAAAATAAAAATACAATGGGTAATATTCAGAAGAAAGTATGTCACTAAGGGGTCTATTCTGTAACTTTTGGTTAACAATAACTCTTGTTTATTTTAAGAAAAAGTTACAGAATAGATCCAAGATGATTTCCAGCTATGCATAAGAAATAAGCTGGAGCTGCTTATTGCATAAATCACATTTTTCTTCTTACGTCTATTGAGAAATTATCTAAAAAATCACGAAGAGTAATTGATAAAAAAATTAAATACAATTCCCCATTTAAATTTGGAGGATGAACATATGGTCCTTGTAGTAGTCGCCTACAATGCCACAGAAAATATTTAATTGAAATCATTCTGAAAATGTATTTCTTTAATAGCATGCGAATTTTTTACTTCCCAATAATGACTGTTTCTCCAAGTGAAAACCTCTCATCTGGTAAAAGTTGCTTCATCAGTAAACAAAATATTCTCAATAAAATTTTGGTCAGTGATATGCTTGTTGAGAATACGCGGGCAGAATTGTAACTACCGACGTAGAATATCTTTTAGAAGCAACTTTTGAATAGGAGTGAAATGATAAGGATAAAAATTCTCTGTTTTTCTGATAATAGATAACTGACTTACTCCTGTTGCTGGTAACAAATGACGTTAATCTATTACAGGATTTTCATCTACTCGAATCAAAATTTCATTTGCTTGATAATGTGTTATTTGTTTCGGTCCATCCTTCTGATTTTTGGTGCGAAATGAGCCTGTTTCACCCAGACGACTTCTTTAAAAATGCAACAATGCATTAAAATTTGATAGCAAAATAATGCACTCAAAATAAATTATACTAGACAAAAACAATTTTATAAGTGTCCAAAGTATACTTTCCATAAATAAATATTCATTGAAATCCCTTCCGATATTGTGTTTATCTAGAAAATTTCTAAAAAATTTCGTCAAAAAAGTTACTACTCAGCTTCATCATCAAGAATGGCTCATGTGGCTCCACCTGTAACAAAGTATAAAATAATAAAAAACAACAAATATTTTGTTTATAGTTTTGCTTCTGTGCCAATTTTGATAACGATTCATTGTTAAATTATAACCCAAAAAGGTAAAAAATATTTTAACATGAACCAAAATGCATAAATCATAATAAATAACAAAAAGAAACACAAAATTTTAATTTACGCTTCGAAGTGAAAGTGGAAAAGTAATTCTTGACATATTTTTGATTCTTCTAATAAATAATAACTTATGATATTTTTTATTCCGAATCTGTAGAAATATCTATATTAGCAAGGATACCAAATAATAATTGAAAACTCGCTTCATACAGTTGGTGATAAGGTTCACAGTTGACACTATTTTAGAATATCCGCTCAAGGGTTTTTTAGGAAGAATTGAGAGGAAGGCAATTAATAAAGCCGCCTGTGGTCTAGAGATAAATTTGTAACTAAGGAAATCACTTAGAAAAATTCAGATGATTGGGAATCGGCACACGATAATCCAAGAAGCTATTTTTAAGAATTGTAGTTAATAGTGTACAATTTTTCCAAGTTCAACTTTTGACATGTTTTGTATTTGTCTCCAATTTTAGATTTCCAAAATTTAATAATATCGAATTTATACCAGAACGAGACGGTTCAATTAAAAAGCTGCGAAAGAAGACGATTAAGCTTTACGATTTTCTTGGAATAGAAAAGACAGACATATCTAAATACAGTCGCAAATCACAGGTAGTAATTATTAAAAGGAACGTGGTTTATTTGTCTCTTCCACCTTGACCAGTAATTATCTTTTATGGATATCTTATACAGCTGCTCTTTGTGATAAAATCTGGGCAAAGACTTCTCTGCGTAACTAGCTGTCCTAGTATGTAGTTATATTCCCGCTAATATTAGACCTCTATCCTCGCTAGTTGTCCGCAGTATATACGTGTACTACCATTTACGCTTCTTCCTCAGTGAATCAACAAGTGACTTTTTCTGAGAGGCCTGTCAAGAGTCGAGTCTTATTATTCTAACCTGTTGTGACTTAGCAGATCCTTTGGTATTTTCGACCCTTAACGAACAGTGGTCCCTGCTCTTCCTGTTGTGGAAGTCATTTTAAATAATTTTTAAAAATGGAAAATAAATAATACTTATCTTGAATTTCCACAGTCTTCCAAAGCATTTTAATATGTATTAAGGTCTACGAAGGTTTCGGTATCTGACAATATACCATTTTCCAAGGCAGATAACTGTTACTTGACTACTTGCTAGTTAAAAAATATTAAGTTGTTGTCAGGCTCCAGGGGGTCTGATTTCTGGGTATGAATTGTATATGACAATTTTCTATTCCAATAAAAGTTGTGTTTTTTTTATATATTAATCCATTGTTTCTGTGTTTCAGGGGGTTAAGTTTTCGTTGATACACCCTGTATGCATTCCCATTTTAAATTGTATTCTAATACTAAAGCCAATATACACTACTCTATGATTTAATTATTTAATAAATAAAGTTTTTAACTATGAAACTGCAACAAGATTTTAACGCATCGGTTAAATATACCGGACACAATAATAAAGGGTAATCCTCATTGAGATCCGCTGAATCCATCTCTGAAGTTCTCGGACCACGTAATCCTTTTAGTAAGCAGTAAAATGCACGTGTTCTGCAACTTCACACAAAATGCAACGATTTACATGAGAATGCCTTTACATTAAGAAACTTTGTTAATCTCAAATCCCAGAACCTTTACCAAAGTGACCATTTAACTTCCATGTTCGCAAGCTGATTAAATTCTTGACTATTCAATGTAATAAATTTTGGCTTAACGTGTCACTAAAGGCAACTTCCAAGACAAGATGTTCGCTTTCCTTAATTTAAAAAAAAACATCTTAAAAATAATATTAGTGTAAAAAAAGTTTCATTTCTTGACTATAAACGATATCGGCATAATCATTTGTAGAGATCTATTGAGGTTAAGTCCCTTTTTTATTTTCATAGGGCTTGTTAGGTTAGTTATCCAAGTAGATATTAATTGGATGAACCCTATTTATGTTTATGTAGAAGATTTGTCTATGGATTTAAAAGCATACAATCATGGAGTCCAGAAGATACCAAATTCATCCTTGTATGAAATACAGAAATTCTGTAGTAGCTATCAGGAAAATAAATAAGCTTTGAAGATAATATTTTGAAAAAAGAACAGATGGAAAACAAAGTTACGCCAATGCTTTACAAAATTTATAATAGAAGAAATTACAAACACATTATAATACTACGTTTGCGAACTCAATTATTTAACTGGTCTGAGCTCAGGTAAAAAGTTTTTTACAATAAAAATATTATCTTAATGGTATCAGATGTCAAGATTCATGTTCAGAAATTCAGAAAAGTGGCATAGGCCATATTATATATATAAAAAAAAAGTACTTTATAATATTATTGATCAAGTAATAACAGTAAATATTTCATTTTGACAAGATGCACTTATAAATTATACTAAGTCAAATAATTTGCTTCAGTTTGCTTACAGAATTATTTTGAAGTACCTTTTAATAATAATTTAAAGTTTTAAATGATATTATTTTAAATGGTATTATTTAACAACATCAGCTAGACACGAGATTGAACCTCTCAGCTGCGAATTTTATTTCGCCTATTTTTTGCACTTACTAGTGTATTCTACATAAAGAGTGAGTTAAGTAACTATAAACGAATTGCTAAAAGTTTATTTTGTCTATTATTTTAGCCTAATAACGATGTTGAAGCTCACATACTCCCAAAAACATAAATCCCAAGTAAAACTTAAGAATACTAAAGATTCAAAGTGCAATACAATTTATTATTTACATAAAAATTTCTATAAAAATGAATATTTACGCCATTGTCTTTATGCACATTGATTTTAAGCAAGTCTGTGATAGTCAATTCTCATTAAAAAAATAAGAATAAAATGGGAAAGAAATTATGGATAATCATCATTATAGAGAAGGTTCTCCATTGGGCTCAAATGTAGTATGGAGGATTAACCAGAAAAAAACTCGAAATCTTTACCACAAATACTTTAATTTACAAAAAGGACGACTAGTTTCGTCTGTAGTCAGTCATCATCAGGCCTAAATTACAATAAAACAGCAAAAATTAAATAATTAAATATATTTTGACATTTGAAGTTAAAAATTACAATAAAAAGTTACAAAGTGAAAAAATATTTTTTGACACAAATCTGTGGTAAACTTAACAACAAATTTCATTTAATATTCGTCTCTTTGCCATACATCTCACTAAAATGTTAGAAACATATTTTCAGTCATTTTTTGCATTGGTATATTAATGGTGATCTTTTGATTCCGTTGTTATTATAGACGATAAATTTGTCGAATTTCGTATATTTTCTTAATACCTTTATGTTTGTTGAGAGATATACCAAAAAGAGACAAACCGATTTGTGTCTACTTCTAAAAAGCTGATACACATGTTCGATTTTTAGTTAACTAGCTTTTAAGTCTTCAAAAATAAAGTCCCTCTTTCAGGTTGATACAATCTCCTTGCCATAAATCTGATTTTCAAAGGAATTCATAATCTAAACTCTTAAGTAGAACAGTCAAACCACAGAATTCAGTTTCATTTTTAATATTGAATTTGAGTTATTTCTCGAAAACGTTGTGATTTATAATATATTTTATTCTCTTTAAAAATTCCAGATTATAATTTTCTAGATTGCACATCATTGGTGGTAGTTTCTCCTTAATTCACATTTCTTGTTCTTTATTTTCGATTATTACCGACAACTTAATTAACCTAAAATTAAATAAGTATAAGTACCAAAAATGGATGTTAGAGGCAACTGTTTATGTATTCTTTTTAGATTAGAAAATAACCGATTACCATAAAACAAAAAAAATATAAAGTAAACAATGTAAACAAGGCATGTTTAGCGTGAACTTCATGAAACATTAGATCATACATCTTCCACAACACCTCTGGATATTTACAATTAGCAAACTTTCAACCAATTTCGAACCACCCCTGGATTTAACTCTCTTGGCGCTCGCCAACAAATTCTACCAACTTTGCTCTGATAACTTTAAGTAGTATACCTGCATCGCCTTGTTGTCTTCTCCGATGCTCCAGCAACTTTTCCACTTCTATGCTACACCTCAGGCATGTTAGACCCATAAATAGTATAAAAAACAATGAAAATTTAGTACAGAGCATATTGTTTTATAATTTGAATAAAATAGACATGAATAATTAGTTGCACTTTTTACTGAGAAATAGAAATTATCCGTTCTAATAAAGTGTAAACTTTAAAATATGTTTTTGTAATTAATTATAAATTTTCCTAAAAAAAGATTGTAAATTATTTTACAAAAATCCTTGTGTATCTTCCGTTAATCGTCTCGACAGTTGTTCTCTAAATTCAAAGTCAGCAACTTAGATAAATTTGTGAATAATTTTAGATAATGGCTCTTTTCAGCAATTGTTTGAGAGTATCAGTTTTTATTAAAAGTTACGATGTCTAGACTTTCAGTTAATACTTTAAAAGGATCCTATCAATTTGTCTTTACCCAAGGAAATAAAGCGAACGAAAATTAGCGTTAAGAGAGATTAAGTTCATTTAGTTTAAAGTCTGACGTAGCTAAATTTTAATATAAAATTGAAAGAGATATTTTTTAGTTTACATATTCAGAAAAGTTTACACCCCTCTATACCAAGGAGGGTTCGAGTTTCCCAAGTTTCACTTCCTTTGGTAAATTGTTTCCTAAATCTTCAATAAAGAGACTTAACGAACAGATTGCAGTTTTTGTAATTTTCGATTATTTCAATCCTATTAATATTTCAGTGAATGCGGTGGCAAGATAAGCCCTCAATTTAGGGGTGTTGCCAAAATTGAAGGGGACCCTTTGATAGACACCCTCGTTTAAACAAAACTTAGGTTACGTTTCTCTAATCGCATTGGAAATATTTCAGAAGTCTGTACATCTTGAAATCAAAATTTTTGTTTATGACAAAGTTCACAAACCATTTTCTCTACCTACGGCTACACGAATATGTATGTAGAGTATTTAAAGAGGTAGATAGATCATTCATTACCTAGAAAAAGTGGATGTTTGGACCATAATAATAGATACGTAGGACTTATGGCTATGAAACCTTAATTCTCCATATTTACATTTTTTGGAAGACTACTACTAGAAGAAGGATTATAATGATTTGTGGTTTATGTAAAATAGTGCAACTACATACTCTCTCGAGAAGAAAATAATTATACGTATTTTTTGAGATCAGAGGACGCGGCGAAGAAAACCAATTGACTACCTGTCTACAGATTCTTCATATTAAATAATTTTTTTTTATTCTAATTTTGGCCAATTTATTCATATTATTTCTTGTTGTACCTGGCTTATATATGAAACATCGATTCCAAATTTTTCGTAGTTTAAACCGAACAGATGTAACGAAACAAAGTAGAATATGCGGAAACCGGTTAACGTAAATTAAACTAATCTCCATTTTTGGAACGAAATTGCCATAGCAGGCGATCGGAATAACGGGTAATGGGTTTCCATGTATCTATTTGGTGCTCATATTTTCCGCAATTTGAACGCTCGTCATTATTTAATGACTTGCTTTGCTCCTTTTAGGACATTCAGCTTATTTTAATAGGTCAAGTTAAACAAAATTTAAACGGATTTACTTGGGGATTTAAAAATGGGTACCAATTTTAGTAATAATTTTTTATTGTATGTATAAAATTATTGAAAATATAAATATAACAAATCTCGCAGTGTCATTTTAGGGACTCGATTTATATATTAAAAGAAATAATTAACTAATAAAAATATGCAGGAACTCCATTGTAATTTTAATAAACAAATCACTAATAACATTCGATGTTAAACAAAATCTGCAGTAGTTGGATTTGCAAACAAGTACCAATCCAAACCGACGTCTTAAATAATAATTAATCCGACCATTATTTTTGATCATTCCTATATTCAAAGGATGACTCAAATATTGCAGTTGAACTGGATATAACGATAATCCTTGAATAATAATTGTCCCCTATTTCCAAAAGCATATCCAATGCAAAACGGGACTATGAAATTCAACCTTACTTATCCGAATCAAATCGGGATTATATCGAACAAAGCAATTTTCTGGGTTGCCAATTATTTAAGACGAATTGTGTGAGAAGAGAAATACGCTGGTTAACTGTAGAATTGAAACTTATTGCAGTTATTATATTCGACATCAAACAGTGGAAATATAGTCTCTCAAAGGTCAAATTTTACAAACATATATAATTTGGGTTAACTTAAATTAGTTTTCAGTAAAATAAATGATTAGTGAATAGGATCTGTACATGAGCGCGCACACATGTAACCGTGGGCGAGTCCTCTAACACTAAAATATAATAATTTTGAGTTTTATTTACTTTATTCAATTCTGGGACACCCAGTATACATTTTTTCATGTAATAAATTTGGCAATTCGTATAGTCAATATTATAAAACATGTTTATACTTGAAAAATATGGAGTGTAGATGTAGCAGAAATATTTTTGTGTATAAAAAGTGTACCTCTAAATTTATAAAATTTGTAAATTATTATATATATATTATTATATATTTATACTAAAACTAAAATTTGAATGAACGCGCAACTACCTGATACAGTAACACAAAATTAGAGAGGATTTATCTCAATTTTTGATAATATTTGTAATTTTAATTTAAGATATTAAAACGATGATTGTTGTTGAAAAATGCAATTTTATTTTAAAAACTGTAAAACAATAAACATTGCTATTAAAAAATAGATTTTTCTCAAAATTTATAAAAATAAAATTATCTGATTGACAAAATTTCCTACAATACACTAAAAACTAAATAATACCGTTCAGTTCTTGATAATGTAAATAACAAAAAAAAAACATGAGTGTTAATGTGCGAGATTCTAATAAAAATGTTTTCTAATGTTATTCAACATCTGAGGGGAGATCAATCTAATCGCAAGCGTTATTCTTTTTACTAGATAACAGGTTTTCAATTGAAGAAAAGTCGTTATTGAAAAATACAAAATATTCAAGCTATTAACGAGAATCATTGTCAGCATAAATTTAAATTAAATATTTGGTGTGGCATTGTAGGCGACTACTACAAGGACCATATATTTTTCTTCTAAATTTCAATAGAGATTCTTATTTATTTATTTTTATAAATTACTCTTAGTAATTTGGATTTGGATTTGGATTGATTTTTCACTACATGTAATAGGAACAATAAAATCCCACGTCATTTCTCATTAATAGTTATAAATCTCAGTGATATATTTCTTCGGCAATGGATTATATTGCAACATATTGTAAAATTATTATTATTATTACCAAATAAAAGATATATCACCTTTAATACCCTAAATCCATTGCCAATGCAACAATTAAGTTATTATTTTTGAAAGTAGTATAAGTCCATTTTTCCAAGTATCAAGATATTTAAGGGTTTGTATTTGAATTAAATTAAAAATGTTGACAAACGTTACCTTTCACATTTTATTATGAAATAATAATTACTAAAATTGTTTAAAATAATAAACAATTTTTTAGCTTATACCACTTTCAAAAAAAACTTATTATAAAAAATAAAAACAAGAGTAAATTTAAGTCCATATTTTTATGGATATTAGCTTTACTCAAATGGATTTTTAATGTAAAAAATAATAATTAAAATGAAGACATTAAAATACAGGAATAACCAAGTTTATTATATTATATTAAAAAGGCGATATAAATAAAAAAGTGTAAAATGTAAGTTACGTCTTTAAGATAACTAAAAATGTTATTTATTTCCCGTTTACAGTTAGCATAGTGAAGTATTTATGGTAAATTGGTGGTATTTTTCTCTTGTTCTAGGTATAGTTTTATACAGTGGCAACATTTTGCTGAGGTTTCTGGGTCTTCCTTGTTTTCCAAATAAGAAAATTATTTTAAATTAAGCATTTTTTTCCATACTAGGTTTGTAAAAAATTTAGGGCGGTTCATCCTTTTTAAACCTCATCCAGTATATTTTCAGTCTCTTCATCATTTTTCCGCCCGTATTTTTTTTCCTGTTCGATATTACCTCTTCTAGAGAACATTAAAGTAGTAATAATCAATAATAATTGCAATAAGAAAGTTGTTTTAATTATAATTATTATGAATGGGCTCTTTCTGCTTTCAAAAAATAGATTTTTGCGATAACAATTTATAGCCAAAATGCTTTTGTTTACTTTATGAAAAACTCTTACTCCATTGAATATAATATGATTATAAATATAGAGAGAATGTGTCTATATCTTACTAAAATTACCAGTAACTCATTTTTTTTAAAAGTAACTTTTACCACTTTTAAAAATAACAGCTCATTTTATTAAGGCTTGTTTGGTTTAATCGTCATATTCTGGTCCAAATAATCCAATAATTATGATTCAAAGAATAACAACAAAAGTTTCGAATTTAGTGTAGAAGTTCATAGAGTATTATAAAATTGACTACAAAATGAAGCAGGTAGGGTACAACATAATTTTTTTTTTTCATTTCATGAAGTTTTATAATAAGTAAAACTTTTTATCAAGAATAATATTTTTCGGCAAAACTAAAATTAAATTTTTTTCTCCATTTTGAAACCACTTGCGTATGATATTAGTAAATAATTGAAGTCATGCATTTTCATTGTAATTTTCCTAGTTTCATATTGTTTCTATATTAATAATAAATTAAACTAGCTAAACATATTAGTATTACAATATGTACAAAATGGGATGCTTTTTGATGTTTTACCCTCTATTTGAAACATGAATTTGACATATCTATTGAGAGTTCATAAACCTGAAACCTGAAATGCGAATATAAATTTATAGAGAAACTGAATAATTTAATTTAATTTAATCGCAGTAATAACGTATCGAAATATTAATTTTAATTGGAATGAACAATTGTAATTAAAAGGGTAGGTACACTTACACAATACTAATAATTACTTAGAAAACTAAATGGTATGTTGTTATAGAAAAGCTCTCACAAAACATAGTGTAAAAAAATCAGCATTTATGTAACAATGTATTTTATCAAAATATTATATAGATTGTCCGCACCATTTATAGAGTAAGGATGTGTTGTGCAATCAGCCCTATTAGTCATATGGAAATTTTCCTCTTGCATAATAAAAGTCTTTTAGGAAATATTTAAAAATTCTGTAAATACACACCTACAAAATTATTTTAGAGATATAGAAGAGTTAAAAATCTAATTTAGAAGGGTACCAGATAATAAGTCAGGAAAAGGCAATAATTAAAATGTCTTACAAAAAACTTTATTTATAAGTACTCAAGTATGCCTTAAATAATATATATATAAAAAAACTTGATGACACAAAAAAATTTTTTCTGTTCTATTAGAATAATAATTTACAAAACAGTTCTTTTCCAGTTGTAAAAAAAAATTTTACAGATAAAATAGTTATACATGAAGTAATATTTCTTGTCAAGATTTATTTAAGGATAAATTAATATATTATTTTACTAGAAGTAGAACGCTGTGTTGACCCAGAAAATTATTCAGCCTCGGCTGTGCAATCTTGGCGAAACATATAACCAGCAATTTTTTGACTGAAGATAAAATTACAAAATATTCAAACTTCTTTAAAGTCTAAAATACTGAAAATATATTATTTTTGAATATTTTGATATAAAGTTTATGTAAATGTCAAAACTATTTATCTAGTAGTAGTGTTTTGTTTTATTTTATTAGAAACAGGCAGTTGTTTTAATTGTTAGGTAAGGAACGACAAATAAAGTTTTGTGTTGTATGAAATCTTTGATATTGTTATTTGTCTTCTGTGGTGATGTATTCTATGGTGATATAAAAAAAGCGAGATTCGAGAGTTGAGGTGAGAATTACTGCGCTAACAGTTGTATTAACGATTTTAAAATAAGTTTTAAATAATTAAAAAAACTATTACAATATATTTATTAAATGTGCAGTTTTGTAGAAAAATACTCAACACTGAATGCTGAATATCTAAAATCAAATCTACATAAATATATTTCCTTTACTGGTACAATAATAGGCTATTTCTACAAAATGTGTTACATGTTATGTACCGTATTATTATACTCTCGCAGAAAAAAAAAATTTGTTCAATTCTTAAATCAACCCAGAGGGCAGCAGCGAACAGGACCAAGTATCTCTTACTTTATTAAACATTGTGATAGATCTCGCGAATGTTAGTCAACTAAAAATTTTACATATGGGGTCTATTGAATGATTTTATTATTTTTTATTATTATTTGCATAAAACTAAAACTTTCAATGGACCCTTCAGCCACTAAAGGGTCCGTTAACCCCAGTTTCAAGCCTATTCATTAATTTGATATAGTCCATGGAGTGGGCTGTTAAGGAGGGCATCAATCCGGACATATTGACATCCTAAAATATTATGGTAATACTTAGGCCGGTCTGCATACCCACATCGCACTCATATATCAAAGCATATTGAAATTGGAAATTATATTGGATATCACTTGTCAGGGCCGTCAGTTGAGAGGGCCCAAATTCAATAAACATGCTCGTCTGGCATCTTCCTTTCCTTTTCAATGGGCCACAAATAGGGCCATTGTGAGCGTCAATGTGTATTACGGAATGGAATTGCTGGGATGATTTATCCATTTAGATTTTGCAATGCGACGTCGGCACTCCGAACATGATTCCTCTAAATACTTTTCTGTTTAAGACGATTTTATTCCAGGTACTCTACTAGGCAATGTAATTTCATTTTTTGCATAAATATTGTTTTTTATAGTTTTTATAATTTTGTAAATATACCACAAATAATAAAAGTAACCTAATAAAGAACCTATATACTCGTCCTAAATGCTACATACGAGGAGTCTAAATTATGTGTAATGGTACTGGCAGCATAGTGTCCAAAATAATACTGAAAATATGATACGTGGGGGATAGGCTGATAGGTAAATGAACGCCGCGAAAGGCTTCCATCTTCAAGAACTGATATAAATGAAAAAAATCTGGTATCTTGTACATTTAGACCATATCGGTTGATGGTTAAGAAGAGTTTAACGTTAATCAACCACTATTTGACTAATGACTTGCAAATAAGAAAACTCTGCGCTAAAATGATTCCAAAAATTTTCCCCAAACCAGAACATTTCTAATAAATGTAGGATAATTTTCTTTTTTATTGTCAAAACATCGTCCATAAAGAGTCTGTGCCTCAAGACCAAACAATTTATCCAGATTTTACCAAGAAACACCAAAGCATCATAAAAATACTGCATTTTAATAAACTAGTTTTTGATCAGTAAAGATATTTCCATGGCTCCTCAGCCTCCTTCTCGCCTGATTTAAGTCCATGTAACACTAAAAAGCTCTAAACGATCAGTTAAAGGCTATTCCAATACTCGAGTTCCAGCGCAGATAATCTATTGTAATTCTATTTCTACAAAAAGTTTTTTTTAAACCAGTCAAATTACTAGTATTATCTAATATAATATAAAATATTAGAATAAAGTATGGGGCCAAGTAAATATCTTTAAATAAATAAAATAAGCCTAGAGTTTTAGATGAGGCAGCTCATTTTGCGGCAGATCCAACTATGTACTTCCATTCAAACCAAACTGGAATTTCAATTAGCTCAGTACACAAATAACAAAAGTACAAAAGTTTCATCGCTTCAAGAATAGTATGAAGATGACTCCGATCGATGGTTTGGTGGTTTGGTGATGGGAGAGATGGCATTGGGTAACCCGTTTGCCACAGAAAGTTTTGACATAAGTACAAGTACTACTCTTACCTAGACATCTAGTTTACTCCGTCGGAGGAAATCGATTACTCCATCTAAAATCTTCTTGTTACAGGTTAATAGATGTGATATATTTATAGGAAGATTTATGTTGTTGTCTATTAGTATTTTTAAGAACTTTAAACGACTTTGATCATATTTCTGACACGCACAAAATATATGATTCAAATCCGCAATTGATTGGTTATCACATGAACAAATATTTGTTTCGGCTAACCCTATTCTGTGGAGGTGTGCTTGAAACCTTGCATGATTTAGTTTGAGTCTTGTGATTGTTACAGCATAGGATCTGGATACTCTGTAATCATCAATATGTGGTATTCGTTTTGGTAAAGTTGGATGTATAAAAGTATAATGATTATTTGATTTTTGAGTATATTGTTGCCACTGTGTAGACCACAAGTTGTATGAATTTTTTTTCCCTACATTAATAATATCTGAAATGTCACATTTTTTTGTTGTTTCTAATAGAGTTGTCGATTCTTTCGCTAGTTTGTCAGCCCTTTCGTTACCTGTTATATCGATGTGTCCCTTCACCCATACGAGAATAATTTTTTGTTGTCTTATGTGCAACTTATAAACGTATCTTTGGATCTTACACATAATTTTGGAAATTGAAAGATTTTAAAGGATGTGTTACTAATTGCTTCCAAAGCAGACCTAGAATCAGAGAGTATTATAGCGTTATATGTTTTATCTTGATTGACTAACCATTCTAGTGCACATTCAATTGCCATAATTTCTGCCGTATACACTGAACATATATCTAGTATTCGGTGTTGTATTTTAATATCGTTATTCAAAACATAAACAGAAAAACCTGTTCCATTTAGTGATTTTGATTCATCTGTGTAAATTTGAAGGAAGTTCTCGTATTTGTTCATTAATATTTGTAGATATAAGTTGTTCGCAATGTGGACTTCGGTGTACGTAGGGAGTATTACAGTAGGTCTGAACATTAATTCTGAAAAATCTAATTCAAATACTGGTAGTTTATCATGTGAATTAATAAAAAAAAAAAAAAAAAAAAAAAAAGACTCCGATCGAAGATTACAATTTTGTAAAATAAAGTCAGAACAGATTAATAAATCACCCATCACCCAATGTGCTGAAAAATATTTGTTTTTCGGACGAATGTACTTTTTTTTGAATGGTCAAATGAATAAACAAAATTGTCGTTACTGGTCAGATGAAAACCCCGATCTATACCAAGAAAGCCAAAGTCAACACCCTCAAAAATTAAATTTTAGGGAACATCATAATAGGTTCTCTATTTATAAACGATTCTCTTACCGGGGAGATTTATGTAAATATGCTACGGGACACAGTTGACATACTTATCACCGAATCGTTGGAAAATCAAGTAGATCGGCTTTTGAAAAAATTTCGCAAGGAATTTCAGCACCGTCTTTATTATTGTATGGAAAGAAATGGTACATTTTGATCCCTTGATAAAATAACAAACTCTTATTAGCTAGTTATTACCTATTAATTTTTTTCTTTTTAATAGTTTTGTAAAATTTCAACCAATTTCCAAAAATGATGCACTGATATATTCGCCATGAAAAGGGCTTTCAAATAATGTATAACAAGTGGTGTAGTTCTAATTAAGATTTTAAAATAGGGGTTGCTGGGAGGGGGATAAACATATCAAGACCACTTGACTGTCAAAAATGTTTCCCCCCTAAAATAAAAATCGAGGAATCCGGCGAATTATGAAATATTTTGCGGTTTTACATTACGGGGAGGGGGGGTTGGTGTTAGATGATAAATTTTAAAATGAACACACTGTATAGATATGTTAGTAAGATATCAATTTAAGTTTGAGTTCATTCAAAATAAGACAAATGAAATGAAAATGTCTTGTTTTAGGGACAAAGTTTCTTCCGGCCTCTTTATTTAGCAAGAATTTAAAAAAAATAAATTTAGATTCACGCAAGACCAAATTCGAATGCATTTCAAATATTTACGGAATCAATTTGGGATATCAACCAAACAAAGGTTCCTGCTATCAATTCAATACTGGGTTGGGATAAAGTATGGAACCAAGTAAATATAAGTATAAGTTTTAAAATGAACACAGTATATAGAATTAGAATGTATTAGTTGAGCACTATTTTCAAAAAGTTTATTATTATCTACATTATATTTGTGTTATTTAGGAATGCAGATACGTATTTCAAGCTTTCCTTCGGATTGTAAAAATCTGAATAAATCACCCAGCAAATGTTTCTCACACCATCATTACACGATCCCTTGAATCACGAAATAACACTTAACCGCTGTTCCCGAAAATCCATAAATGTAATACGTACCTTCCCACTCTTGTCACTCCCTAACGCACTCCCGCAAGTAACAATGGAGTACAATTCATTAAACTCCTGCGAGGGCGAAACTGGTCATATGGGGAAGCCCTTTTGACTACAGGGCTGAACTTGATTCAATTGCACATTTTTTTACTTTGTAAAGAACTATTTTAGAAAATTATAATGTGGAATATAACAAAATCTGTTTATTATATTTACCAGTGTAATGGTACTTCGACGCTTTGGATTATTGTTTATTCTTATTATAGACCTTTCGTTCATTCCTTTTTTGACTTTTTCTTCCATTGCAAAATTTTATGAGGAAACAACTATTATTTTTTTGATTCGATGTTATTATATTGTAATATTAATAATATCTGTCAGTTGCCTTAGTACAGCTAAATTTCAGTTCAGAATTAAATTAGAGCATTTCGAATCTATTCGCTAAGACGAGCCTCATAGGTTTTAGTCTTACCCAAAGAAATAAGTTATTTCTATTGGTTAAAAAATCATTTACAACACTAGGTTTTAAGAAACCTGTTTCTAAAATAGCAATGGAAAACATTAACAAAACCTATTGAGAAACGGTAACAAATCCTTTAAAGAACAAAAGGCTATTGACCGGAGTAGTTTAAAATCAAGCAAAAAATAGAAAACAAACCTTATCAATACACACAAATATTTCATGGTGTTCTTCATAAAAATGCAAGAATGGTTTTAAATTTCCGAAATGAAGCACAAAAACATATTTTAGTGTGAGAAGATAAATTTTATTTTTCGTCATTCTCATCGTTGCATAGCAGCAAAATACTCTAATTGCTATTTTAACGTCTTCCTCTGCTGTAAATCAGTGTCCACACTATGTTTTTAGTTTTGAGATAAAAGAGATAAAAATCGGAGCGCAAATAAGGCGTATGTCAAAGTAAATCTTATTTTAGTTGTTTAATTTTTACTTACGTAAAAACACTTATGCGGAGAAAATAATTGACCTTTCCCCAAAATGATCAATAATAGTTGTAAACCCAGTATATTTTGTTTTTGTCTCAAAGAACTAATCCGCCTCTGAGAAAAGCCCCTACTCAACATAAGTGTAGTAAGGACCCCGTAGCGCCAATTTAATAATGTTTCCGTTGAATTAAATTTTTAGTTTTCCACCGGAAGGAAAATTCTGGGTGCACAAATATCTAAAGCGGACGAACTTTACGCAATGGGGGAAAATAAAATATAGGGGAGAGTTTATCCAACTGTCAAATGCACAAAGGTTTTTTGTGGATTTACTGCCGCTTATCGAGGGATGTTACTAAGTACTTACCTTATTTCTATATTTTTAGGACTACATTCACTCTCATCTTTGGATCAAGGAGTATTAGTTGAAATTTCAGTTTTTCCCTTTAAGGTAAATATTATACAGTGAGGTCCATATGTATGGAATACATTCATTTTTAACGTTATCATGAACTTTTGGGGAAAAACCTGAAACAAGTCAATTTTTATTCTTAATTTTACAAGTTATGGTATAAAAATATTACACCCTCCTTTCACCCCCTCTGAATTATGACAACCACACTGAAAATTTTTAATTAGAAAAGGAGCTGTATGATGCCTCTTTTGAAAGATAATAGCGTTAAAAATGAATGTATTCCATACATATGGACCTCATTGTATATACAACGAAAAGTTAAAAAAACTCTTCGTTAGTGAACATTAAGTAAAATTTCAAAATATTTTTATATTTAAAAGTAAAAGGAACTAAACTTTTTCTTTGGCGGAGATTACATTCCCTAATATGTTTTTTGAACTAAAATTTAATATTGAAAACACAGTTAATTTTTGTCGTTTTATATATATAATGTTTTCAAATTATTTTGAAATTATTATTTCTGCAATTAATTTAGGAAAATACATAACTTTTTTCATAATTTTTAATTGACGCATTAAGTACTAAGTAAATGTAAATAAAAAATTATTTATTAATAAGGCAATTTATCAATTCAAAATTTTTACATTAGTGGTTATCAAACGAAATACCAATTCTAGTTATAATACGTAGGTAGCATTATAATAACCGAATGTTTTATTCAGTCGAGCTATCCAAGAGAAAGTAAAAATATGTACTTCATATTTCAAGTATAATTATTAATTTAAAATTAATTGCCTGCTATTAGTACTGCATTTCTAATGATAAACTTATCTTTTGGGGTCAGTCAAAATTAACAAAAGGGAAAAGCAAGTCTCCTTATTTACGTGCGTTTTTAAATTTGTTGGTTATGTCTTTCAGTTTTGTTTTCGATTTACAACAATATCACGTAGAGTTGGTAAGTTCCTACTTTTTTTCTAATGTTTATATTTAAAATCAAATTTACATACAATAGGAAAGATCAAACGTTCCATAATCTGTTATAAGAAGTAAAAGTAAAAATAATTAAACTGAGTTATAAATTTACGGACTTTTTTTTTAAAATAATACTTATTGCCATTCGTTATTTTGTTTACACACACACTCTGTCTCATAAGCCCTTTTCCTTCTTCTTCTTCTTCTTCTACTTTTTCTATTTTAATTGGCCTTTTTCTGATCGAAATCACCACAAATAACAAAAAAAAAGTTAATTAAGAGTTAAGTTTTCCTATAATGAGTTTTAAAAATAGAAACTTTGAATAGAGTATATAATTTTGCAGTGGGAGTTTGTTAGTTTTAGCTATCAACGTCCTATAAAGAAAATATATGTCATCAAGATTGACATTCTTGTAATGACATCAAGATAAGTTAGTAATAATTCTAAGTAGTGTTGTGTTTTTCATGTATTAAAGTCATTATTCACAAGAACACGAAAAATGTCGTCAACAATGAATCTCTCACCTGGAACACCCCTAATTACATCTGCGCTCATGGTAAGATTCTTATGAAATAAACCTAACGTTCCTAAGTTGAAAATTAAAGTTACTATGTCAAAAAATGGGCCAGCAGGAGATGAATTATTTGAAAATGTAAATTAAAAAACCATTTTACAATCATTTATTAAATTTAAATCAATATATTGAATAGAAATAACGAATAAGCGAAATTTTTGAGATGGTTAGGACAAGAATGTTTTTATATTTTCTCTGAAAAGGTATACAGTATACCTATTTATTATTTAAAAAACATTTGGGTAACCTAGGATGGATAGTTGGTCTTAATGTTGATAAGTTACCATATAAACTACAAATTTTACATTTTACTGTTCTTGATAAGAGCTACTAGACTCAACTCAAGAGGTAAAACTAACAGTTTTTAGAATTGTTGACTCTGTGAATACGCTGATCTCCTAAGCTGTGTTCACACAGCGTAGTTCAGGAAGGTAAAAAACAGAGTGACAATTCATTCGTGGTTTTTAATCTGAACGTTTGACCTTCACTTTGAACGAAGGCCTTATTTTAGCCGGATCTCCGGTTATTTATCCTGGCCTATTGCAATTTAGCGTTTAAGTATAATAGCCTCAATCTGGTTCCCTATAATTAAAAAACCAGTTCATCAGATTTAGACCTATCCTAGTAGATACATACCAAACACGTCCTTTGATAGATGATTATATTTTTGGTTCTTGTGTATCTTGATCTAACTGTTCAGCTACTTAGATTATTTTGAAGTTTATATCAACTATATTTTCCACCTGAATTACAGAATGTAATCAAGGAAAGTTTTTATGGCTTCGAACATTGTATTTAATTATGGGAATAACTTTTATCAGGTATTGTGTTTCATTGGAAAACTAATAAGCATTAACGGTTAATACAGATCATTAGTGCTTCTAAAAACCTACGTTTAATGGATTTCATGGAAGTTATAATATATTTTTTAATGATATACTGGAACAGGTCACATCTGGCCAATCATAAATTTTACTCTTTTTGGTGTCATACTTCTGCATGTTTACGTGCACTAATTTGTAGGGGTTGACTATCATTAATGTCCTCTGTTCTCCTTGGTTATCCAGAATCTGCAATACTTCAAACTTTTGGTTTGCTTTGCCACTGTTGGGATTCCTAGATCTCTGTTTAGCAATTTCGAACATACCACGGAGCGTTCATGATTTGTCTCAGCGCCTTATTTTGGAATTTGGATAATTTATAGATCTTACACATTCCTTTTTAATTCTGTAAACGAATCAACCAATGTATTTTATGTATAGAAAGATCAAAGGCTTAATATTTCCTTCTTCTAATAGAAATGAACGTTGGCACTAAAATGTTGGCGCAATATTACGCCAAGATAAACAATGTTGAGCCAATATTAAACACCCAATAAATGCCAATGGTTTACCGATATAACTAAAGGTACATAGGCTTTACATTGGTCAAATACTGGTCCATTAAATGCCTAATATGGATTTTACATTGGCTTAAACATTTTTATGAGCCAATCTTGGTCGAACATTGGTGAGCGATAATATTTTTTGTTATTGCCAATATCTTTGCAGCCAAGGTTTAACTTTTGTTGCGCCAATGTACATTTCTACTAGGGTCAACTTAGAAATTATTAGGCACACAATAATTCTATCAAAATTAATTATTTTTTATGTTTGATGCACATGTTTTCTTCCCTCCTTCCAAACAATTAACCTAATAAGCAGAAGAAGGTAGGACTGGATTGACAAAAGTTATTAAATATTTATGTCCACAAAACAACACCTTGTATGTCACTGGCTTCAAAATTCATTCGCACCTATGAACACACAATTGATATCTGTACTTTAAATTATTGCACATACAATTTTACTTCTCAAAATTAGGATGCTGTATTGAACTTTTTAAAGATTTAGAAGGTTTTTTATTTTATTTAAACAATAAATCCGTTAGGTTAGGTTAGTATAGTACAATATATTATTATAAATAATAAATATATATAATTGATACACAATATTAATTCCGTTGCATGTATCTTCCTCTTCCAGCTATTCCTATCCTGCGCTAATCGTCTGACCTTACTCCATTAGATTCTTAATTTTTCCCTCTCCTTTATTACTTGTTCTTCCGATTGAAGTCGTGGCCATCCTATTTTATTCTTGCCCTGTACTAGGGTTTCGTAATCTTCGTTTGTCAATCTCTCATCTTTAATTCAATATGTATATGACCAAGCCAACTTACCTGTTTTGTTTTTTCATCTATTCTCCCAGACTTTTCTGTAAATAAAGTTTTTGACCTCTTCTATCTCTTGGCCTTCTATTGTAGTGTTATGTCTCTTTGATCTTGGTGAGGGTATCATGGTTTTGCTTTTTTTAATCTTTATTTTCATATTTATTTTCCCAGCGCTTTTTTGTACATTTCTACATTTTGTTGTAATTTGTTTTTTGTGTTACTGCTATTTATACCATGTCTTCATCAAATATGTATGTGACGTTAGGTGTCACGTATTTAAATTCGCTCCGCCAAAAAATAAAATAAAGCAGTAATTTTGTGATAATCAGTTTCCAAATCACTCCAAGGGAGAAAGGCATCCATTAAAAGAAATCTCAAAGAAAAAATTAATAAAAAGAAAAGCATAAATTGTGCTTGTAGCGTAACTTTATAGTTAACAAGATAAAATCTATTAAAAGATGAGCACCTGCATTCTTTGCTCTGATAAAGTTGAACCACCTGATAAACTAAAATGTGTTGATTGTAGCAATGCTTTTCATTATAAATGTGCAACAATTTCCAGAATTCCCTTAAAAATTATAAATGATTTCGATAATATTTTCTGGGTATGTGATGGCTGCAAGAGATTTCCCTCTTCTCCGATTATAAATATGCTTGAAGAGCAGATGAGATTGATTAAAGGACATGATGCGCTTATTCGTCAACTTTGTAATGACAATGCAACTGCAAAAAAGCTTGATGATTGTTCGATGGTTTCTGGAATAAACTTTCTATACTCTACGGTGCTACAAAGTAATAGTACTGTTATAATTAAACCTAAAAATCATTTTCAATGAAACACACAAACAAAAGCAGACATTCTCCACAAAATTAACACTGCGGATGCAGATATTAATATTGCTAGTGTAAAAAATATTTAAAATGGTGGAATTGTAGTAGGATGCCAGAATGAAAGTGATACTACTAAATTCAAAAAAATTATTGAAGAAAAGCTAGGTGAAAAATATGAAACCAAGAAAGTGAGAGGTGTTACTATTAGAATTGAAGTAGTAGGAGTGTTCGAAGAACTTAAAGAAGATTAATTTATAAACCATATTAGACATCAAAATAAGGACTGCATAAATGTTGACTCAAAAATTGCTGTGCAAAAATATTGGTCTACAAAGAAAAATAGTAGAATATATCGGGCTATCCTACAAGTAGACGTAAGTACCTATAATCGTTTAGTGTCTGTGGGAATGGGTAAATTGTTCATTGGCTACGATGTTTGTACCATTTATAATCACGTAACTGTTCATTGATGTTACAAATGTAATAATTATAACAATTTTTCGCAAGATTGTAAAAAATATCTTACCTGTCCTAGATGTACCGGTGCTCATGATTTAAGGAACTGCACAGAAAATAATTTAAAATGCGTTAATTTTAACTTAAATCTAAAAATAGCGATTTAATTATCGATGTTCATCATGCAGTATGGGATTCGGCTTAATGTCATGTATTTAAAAATAAAGTAGATGAATTCAAGTCTTCTATGTACGTATCCAAATAGCAATTAATAAATAACATGTTGAGAAACACTATTTTAAAAGACAAAAATGTTTGAAATTTGTTTGGTATCAAAATGTAAGAGGATTGAACACCAAGACACACGAATTGTATAATGCCTTTGTTAGCATGCAGTTATAATGTCTTGGTGCTCACAGACACTTGGATAAATGATTCGCTACAAAATTTTGAACTATTCCCAGATAATTAATTATATTGTGTTTAGATCTGACAGAAAATATGATATGATTAAGAAAAATTGAGGCGGGTGTGTTCTCATAGCAACGAATAAAATCTTTGAATGCTCAAGGGTTAAAATATGCTGTAACACAAGCATTACCAACTATTGATATTGTTTGTGTTAAATTGAAAATATCTCACAATGTATTTATCTTTGGTATCTACATTCCTCCTTATTTTCAATCACAATCATATGACTTTGGTGACTTTAATATTGTTGAGTATGCAGAAAATAAGAACACAGCGAAAAAAGTTTGCTCTAGTATGTTTTAAAGTATTTTTTAATTTAACCCAATATAATTTCATTTCTAATGAATCTGGAAAATTATTAGATTTAGTGCTATCCAATGAAAACAGTAAAGTTAAGGTATCTAAATAAAATAAATAGTAGTTTTTATAGTTTTTCTGTCTTATTAAGTGTTTTATTTCAGCACAAGCAATTTGATACTTTTGGTAACCTTTTTTTGCCTGTTGATGTCTTCTCCATTTGTTTTCCTTTCCTTTGTTTTTTGTTTGTGTTGCTAGTGACCAGAATCTACTCTTGTTTTTATATATGTTTGATGTTCCACATACTTTCTTTGCAGTGGTAAATATGGTCCGTTAAAATATTACAATCTACTTTCTGTTGTTGTGTATGTACTATTGTAGGGACGTGTGGAATGTAGTAGTTTTTAGAATTTCTTAATTGTTATTTATCGTTTTAGTACATTTTGAAAACGTTTTACAATTAATCAAATATATGACAAATCAACGACAAATCAATAAAATATTTATATTTTTTTATCGCGTTTGCCTTCTTGACAGTGGTGTAGTAATAGAAGGGTGGACGGGAATCTTAAAAACTATTAATGTATGTCCTGAATTTTTTGTCTTGATTTTGTTGATATTTCTTTTTAAGTTCCTATAAATATGTATAAATCGCATATATTCTATTAGTATATCAGAGGAAGTCTGATTTTACAGGTCCACTGGCAATTTTTAAACATGTTTTCAAAAATTCCTTAATCACATTTATAAACAGCAACCAGGACAAAGTTAAATTAAATTAATTTAGATTAGAGTATGTTTGTATTACTTTTTTTTATCATAAATCAATTTTAATAAATGATTAAATAGCAAAAATAAATGAATATTGCTGATTATACATTCTCTTAGTATTTGTTATTAAATGTCATTGTTTACTCGACAAATTTTTGCGATATGGTCTTTTATTTATGTGAAGGCTTAGGGAGCGTTTATTTAAAATAATTTATTTTTAATCCTCTAAATGTACAAAGGTTTAAATGCACAAGGGTTTCAATGCAGAAATGTTTCAATGCACAAAGGTTTCAATGCACAAAGGTTTCAATGCACATTTAAAATTTGAGTAGTAAAATTTAATTAGCAAAACTGAAACTTTCAGTTTTTTGTACCCTTTTCAAATATGTAAAAGGATTTTTCCATGTTAATTGTATGAGGAGTAGAGAGAAACATGCATCACAAATATGAAACAAATTTGTACTGTGATTGGTTGTTATGAAGTTAGAAAAAAAAATGGAGTTTATCCGTTTAAGTGTAATTTTGTTAAGGAACTTTTGTGTTTTCCCCTTACAGAGTGAGTTTTAAGTATGGAACGCCTCAATTATCTCGGAAACGGCTTGCACGATTTTTATGAAGTTTGGTTTTGTAATATGGCCGATCTTATATTAGTATTTACATTATTGTCAGATCTTCCAATTTTCTGAAAATATAATAAACTTTGTTATTTCAAATAGGTCACCCCATATATTTTTTGCTTTTTGAAGTCCTTAAAAAATACTGAATATTTTTCATGTAATATTCTCTATACGTAATTGCCATAATTTCGGAGTTATAGCTAAATTTACATTATATCCGCCCAAGCTAAAATAATACATTAAGATAGTTATCACTGCAACAATAACAAATTTCAATAAACTATTATTGTTTGTGTTTATCGAAAGCCATAATAGATCGTTTATCTGAAAAAGAACGAAATGAGATATTAATGATATTAAGATATGGTAATATGCGTAGAAGTCAACAAGAAACGTCTAATATCTTTAATAATTTATATCCTAACCAAAATCCCATAACAAGATCTACTGTGAGTAAGTTGGTAAAAAAGTTTAACGAAACTAGTGCAGTAAAAGATTTATCCAAATCAGGACGCAGAAAAGCTGCATCAACTGAAAACAAATCTTTAGATGTTTGTGTCATCTTAGAAGAAGATCCACACTTGAGTACTAGACAAGTATCCAGGGAACTTGATATTTCGCAAAAATCCGTAATGAGAATTTTACGTGATAATAAATTCCATCCATAAAAAGTAAGGTTGGTTCAAGAGTTATTAGATGACGATTTTGATAGACGTGGTGAAGAATTTGCAGACATAATTATGGGAAAATGTTACGATCTAAACGATCCAAATTTTTTAAATAATGTTATGTTTTGCGATGAGGTTATTAACGGAAACGTAAATCGGCATAATTATAGATCCTGGTCACGTAAGAATCCTCCGTTGGATGCGTGAATACCACACCCAGTATCCAGAAAAACTTAATGTATGGCTGGAATAATAGGCGACAAAATAAGTGGACTCTTTTTCATTGAAGGAAACTTAAATGGTGCGGCGTATTTAAATTTATTGGAAAACAGTGTTTAACCTGAGTTGGTTCGGTTATTTCTAAATTCAAGTAAGTATTTTGCCTTTTAATTTAGAAATGTCATTATTTGAAACTTACAGACAATAAGAATACCCCAAACAACAATATTTGGCTGCAACATGATGGAGCTCCACCTCAATATGAGCCTGAGATGAGGCAATACCTAAATAATGTGTTTTCAAGAAGATGGATTGGAAGGCGTGGTTTTATCGAATAGCCTCAGCGATCACCCGATATGAATCCGATATGACTATTTTCTATGGGGTCACTTAAAAAACACCGTTTTTAAAACAAAACCTGCCAATATTTCAAAATGTACTGCAAAGTTTAAAAGATCGCATGGCTTTTTGTATTGAAGTAATCGGACAACATTTTGAGCATTTGCTGTAACCGCCTTTACTTCATGTTTTCTAAAGTTCCCTATTTGTTCACCATCTTAAATGTGGACCTTCTTTTAACAAGACATAAATATCTAAAGATTTGTCTTCAGTAGTTGCGGCTTTTCTGCGCCATGATTTGGATAAACCTTTTACTGCACCAGTTTCGTTAAACTGTTTTACTAATATATTGACAGTAGACCTTGTTATGGGATTTCTGTTAGGATATAAATTATTAAAGAGTATTCAAATTAAACGAGTTTATTCAATCATAGCCATATTAATGTATTATTTTAACTTGGGTAATATAAATTTAGCTATAACTCCAAAATTATGGCATTTAGGTATAGGAAATATTACATAAAATATATTCAGTATTTTTTAAGGACTTCAAAAAGAAAAAAATATTTAGGGTGATTTATTTGAAATAACAAAGTTTATTATATTTGCAAAAGAACGGAAGATCTATCAACAATGTAAATTCTATGATAAGATCGGCCGTATTACAAAATCCTCGCAAATCAAAATTTATAAAAATCATCCAAGCCGTTTCCGAGATAATTGAGGCGTTCCATACTTAAAAGTCACTCTGTATGGGGAAAACTCTATATATAATTATGGTTTCATATACTATTTATAGAATTAATCACTTAAATCTAATAGTAACATCGCATAAACTTAATTCTAACCAACTCGTATTCAGATCTCTCTGTTGATAATTCAAATTTATTCAGCATCAGTCCAGTTTAGAGGATTTCGTGTATGGTTGGTTAACCTGCCTATTTATTCTTAATTCGATTATTCTGCTACAATTATTCCATGTGGATGAGCAGCTTTTTGCATTGTTTATTGATTATGAAAGACTCATCGACTCTGTGGATCACAGTCGCTGCTCTGACAAACGCGGTATAATACCTGTTGGTGGTGTTAGTCCTCTTTTTGTGACTGTTGTGTACGTTTGACGTAGTTGTTACATCGGCAACTCTTAAAATTGGATTTCAACGAAAGCAAACATGATATTTTCTAAGGAATTTTACAGGGTGAGTAAGAAGAAACCACCCATTTAACCTTCATTGAAATCAATGATTAGACTATTATTAGTGGACGTGATCTTTAATACACATACATGCAAGATATTTATTCATTTTTTTAAGATTGGTAAATTAGGGAGTTAGATTTAAGAACCAGGAATAGATTTCTTTTTAATATTAAAAAAAGATGGCATAAAAACGGATCTAAATATTATTCTAAATACTGTACAATTGTGATTATGAAGGAAAGGTTTAGAAAAAATTATTTCATTGTAGTTTTTTTTGGAATTTTGAGATTACTATTACAATATTTTTAAATGCCATTTGTGTGAGTTGTCCGCCTCCTACCAAAAAATCTTATAAGTTGATATCATGACGAAAGCTTTCTGGAATATTCTGTTTTTATTAATTACTTCAAAAAATCGATTGTAATCAACAAAGAGAATTTTAATATATTCTAAAAATTTAGATTGTATATTGTTTGTGCGTGCGCATATGTCATTCTATAGATTTTAATTCTATTGGTACAGAGTTTGCGTGTTATTAACACTCTTTTGTAAAGATTTTACAGAGGTTTGGGGATAGTTGCTATATATACAGATATTAATAAAATTTGACCGTTATATTATATTATGATATAAGATAAATTTTTAATTTTCTTATAGCTACCTTTTCTTCAGTATAATATATTTTTCAGGTATATTTGTATAAAACTGGTAAAAAACATGATAATTATCTTGATATTTATGCTTCAATACTTAGTAATTAAGTTATATTTTTTAGAAAAATAAAAACAGGTCTACTTATCATGACATTGTTGACAAACTGAAAAAGGAATTTTGTCAAAGATGGGAAAAGAGATCGACTTCCAGTTCAGAAGGTCTCGATGACTTCAGTAGGCTAAAAACTTTAGGAACTGGTTCCTTTGGACGTGTGGTAAGAAACTAATAGGGAAATCTTTAATTATATACCATATAAAGTATATAGATTGAAAATGTCATATTATTAAAATAAACACAATGGCCCATCTTTAAAAATTAGTTAATAACGCGCCTGCGCATTACCGTTTCCTTTTACAAAAGCAATGATTTTAGTACATTATATTAATAAGTACAGGAATACAGGAATAATTTCCCTAAAAAGCAATTTTGCGTATTTACTATAATTTGTTGTTTTATCAATCCTAGAAATAAGACATTTTATTAACTTGCATATACATAACATGAAACATAAGAAATAGCATTTTTTTAGCACTTCTAACAATATATCGGTCACCAATTAAGGGTATACACCGACTTTTCTTGTGATTGTAAAATTTACATATTATTTTATGTTTATTAAAATTTCGGTAATATTGCTGGTTCTAGCTTATCTCAAATTTGCTATTCTTAGATATTAGACAAAAATGTTTATCACCAACCGTCAATAGAACCTCACATTATATTATAGCAATATTCGGAAGTTAACACTAGTTATTCTACTGTTAAAATCAATCCCTTTGGTATCAGTTAATATCTATCAACATAGCCATATATATTACGTGTTAGTTACTTTTTCATATTAACTATAATTTTTTATGTTTTTTATATTGTTATAAGAAAACTACTGTTTCTCACTGGTCAACGTTTCGGCAATTTATTTTGTTATCCTCAGGTCTCTAAAAAGAGATAGTATATGTCGTTTTTATTTTTGAAAACGGTATTATATTAAAGATTCAAGACAGATACTTACATGAAATTTGTTTTCTGTGTCAACAATTTAAAAGAAACATATCCGGACAAATACAAATACAGCACATTAAAATAATTAATTTTCATTAAAAGGGTGTATAATGCCGAGATTTTTCTAGTTATGGGTGAATTGAAAAGAAGAATTTCCAAAAAAGTTAACAGTTAATTATTATTAAAATTTATTTTAATATCTTTTTGAATCTTTAAGATTACTTGTTTATTAAGTTTCAATGAAACGATAGGTCTTAATTTATGATTAAAAATTGTACTGTTTTATTATTGTTACTTATTAGTTTTTAACATATATATTCTTTTAATAAGATTATAGTAAGCTGTGTTTAGATTTTCAATATCTTTTCAGTAATTAAAATGGTAATTAATTGTACGATTAGTTACCAGATTGATCATCTCTTGAAAATTCACTCACTTTTGGAAACCTAATACCGTTACGTTGTCAAAATCAAATGTATAGTTTGTTTCGACACAGTGGTCAACTAGTGCGGTGTGGCTTGGTTTCGTTCCTCTACTATTGCAATCCGGAACATGTTCTTTTATTCTTATGTTAATATATCGTTTTGTTTGTGCTACATAGCGAACAATTATAGCAGGGTATTCGATATACAACAATGGATCGCTAATCTGTCGTTGTCGTGTAAAGAAAAAGTTTTGTTTTATTGGATTCTGATGATTAAAATATCTAAAAAGGGCAATGAATTGTACTTTTTAATCTCAATCGTAAATTGGAGACATTTGTGGAAACTATTAAAAACTATTAATAGCTCTTTATCTTTATTTACTGGTATTATGAGGAAAAGGTCATCAACATACCTTTTATATTTAAAAACTTTAAATGACAAGCTTTATAAACAGTTTTCTTGTAGCTCACGCATTTCTAAGTCAGCACATACCGTTGAAAGACAATTACCCATGCCAAGACCATTAATTTATTTATAGAATTCCCCATTATAATTGAAATAATTGTATTGAATACACAATTTGAAAAGTTCTAAAAAAACTTTTAGTTCTAATGAACAACTATCCTTTACAAGATCCCAGGGTTTTTGATAATATCTATGCAAAGAAGTAGTGGGATGTTTGTAACTAACAACACACCGATAGCGACAGATTACCAAACCAATGTTGTATATCGATTACCCTGCTACAATTGTTCGCTAAGTTAGGTAGGACAAACAAAACGATATATTAACCTGAGAATAAAAGAACATGTTCGGGGTTGCAATAGTAGCCACACCGCACTAGTTGACCACTGTGTCGAAGCAAACCATACATTTCATTTTGACAATGTAATGGTATTAGTTTTAGGTATAGTAACTAATAATACAATACAATTTTCAACATATCATAAAATTAAGACCTATCGTTTCGCTGAACCTTAATAAAGAAGTAACCTTAAAGATCCAAAAAGATATTAAAAGAAATTTTAATAATAATTCACTGTTAACGTTTTTGTAAATTTTTCTTTTGAGTTCACCCATAACTAGAAAAATCTTGACACTATTCACCCTTTTAATGAAAATCAATTATTTCATATGTTTTTATCTATATTTTACCATTGGGTATGTCTGGATATGTTTCTTTTAAATTTTTGACACTGAAAATTACAAATTTCATGTATGTATCTATCTTGAATCTTTAATAAAATACCATTTTCAAAAACAGTCACTGTTTACTAATTATATAATTCTATTAAAAATTAGTGAAATAGCGGCCTCCATAAATCAGCATGAGCAATATAATTAATCACTTATTAATATATTTATGTAAATAAAGCTTGTTCAACTTTGACGATTTTTTTATAAAAAATATAAAAACTTTAGGGAGCTCCTTCTTAATAATAAATAACTTAAAATTTTTGTTATTAATTAGATGGTAAACCAGCAACACTGTGTGTGAATTATATTTTGAAAATTATCTGAATTATTGGGTTTTCAATTTTTTCCAAATATACAATGTGTCCACGAATAGAGTTTGGAAGAGGAAAACCTTTTTTATTTGTAGATTTAAAAGAAAAAGTAATTGTTTATAAAAACGTCTGCTTGTGTCGAAACTACAATTTTGAATATTAGATTTGTGGTTACTATACAGAGTTAGTCAGAAATAACATTTAGTTTTTTGGATTTCATTTAAAACTAATTTTACGTAAAAACAAACAACGGTTGTTGCTTTTCTATACTTAGAATATGATTTATTACCTCTGGCCGAATAATGATTTTGTTGTAAATCGAAATCTAAATCATTAAAACTGTTATTTTAGATGTACGCTGTATAGTAATCGTAAATGTGATATTCGAATTTGTAGTTTCGACACAAGCAGACGGTTTTATAAAGAATGACTTTTTCTTCTAAATCTACAAATAAAAAAGTTTTTCATCTTGCAAACTCTCTCCGTGGACACATTGTATATTATCTTCCAGTTCTTATCAGTTTTCATTTTCCCGATATAAAATTGAATACTAACCTTACATGTACATACATAAAGAAGCAAATATTGAGTTTTTGAACTGTTTAAAATTTACAGCATTGCTACTTCAAACCGATCAAAGATAAATTATTTTAATTAGCAAGAAAAATATTTTTACCAAAGAAACCACATACTTGTCTATTTATGTGCTTTATTTTCAGTTCTTATTTTATTTCTTTATGATAAATTTGAGAGAATATTCATAACAAGTAATATCAGAGTTTTTAAATTAAAGACTTTGCTAAGTCAAAAACAATTTCTAGGTACATACTATCTAGCAACAATCAACAATATATGATCACTAATCTAAAAAGTTAGCAGGTACAGAAAACTTTAGTTTAGAAATTAACATTGCTAGTCGCATCCTCTTACTTGTAGAGAGATATTTCGAATACATTGTCAACGATTCCTTTTGACATTTTATTACTAAAATGTGTTCCTAATTCTAATCACTTGCTTGGATACAACCGATATTCATCCTTAATGGTATCTCCGGTACACTGGGCTTTGGTAAAATATTAGTATTCATTAAAAGTTAGTTCTGATATTGTAATTTTTTTTACTCATTAACTAACCATAGGAACTAACCATAGGAAGCATAGATTAGAGTGCATCTATAGTAATTACAGAATTCTAAACGACATTTGCATATTCATTAAATTTCAGCTCAATATTGCTTGAACCAAACTCTAAAAATTTTGTTAAGTGTATCTTTTAAATATTCTACAAAAATTAGGCGATAACAAATTTTACCATCGAGTTTTCAAAATTAAGTAAAAAAATATCAAAAAAGAATAAATGTTACTAAATCAGGTTAATTAAAATAAAAGAAAAAGGAAATTATAATATATAGTATTATATACTTTGCTTCTAAACGGATTTCCTCTTCATCATTTGAATTTGAGTATTCAATCATATTTCTCATTGATTCTTCTCTGAGATGAAGTAGGAAGTGTTTAATTCTTTATTAAAAATTCCAGAACAAATGATGTAATTTGCGGCCACATCAATAACATTTAACGCTAAAGTTGAATATAAATAGCAACTTCTTAAAATCTTAATAAACGGTGAATATTCCAATCTTTGTATCTAAAAATCAATCCTGAAAATTGACATAACTGTTTATAACCCTTTTCAGCAACAAATTGCAAATTAACAATATAAATGTAGTGACATTTTTAGTTAGTTAGTTCTACTTGTTAAATTTTTACAGAATATGAGTTAAATGATACGATAAGACCGTCTTATCATAAAAAATGTTGAGGTAAAAATAAAATAACACGAATGCAGTTCTTTTTGGAATTAGATTTACACAAAAAAACAGTCACAACCCAAACAGGTCGCCAACATTCAGTTCGTTTTCGAGTTAAATTGTTTTTCTTGTTAACTTGCCTACAAAACTATTCAATGACATACCTTAACTAAAGTTGTATTATACGTGCCGAACAACTACGTCAATGAGGTGGTAGAAAAGTGACACATATCTATCCTTTGGGAGCAGAATTGAGGCATTTAAGTTTTGACCAAATTTTTTGTCACTTTTCTTCTGAGGTGCAGCGTTGCCACGATCGCTCACGTAGTCGATAATACGTCTGGGGTGCGTAAAATAGTACAGGGTACGGATTCAGTAAGTTGGCAGCAGTTACAGTCCAAACCAAAAGTTTTCAAGACGCGGATACAGTTTTTCAGAGATTTTAGCACACGCGGTCAGATTAAGTTTTGGCTCAGACTATCGCACGTGAACTGCCTTAAATCTTAAATGTAAGTGAAATTTAGTTACATAAAAGGAATTAACAACCTCCTTGTATAAAAGGCCATATTTACTTTTAGAGAGTTTGATTTAAATCAAGCTTAAGTCAGAAATAGAAGTAAATTTGGTATCATTTTAAATGTGTTTTTATAATACTTTATTTTTAAACATTGTATTTCTTTTTTTTCAGTTTCTGGTAAAGCATAAACAACAAGGAAAAGACGGTTATTACGCAATGAAATGTATTGAAAAACAAAAAATTATGAAGTTGAAGCAAATAGAACATACTTTGTATGAAAAAAGGATTATGGAAGCTCTCCGTTTTCCATTCATTATTACTCTAGAATATTGCTTTAAAGACAACAGTTACGTTTATTTTGTTATGCCGTTTATTAATGGAGGGGAAATGTTTACTCACCTTAGAAGGTATCTTTTACATATTCCAAAATTTACTTAGTAGATATATTAATTCCTATATTTTATATTTTTATTTTAGAATGCGAAGGTTCACTGAAGTATTAGCAAGATTCTATGCAAGCCAAGTTTTACTGGCTTTAGAATTTCTGCACTTTTGTGATATCATCTACAGAGATTTAAAACCTGAAAATATTCTGGTAGATTCAAAAGGATACATCAAAATTGGCGATTTGGGATTCTGTAAGGTATCTTTATTTATAATCTTACTGCTACCATTTGTCTTTAGCTTTTAGTTACTATTATTTGGTTTTTTTCACCCCACTTCTATAAAAATAAGTATAACCAGATGTACTGTCCGTCAAGAATATCTGAAGCCCCGAAATAGGCAATGACTTAAAGGAGCAGGGATACCACAAATTTGGCGCAGGCAAAGAATTTGTAGGACCAGACCGATTTGTTTATCTATGTTGCCAAATCTTGTAAAATATTCAAATTTTATCTGTATTTATTTTTAACTGTCGTTAAATTTAATTGGGAATTACATTTACTTTTTAATGAAAATAATAATATCCTGATAATCTAATAACTTTCTAAAAAGGGATTATTTCCCTTATATTTATTTTTTTATTATTAAATTGAAATTTACAACCTGCTACATATGTTAGCTATAAGTAAATGTGATTAGGTTTTGTACACTTGAGAGGAGAAGCCATCCAGTGATGACACTCCAGAATAATTTAAATTTTTAAATGTTCAGATGAAGGTCACTGGTTTATTATGTATGTTGGCCACTGCCTCTTTAATCTTCTTACGACTTCAGTTTGGATGTGTAGCATTCTTGCTTCCTCGTTAGGATGGTCTGTTAGTTGTTCAAGGTAGTTCCTTGTTAGTCTAGTAATTTCATCGTCGACAAATGGTATACCAGAGTTTTCGTGAAGAGTTTTGTTGCTAATGTACCATGGGGCATTAAAAATTATTCTAAGTATTTTTGATTGGACTATTTGGATTATTTTTGTCTTTGATGGCTTTGAGCAACCCCATAGTTGTATGCCATATGTCCATATGGGCTTAATTATGCTTTTATAGAGAAGCACTTTATTTTCTGTAGAGAGTTGAGATTTACGTCCAATTAGCCAGTTCATCTGTCTTATTTTTAGGTTTATTTGGGTTTTCTTAGTGGAGATATGCGATTTCCAGGTAAGCTTTTTGTCTAGTATTAATCCTAGGTACTTAACTTCTTCATTTACTAGCAACTGTATTCCGTTTAGTGAGACAGATGGACATATAACCTTTCTGTTTGTAAATGTAATTTGGGTTGATTTGGTGTGATTTACTTTTACTCGCCATCTATTAAGTCAGGTTTGGAGTTGGTTGAGGTGTATTTGTAGGTTATTGGCTGCTACTTGAGTCTTCATCAATGGATATTATTCCCGTGTCGTCGGCGAATGTAGCTGTTGTAGTGGAATTAGTTGTGGGAATGTCAGCAGTGAATATTAGGTAAAGTATGGGACCCAAGACTCTAACTTGGGGAACTCCTAAGTGGATAGGAAAATAATCGGAAGTTGCTGTATTAAAATTAACTTGTAAGTATCGATCTGTTAGGAACGATTTTATTACAAGATAGTGTGGGGTAGGAAGGGATAGTTTAAGTTTGTACAGGAGCCCGTCATGCCATACTCGGTCAAAGGTTTGTTCTATATCAAGGAAGGCAGCTGTGCATATTTTCTTCTCTTCAAGGCTTTTATGAATGCTATTTACTATTCTGTGACACTGTTGTACTGTTGAATGGCTTTCGCGAAAGCCACATTGATGTGTTGGTATTATTGTATCTATTTCTGCAACTTCTGTGATTCTATAAAGTAAGAGTTTTTCAAGAGTTTTCGACATGATAGGTAGCAGGCTTATGGGGCGATATGAGTTAGCTCTGTTTGGGTCTTTACCTGGTTTGTTAATCGTTATTATTTGGGCAAACTTCCACGTAATAGGAAAGTATGCCGTTCTTAGTATACTATTATAGATGGTGGTTAAAAGAACAATTGCTTTTCTGGGAAGTTGTTTTAGTATAAGTCCCGTTATCAGGTCAAATCCCGGAGCTTTATAGTTACTTAAATTGGAAATTGCTTGTTTCACTTCCGTAGGGGAGAAGGCTCTTGTTGGTAGCATCATCGGATAGGCTGTATCTAGGAAGTTCCTGATATCATCGTCGTTTTTGTCGTTGTTATGTGGTTCAGGTGATTTAAAAATTTTTGATAGGTGTTGAGCAAATATTGATGCTTTGTCCTGATCGGTTTTTCCCCAACTTCCATCTTCTCGCTGAATAGGTGGGACGTATTTAAATGGTTTTTTAAATGTTTTTGTGGCTTTCCAGATGGAGTGGTCATCTTTCGATAGACTTGTGATATAAGATTCGAATGTGGCGTTTCGAGTTTCTTGTAGGACAGTTTTCAGTTGGCGTGTTCTCCTATTATATTCATTTTTGTCCCTAGGGTTTCAACTATTTTCCCATCTACGCCTAGCTCTTCTTTTTTGAGCAATAAGTAACTTTATATGTACCGGTACGTTGATTGTGGATTCTTTGTTTGTAACTGTTGGTGGAGTAGCTATATATGCTGCTGCTTGTATAGTCTGTGTAAGGTAGTTTGTTGCGTTATCCATGTCCTGCGATTATTTTAATCTGATGTTAAGACTTACATTTTCCTGTAAGTATGTTTTAAATATGCACCAGTCGGTTTTTGGTGAAGTTAGTTTAGGTGTGTTTGGAAGAGTGATTATATGAGTGCTGAGCGTAGCAATAATTGGTGGATGGTCACTTGAAAGGTCCCATGATGGTTCTATGTTGACATATTTTGTTGTTATGCCTTCAAGTACAAAGAAGTAGAGCAGATCTGGTAACTTATTGGGACAGTAGGCCAGTAAGTGGGTTGCCCAGTCGATAGATAGGAACGGCTTAAGTTTGTAATTGCTTGTCTTGGGTTTCTGCCTTTTATAGTACATAATCTCGATCCCCAATTTACGTGTTTGGCATTCCAGTCTCCTCCGATAATTAACTTACTAGTTAGTTAATTAAACATATCTTCATACTCTTCTGTACTTATTGCATGTCTAGCAGGGCTATAGATAGCAATCATATCAAAAGACCAGGATTGAGAGCTTATATGGATTATTACTCCTTGGATTTTGTCTGTCTGATATTTGTTGCCTTCGTAATGTGGAATGGAGTTTCGAATTAGTATAGCAGGTGTGGTAACGTCAGGGTGGTTAGAGGAGTACAATGAGTAGTGTGGGACTTTAAAAGCTGATCTGTCAGTGAATCATGTTTCAGAAACAAGTAGTACGTCAGTTTTGTTGTGTTGAAGGAAATTTGTTACTTCAGCTGTATGGTTTGACAAATCATTTGCGTTCCACTCGGCAATACGGATGGATTTATTATCCATTGCTAGGCTTTCTTATTAATTACAGCGGATAGCATGCTTATAAGCATACTATTCTGGTTCATTAGTTGTGTGAACATTGATTTAAATTCACTTAAGAAGACATTCATTTGAGTACCTATATCCGTGGCTTGGTTATTTGAATTATTTCCGCTAGTTATTTACGCATAGAACATAGTCCTTGATGTTTCTTGGAATGAGTGTGGACGACTGGTCCTAGTTTGGTTCGGTATTACTTGGGGATGCGGCCTTTGTTGATTTTCGCCTTTTGTTTTATTTCTTGCATGCAGTATATCCATGTATACAGTACAACCTTTATAGTTGGCCGTATGGTCTCCGTTACATAGTGCGCATTTTAGAGGTGTTTCTTGGTTTTGTGCAATCAGCTGATGTGTGAGCACATTTAAACGGCCTGGTATAATATTGCTTAGAATGTCCGTAAAGCAGACACCTAGTACATTGTATTAAATTTGTCTTCTTATGTAGTGGCTCTATGACTATTTTCATATTATTTAAATACTGGATTTCATATATTTGTTTATTGTTTTGGTTAGGTTCCAGGTCAACGTAAGTTGTTTAGTCAATCGGTGTCTTATATTTAGTATTTTACTTACTACATGTCCATGCTTTTTTAATTCATTTTTGATGTCTTTCGTTGGAATTGAGTAGTGCAAATTACGTATAGCCACTCTGTATGCTCTATCATCCTCTTTCATTTGATATGTGTGGTGAACAATTTTATTGCTATTTAAATGTCTTATGAGTTTACTATATATTTCCGGGTTTTTAGTAGTTATTTTGATTATGTTATTTTGCAACGCTCTGCATTGGTAAGTTTCTATCTCTGTTATATCTGTTAGAAACTTAACAATTTTGTTAAAATCTGTAACACCATATATATAAATTGGGGGAGGTTTAGATGTTATTGGAGTTTTGTCTGTCTGTTTTTTCATGGTTGTCGTTCTTTTCTTCATTTGTGTTTTGCAGGACATCAAATTTGTTACTTGTACTCACCTGCTGTGTTTTTCCAATGTTTGTTGGGGATTTCGGAGTCCTTTTTCGTTTTTTTATAGTTTGCCATTCGTTGATATGTGTTGATGATTCTTTATCACTATCTTCTTTCATTGAGGTATCGTCAGCTGGTAATTGTGGCATGACGAGTGGATGCAAAGAATTTATATGGGGGTTGGGTGAGGTAGGCTTTGGAGTATAATTGAATTGGTCATTGTAATTCTATTAGGTATTAAATGGATATTGGTTGGGTTGTAAAAAAATCTGCTGATTTGGATTATGCGACATATTTTGAAATGATGATGATGGTTGGCATTGTTGAAAGTTTTGTTGGTATAGAGGAAATGAAGGTTGGTCGTTTTGATTATTCATGTTGCTGCTACTAGGGTTATATTGCAGAAAGTTCATTATTTAAATTCTTAAATACTAAGTGCGCTGGTGCGCCACTGGAATGTTTACAATTGTTCTTTTCAGAGCACAATAGAAACCTTTTGTCACTCGTGATAAGAACTTGGTCTTGTGGCCACACTAATTAACCATTGACTTTCGACAGGACCGATACGAAGCTTACTCGACTAAGACCAAATGACCACCCCCTTATATTTATAATGTAATTAAACCTACTTACGGGTTTAATCCATTGATATTAAAATATTTTGTATATTCTTGGAAAGGTCAGGTGGAAAGTACAGTGTTAATTTATTTTACACTACATAAGTAATTATATTGTAATAATAAAATTATTTATATATTTGCTATTTAGTGATCAGGGATATTCGTAATCGTTACTTTTTTGTTATTCAAACACGGGGATAATTTTTTTTGGCCGCGTATAGTAGAATATTCTTTTGCTATTGTAACTGAATAATTTAATATAATGTAAAATTTGAAAAGTCGAATTAAATAGTTAATCAAGGTATGTTTATTTCACAATAATTTGGCGTTTGCAACATGTGTAGATCTTGAAAAATTAGTGGCAATATTAAAAGACGATGAACCTGATAATAATTATGTAAAATTTTAAAAGTCCTATTAAAAAGTAAAATAATAATAATTAATCAAAATGTAATTATTTAGTGACAATACCTATTATTATATATAAACTAAAATTTATTTACAACGAATCATCACTTTCAGTTTCAGAAATATAATCGTCATCACTGTCTGTATCACATTCGCTTAAATTAATAATTACGTTTTCTATTACATAGTCTATGAAAGGTTCCTTTGATATTACGTCATTCTCAATTATAATCACTTTGTCTACAATTAAGACCCAGATGATAAGGTGGTAGCCTTAAAACTTCATGATCATGTTCTCTGAGAATTCGGTCAATCACGTATTTCTTATATTTAGGTTTATGCCATTTAATTAATTGATATAAATTAGGTCTTAACATAGTATCGTCGAATGGAATATTTCTTCAGCCACTCCTTCATGTAATTTTTTTTAGAGTAACTGGTTGGAGCTCTGTCTTGTGTCCCTAAAGTTTTATTTTTTACTTGTGTGGTTATTGTCAACTCTGCAACACTGCTCTAGCACTCTTTACTTTCGACCCTCGATATTACGAAGTGAACAGCTCCAAGGATGTTTTTCAACTGACTAATTTCACCATTTATTTTGTTTCGATTACTGCGCATCCGACCTTCGCGGTTTCAGTTATTCTTGATGGATAGTACGTTAATAAGAATAAACACACCTGCCTTTTATAGATTGTTCAAGGTCGTACGTGGACCCTCTGTGGCACACCGGAATATATTGCTCCAGAAATAATTTTAAGCAAAGGATATGGCAAAGCTGTTGATTGGTGGTCATATGGAGTTCTTTTATTTGAAATGAATGCGGGGTATCCTCCTTTTACATCTACTGATCCAATGAAAGTATATGAAAGAATAATTGCCTGCAAATACAAATGCCCCGGAACATTTACCGTCGAATTACAAGATCTTATAAGGAACCTATTGCAGCTAGACTTAAGCCGAAGGTTATTCAAAACATAAAAGAATGCCAGCTGTCATATAGTACTTACAATGTATATTATTTTTAGATATGGAAACTTAAGAAATGGAACCAATGACTTAAAAGCCCACCGTTGGTTCAAAGATATAGACTTCTTAGCAATATATAATCGACAGGTCGATCCACCGTTTAAACCAGCACTAAAAACTACCGGAGATACCTCCAACTTTGACATATACGATGAAGAGCCACTTGTGATAAGTCCAAACAACTTGTATCAAGACGAATTCGCTAGGTTTTAGTATTTTTTCAAATGGTATTTATTTTTGTTTTAATTATGTTACAGCTAAAATAAGTTAATGCAATAGCAGTCATTTTTGTGAAGAGTTAATGTGATGTGGTTGTCGAAATGTTACCAATTTACTTTCTACTTGACATCCAGTCCTCGTGGTTTACTTAGTTAAACAAATGAAACAAAGAAAATCTTACCCTAGATTGGTTTCAACAACCGGTTTTAATACGATTTTATCATTATATCTATAATTGGATGTATTATGGAGAATGGAATTGGAATGCTAATCTGTGGAGTAACTGTATAATATAAATAATTATTCATTCCAGTAGACAAATTTTCTTATGATAAAACGTCAACAAAACCCTTGGATGGAATAATATTCTATTTTTAAAGAAAAGTATTTTAGGTAAAGAGTATATAAGTAGTTCCCTTCTTTCCCTAACTTAATGTTATTATTCCAAGTTGTTAACTAAATTTTAAAGTAATAATAATTGTTTTACGGAATGATGCTTGTTAGATCTTTTCAATCGCAGTAAATAGCAGCATTTTTTAATTACATGAAAATACTATTGTTATGCTAATCGGCTGTTTTTAGTAAAGCAAATCATAACTGCCTCCATAAGTTTTTAAGTTATTCCCTAATATACGTTATTATTAATTTATGTACATGATGGGTGGTTGCTAACGTCAAAATAGAAAATAAAAGTTTGTAAAACCAAAAATGTTTATTTATTTCAAACAGAAGATCTATTACGGTCTACAAATATGTGGACTTCAAGAGCTTTAATAATTTTTAAATTTTTTCTTATTGTTTTTAGTTTTTGACAACTTTTTTTATCCAATTAATCAAAATATGACAATTCGAAAAATAGTATGTTTTATCATGTGTGCCTTTTCGCAAACGTCGTGTCAGTGAGACGGTCAATGAGGAATCTTAATATACCCTCGACCTTGAATGTCTCTACTTTCAACCAAGTCTCCAATGGGTACTGGACAAATCCAGGACATAACTCGAGTAATACCATCAGCAGTCTTTATAATCGCTATTTTATTAACTTCATTCATCCCTGATTTAAATTCAAGAATATGTCCAAGGCCCAATTTAGTTGAAGATAAATTGTCATCTATGATAACAACGAATTTTCCAATCCGAACAAAGCCTTGATTTTGTATCCATTTAGTGCGAATTTGTATTTCGCTTATAAACTCTTTATTTCAACATTCCCAAAAATGTAGTTATAGATGTAGTTAATAGGTTGGCAGTCAATTTTGAGGAATTTGCTTGATGTTGTCTTCAGGAACAGTATTCATGGTTCTACCAATTAAACATTGATAAATCATCGGGACTAAAGGAGAGAGGGAATAAATGCCGAGAATTTAGTCCAACTTCGATTTGTCATAAAATTGCCTAATTGTTGTAATTCGTTAGTAGCTCCTACAAAATTAAACCCTTATCACAATATATACAGGGTTGCCAAACGAAAACGAAACAAAGCCATTATAAGGAACGCAGAAATCCGTCGATTTTTGATCAAAGGGGGACACTTTTTTTCGACTTCGGTGCTTACACCTCCAAGCGAGGGTAACAATCACCCAAGGTAGATATGTTATAAAGGTATGCTCAACTCGAACTCCAAAATTCGTTTCTTTCTGCGCAGAGTACTGAGAGGAGCCATCTTGCTTGTTTACTTGAGTGCGCGAATTTGAAATTGAACATTCACAATATCCAAGAAAATTAAATTGTGTATCCAAAAAAATGGTGGGTTGTAGTGTAAAAGGTTGTGGAAATCGACAAGGAGTATTAAAAGGCCGAAAAATAATGTACTTGAGTTTCCCGAGGGATCCAGAAATGTTTAAAAAATGGCTTGAAATTTGTCCAGTAAAGCACGATAACCTCAAAACTAACGGTAAGTGTTTTTTATAAATGACAAATCCACTAATTTACAGTTTAGTCAATAAAAAGGTCTTCTAGTATTTCCAGATATTAAAATAACCATTCATGTCTTTCCAGCTCGGATTTGCTCCGACCATTTCAAAGATTCAGCGTTTACACAGAAACCTGAATGGATGAAGGAATACACAACTTATGAGCCCAGGAAAAGATTACTCCATGATGAATACTCGACAATTTGAGAACAGCGTTAGCATTTAACAACAAGCCCAGAGTCCACACCAAAATATCATTCATTTTTTCATGTAGTGGAAATGACTTTTTTTCAGTTTTTCCACGCCGTTCACAAATTACATTGTAGTTATCTGAAAAGCCCTTGATCTTTTAAAACAACCGCTGAGCTCGACCATAGCACAACTTTTCAGTGTTGTCAATAAATGTTAACTTTGAAAACTTAAAAAAAATGTTATTTTATTCTTATCTCACGGTACTTTCAAATCTCAGCCTCCTGTAAGAATCAGTTACATTTTATTTAATTCGCGCGCCTTAAAGCTCTATCGCTATTGGTTCCAGGATTTCAAGATGGCGGCGCTCAGTACGAATCCTGATTGGTCAAAATTTTCTTTCAAAAATTCTGCGCCTGAGCATACCTTTATAATATATCTACCTTGCAATCACCCCAAAATATTTAAAATGTATTAGGGGTCAAGTAAGGAATCATTTTAAACCCCTTTCAATTCTCTTTATTACAGTCTTTAAATTTTAAAATTCGGCCTGATACTTTTTAAAAAATTACATTTTTAAATTTAAATTATGTACTTGTTTAGTTTTTAATAAGAGTTTTTAAAATTGGAATTTTTTTCATTTTTGTCAAAATAGTGAAAATGACATATGTGTCGTTGAGTACGCCAATGGTTTAATTGTTGATTTGCTTGCTTTGCATTGTTTTTGTAATTTTTGTATCACATTTGTAAAAGACAAATGGATACAATACGGACACACTAAGAACGTGAAATTAGTTGATTCGTATATCGAAGCGAAGGTTTGTTTAATTGTGTTTTGAAAATTAAATACCATGGTTTATTCAATTACGGAAAGGGTAGATATCATTTCGCTTTATTTTATGAACAATAAGTGTGCAAATGTAACGGCTCAGTTATTTAAAGAAAAATATCAAGATAAACAGGTCAGTAGGAAGTATGTTCTAGAGTTAGTGAAAAAATTTCAAGAGACTGGAAATGTAGCAAATACAAAACGAGAAAATAGACCGCCTGTAGTTAATACAGCTAGTGAAGTTGCAGTTTTGGGACATACAAGGCAATTAGCATCTGTGTCCAGGATCAATCAAACTAGCATTCAAACCATTTTGAAAAAGAACAAATTCCATCAGTATAAAATACATTTAGTGCAGGAACTTAATAAGGATCATTATGACCGCCGTTTGCAATTTTGCGAAATAATGAGTGAGGGAGTAGCGAACGATCCACAGTTTCTTTTTCTTTTAATATCTGTTTCTCCGATGAATGCAGCTTTTTTATGAATGGTACCGTAAATCGTCATAATTGCCTCTACTGGTCTGATTCAAACCCAAGAATTTTCCAAGCGGTACGTACACAGCAACCGCAAAAATTAAATGTATGGGCTGGCATTTTCGGTGACCCTGGTGAGTCCATATTTTTTACCTGGTAATTTGACTGGCGAAATGTATTTGCAAGTACTGGAAGATGCTATTGACCCTACCTTGACCGATATTATTGAAAATGAGCAACAGTATAGTGAAGATCATTTAATTTTTCAACAGGACGGTACTCCTCTGTATTATGCTTTGATTGTTCGTTAGTATTTAGACCAACATTTTCCACGTCACTGGATTAGGAGAAGACGTAGCATTGAATGGCCTCCACGGTCACCAGATTTGTCGCCCCTTGATTTTTTTTGTGGGGATACCTCAAAAGTAAAATCTACAAAACACAATCAGCCTCTTTAGGAGATTTGCGTCAAAGAATTGTCGAGGAGTGCCATCGAACCACTCCAGAAATTCTTCGGAATGTGCGAGAACGTTTCGAACAAAATCTTTATTATTGTAACTAAATATAATTTAAATTTAAAATGTAATTTATTAAAGAGTATTAGGCCGAATTTTAAAATTTAAAAACTGTTGTAAAGAGAATTGAAAGGGCTTTAAAATATCTTTCCCGACCCCTAATGCCATTTAAGTATCTTGGGGTGATTGTTACCCTCGCTTGGATGTGTAGGCAGCGAAGTCGAAAATACCGGAAAAAAGTGTCCCCCTTTGATCAAAAATCGAAGGGTCCCTGTGTTTTCTAAAATATTGACGATTCCTGATAATTGCTCTGTTTAGTTTTGGTTGGCCACCATGTAACTAAAGGTATGCCCCGGCGCGCTAAAAACCGTTTTAAAACATCAGTGAACGCATCCGTTCTTAGAGAAGTCATCAATTTTATGTGTATCGCTCAGGTAATAAAGCAAATAAATAATCATTACCCTTTCTAAAATTTGGCTCCTCTACCTTTTCTTCCCTTAGTGTGAACGATCCCGCATAGTCAACTCATGATATGAAATATGGAGGTGCTACATTGGTTCTAATACTTGGCAAATTTCCCATTATTGTCGGTTTTTCCCATTAATTTAGCATATCTCGTAGAATTTCTATATATTTTCTTAGCTGAAACTAACGTGTTAGATAAGTCGTTTATGCTCATGATAAAAAATTAAAATAGTCAAAGGACAACTTGAAGGTGAAAGCATCGGATGCTTTTTATCAAATTAATGATGTGAGCTTATCAGACGTCCTCCTACGCATATTAAATTATCATTATAAAAAAACGATTTAAATTGAGGGTTTTTCTTCTTACATTAATAGGTCTCGATTTTTTTAGTTTTCTTAATTCTGTATCAAAGGATTCCTATTGAGCTAATTTAATCAGTAACTTTTAACTCGTTTAATTAATCGAAGTTGAGAAAATTACGATTTATATTTGTATTTAATCGCTTGCAATTAAATATGAATGTGAAAATAAAAGTTTTGAAGTTGAATGAAATAACCATTCTTTCGTAAATCAGGTAAATTTATAGGGTTAAGGAGTAGAGTAGGTCGTTTTGTTTCGCCTACGAGCCATGATGGGCAGTTTCACTATATACTTAAAATAGATATTAATTTTAGACAAATGCTTCTCGAAATAAAATCGGTGAGATTAGATGGCGAACTGATGTGCCGCCACTGAAAGTCCTTAAATTTTACATTTCGGCTAAATGATTATCGACGAAAGATTTTAGTAAACTAGGAGGGATTTTGTATTTAGTTATTAATCTTGCTAATAGTAATACGCCCATGAACTCAAGTCTTAGTCAAATAATAGTTTGTAATGCGGCAACTTTTACTTTTGCAGTTAAAAGATTGATTTCAACTTTGTGTTGGAGTTAACTGATTTTATATAAACGCACGCACAATAAGATCATTCTAACGTATTCGAAAATCTGTGTAATTCTAATGTGTAGGGTTTTGGCTTGTTTGATACTCAAATCAATCCAAGCATTTAAATTAGATTGAAGGTCCCGCCATATATTTTCCAGTTCATTTGGGACTCGTTCATCCCAACTTATTTTTTGAAGCCACGGTCTTTGAAAAATACATTTTGCAACTAGTAGTCAAATATTGTTGAGGTTTTCTCGAATTCAGTTTCTTTGACTTATTAGCTTCTCGATTAATTTTTCGAGACAAACCATTCTGTTAGCATTAAATACGATTTAGAATTGTAGGAGGTATCGAATAATTATAAAATGTACATATGATAAATAAGTATATAAATATTAACTTACAAAGTATTAAGAGGAAATATAACTGAACGACTTATTTCAACTTCTTGTTGTACTCGTAGGTACGCTGTTTTGAATGAACTTTCATTGATCTGACTCAAAGGACTATGTAGAAACGTGTGGACTATAGTAGCTCTTCTTATAATTTTTTATTTTTCTTACCGTTTTTATCTTTTGACAATTAATCCAAATATGACAATTCAAAAAAATATATTGTCTGCCTTCTAACCAACGGCGTGTCAATAGGAGGGTCGACGAGAATCTTAACATATCGTCTTCCTTAGTTTTCTTATCCAAATTGCTGAAACAGCTCCCTATGCCAGTTCTTTGGAATTTTGGAACTGGAAGATCTGCATTACTCCTTGGTTTATTAGTTCGGCAGCCTTTGATTCTTTGTTGAATTGTAACAAAGACTAGATTTAATTGGGTCTCACACCTACTCTGTTTTGAGCTTTATGACACTTCCGGACTAATTATTAACAATAACAATATTTTAATTTCCTTCCAAAAATAAAAAAAATGAACTTAGGCTCTCTTAAATTTATAACATAAAAGAGAGCTTCAACGTCATTGTATTGCACAGAAAAGATTTTAAATATTTATTTTCTTAGCTAGAACATTAAAACATATCACACTGAGTTTCAAATTGTAGATATTTTTGCATGAATTGTTACGATAATAAATACAGAGATTTAGTTAAATAAAGCCCTGTACATTCAACTTATTTTTTATTTATCATTTTCCAAATTATAACTTTTACTATTTATTTAATTTTACGTGAGCTACAGTTGTGGGACAAGCCCGCAATAGAATAATAAATAAATATGTTTATTAGAGTTATCAAAATTAATAAGCATTGGGGTTTTCTTGGTTTAAAAATAAATAGATTGAAAAGTGATAGTGCCTACCCCTGCGATTAAATATATTATTTGTTTAAAGATGTAAGTTGCCCTAATATACAGAGTGGGCCACTCAAAACAATCCACTCTTAATATTTTTATTTATATTTTTATTCCAAAAGGGACACATTTTTACGATACTAACATATTCCACGTCTCCAACCCATTCATTTTAAATAGGAAATCTCCCATAAATAACACGCTACGTAACAATATGATTGTCTTTGAATATATAACAAGTTATTTAAATTAGAACCTCCTTTATAATTTTGACTACAGTAAAAAATCACTTCCGACATGAAGGATAAGCAGAAAATTTTAATAACTTCAAGTATAATCTCTATGTATGATTACTTCCCTCCGAGCAACATTCCAAAGAACTAAGAGGCTTTACGAGCAATATAAAGTTTATTATACGACTACTTATCACATGGGGTTAATCTAAATGATCCTCTGTAAAATTTTCAAATAGAAAAAGTTAAATATTTCTCAAAACGTTATAAAATTTCATGTCCATTCATGTTCAAATATCCCAGCAAACAAAAAATAACTTTTACATTTATTTCTTTAGGTGATTCCAAAGTTGATACTTTTTTTAACCATTTATAGAAATCATTAAAGTAAACATTTTAAAAAAATATTTTTCGACAGATACAGAATTTGAAAATCGGGGCCTATACATCAAAACGTAGGTTGATAGATAAGTCTATTTTCTGATCAATTACGTATGTCAGTTTGATATCAATAAATAGCATGGTATTTACTTGAAGTGGTAACTTTTAAATTAATGGTTGAATTGTTAAAAGTGCCTCATTATTATGATAACACTAATGCGATGCCTGCCCATCCTGATCCATAAAGTTACGCTAATTTTTTGTATCCCTTTCATATTCAGTCGTGTCCAGGAACTATAACTTTAAACTTTCCGCACAAAGTTCAGTTTTTTAAATAGCTTTTACAGCTACAACATCTATCGACGAAGTTTCTAGTTACGGACCAGTGAACCTTCAACTGAAATGGATTTAACAATTAACATTTGTTAAAGAATTAATTATTGAGCCGTTCATCTTAACAGATCTGGCTGTTTTAGTAGAGAAGTGCTGGAGAGTTTTTCTTTCCCGAATAAGTTTGGTTAGGTTAGCTGGTTTGGCTGAAACGAACAGGTTGCATTGTCACTGAGGACACCAGACGTAAACCTGTGCGATTTTTTCTTGAAGGGTTTTCTGTAAACTCGCGCCTGTAAACACACGGAAAGAATTAATTGCAAAGATGGAGCAGGCTGCAGCAACAATTAGACGAAAACCGATTTTCCTAATCAAGTTGTTGCTGAACAGTAGTTACGTCGAGCAGAGTACTGAATTAAATAGTGACAACGTTGAACCTACTATTTCAGTTAGACTGGACCGTACTGAATACATTTTGGAAAGAAAATATTAATCATTTTAATGACGTCTATATACAATTAAAAAAATATTCATTTAAGAATCACCTTGGATACAACATAAGGAAAAATTAAAAATCGCTAAAACTTAATGATCATTTATACGTAGAAAATATCTTACATTCAATTTAAATATTCTCAAAAGACAATTACCCGCCGTCACTGTTTTACAACTGCTAGTTAGACAATGCTGGTGGTGGCCAAGACACCCTTAACCAAACAATTCCAGTGGGCGGTTTCGGTAGCGGTCATATAAATAAGATTACGCAGATGGGGCCCGGACCCGTCCAGACCACAGCTCGCGCCTTCGGCAAAGTGTTAAATGGGATTAAAGTGAACCATAATACAACGGGAGCTAAGGAATTTTGTGTTATTGGCGAATAAAAGATGAAGTTATTAAAACTTGAGGAATGTTAGATAAATAAGAAAATTTACAAAATTATCTACCTTATTGATTTTTCAAAAATTTTCATAAGAAAAAAATAGAAAATATATTAATGGTTACAATTAAACATCACAAAATTAAATTTAGTTCTCAATAATTGATACTTTCATTATATGCATATATAGTCATTATCTGAGTAGAAAATTATTTATATTAAGCCACCTTGTTCTAGATGGTCTTTATTTGACCTCCCTCATTATGTTTATTGAATATATTAATATAGACTAGATAACATGATAAACAACAATGAAATTATAAACATAATGTAGTAACTACAGTATTATGCTGGTATGTGGTTAAATTGTTTATATAAAATTACGCACATAAAAAATATTGTTTTGTTTTAAAATGAAACGGGTGTTAGTTTCTCTTTTATATATTTATATAAACGTTGTTTATTCAAAGGCAAGTATGTGAACTTCTTTTATTTAAAACATATTTTTTGCTTAATAACTCCCCATTAAATTCCCTTCCAGATTCAAAATATTATTTTTCTCTTTCCACCTCAGTTCTAATGGTGCTATAGCCATTATGTAAAATTGCATATATTGCATATTACTTATAAATTCTTATTATGTTTTTAAGAAAATTGTGACCAGTTGGGGACCCTCCTCTATGAAGATTTGGGATGTACGCCCATAATAAAAGAAGGCAAATCCTGTCCAATTAAATACAAATGCAATTTTGATGTTAAAAATAATACTTGTATATTTAGAGGAAGAAGTCTCAAAGTTTCTGAACAACTTTCTGATGAAGATACATATGGTGCATGTCAGATTGGATGCCGATGTGACAAAAAGTGGGTATTATTTATTCCAATGTCTTGAACTAGGTAACTTTATGCAATTTACGATTCACTTAAATGAAAAACGGTAGAATATGAATGGACTATTAAAGCAGCAGTAAAAGTTAATTTTAGATTCATGTTCGTTAAAATTATTATTAAGAACAGATAATCTATACATTATTTCCATCTTTCAAGAGGAGCTAAACAACAGAGAAACACTAAACCCGACGCGTGTTTCATGTTTCTCCTGGTGATGTTTTTTTATACCTTTATACTAAATTTAGGTATAGTATAAATAGTTAAATTTATAGATTAAGATTAGTTTTAATAATCTCTATCAGTATTTTGAGTAATTCAAGAATCCGGCAGTTTTTCTTAACGTAATTTATTTAAGTAAAGGGAAATTTACTATTGAGTTCCCAAAAAAAAAACACCATTCTTTATACCTTTTATCAAATTTTATGTAGATGACATAATCTTATCCATTCCAAAAATTTACACAGACTCAATATTACATACAATACTTTAATCCCCATGATCCGAAACTATAATTTACATTTGAAATTGAATCAGATATAAAAATACCTTTTTTCGATGTTTTAATATATAATATATACATATATATATATAATTCGGGTAGACTCTTAAATTTTCTAATTAAGAATCCTATATAATATAAGCTTATCAGTGTCCATGACCTTAGTCAAAGACCCCTAATAAATTATTTATTTGTTGAATCCGAGTGTGCAAATTTTAAATTTTGTGGTTTTCTTTGCAATTTTACATATTAATGTTTAAAATTGTATGGTTTAAAAATGAAACAATTTTTTTAGGATTTTCAGTTATCAATTTTAAATTAATTTTTAAATTGTGATTCCATTTTTACAATTAGTTTTTAATTATTCAATGCTTTCGTTTTGGAAGAAAGTATATACAGTATGGTACAAATGAAAGGAATACATTCATTATTTCGTAAATCGGCAATTTTAGGGGAAAATCCTGAAAAAAGTCGATTTTTATTTTTAAATGGGCGCTTCGTCTGATTACCTTTTTATTTTTGAGCACTTTTTTATTTAAAAAATTTATTGATGACGTCATCTCTGTGAGAGTGATAAATAAAAAGGAGATCTGACAAAGCGCCCATTTAAAAATAAAATTCGACGGGTTTCAGGATTTTCCCCTAAAATCGCCGATGTTCAAACAAAAGAATGTATTCCTTTCATGTGAACCGTACTATATATATGCATTCAATCTCATGTTTATGCCATATTGTTTCAGCCTGAAGAAGATAAAATAAATGATCGAAACATTGCTCTTTAAATAAAAACGTCTTCTTGTGATGGCCCTAATTCACGAAAATTTCCCTTTACTATCGTATCAAGCAGGGGCGCTACCAGAGGAAAAAAATTGAATATAATTTATTTTAATACTAATTTTAGTGATATTTAAGGAAATTTATCCGAATTAAAAATAAAATAAAGTACGCACATTTAGAAAGCGTTATATCTGAGCAAAATTAAAAATGGGGCTCATTGTTTAAAGTGAACAAAAAATGAAAACCAATTAAAACTAATATTTCGATTTTATTTCGAAAAATGTAAAACTAAATTTCGCATTTCTTAAATGGTAAAAATAATTTTATTTCATAAGTAACGGCAATTAACAAAAAATATCTAAAAAAAATCCAAATGCAATAAGCATCAGTAAACAATTCTGTTCAATTCTTTGCTTTTTAATTTTTTATTTTTATTTTTTACCACTACCTGTTTTATTGTACAACATTTATGTTATTTCTTGACCTGAAGATGGCCTTTTAGCCGAAATTAGTCTTCGTTGTTATTTAAGTTTTGAATTAATTGTGGTAAAGATTTTGAATTTATTAGAAGTTCTATCATCCCTTAATTCCACATTTGAGAATATGGATAATCTCCTTCAAATTAATATTTGGCGTTATTATTCTTATTTTTTAGGAATAATGTCAAATAGATTAATTTATTTTTTTACTGTAAAACTCCTTCATAGGTGTAGCTACTCTTTCATTTTTTTTAAATAGGTAATGGAGTTTTGCGATACTTCATTTGAATGGAATTTTAGTTCTCTATTTGATGGTATGATACTTTTTTAAATTACTGTTCTAGTAATCATTAACGTTACAAAAATTATGTAAACAAACGAAAATCGCAGCAGGTGTTAATGTCAAATATAAAATACATGACAATCTACTGTAAGAATTTTTTTTTATAAATTGCTCATCAATGTACATATAAAGTCTAACTTCACTGAAAACAAAGAATTGAAATTTTGATTATGTTTGGGTATAGTGATAAAACTAGAAACCAATGAAAAGTGTGTATAATATATTTAATCAAAAATATCCAGAGAGACATATTGCATTTAGAGTCGATGAAGGTAGTAAACACGTGCAATTTTGGAAAATTTTCTTGACAGTCAAGATCTTAAAACGGCATAAAAAATGTATAGTTTTTAACAGATATATCTCTCGAATATTGAGAAAAGTAAAGTATCTAATGTCAAGTGTTTTGTGAATTGAACATTTCAAAAGAAAACCATTGGTTACAAAAGAATCATAACAAAGCATTGTCAAAGTTAAAGTAAATTATTTTCGAAAAAAATCGTTTAAAATAATGAAAAGAACCGATGGGTCCAAGCCATAAATTAGTCACGGAAAGAAGACCTTGTTGCATATGTTTAATTAGGGCAAAATAAATTTTTAGTAGTTTGATTTAAACAAGAAACTATGTTTGTCTAATTAAGGGAGCGATTAGGAAAATTGGATATATCAAATAATTTAATGATGTTACATAACTTAGTTCATACTTTAATAATGATACTGTTCACCGATAACCCAGTGGGAAGAATTCGGAGGTCCCAAACGGTCCAACATATAGCCAAGTGTTTTGTAAAATTTAGTAAAATTATCTTTTTATTAATTATTGTAAAAAGTTAAAAAGCTGAGAAATTGTATAGTTTTTCGTCATCGATTGAAGCTTGTAGTTGATTTGTAATAATCTTACGTTAGAGAGATTTAAAAAATTTTAAAATATAGTCTAATCATAAAGACTAATCATCAATAATTAAAGATAAAAATAATTCATTAAAAATTAAAGAACCGCCCTGCCAGGTGGAGCCCTGTTATAACATTCACTACTGGTCTTGGAAAACATACACTCAGTATCCACAAAAAATGACGGTAGGGCGAGTATTATTATAAATTCAGTAATCAACAATTACAATTTTGAAGGAACAGTAACAGCTCACAGGTATTTGCAGATGTTACGAAGATTCCGAATTACACAATTATAACATATATTTCCAATTAATTACGAATGTGTGATAATATGGTTTCCACAGGATGGGAGTGCGCTCATTATGCCAGAATCGCGAGAGATTATTTAGACCAAGTATCTCCTAAGACATGTATTGGCTGAAGGGCCTGTATAGAATGACTTAAGTGATCGCCAGATCTTATACCCTTAGACTATTTTCTATGGAGTTATTTGAAATACAAAGTTTATGTAAATAGACTTAAAAACATTTTTTGCAACTATCAACTAAATAATAATAATACGAGATATGAAAAATAGTATACTGTTAACAAGACAACTAAAATTTCCTTCCAATAAAGTATCGCAAGCCACCCCTTCCAATTTAAAAAAAATGACAATGTAGCTACTACACCTATGAGGGAGTTCATGTCAGGAATAAAATACTACGTTAAAAAGATTTATATTAAAAATAACAATTAACCTGTATATACATTTTTGCTAAAAACTAATAACGCCAAAAATGAATTTATTCGTTACTTATGTCGCTCACTGCAAAACTCAAAGTACTAGAATATAATGTGCAATATTTGTGTTAACATCAATATTAACTGAAAACGTCTGTAATACTTTATATTAGTTTGAGATTTATAGACAAGTTCAATACGGCAGGAAATTAAATACAAAAACCAATATTTAAACTCATGACATAGTTAAAATTGATTGTCTAAATCAAGATGTAGTGACATGAGACTTATAGGATTCTTTGAATTGAGGAAAAAGGTAAAAGAAGAAACAAAGTCAGTATTCATACTAAGAGTAGAAAACTATATACAAATGAAAAATATATTAAATACTTTTTTACTCTTTACAAAAACTAAAAAAAACTCTTTTACTCAAAATATATTAACTGCAACTACCTACATGCCTTGGAAAATGAGATTTAAATTATACTTATTATATTAAATTGTTAATGAGACTTTAGCATTTTATTGAAAACATTGTACAAAAAATGGGTGTAGTCTAAAGAAAAAGACTTTAAAATAAATGTTCTATAGATGTCTAGGAATTAATTTATTCTTGATATAATATATCTTTTTAACCGGCTAATTTTAAAAATACATTTAAAACTTCAAGTTCAGCTTACACAAAAACTAGAATGTTTTTTTTTAATTATTAGAAAATAAAATATTTTAATCAATAAAAGTGCCTTTTGAGACTAAAGAGGATATATTCAAAAACTATTTCTCTATTGCTAAGCACGGTTAAGTCTCAATTTACAACTTTTCAAGTATGTTTATTTGCATATTGTATCAAATTAAACTTTATTATATTATCAATTAAATTGCAAATTCAAACTAGTTAATTTAAGAACTAATGTATTTTCATTCATTTTTATACGATATAGTGACGACTAACCTATTTACGTTTTTTCCTTTGATAACGTTAAGGTTAGAGTTAACTAAGTCACTTTTGCGGAAAACTCTTTAAAGTCAATGATTTATAGTATGATAGATTCAAAAAATTTAGCTTATTTCCTGCGGACGATTTTTTGTTGAGAGAATTTTATGATACATAGTACTCTTAACGCAATGTCAAATAATGTTTTGGTTTCTATAAATGTTAGCCCTGTTACTTGTTTAGCCCTCTAATCCGATGTCCCCTCGTACGTACATAAACAGAAATCTCCTGAGAATTAGGCTAATAAGCAATTCCAAACAGTGCATAGTAAATCCGGTTGAAGGTCAATGTTTTAATAGTTGACTTGTATTTCTGATTTTGATTTGATTGTTTACGAGTAGGGGATGATTCCACTTAAATATTCTAGCAAAGAACCCAATTCTTAGTTTTTGTCCTAATAAATCACGTTTTTACTTTATGAACAGTATTCGCAGTTCAAGAGTATTTTCTACTTTACTAAATGCAACAGGACAGCAGAAATCTGTGAAACAAAAGAATTTAAATTACTTTAAGTATTCGTGGTATTAATAATATAATAATAATAATAATAAAGTTTATTGATATTGGTTTCATTCAGGATGTACATTTTAGTCACAAAAATAATATATAGATAAAATTATTAAATTTATAATACAAATACAAATACAATTAACTCATAAAAATACCAAAATCTATTAAAAAAATAGATTTAAGCTTTAATATCATTTACCATTTAATTTAAAAGTTTAAAAGCTCGTCTTTACTATGAAATATTCCTCAAGAAAGCCCTTAGCCAAAAGCTTTAGTTTTTTATTATATTTATGTCTGGTAATGGGCTTCAAAACAGTTATACATATATTCTGATATGCAGCTTATTCTTTTTTGTAACAGTTAATCTTGAAAACTGGACAATAAAAATGTTTCCTTATCTTGTATTATAATAGTGCAATTTAGCTAGACAAGTGAAGTTGTCTAGGTTGTTATGAATAGCCAATATAGTTTCTAGCATAAAAATACAGTGTAATGGTAGTATACGAAGCTTTTTGAATAAGGGACCACCACGTACGTCATACTCAGCAGTTGTCACAATGCATATTGCGGCCTTTTGCATTCCAAATAATTTATTAGCTGTACTAGCATTACCCCAAAGTAATATGGCACATGTAAATAGAGTATGTACCAGTGCACAATATATTATTTTTAATTTTGATGTATTTTGGAAAGCTTGCATCTGCCTAAGAGCAAATATCTGTGATGATGTACCCTCATCAAGTCCTTCGATTATTTCTTCAACTAATGTCAAAAGAGCCTTCCCTTTCTAAACCCAAATTGTGATGGAGTGTTATTATTATTAATTTTGGAAATAATTTTATCATCTATCGTGGTAAAAATTATGTTTAATTCATCAGGTGAGAGTTATGATGCTGTATTAAAGGATTTTGAAATGTATAAACAAAGGAGAACTGGAAGAGGTAGGAATATTTTAATGATTGAGGAATATTTCAATAGTTGACGAATATTAAACAGTAAGAAATTAATATATTGTTCACGCCGAGAACTCATTGGAAATCGACTTCAAGAGACAATCAAAGTTGATAAAATCAGTTGAACTCAAAACAATTTCTTAGGTTTATTTGATTTTCTATGTAATTTTTTCAAGCTTTATTCGGTTTTTTAATCAGTCCGTTATTTTTGTAACTAATTATACAAAATAACTTACATTTCGAGTACCAAACTGATAGCACTAATTGATCGTACACAAAATAATTACTTTTTAAATATCAAATATTTTCAATGCAGCAGTTGTATAAGTTTGCCAATTTTGTAAATTCGTTGACAAGCTACGACCTTATAAGAGATTTTCCCATATTTTTTTATAGGGATAAATTTGAATGCGATGAACTTGATTGTCCTGAGTGGTTAGATGATATACAACCCGAATGTTACTTCGAATATGAGCTTGGGAAGTGCTGTTCTTCTCGTCAGATCTGTCGTAAGTATAAATAATCTATGTATAATTTTATCGATAATTATAACGGTAAACTAAGCTAAAATATTTTTTTAGCTACCAAACCTAAATATGTAGAAAAATGCTGGGTGGATGGGGAAGAAAAGAAGGAAGGTCAAAAATTTGAACCAAAAGGAACATGTTTAGAATGTATTTGTCACAAAAATTATAAAGGTAAAAACGAAGCCCCATTCTGTAGAAAAAAGATGTGTATTGCTGAAGTTAAGAATAGTGAAGAAATTCATAAATATTGCGCCCCACATTATGAAGGAGAAGGTGAGACAGAACTTTGTTGTCCTGATGGATGGGTTTGTCGTAAGTATTATTTCAATAACATAAAATGAATATAATAAACATGTTATCGATGTTTCGAAAATTTTTATGTTCTTTGCAGCTTCAGGCGAAGTAAAAGCTCTACCACCCAATTCAAAAGAAAATATTACATCAGGTATATATTTTTTAATATTTTTTAATATTTCCAAAAAAAAAATAGAAATTTGAGACAGAAGAATCTTTGCCAATGAACGGTCTTTGGTAACTAAAAGTATATATTTTTCATTATTGTTATAAATTAATATTCCTTATGTATATTTGTTTACTTTGCAGATCTCACTTGTCAATTTGGAAATAAAACTTTAAAATTGGGTGAAAAGTTGGAAGGTCAATACATATGGTATGATGGTGTTGTAAGAAAATCCGAATGTGAATGTATATTGCCCCCATTACTGACATGTAGACGTCCAAAACAAACCAGTACCAATATTAAATGAAAAGAAAAAACAACGAGTTGCTGAATAAAGTAAATGCTATTGCAATAAACGTAATTGTTTTGCTAAATTAAAAATAAATTTTAAAAACAATTAATTTTTATTCAGTTCATCACTGTAACTTTAAAAAAATAGTACAATAAATAGATCTTTTTAACTATTAAAGTCAAAATATAATTACACATCTCACTTATATCACGAGTTTTCATTTCTTGAACTAATTTCAATTATTTACATAAGTGCCCCAAACAAATGCTTTTACCAATCCTCTAGTTTATTCTTATAATTATTTGGGATGATAACTAAGAACATCTTCTAAAGTCTAAAAGACTACCTGCAGTCGATTAGAATTAATTGGCAATTCTATGATTGTATGATAAAACTTAACAACAGTAGTAATACCGAGACACAAGGCGTAAAATATACTTGAAGAGATTTATTATTATTTAGTAACGCTAAATTTTCAAAATACCTATTAACTGTTGTCTTCCTTAAGATTCCAATTACCTATCTAAACATGCATAATAGCATAGTAGAATGTATTTGCCATTTTGTGTTTTGTAAATCAGTTTAATATACATATTTCTAACACCAATGATTGGATACCTCTTCATCAATTTAGATTCAAAAAGGAACGGTTCAACAAATATACAAAAAACGCACATTATATGTCAGGCCCTGGAAACTACAAATTGTACAACGTTGTTCTTAGATGTTAGCAAAACCTTTGACAAAGTTTGACGTGTAGGCTTATTATTATATAAAATCAACAACCGTCTCCCTGCCTACTAGAAAAATTGTTACTACCTAAGTGATAATGAGTTCAGAAAAAGGAAGAATGAAAGTATACAATATGTCTGAAAAAGTTGCCAACATATGGGAAACTTTTTTATTGTATTACGAAAAAAAGTTATTCTTTATGAAAATCTCTGCTTTCGAAAATAATAATATTCAGGTATTTACATTTGTCATTAGATGTACAGGGTGTCCACAAATTGCAAAAGATTAATAGGAATATTTTGACCACTTCAATTTCAACTTAAATTTTGCAAATTTTAGTTGTGAAACACGTCAACTTTTATCTTATTTAACAAGTAAACTCACCTCAAATCTTTATTTGTTGATTTGAAATATTTTAGCAATGAACTTGAATTAGTAATAAATAAGTAATACCCTACAGAATAATTTATTTTCTACTGTAATACACAAAAATAAACGAAATAATTTAAAATCTAGGTGGCTCCTTTTAATCTTTTGCAATTTGTGGACACCTAATGTCAAATGTAAATACCTGAATATTATTATTTTCGAAAGCAGAGATTTTCATAAAGAATAGTGATATTTGTACTGTACTCGGTAGAGCTCCGGGTTTTAATAACTGAAATTGCCCAATTTTCGGGTAAAAAAAATTTTTATCGGGAGTTTTGCGCGAGTGATGAAGCTAACTGGTTCTAAAGGTAAAGATTCCAAGCACAAAGGCAGAATGAAGGTAGGAAGTGAATCGGAAAGCGAAGGAAGACCCAGGAGTAAGATCAGGAAAGAGAAAAAGGAAATAGAGAAAAAGAAAATAGAGAAAAAGGAAATAAAGGAAGAAAAGACAAAAGAATGCGAAGGTTTATCATTATGGAGGGAGTTCTACAACAATGAAACATTTCTGCAAGCGATGAATAACCCAAAAATAAGAGAGAAAATACGAGAACCAACAATCGGTGAGAAATTTGGACGAAAAATGAAAGAATATAAGCAAAGGACTGGTAAAGATGCCGAAGCGGAACAAATATTAAAGGAAGTTGAAGAAAAAATAAGAACAGAAAAGGCAAAAGAAACGAAGAAAATGGAAAAAGGAAAACTGGAAAAAAGCAAGGCAAAACAATGGAACGAAGAAGTAGAGGAAGAAATGGAAATAACAGCGAACGGAATACCTGGAACGTCAAAAATAAAATCCAGTGAAACAGATGAGGAATGGAAACGCCAAAGCAAGAAGGCAAAAAAGCCGAAAGAAAAAATATTCGATGAGAGATTAAAAGTAGAAAGCAAATTCGAAACATTAAGCGAAGTGGATACAGATGAGGAAAAAGAAAAGGAGGAAGAAAAAACGGTAAATCCAAAAACACCAGCAGTGGTATGTAAAGGAAAACCTGAGAATCACCGACACTTCATAGATCAGGTGAGAAATACGTTAAATTCAACTTTTCGGTGCAGTTTAATAGAGAAAATATAAATATTTCTACGGGCATAAAAGAGCTAAGAGAAAAACTAATAGAACATTTTAAAAATAAAAACGTAAAATACTACACTTACACAGATAGAACAGACAGACTAAAAAGAACGGTTATGAAAGCCATTCCTAATTTAGACCTAGAAACGACGAAAGAACAATTAGAAACGAAATCTAACATCAAAATTAACAGCATAGTACCCATGAAGGGAAATAACGAGAAATCTTTAAGTTATAGTTATTTAGTCACAGTTAATAGAAACGTAGAAATAAAAAAACCTGTATAAAGTAAAGGAAATCGAATTTGTAAAAATTACATGGGAAGCGTACATTAGGAGAAATAAAGTGACCCAATGTTTTAATTGCCACAACTTTTGGCACTCCCAAATCAATTGTAATATGGACCCGAAATGAGTAAAGTAATAGAAACAGAAACGAGTAAGGCGAAATGTTGCAATTGTTGAGGGGACCACACTGCAAACAGCAAAACTTGTGAAAAATATATTAAGTATATATATATAGAACGAAAAGAAATGAATAGAAACAAAAAACCGAACAATATCATACCTAATAAATATGTAAACACTGTCAGAAGTAGTATATAATCTATAGTCAAGTAATTAGGAATGCATACCAAAATCAAAACCAAAACCAAAACCCAAATTTAAACAGTAATCAAGATAAAATGAAAGAAATTTTTAGTTCAATAAATGAAACTGATCAAATAGTAAATTTAGACAAGATGCTAGAAGTTTTAAAATGAATGAGGGATGAGCTGAAAAACACAAAAAATTTTATGGGAAGAATGGAAATAATATTTAAATACGAAACCCTGTATAATCAAAATTAAAAAGTAACTAAATTAAATAATACACATAAATATAAGGAAGAACGATCTTGGATCGGAGACAATTATCCCTTTAAATAAGGAGGCCCCAAGATAATCGCCGTAAAAATAGCCGGGCAGAGAAACAAAATAAATATAAACAATGTTATTAAAAATTAGAACTAAAATAATCTTGGTCGTAATCGGAACATATATAAAAATTAAATTTTACAAAAAGGCCAACCTCGTTATTATTATTATTATTATTATTATCATTGTTATTATTATTATTATTATTATTATTATTATTATTATTATTATTATTATTATTATTATTTTTATTTTTTTTTTTTTTAATTGGGAGTAAATGCTTTATGCAGACCAGCGGACTGGTACTGCGGGACTCCAGAAACCTGTTTACCCACTAAAACCTCCCAAAAGCTCTAAGTTGCAACCCGGAACTGTTTTGGACATATCATCAGGTGCAACAAGCGTCTGTACTTCAAATTTTATTCCTCTTTTATGGGATAGTTATTTGTCTAGCATGTTTAGTTAATTATTCTCTTTCTTTTTGACTCATTATATTCTTAATCACATGGTGGATTAATTTCCATTCTTCGGACGAGTTTATCATCTTGGTAATAATATATTCGGGTGTATTTTATTGTATGTTAGTATTCTCTCATAGTTCCATCTGTCACAGCTAAAGACTGTGTGCTCGACTGTATCCTCTTCTGAGCAATATATACACCTATCCTATCCTACCCTATCTTTACGAAAAGATCCGTGTCCTGTGAGCGTTTGAGTTAGATAGTAATCTATCTTTAATTTCACTTATATTTTTACCTCTATGTGTAAACAGGTATGTTCTCTCCTTTATCATAAGATCTATTGGTATTATGCCAGTTATGACTTGCAAAGCAGTTGCTGATACCGTTTTGTAGGATGAAGCCACTCGTAGTAACATAGTTCTCTGTGTTCTTAAAAGGAGGTTCCTATATTTTTGTACATTTACAACATTACCCCATATAGGAGCACCATATAGGATAATATTATGCAAGGCGCAGCACATAACCGCCCTCTTGCTACTGCTAGGACCTCTAATGTTGGGCAAAATACGCGCTAATTTGGCTACCTTCCATTAGCTTTGTTTGTTACAGCTTCCACATATCTCCCAAAACTACACCGTTCATCCAATACGATCCCTAGGTACCTGAGTGTTTTTAACGGCTTGATATGCGTCCCATCAACTTTGAATTTCACGTGCTGTCTCTTTTTTCTATCTTTTAAAATAATTGACTCGGTTTTATTGGGCTCAATTAAGAGTTTATTTGCCAGCATCCAGTTTTTTATTATTTCTAGAGAAGCGTTTCATTTCGCATTAACGTTACCTCATCTTTAGAACCAACTATGAGCGCCAAGTCATCAGCAAAAGTAATGGTAGTTTCATCTCCTCTGAGTTCCAGACTTAATACCCCATCATATAAAATATTCCACAGAGTAGGTCCAAGAACCGACCTCTGTGGAACTCCAGTGTCTACATCGACTGACACATCCTTATTAACCCTTATCTTCCTCTTTCTAAGGTAACTGGTTATAATGTTTATCAGGTATTTTGAGACATTCATCTTGCGTAGTTCTTCAAGTATTAGAGAGTGACTAGCCGTGTTAAAGTCGTTTTTAACATCAATGGTGTTTTTAAACTCGGCAGCTGTTTCCAGAACTTTTGCCAATGCTTGCACGGTAGACTTATCTTTTTGGAAGCCATATTGTTGAGGGTGTAATCCACCTCTATCGTGTATTTCCTTTAACAACCTGTTTCTTAACAACATCTCTAATAATTTGCTGCATGTATTTAGTATGCTTATCGGTCTGAAAGAATTTGCAATTTCTGGATTTTTTCCTTCTTTTAAGATAAGTGTAAGCTTGGCTATCTTCCATATTTCGGGAAACTATTGTCTCCTTAATATTTCATTCATGATTCTAAGCGTCCACTCAGGTAGGCAATCTTCCACTATTTTTATAGTTTCAGAAGGAATTTTATCTAAGCCAGGTGCCCTACCATTTTTAAGACTATTTGTGGCGCTGATTAGTTCTTGTTCAGTAAAAAGTTCTACATTTGAAATATTGGTCTCGACTGTTAGTTTTTCTCCTGATTTCGGGAAGAGATTAGAAACGATTTCTTGTTTCCTCTCTATACTGAGCTCGTACGGTGATAGTGTGTTTAGCTTTTTTGCTACTATCTTATATCCATCTTCCCAAATATTGTTATCTAACTCTTGACATAAGTCGTTCCAATACGCTTTTTTTGTCTCCCTTATCAACTTGCCTAACTCTTTCTTGTTTTTTTTGTAGTCTCTCCTTATTTCTTCTATGTCCACACTTGCACTATTTGTTGCAGCCGCTCTGGTTAACTTTCGCTTAATTTGGTAACATATTTTCCTTTTTTCCGCAATGATGTCTTTCCACCAGTAGGGTAACTTTGACCGTGCAATATTTATATTGGTACTGTCCTTATATGCTTTACTAATACTTTATTAAAGGTTTGACATGTTGCTACAGTCTCATCACTGGCTAAAGCTTTGCATTTAGTTCTAAAAGCTAGCCAGTCGGTAACTCCTTTTTTATTCCTACGATCTTTATTATTTTTACTATCCACAACTTCAAAATATATATACTGGTGTTCCGTGTGTGTTTCTGTGTCCAATACTTGCCAGTTTTTTATCTTTCTGCCAATCTTATCTGTGGATAGGGTTGCATCAATGTAGGATTCGGTGTTTCCCCTTACAAATGTGGGCCTGTTGCCTCTATTGTTAACCACCAAGTTTTTAGTTGCTACCCACTCCATCCAATATATTCCCTTTTCATCGGTTACTGTTGATCCCCATTCAGGGGATTTCGCGTTTATATCTCCAAGTATAATAGCTTCTTTTCGTGTGACTTTATCCATTATGCAATCGACATCCAATTTATATTCCTGTATGCTTACATTGGGTGATAAATAGCAGCAAATAATTGAGCATTCCTTTAGGGTAATTTCTATGAATCCGTTTAGTGTCATATGACTGATAATCCCTATGTTTTTTTTTAAAATAAGTACTGCGACATTTATTCTATTGTCTTTTATCCAATTTTTTTCCTTTGACTCGCTTCTTGTAAGGTTCACATACAATTAATATGTCAATATCTAGTTGTTTGGCTGTGGCATAAGCTAGATCTTGGGCTGCATAAGCTCTCCCGACATTTGTCTGCAGTATTTTGATGTCTTGTTTAGAATTCATAGTTGCTAGCAACACTAGCACGTCTACGCCATCTATTCCAGACAATATCTTTCGCTTTCGGTTTTTCCTTAATTAGAGTTCTGTAGTGTGGGCATTTAGTTTGGTCAGATCGATGACCCTTTATCTTACATTTCAGACATAAACTTTCATTTGCACATTCCTTGGCTTTATGGTCCTTCTGTCCACACTTTAGGCATATATTGGTTTTATCCTCACCCTTGCATTCATTTGTATGGTGCCCAAAGTCAAGATATCTGTAGCACCTGATTATGTTCACTCTTGCTCTTACTCGACAATTCCCCCAACCAATCCTAATAGTTTTTTGGGAAATTACGCTTCTAAGCCATCCTTTCCTTAGCGCGACTGTAGCATTTTGAATTCCTTCTTGGTTTGATCTACAAGACAGTACGCTGACTATTGTCTCATCCGCAGTTCCTCTGCTTTTTAAAATATCATCAGCTATTTATTTTTCGATTTCACTTTCTGTTTCCTTCCTCTTCAGGTCAATTTCTGTTTTTATTTGCTCAACTTGGGTGCTCATATCTGTCCGCGTCTCCCTCAGTTTCTTGTACTCATTGGCTGTGGCAGTTAGTGTAGTGTAGCTTGTTTTTAATATACTTAATTTCCTTTCTAACGTTCCAACGATACCGCCTATTATTCTAACAGACGACTTTATTTCGACTTTCGTTTTTGAGCTTTCTTTAACAAGCTTTTTTAGTTCATCTGTCTTCCGGGTTAAATTTTCCATAACTTTTAAGAATTCTTTCAGTTCCGGGTTCATTTCTACGGGTTTTTCTTCTTCTTGTTCGTTTCTCTTTCGTTTCTTGTTTGCATGTTTGCTCACCCCAAAACCAGCATCATCGTTGCTGCATTCCTTAGATCGCGTAATGAAGGTTTCCTGTTTATGGTAATCAACTTGACAGTTTGTACTGTTATCCACATGTAATATTGGAGTTTCACTAAGAGAATCCTTTCTACTGATTTGTGGTGTCCTTGTTAGTGGTGAGCCCTTAATTGAAGGATCTATCCCCATGTTCAGATAATAAATTAGACTTTTCTTGTCAGTTTGAGCTTCAGTCTCCTTAACACTCTCCGCAGGCTTATAACCTGAACTACCCACTTTCCCTATCAGTAGAAATGTCGGGCTGTTTAATGCATCATCATCTTGCCACACATTTTCTCCTTCTTCAGGTTCCCACGCAGTAGGTGTGCGAAAAACTTCGCACTCCTGCTCTTTATCATATGGTGGTGTTCCAGGGATTAGAGTCTCTTCTAGAGAAAGCATCTACGGCTTCCTGAGAGATACTACTCTGATTTTGATCTTAATTTTTACTTCCGGAAATATTGCTGAAATTCCCGACCTGGTCGCTCATCAGGAGTTCTGAACAGTAACTGGCTGACGGTCGAGGAGAGCCTGTTCGTTCACTCTCTGTCTCGACCGGAACTAGGGAATCCGAACCCTTGCTCCGTAAGCTATTTCCAATTGCGTTGCCCGTTATAAGTTTTCAGTCCGTTTAAGCTGTTCTTAGCTTTCCTACTCCTCTTTGACCTTACCGGCTTAGATGGCCCTACCAGGAGTATAGTACTCCCGCCGACATCGCTCTCAGATTCATCATACCACTCCACCACGTCCAGGTGACAGCTTTAGATTATTATTATATTATTAATATTATTATATATATATATATATATATATATATTAATATATTATTATTATTATTATTATTATTATTATTCTGTATAACAAATGTATAAGTGAGGGTAACTGGCCACAGGTATTAAAAATATCAAAAATAATCCCCGTGTTCAAAAATGGCGATTTTGACCTTGTTAATAATTATAGAACAATAGTAATTTTACCCGTTATCTCGAAAATATTTGAAATATTAATAAAAATAAGCTTACTTCCTATTTAGAAGAAAAAAACCTAACATCTGATAATCAATTTGGATTCCAAAAATGTAAGTCAGCTATTCTGGCACTGGTGAATGTCATTGAAAGCATAGTCGAGGGCCTTGATAAGGGTAAAAGCACGTATGCTACTATGTGCGACCTGACCAAGGCTTTCGACTGTGTAAACTCGAACATCTTAATAAAGAAGATGGAACACTACAGTTTTCGAGGAAATGAGTTGAAGTTGATTGAATCCTATCTGAATGGTCGTCTGCAGTATGTTAATTATAACGGTTGTGAATCTAGTCTAGTATTAGTGAACAACGTCGTCCCACAGGGCTCTGTACTGGGACCGGTACTGTTCCTACTTTATATTAACGACTTGCCGCGGTCTCTTAAATCTCGATCGGTTTTATTTGCTGATGATGCTACCTTTTTGACAAGAGGTGATGAATATTTGCGCATAGAGAATTTAAAGTTGGCTAAATCTTGGTTTGGTTCGAATAACTTAAAATTAAATGATGCCAAAACTAAAAATATAACGTTTAGTTCCGAAAAACGTAGTACCAATACGGAACCTGTAAAAAACGAAACTGTTATAGCACCTTCGCAGGTGACTCCTATCGTCACATTTATCTTAAAAATAGGTAGATACCACAAGCTGCAAGTACGAAATATTTGGGTATGCATTTAGATGCAAAACATATAATTAAGAAACGCAAAATAAAAAACGTACACTGGTTAAATTGAAAAATATCCAAACTAGCACTTGAAAATAAACTTCCACTGTAAAAAAAATAATAAAGGCTATTTGGATGTATGGCATCGAGATTTGAGATTATGCGAGCAAGTCAAATATAGGTATTATCCAAAGAAACCAATTAAAAATACTTCGAATGATAACCGATACGCCATCGTATATGCTAAACGACTTTGCACAAAGACCTAAAAATTCCCTTAGACGGATATATGATTTTAGAACGAAGTACAAATAACATAATAGAAGTTAACATATTCACTCCCAGAATTTCAAAATGAACAAAGACTCAGAAGAAATTGACCAATAGACCTAACAATTGCTTAAAAGAGGACTTGTCCTGGAATAAGATCTCATAGCGCCAAACAAGCCAATAAAATGAAGTTAATACATTAGCTTATAGAACTGTCATATTTTCATTTGCTAATGAATAAATTAAAAAAATTATATGCTATATTTACAATCACACTCGTGCTTAAGCATTGATTTTTAACAAAAAAGGAAGATACTATTAAATTTATAAATTAGAAATGATTAATTTTCCAAGTAAAAGTAACTGTATTAAGTAATATTTTAAAGGAGTGATTTTTACAAAAAAAAAAACGGAAAAAATATGTGAATTAATATTCGAAGGAGGAGATATTATAGACCAATTACCAGGATACCTAGGACACTATACCATCATTGAACTTTTGAGGATTCTGTGTATTCTAGAATTTACACACAACACACTACATGTATAGAGATCATATGTATTCATCCGAAAAACAAATGTGTACTTGTGTTTCTGTAATATTCGAAAAACAGAGGAACATGAATCAACTATTCCTCTGCTTATTGTCATTAGTGATTGTAATTGTTGATCTTCTGGACAATGAATGACGCCGTAAGTTAGAATGCTATGTACCAGTGAAAAATATGCAGATTTGAGGAAATTGTTAGGCAAACACGATTTCAATTGTAGAATAAAGATCTGAGTGGCCAATTTAGAACAGAGTCCAATTTAATGATGTGTCTAGAAATACTAATTTAACAGGCTCTGATTTTGGAACCCATTTATCTGTGCAGAACAATAATTTGTTTGTTTTAGAATCATTTGTTTTTAGCTTGTTCGCTGAGAACCCCTCATTCACAAGAGTGGTATCAAGGGAACGAATATCATCCGATAAGAAAGTAGTATCATCAGCAAACAAGACGCAAACATTTTTAATGGCCTCAGGAAGGTCGTTTATGAATATAATAAAAAAAATTGGTCCCAAAATAGAGCCTTGAGGTTCTCCGTTCGATGTATAATGAAGATTGGACCGACCATTTCCGTACACTACATATTTTTTCCAAATAAGAGCAAAATAATTTAAGTTCCTTACCTCTGATGCAATAAAATTTCAATTTTTGCAACAATATGTCCACCAACACAATCAAATGCTTTCGTCAGATCATACATGGTAGCCATGTACTTATACCGGATAAAAATTAGAGTATTGTTTATTAAGGTTAGGCATTTTGTGATCTGCTACTGTTAGATTTTCTCGATAGAAAAAACTCATTAACTACTACACCGCATGGCCATAGTTCAGGTTTTAGAATATTATTTAATTCTGCTGCAGGCACTGATATCTTGAACGATGAGTATTCTTGAGGATATAAGGAACGCATTTTCTCAACTTTTATATTTGAATTAATTTCATGAAAGTATTTCGATAGGTCCTCCTCTTTTATTTTCGGATCCCTCTTAGTAGAATGAAGATGTTTCATGGTTGATGAAAATGAGGCTCTAAGGTAGGAGTGTGAATCCGAATTCATGCTTCCAGTAAATAGCATTTTTGAGGGCTTTCTAAATTGGTTATTTTTATTTTTGTTGGAAGATGGCCGGTCGCTGTTTAGATTTATAATTTTATTGCATAGATTTGATGTTTGTGCATTTTCAATAGCACAAGAAACCTTTGCCACATTGTTGAATGGTGATTTTAGTGATTGCACTTCTAAAGCAACCAACTTTAACGTGTTTTTTTGACGTTCCCCTGACGATAACATATCTTCTTTCTATGGCAAAGAAGCTGACACTGAAGGCCTATTTTGAAGAAGTTAATTTTGGCTTTGAAGTGCCATAATTGTAATTTCTTGGTTATAGATTATCTTGTCCTTATTTTTAATAATAATAATAATAATAATAATAATAATAATATGCCTTTATTTAACAAGTGTGCTCTTACAACACTTGCACCAGGAAGGCGAAGATTAGCTTAGAGCTACTCTTTAACTCTTAAACTTCCTAGCTAATATGAAAAATTAAAAAAGAATAAAAATAAGATAAAATACAATAAAAATTTAATACAAAATATTTCTGATATACATGTATAAACGTAGTAAGATAAACTTATATATAATTGGTTGGCTAACAATATGTCCTTAAGAGTATAACGATATTTAAATAGAGATGAAATGGACATAGTGAAGATGAAGGAATTGTATTATTTTACTAAATTATACATAAAGCAACGCTCAAACAAAGCCGAGGAGTGTTGTGGCATAGTAATAGTGATATTAATGTTGTGGATAGATTTTCTAAAAATATTTTTTTCTTATAAATAGGAGGTAGCTTTAGATTTAAGTAACCGATATATATAAAAGCAAGCACATTTAATTCAAAAACATGATTAATTTTGAACCATCTAATTTGAGAAAAATAAGGTGCTATATGTTCATATGTCCTTCGATTAAAAATAAATCTGCAACATATATTTTGAATACATTGCAATTGATTTTTGGATTCATGGTCTAGGCAAAGCTAATAAACAATATTGCAATAATTTAAAACTGAAAGAACTAAAGTTTCCCTTAATTTCTTACGAATTTTAAAATGTGTTATGTGTATGTTTATTAACATAAAGCATACGCATTCTCATATAACACTTTTGAAGAAGTGAACTTATATAACCTTTAAATCTTAATGACTGATCTATAATCAGACCTAAATTTTTGGCTTGTTCCGATATATTTATTTCAACATCATCTAATTCGAGTTGTATCGAATTATGAATATTTAATCATTTAAATTGTGTGATTTGAAGAACTGAGATATTAGAGTTAGATCACTATTTACAGATTCATTTACAGCTGGGATATTTAAGGGTTCAAAACAATTAATCAATTGTATGTCATCTGCATATAGCTGCACTGCGCACTTTTAACTTTAAAAACAGTAAAGGGCCTAAAATGGATCCTTGTGGTATACCTGATACTATAAATTTAGATAATGACACGTTGTTATTAACACGAACGCGCTGGCTTCGTTTCCACAAATAAGATATAAAAAAAGACAGAACAGTAACATCGGAACCATAGTATTTAAGTTTAGCACACAGTAGTTCATGATCAATTAAATCAAACGCTTTTGAAATATCTAAAGCGACTAATAAAATTACCATTTTCTTATCAATAGCTCTAACAGTGTTATCATTTATATTTAATAAGGCCTTGTACTGTAACCTTTGCGGAAACCAGAATGTTTAGAAGATAGAGAATTATTGTTTGTAAGGTATTCATATAACTGAATATAAACAACACGTTCCAGAATTTTGGATAAAACTGGTAGAAGACCTATTGGTCTCAAGTCTTGCACCGTTTTATGAAACATCTCCAGTCGATATATATGCAATTTAAATGATAAATTTTTATCTTAAACATAATTCTAATAGTGAAATGTATTATGAAACCAAAAAGTCGTGACCTTTCGGAAAATAACAGAATTAGATCAATAACAAAACTGTTTTGATTCCTAAAGTACTGTTTATCTTTAAGTTTAAATTAAAATTGTTTATTGAACTGTCTAATTTTTACTGTTCCCGAAATAATCCACTTATCTGTATTCTTAAACCACGAATTATGAATAAAACATGAAAATCAAGAAAGTATAAAAATATAGTTTAAAATTTAAGGCATTTATGACTGTAAATAAATATATCCACAAAAACAAGATATTTGCAATTGAATAATTTAAATTATTAGCAAATAACTAAACTTACATAAATTTTTTAGGTCATGATACATTTACGGTTTAAATATAAAATCGATATTATATTGATTACAATGATTTTAAAAGAAGCCCGCCCCTTTTATCCCACGTATTTCCTTACCTATCTTAATTTCGATATCTTGCGTTTTTGATTTTGCACACAATAAAATAAGCATTATAAACATTTTCGACAAACTTGGGTAAACCGGAATAATATCACCTGACAACACTGTTTAGATGAAAAAGTGGATTTTTCTAGTTGATAAAAAGTGTTTCTGTTTTTTACTTGTTTTGTTTGGCTATTCTGGTTATATTTTATTACTTACTTTTTTGAGATTTAAGGGTTCATTTTTTAATTATGAAAATATTTTTAAGTGAAACTTTTAATTCAAGTAAAGCTTTATTTTCGATGATGTTTCTTTTCCTGATTTCTTTTTAATGTTTGCCATACAATTGATTTTTCCACCCTTTCACTATAGCAGACAAATTTATAAACTTAAAATGGCATATAGAAATCTCATAATAAGGAGTAAATTAAGCAAATAACGTTGAAATGGTATATTTTTAAGAATTAAATATTCGTTCGAATACAGTCAGTAAGATCGGAAAACCTTTTCAAGATTGCTTAGCAACCATAGAAGTAACAGATACTCCACAAAGCATCTAAAAAACCAAGACCGTCAGTACTACCTTGACGTTTCATTCAAGAACTTGAGTAATAAAGAAAAAGTAAGAGTGCTAAAAATTTATCGACAGTAGTTCAATAAAAATACTTTGAGGCCGACCTCGGTGGTCGAATGAGTGGAAAACCAACATTCGGTCATCGAGGTCGCGGGTTCGAGTCCTGGCGTAAGCATGAATGTGTGTGAATATTCCGTATGCATGTGGGAATTTTGATAAAAACATAGTACTTGGCTGTATGGATAAACTCCCAATGTCATTAAAAAAAACTTTGGAACTGGATAGAAGTGATTGTTAAAACAAATTAAAAGAAACATCATCCAATTTTGTATTGATGATGAACGAAAATTCTTCTGCTCATCAGTAAACAATCCTAGGATCCGCTGAGCAACTTTGTGACATCTAAGACTATGAAGTTCTGTAACTTTGATGCATCTATTTGTGCATAAAGCAGTTTTCAGCTGTATCACATTTTCCTCTGATGCTACAACACTAGCAGGTGCCTTTCTCGGACCTGCAAATATTTAATGGACTCTTTTTTTGTATAACTTTTTTTGCACTCTTCTACCACTAATGTATGACACTAACTATAAGGTTCGTTCCAGCAAACGTTAACAACATTACGGAGTATGCGCATTCATATTTTTCTGTTCCGGCAAAGAAAATTTGGTAGCACTTTGTAAATGTTTGTGGTTCCAACAAGCTTTAAAAGTTGTTGGTGACTTGTTGATTGCTACTCATTTTGTTTGCAGATTTTGAGTAAATATTTCTGACTAATCTTACCTTTATTGTTGACAATTTATAATTAATGATGGATATATTTGACAATTATTTTTATAGCTTATCGGAGAGGGATGATGATTTTATTTATAATGGTGATTTAGAAGGAATTAAAATAATGGAAGATCGGCAGCGTCCAAAAAATAAAAATTAAATCACAGAAACTGTGGAAAATTTTAATGAACTGGAATTTATTGAACATTTTAGGTTAAGTAAACACGTTGTAAATAGAATTGCAGAATAATTTAAAGAAGGTGATTTGTTTAAAAGACAATCGGGAAGTAATGATAAAATCGGGAAGTAATGATAAAATAAGTGCCAAAGAACCAGTTTTGATATATCTTTGGTTCGCCAGATATGAAGTGGCCTCATTTAGAGACGTAGCTTATCGATTTGATATTTCAGTAAGCAGTTTAAATAAAGTTTTCTAGTAGATTTATTTATTTTTTGAGCGAGTAAGTAATATTTAATTTCAAAAGTGTACTAGTTCCCCTAACCAAACTTTTGCTAAAAAATTCCTGCTTGAATGAAGGAGTTAGGCAAGACAACAAACCCAATTATATTTCATGTTCCAGTAGAGATTTGTTGGAAATATGTTTGTAACAATTATGCGCACTGTGTTAATGTCACCAACTTTTAGGAAACTTTTTGCTGGAACAAGCTTATAGTCACTTACACAGCTAGCGTGGTGTTTTTTGGATTGTGTTGCTTAAGAGAACAAAAATGTTTAAAAAAATAATCTTCCCTATAATCTGACTGCCCCCCAGTTTGATGGAAACTCACAAAAATAAGTTATCAACGATAAGATAAATATACAGTGAGGATGTAAAGGTTGGAAAAAATTCGGTTAAAAATTAATTTAGCCAATAAAGATTTTTTTTGAGATGCGCCTTTTTTGGTATACGCATATGATTTACGACGTCATCATAGTTAGAGTTATGAGGTGAACGACATTTTTTAAATGCCAATAGCCTATTATGTTTGTACCATTAAAAAGTGCTCTTTTTTTGTGTATGGACGTCAGGTATAACACTATGTTACGTAACAATATTTTTAAAAATAAACGGATATATTCACACATTTTAATCTAATATAAAAAAATTTAGAAATAATGAAAAATATAAAAAACTATTTAATTAACTGTTCATATTGCCTGTCTTAGCCTCCTGATCTAACCCTATTTCACTTTTCTTCTAGGGATTCCTAGAGTACAAAGTTTACATTAATAGTTGCAATACCATTGATGACATAAAATTAAGATCGAAATTAACTAATTAACGTTGATACTTTAACTAATGTTTTGGATCATGTATACTCACCACATAAAATAATCCATAATATCCAATTTAAAAATATTTAAATATATATATTTTAATAAACTAAAACGATTTTAACAAAATATATATATATGTATATATATATCGTAAAACTCCAAAAAATCAAAGAACTAGATAGAAAGATTAGAATCGTTCTACTAAAGTGCTTTAATTATCGGTAGATTTATTATTTTTTTCTTTATAAATATCAGTCAGGTACCTAATTTTGATTTTTCGAATATTCAGGAAGCTTTCATATCCATGCTTATTATGGGTGCAGCTCTAAATATTTTTGAATATACAAAGATATGAAAAAAACATATTCTTAATATTAAAAACATTCAAAAATCTGTTTGCTGATAAAAAAATATTTGTGTGTACCAAAACGTGTTTTAAAGATTTATACAAATAGTCCGCAGAATGATAATATCCTAATTGTTGTCAAAATAAAAAAAAAACGAGGGGATTTGCATGATAACAAAAGAACCATTACAGACCACGAGATTAAACTTCATTACAACTTATTTTAATAGTCAACTCCGAAAACCTTTAAGAACAGGTACTACACACATCTAAATTCAAAAAATGTGATTTTCAGGTGGCTGTAGAACGGTACAATAGAAATAGAGAGGAATTTTAAGGTCACGGTCACAAGCAGTGGTTTTTGCTGATCAAAAGAAATTAGATAGAAAAAAAAGAAAATATATTAATATGAATTTGCATAAAGCATTTAACAGTTATTCAAATAAGATCGATAAAATATTATCAAAAATCAGCAAAATATTTATATATTTATCATTTGGCTAAAGTGTCCTTCTGAAATTTGGTTGTTTGAAGTGGTTCAATTTGCTTCTTTCCCTGTGGACATACTCTATGAGAGGATTTGAAGTAATTTTGACTGTCTCGTACACGAGGGTAAAATTTAGTTTTCCTTTTCGTCTAGCACGTTTATCAGTTCGACTGGGCCTTACTAGTTGACTTGTTTCTAGCAAATGTGTTTAATGAATTGATCTACTGTTTTGGACGTTAGCAGCGGTTGTTAGATTCGTCATTAGTTTGAACCTAGGGCATTTGGGTTAGGACAAGATCTGATAATTTATATATATTTTAAAATTGTAACCCACGTTTGAAAGTATATATTTGCTAACTATATTTGTATTCATGAGAAATGCGCACACCTCTAGTTTTTATGTATCTTCGCATTTGTGATTTACTTAGTAGTAATTTAGTTTTCTTGTATTAGAGTTTTTTTAATCTATGTCTTTATCTACACCTTTCTTCTTCGTTTTGGTCTTATGTTCGACAACTTCTGACCTTCGATTAGACACTAGATTAATTCCACCTGTTTGACATTGGAAGGATCATTCTTGTCCAGGAACATCTGAAAAACCAAATTGACGTCCTGAAGGGGAACTTTCACGAGTTTGTTTGGGCCGAGGCATCTGACGGAGTCCTGTTCGCAGACCGGGAAAAAGCGGGTTGAAAATCAAAACCACAAATTAATGGTTTAGAACTTATTATAACCATGAGCTGATTGATATAGTTTTTTTATATTATTTTTCTTTATATAGTTTTACATGGTCATTTTGTTTTAACTTTTATTTAGGTTTATACTAAACTGGATTTAATCGTTTACTTTTAAATTTATTGACAATAGTCTGTAAACATTAATTTTAATCTCTATCATTTATCCGCCAGGGAATCCTACCCTACAAGTGTTATTAACTTTCTAAATTATACATTTATATATTTAAAGAGAGTCGTAAAGCTTCTTTTGATCTCAGAATTGGGACCCTATACTTATAGAAATTCGTAATTGTACTATCGTATAACTATAACTGGCAAGAATGTACAATTATTGTTAATATTACTACCTTAACTTAATATTTCATTTTTTTATTTGTTTTGCACTGTCTACTCCATAAGAGGGGTTACGTCGAATATTCATAAAATTTGTTACTATAATTGTGTCAGTTATCATTTTTCTACCTCAAATGCTTTATTATTATTTTATCTTAAGCAAGGTTCGTAAGAGTTGACCGAGCATAAACCCTTTGACATGTAGTTGAATGCTGGATGTCAAATTCCCTCAGAATTTGAAAATTTATCTAACGCTCTAGGATATTTCACCTCATTTTCTGTATAACTCAACACTTCTTCGACTTGAGAATAGCCCGGCAGTTTGATAGTCCGTAGTAACCAACCCGTGTTGATATCATTGTTTAAATATTTTTCTATCAAACTACACTTAGTACAAATAAATTTTGATTGTAACGGTTGCTCCTAGATCATATATTGTACAGAACTATAATAATTAATAATTAAAATAAATCGATTTCACCAAATTCTTATAAAATCTTTGATGATAACATAAACGAAATGTTTTCTAGTAATATTGCTAATAAATAGCCACAGTCGTAGCAATGCTGTGTTTATGTTAAAAACATTAATCGCAAGGTATGTTGTATAGATGGTATCTCCGAAAATAGTGCACTTATTAAATACTTTCTCTTATCATGTTCTGAAACAGACAAACTTTAACAGATCTTTTTCAAATCTACAGCATTATTTATAATTGTCCTTTTTGTAGACATTCGTCATCCTTTTTCGGCTATTTACAACAATTTTCTCATACTTATAAAATAAAGAAAATAATTTTTAAAAGTCAAATTGTTTTTATGAGTCAGTACAAAATTGTATATGTTAAGTTAAAATCAAATTGTTTATCGAACGGTCTATTGTTTACTATCCTTGGAATTATCTTTCGTGTTTAATCGTGAATTACAAAAAAAAAATATTTTAAAGGAAAAGTTTCAATCTTAAAATATTTATGATTATAAATAAATGTAATTGCAAAAACAAAATATGTGAAAATAATTCATTCAAATTATTAATAAATAACTAAACTTTTATACATACATTTTCCAGTCTATAAACGCTTATGGTTAAAATATAAAACCGATATTAACTGATAGAAAAGAAGCCGTTCTATCCCTTCCGCACTTCATTTGGGTATCTAACATCTTTGATTTTAAACATAATTGCAAAGGGCATTCAAAAGTAAATTTAGCACTGTGTTTAATTTTTGAATACCATTCAAAATTAACGAGGAACAAAAATCAGTTCAAAAATATAAAATTTTATAAATTCAAATAGATTATAATTATTTGGACAGATTTTATCGTGGCAAACGACGCTCTGAACTGTCGCAGACACAGACCACATGAAAATAAAGGACACAGCTAGTGTACACTACGGGATGCAAGTTTCGTTGTAATGGATTATAGCAGATTTAAATGATAGTTATTACGAATTAATTAAGAGTTTTTTAATTTACGATTGTCGAAACTACCTCTTACAAATATAATACTAAATGTCTTAAAGAAGTAAGTATGTACATACTTATAAAAACATTTATAATTTTACGACACTAAACAGAATCATTAAAAATAATATATAACTCACCACTCAATATAACATTTTTTTTAAATAAAAAAAAACACGAAAATCAAAGTTTCTCTACCCCTCATAAATTGTTTTTGTCTTCAGTATCTTCATTATCCACATGGATTGACACAAAAGTAAGAAAATCCACATGCGAATGTATTTTACCTCCCTTACTTACTTGCAGTTTTAAAATCAACTACGTAAACTTTTGGATATTGTTACAAAGTTTAATTTACTTTGCTGGTTAACTATTGAAATTATACATTTAGTTTATAAGATTATTGTATTTATTGAACCTTCATATCGCTGGGTGTATATATATATATATATATTAAAACGAATTTGCTTAAATAGAAAATAAAATTATTGTGAGTGATAGTAAAAGACTCTTACCTATATAAAGAGTTATTTTTATTTTTCATGCTATCAAAGGAATATACTTGGTATAGGAATTATTGGTAAATTTATTAGTTCTGATGATTTACGAGTACAACTGGATTATTTTAAAAAATATTAATGAAGTAACAACTTATTACAAGTTAATGGGGAAATGTAATGAATGGGACTTTTATAGTTTGTTACTTTTGAATATGTATTTATTAGATCATGTTAACAGGTGTTACTGTAATGTTCCTTTATTACTTTTAAATGTTTTACACTTAAATTTCCATATCTTGTCGTGTCGCTGAAACAACCAAATTTGTGAGATCAACAAATGTTCTATACTTAACTAAAAATAAATAAAACAAATTGTAAAAGCCAAAATAATTGCTCATCATTTTTATCAATACATAAATGACAGAAAATTATTTACATTTAGAGAAATGTTAATTTTGCGAGTAATTTAGACATATCTAATGATTTCTGAAAAAAAGATACATCTTTGGCCATAATGATCTTTGTAACTCAGTTACACTCACTCAGTCCTCTCTTCAAATAAATTTAGTAATTTGGTCAGAAACATAATACTCTAAATGAAAAATATAAATGTTCGTAGTTTTTAAATAAATGTTTTTAATCAATATTTTTTTTTATGTAATGAAATGTAAATCATTTCGCTAGCATAGTTTTTGTCATTTTGCTGTAAACAATTTTTTGGGAAAAAATGAAAAGTGTTAAATATGATATGATGCCATTTATGAAGTTAATTACAGTGACAATAAAAATTGCTTCAAAGATGTATGAGCTCCTCTAGTTCATTCTACTTTCGCACATCATTTGCATTACCGTATCGAATTATTTCTAGGCCTAGATGTTTCCATTTATCCACGAGAACATCCTTAATTTTTTTTAGGGCTAACAATTCATAAAGTATTTTCCAAGTATATCCCAATAACATTCGATAGGAATTAAATCGGGACTCTGTACTGGCCATTCCATAACTTGAATTATGCAGGTAGCAAGACAATTTTGTACTATCCTAACCATGTGGAGTATTGCATTATCATGCTGAAAGATAAATTCCGGATTGATATTTTCAGCGAAAGTTGCAATATGTGGCTCAATAGCATATGTGTGCCGTTCGCGATCCATGACCAATAACTACTAGGTCAATGCGACCATTTAAAATTATCCTACCCCAAAACCTAATTAAACTACCTCCAAAGGCTGCCTTAACTGCCATTAATATTATTTTAAAAAAATCTGAAATCGTCAGTAAATACTACTTTACGCCATGGTTCAATTAATGTGTTATTCCGCAAACAAGCGCCTGGCTCTAGAATATGGTGATTCAAAAACTGGCCGTTTTAAATTCATCCTACGTTCGTGAAGACTATTATGTAGAGTATGAATACTTAGTCTTGTACCCGTGTTTATACTTATTTGAACCACCTGAGGCACTGCAATGAAGTAACCATTTAAGCTTGGCGATTTTTATGTGTAGTCGTGTTATTGTTATAAAAAATTTTCATTTTTCCTATTGTTTGTGTGTTTTTTTGTAGTATAATTTGAAAATGGTAGAAAAGTTTTTCTATGTAGAAATAGTTGCAAAAAATTGGTTATGAATGTTAATAATAATAAAAATTTTAATATATTCTTATTTTTTTCGCAAAAACAAAAATTTGAATCTAGAAACATATTTAATTAAAGTACCAGTCTTAATCCTCTATTGAATGTGAAGGAAGAATTTCATTAAAACTAAAATGGTACATAATGTCTTAAGTGAAATAAAGTCTCATTGTTAAAAGTGTGATACATCATTGAAATCAGCTCGGCAAGTGGTTTATAAAAATGTAAAAACGTAAGGGGTATTCCATTTAAAAAACATATCTTTGATTCGTATGGAACACAGTATATAACTTAAAATAATTTTAAATTGTGTATCTTAAATCTCTCTACCACCTCCGTTTACAAAAATTTTTATATCAGTAATAACAAGAGAGTTATTGCACTTTGTCGTAAGATTGGTACACCCTGTATATCTATATATAGTATTTAAATTAACATATATCATATGTCATGTTATGTGACATGGATAGTTTCTACAGGGTGTTACGTCTTTTAGACGTGAGTTAGATGAACCTGTGTTTCTCGGGAAGTATGGGATTATCTTGGCGGAGCAATATCATTTCGAGAAAACGCTCCTGTAAATCTTCAGAACTTGACTACAGGTGTTCAATATGAGTGGGACACTGTACCCGACCGATTATAATAATTTCAGTCGTGGGATGTTAAGATGCGTTGGTCAATTGTTGACAAGAAGAGGCCATGATACAAACTATTAACTTATGTTTTTGTTACCGCAATACATTTAATGTTATTAATTAAATAATTCTCAAGGGGGCCAAGACGTTTGGCGATTTGTTTATATTAACGACTAGTTTGAATGCATTTTCACATTTTCAAGATAAAAAATTTGGAAACTGGTCTTCCATTATAAGATACTTTTTATATGAATATTATCACCGTTACGTCATCGCAATCATTCAAAATAAATATAGATTCAAAAAAAATATTTGTTTCTATACACGAATCCATGCAAGCGTCAGAGATCACGTTATGAAGAAGCGAGAATATTCTACAGTGACTCGTAATATTTTATAGTGAGCATATCGGAGATGGAACTATCATTCCAGTCAATCCTATAGTAACATACAGGCAGTCATGATCGTACTATCTATTAACAATATCTGAAACATCAAGTTCAGGATCCGCAGTAACCGAAACATGACATTGGTCATTCGAGTGACATTCTTGGAGCTGTTCACTTTGTAATATCGAGGATTGAAAATGACGAGAGGTAGTGTAATGTTGCCGGATTGATAATGATCACAAAAGTGAAAAATAAAAGTTTGAAAATCTTCCCCAGAAAGAAAGAGAAAATGGAAAATAATAAATAGTAATATTATTTACATTTCTGTGATTGATTTTAAAAGAGATTTTTATTTAAAATTAAATTAAATTAAATTAAATTAAATTTAGCGTGGCGGATATTTCATAAGAAACTTATTCATTTGAAGGTGCAAGTTTATAAGTGTTAAAAAATGCGAAAGAAGGACAACAAATAGGTGATGGTTTTGTTTTTGGATTCACATCACCTAGAAATCGCAACAAAAAATGGAACAGAACATATCGAGCGCTAGCGACCGTAGGGAACCACGAGTATCGAATTTTGTTATTCTAACGGAGTAACAGACTATATTTTCTCCATGAGCACTCGATTTTTCGCTCATTATTTTATTTGTATTAAAATTTGTTATTACGGCGCCGCCACTTACATCTGTCATTTAAATTTTTGACATCCACAGAGATATACTAATGCTTTCTATAAGGGCAAATTACTTACAATGTTGCCAATATCTTTAAAAGGATCTATGAAGAAGTTATTTTAATAATTTAATAAAAAAAAGTAAAATAATACTATTCTTAAAAGGAATTTTATTATTATTTCTAATAATAAATCAAATTCAAATTTGAAATGTCTTTTTTCATTTTGAAAATAAAATATGCCCTCTATATCCTGTAGGTCTTTTTAGAAAATATTACTGTTACGTATTGGGTTATTATTTCTGAATAATAACTGTATAAAAGAATCTAAATCTATAAAAGAATCTAAATATTAACTTAAAGGGGTTTTTACCCATTACATAACTTGGTTAATGGAAATTAAAGAGACTGAGTAAAAACAATAACAATTTGTTTATCTAATAAAAACCCCTAAATTGTGAGTGCAACTTACACATTAAATAACTAATACACTGCATAGCAGGGATAGGTACTATCAACTTCTCGATCATCCGAGAACACAAACTTCACTCCCGATCTTCTTTTATGTTACTCACCAAGAAGATCCTAATGTTTATTATTTTATTTATAATTTTGATTACTACTAAAAATATTTATTGAACATTCGTTGGCGGCGTTGTCACATAACTCTCGCTAACGTAATGTTAAATAAATAGTAAATATTATATCATTTGGAAAATAAAAAATAAGTTTTATGTACAGGGCGATATTTAACTAAATCCCTGTACATACTATCGTAACAATACCTATATTATTTTTAATGAGTTAAATAATGACGCTTGTTAGCAGAATATCATGTAAATGCTTGTCTCATTTACGACGAGTTCGTTAAAGAAGAGGCTATTCGTATTCATATTTACGAAAAGTCATAGGAAGGCCTTAAATGTATGTAGTTCAGTAGTGGATTAAACCGACTTTTCATCTAGAAAATCTACCTGCCTAATTTGAGCGCAATTGGAGTGCGTCAATTCAAGGGTACTTATAATTCAGAATATTTTTGGAAAAACCAACAAGACTGAAAAATAAAATATAATCTTTATTATTTCTTAATAAAATAATTCTGCAGTTCTTCGTTACCTTTTGTGTCATATCGACGTGAAAATTACCGAAACTGTAGTTAAATTTCATCACGGTAAATTACTAAAATATGTGTGCAAGCAAATAGTGTTAAATGTTTTTAACTATTTATCCAACTATAACAATGGTCAAATATATCAGAAATAATGCAGTAAGTTTCTGCTATGACTGGCGTCTCTGAACGAAAAGTATTCCGATATCGACATGAAAGGAAAAAATAGGCTACTTTTAACTCCATAAGAAGAAAAATGACCCCGTTATTAAAGTAGCTGTAGGAAAAAATATAATAAAGATAGGTATCTTGAAAATAAGGAAAGTTGTATACGATTTTTTTATGAGCAATATTCCTCCAACACGCTGTACTACAAAAAATTAACAAAACGGAACATCATCTTAATTTTTCTGAGACTACACTGGGAAAACTGCTACACGACGTCGTGGGTTTTGTATTTGGCAAGCAGGGTAGAAATTCATTATTAATAGAAAAATAAGAAATAATCACTTGGAGGCATCGATTCCTTGGAGAAATTAAAAGATTGAGAAACGATGAAGCAAATATAATTTTCATGGACTTATCGTTGCTGAATACTGAAACTATTAATGGCAAGAAACAACAACAAAAACCCTACGACAAGCTTTTGTATAAAAAAAACTTACAGCAAACAGAGCGAGTAGTGGCCGGTGGGAGAAATCGTATCTGCGCGAAATCAGATTCACTATTAGACAGAGAAAGTATTCGGGAAAAAAGAAATGCAAACTGCGTACGAGCTTCGTGCGGTGATATGGACTAAGTGGTAAATTAAAGAATCACATTTATGGTTACAATTTTTTTAAAGAATTTAAATCATAATATTAAAAAATAATTTAAACATTCGTGTATATTTTAAAATCTTAAGACTTCCTCCTTATCACAGTGAACAAAACACAATTGAAATGGATTGGAGTGAAGTGAAATGGTAGGCGTCTTCTAACGACCCAAGTTTCAAAATTTTAACTTACAAATTTTTTTCATTATGGAATAGACTATAGTTTTTCTAGTAGTAAAATAACAATTTTTTAAGATTTAAATATATATCTACAATTTAAAACACAAATTATAAGATACTGAATTAATTATCGTTATAAGCATTATTGATTGTAATAATAGTTATTGTTAGCGAAATTTTTAAGTTTTGTTATTGTCAACAATTAAATGAAGAACATTTTGAATATTTATTTTAATCATATTGATTGTTTCTATAAAACGTGTTTTTTAAAATTTAATAAATATCCATGAAGTATACTTATGCAATTATCAACATAGTTATAGTCTTGTTTGTCCCTAGCATTCGGACGTAGTTATTATATGAAATAAGAAAATATACAAGACATTTTTTTGAGAATATCGGCAATATCTTCTTATGCCACGTTTTTAGTAAATATGCCTTTGATATGTGGACTTTGTGAAACAGAATTTGACCGAAGAAATACAATATATGTGTCTTGTTCTAGTTTTTGTGGTAAGTCGTATCATATCAGCTGTGTTAGAATTTTCTCTGATAGCACAACTTGTCTAAAATCACCTGGATTTTATTTGAATTGTACAAAGTGTGCGAAAAGTAAAAATAAATATGACAAAAATAGCAACTATTATGGTAGACATTGAAAATTCATATGATGAGTTAAAAAATGATATCCTAAAAATGGCAAAAGAAAAATTAGAGAAATTGCCAATACCAAGAAGTCACCCGACATAGTAACTGAAAAACCAACGTACTTACAAATCACGAGTAGGAAATCATTAGTAGTTATTAAACCTAAAATCACTGAGCAAACAGTGGAAAAAACTAATTCTGATTTTCAATTAAAAATTCAAATATCGGATGTTAAAAATGTTACACATGAAGGTATCCTCATTGCTGTGAGTATCCAGATAGTGACAATAATTTTACTAAAATAGCTAAAGAAAAGTTATCAGCTGATTATCAAATTTCAAACGTTAGAAGAACAAAGCTCAAAATCAAAATTTTTGGATTTACAGAAAATAATGAGGAAGACAAACTTCTATTTTCTCATCTGCTGTCTATACTAATGTTCTCATAATTTGGTCTACTAAGAAAAACATTAATGTTTATCAAGCTCTGTTGGAGGTAGATGCAACAACATATGGTAAAATCATAAATCAAGGTAAACTTTTTATTAACTACGATGTGTGCAGTACATTTGATGCCTATAGTTATTAAAATTTGCTGTAAGTGTAGTGGGTTTCACCACGGACAATATAATTGTGTCAGTACTAATACTTCTTGTCCAAAATACGCAGACAATCAATGCCTAAAAGATTGTAATAGTAATTTCTACAAATGTTTTATTTGTTCAAGAGCTAACCAGTCAAACGTGGAATATGCAGTGTGAGATTCATTGAAATGTCCAATTTAAAAAAAAAATAGAAATTTTTAAATCGACTACCTTCAATACTGTTTTACTAAAATGTCAGATCCAAGGTATAAGATTTTTATAATGTCACCAGTTCCACAACTTTTAGCTTAATTGCTCTTACAGAAACATGGCTTCATTCTAGATTTTCGAACTCTGTACTATTTTTCAATAATTACATTGTTTTTAGAAAGGATGGAATTTTGATCTTACAAGGACATATCGTGGTGGTGAGGTTCTTTTAGCCTTAGAAACAAAATACTCATCTACCTCTTTAAATTTAGATTATTTAACAAATAATGTGCCTTCTGTTGATATTTTGATAATTAAAATAAATTTTACCACTTCTTCTCTTATAGTAATTATTATATATCTCCCGTCTACTACAAGTAATCATCTTTATGCTACCATTTTTGATCTTATGTGTACCACCCCCTGTTTACTTGGTGAATCCACTATCTTAGTAATTCTTGGAGATTTTAATATTCCTGAATACAAAACGTACATGCATAACACTCTAAATGTTCCGCCCTTAATTAATTATATTAATAACTTCTCTAATTTTTTAGGTCTCATTCAACATATTAATGAACGTCTGTTGGATGGTCACTGGTCATTCTTAGACACCTCTAATGATGTAAATTTAGAGTGTTCAGAATTTTACGATAAATTAAATAATATTTTCGAAGTATCAGTTCCTAAAAAGCAACAAAAAAAATTAACATATCCTCCGTGGTTTAATGGCCAGATTATAAGGGACATTAACAGAAAATCTAACTTATTGAATAAATATAAGCAAACTGGAAATAATGACTTTTATGAACAGTTTATAGTTTTACGAAAAAAAGTAAAAACTGATATTGCGAAATCTGGGCAAATTTTTTTCACAATGCGGAAGAAGAGATTTGCAATAACCCAAGTAAATTTTGGTTTAATATACACTTAGTTGCATGTCATATAAAGGGAAACTTTTCAGTGAGCAATCTAATATAGTTAATTCCTTTGCTTCATTTTTCAAGAATCGTTTATACAATCGGAAGACTTTGATCTTTCAAACATTAATCTAACTAGTATAAAGGTAACGAACCTCTCAATTCCAACTATAACCGAGGATATAGTCTTGGAAGCATTAAAATAGTGAAAGTCGAAATTAATAACAGGTCCTAATGATATCCCGTCTTTTATTTAAAAGGATTGTAGGCTTTTTGTAAGAAAATATATCCAGATATTTCGAAACGATCTAAAATCTGTCGAATCTTTAAGAAAGAAGATCAATCTCATATTGAAAACTATAGACCTATTACAATCCTAAGTAACTTTGGTAAGCTATTTAAGTCCATATTATTCGATTTTCCGTCTATTATCTGTTCATTCTTTATTTTTCCCTTTCCTTCTTAGAGTTTTTCTTCAGATGTGCAGATGGTATTGGATTGTTGTCATATTTATTTATTTTTATTTAGGTAAGAGCTATTATTTGCAAAATTTTATATGTATATACTTGTGTATCTTTCCACCTTGTAATTGGTCCTCGGACTATTGAGTGGAGTAAGCAAAATAAGTAAAAATAAATAAATAACTTGATAGCTGTGATTAACTAACAAATTGTTTTCATTACAGTTTCACTATAATAATTCTAGTAGTAAAATAATATTTTTAAGATTTAAATATATATCGTTAACTTAAAACATAAATTATAAGATACTGAATCAATGCTCGTTATAAGCATTATTTATTGTATTAATAGTTATCGTTAACGAAATTTTGAAGTTTTGTTATTGCCACCAATTAAATGAAGAACATTTTGAATATTTATTTTAATCATAATGATTGTTTATACCCTCATAATGTCAAATCCATTATAAATGAAAAAGATAAAATATGCTTTTTCTAAAATTCCACGATATTCCAAAAATATTCTCATGATAATTGTTTCATCCTTTGGCATCGTCAGAAAAAATTATTAGAAATTATCAGACACTTCGCATGGAAACTTCATTTTATTAAAAATGTTTAAACTAATGATAATGTTCGTTTTCTGAAACAATTGGTTATATTCAAGCCACAGACACGCTAATCCAACAAAGCAAAACTTTTCAGATTTATTTGTTCATTTAGTAGTTACTTTTTATTGAGTATATCGTAGACGTCTCTTTATTTTAAATTCTTCTAAAAAAATAAAGTTCTCCTTCTTATCGTACATATGAAGGATTTCTATTTTTGTTTCTATTGTTTTGTTATATGTAGGTTTGTGTTTAATATGAATGAGGTGTTATTTTTTGTATTTTAAGTTCTATAGAATATCGTGTCGTTTTTAAGATATTTTTCTTTTACATTTGTAAGTTTTACTTTATTTATAATTCTAAAGACCAAAACAAATAAGCAATTCTTCACTATTAAAAGCAAAATTCTTCATATATATAGGATGACCAAAAAAAACGGAAACTTTTTTACAATGCAATAAAACTAGACGTGATAAAAGAAATAAATTATATTCATAGTAATTGAAACCTTAAAACTTGCCATTTACAAAATATTGATGGAATTTATCATTTTTTAAAAATTCCATCCTTTAAATGGCCTCTTCCTGTACGAACACATTGTTGAAATCTACTCTTGAGATTCCTCATTGACCGCTGCAACATCTCAGCTGGGATACTGTAAATTTCATCCCGAATTCCCTGTTTTAATTCATCCAGGATTCTTGGTCGGGTTGTGTACACTTTACTGTTGAGGTAGCCCCACAAGAAAAAATCACAAACGGATAAATCTTGGCGGCCAGGGAATGTTACCGAATCTTGCGATCACACGGCTACCGAACAATTCTCGCACAACTTCTATTGATTTTCGTGCAGTGTGTGATGTTGCTCCATCCTGTTGAAACCAGGTTTCAAAAATTCCCGTTATTCTGTGTCACCTTGTATAAATCCTAGGAATCCTTACCTCCCTCACTCTTGGATTGACCTACCTAGAACTATTATTTTGGATTCTTACAGAATTACAGAATTATTCATCAATCACTAATTTTTCATAAACCCAGACTATAGATTATCCAATATTGTCGATAACATTATTCTATAAGTTGGCCTTCTAATTAATTATAAAACCAGTTTCGTGATAAACAAAGTATATAAATGAAGTCAACAAGATAGAATTCTTATTCGTAAATAAATTTCGAAGTATTTTTAAACATTAATCTTAACAAATCGGGGTTTTTCTAAAATGAAATATATTTTATTCTTTCTACTCAGTGTTCTGGTTGCTCTGTGTTATGGAAATGAAGGTATAACCTTATAATTTCAATTAATTTTAATTTAAAAAATAAAAGAACATCAATACATAAACTTTCCCATAAATTAGATAACTCACTATAATATTATACATTACCCTACCATTCCTCACTATCTATATTATTTTAAGAACATCTCTATTATATCTAATAAAATATTTTTATTTACATATTTCATCAATTGTACTTGTAGAAAATTGCTAATAAATAGTTATTTATTCAATAGGTCTGTAAAGATATATTGTTACACACAATATTCTTCTACTGCCATGGCACTAATGGTCAAACTCAGTATTAATAGGACTTATATTGTGTTTATTTAACGCACAACACTAAGTATGTGGTCTTCCCATTTAAAATTTACATTTAAAATATGATTATGATCATGTATCGGACAGATATCGAAATTCAACAGACAATTCCTAAAAAACACAAAATGAAACATATTTACTTATACTTCCAGGTTGGCTATTATATTTTTCATAGTCGATATCGAAATCTTTGGAATTAGTTATTAGCAACGAGTTACTCGAAATCTATACAGATCTTTAATTACTGATGACAAAATTAAATTTTATTTAAAAATCTCAATATCGTCATGATGAGCATAATTATAAATATCAGTAATTAAGATGTGAGATTGAATGAAACGTCAAAATTATAAATAAATCTGAACTAACTTAACTAATAGGAAAAATTGTCATTTTTTAATACTATACTGAAAATGCTATGTCCTAATATTTAATTTTACGCAGTAGTACTCTAAAGTATAACTTTGCGCAGTAGTGTTAAAAAATTGAACTTTACGCACTTTAGCTTTTTTTCGTTGATCAGTAAATAATTTTTCTGAACTAAATTATTGTTTTTGTATATGACGTTTACTCTCAAATGTCTTTTTCTAAACCCGAACTATAACTAGTTCCCACTTTTATTTGCCATTCCTGCTGCTAGATCATTTTCTTCTATTTTACATTTAACTTAGCCTAAACTTTTCGTAAAGCAAACATTATCATAATAACATATGCCCTTTTGTCAACTTGGGTTTCTTCATATAGCATAAATAACTATTTTAGAAAGATGTGATCATGTGGGAACGATCTTGTACGAAGATTTGGGATGTAAACCAGTGAAGAAAAATGGTGAAATCTGTCCTATTAAATACGATTGTAATTTTGAAGTAAAAGATAATAGTTGTACGTTTAGGGGCAAAACTATTCCAGTTGGAGAAAAAGTTAGTGAAAATGACACATACGCAGCGTGTCAAGTTGGTTGTTATTGTAAATCTAAGTAAGTAATTTTTTTGTGCTTTTAAAGGATAAACCGGTTTTTTAATAATTAATTATAATACTCATTTTACAGAAACAAATTTAATTGTGCAATACTGGATTGCCCAGAATGGTTGGGTGTACCAGTACCATTTGGATGTTACAGAAAATATGAAGTTGGAGAATGCTGCTCTAGTGGTTCCATATGCCGTAAGTAGTATATACAGGTACACGTAAAGTATTTAATAATTTTATTTCCCAAAATAAAAATATTTTGAAAAAATTCTCAAACAAATCGAATTTTATTTGAGAACGAATATCGTATCCTGTATCACATTTATTTATTACAACATGCCCTTTTTAGTGATTTTCCGTTTGTTTTTTAAATGGTATACCCTACATAGGTTTTATAGTTTTTCCAAAAAATAAGAAATATGTAGGATGTATGTAACATTTAAAAAGCATACCGAAAACGTAATATGCAAATATTTTCATATTGGTTAAGAAATTAATAATATAATATTAAACTTAAATCTGATTCTGTAGCTACCGAATCTAAACCAGCTGCACATTGTAATATCGGTGGAAGCAAGAAACTAGAAGGGGAAAGATTTTATCCAGAAGGAACATGCCTTTCTTGTGTTTGCAAAGAAGATTATAAAGGTAAAAATGAACCTCCTTTCTGCCAAAGAACGGTATGTGCAGCCCAAGTCACCAAAAGTGAAAAAATTCATAAATATTGCGCTCCACATTATGATGGAGAAGATGAAAAGGTCCTTTGTTGTCCTGACGCATGGGTTTGTCGTAAGTACTACCAATTATAACAACGTGATATTTTTCATTTACAAAAGTTTTTTAATCATTTTGCGATTTAGCTAAATGAAATTTAATAATCCAGACAGAATACAAAATCAAATAGTATATTATAATCTTTCTGAACTAACAATTGAAAACTATAACTTAAATCATAAGTTCTCAAACTCTGGGATGCGCCCCGGTGAATCCGAATCGCCTGTGCTTTTATAAGGGAGTAGTCATTCGGAACTTCATTCCAGAAATTTATAGAAGACTCTTATAATGGGAAATTCTACATAAACCACAAAACGTTAGATAGATTTTATGATTGTTTTCTTTTATTTGTTATTCCATAGCTGTATTTTCTTACAAACAGAGCGAATATCTAAAATCAAATTAAATACACTTACATTATTTTCCTGGAGTTGAAGGTCAAGGTCTATTAAGCTTTTACTTTTAGTTTTAGTTCGCAGATACGCTTGATCCCCTTACCGCGTGACAACCATCAGGATGAGGAATAAAACAACAAAGATTTAAGCTCTACTCCCATATCTTCCCATAGAACAGAGAACATCTTTGATTTCAGTAGTTTGGCTTTGATGTAGTTAACTACTGTCAAAACTATATTTGATCCAAAATTTAGCGATTTAAATGCTAAGGCTTCCCAATCCAATGTGTACAGATAATTTTTGAATATTTCTTCTTTACTAGCGCTTGTAAACTGTTGTATTTACCTGGTATGACTTGGGTTCCACTTGTTCTAATCCCAACACAATTTTTCCAAAGAAATTTCGGTTGTAATAGTAATATTTAATCTTGAACAATTCGGTAACTGTAATTCTCCCTTCAATTAATTTGCAAAACATTAAAACTTCACATATTGTAGTACCGTGATAGAGTCTGATGTAGTAAATCAAGTGGGAATCATAATTGGAGCCGGTTACTTCATCCAGTTGTCCAGCAAACAATTTTACAGTAAGCGCAGATTCAAGCTGTTGCTGAATATTAGATGAGAGAGATTGTATCTTTTGACATAGGAATATAGTCAAGTTGTACAGCAAAGTTGTCACCCAACATTATTTCTAAAATGTTCCTGCAAGCGAAAAGAATACATTACTCTGCAATGGTATGTAGCTTTTTACATCTAGCTATTTTATAAGCCACTTTTTGTGACGCCAAGACATCGTTCTCACTTTCTGTCAGAACTTTATGAAAATTTGACATTAATCTGAGTCACGGTGTTTATTCATATATTCTTTGTGCCGCAACTCGAGATGTCTCTTCAACTTATTTATTTCATGCTATCTGCAGCCAATAGTTTTAAACAAATAACATACTGAGGTTTTTCTTCGCCACATTACTTCAAGGCTCGTAAAGCCGAAATTTAGGTGACGTTCATGTTTTAGATTTTGGACAATCCCCACTTGGACCTGCCGATGTACAAACCTATTTCTCCTCAAGTTTTCCTTTCAAAAATACTTACGTAACGCTAACTTTCCGACATCATCTCTCGCACGCCTGTCTGTATTATCTAGTACCTAGTCGCTAGTTAGAATTTTTATGTGTTGGCTCTTAACTTATATCACAGAAAAAGGGACGAGTTAAGAGAGAGTGGGGGGGGGTGGCACCAAATAGAAGAGGTTGAGAAACGCTGACTTTGTAGATAAATATTCCTTCTTTAACTGACTAAATATACCTAAAATAGATTATCATTTTTAGCTTCAAGTAATGTCAAAACTTTACCTCCCAATCAAAAAGCAGATACAGCTTCAGGTACGTGTTGATACTAAAAAAGTTCATACTATAATTATTTCAAAATTAAATACGTTCTATAATCACCATTTATTTTTTTACAGATTTGACTTGTAAATTTGGAGATAAAACTGTGAAACTTGGTGAAAGGTTAGAAGGTGAATACGAATGGTACGACGGCAATGCGTACAAGTCCACATGTGAATGCATTTTACCTCCTTTACTCACTTGTAGAGGTTCAAGACCAACGCCAGCACCACCTTCTTCTGCTGAAGGTTTAAAAATTGTTCCAATTCCAATTAAACACAAATTGTAATATTTTATATGTATTATTGTTATAATTTTTATTGACTCATAAAAATAAATATTAAAATTTGTCAATTTAAATTTTCACTTACCTGTAATTATAATTTTTGACAACAATAAACAAATTATTCACAAAATATTCAAATAAAATTTAAATTCACAATACTAAAACAATTTAGTACGGAAAAAAAATTTAATTTTCAGTAAACATAAAGATACAGGATGACATATCGGACCATTTTTCGTGATAAAGATTTTCATATTTCGTAAAACAATTAGTTTAAGCTAACCAAATCTTATATTGAGAGAATTCCTTAAAGTAGCTGTATCGAAATACGTAATAATATATAGGGTGTCCTATTTAAATTAAGGAAGTTAGAGTTATCTTCCGGTATAACCGGAAGTAGCAAAATGTTCTAAATAATTAGACATATCCGAAAATATCATACCTCAAGTTTTCACATTTTAATTATATCAAGTTTCTCTAAAACATCTCATAGGAACTCGTAAAGAATTAGGCTGCATAAGACGTTATTTGCATAAATGAGATCATCTTCAAATAAGGTTATTAATTTTGCGCCATCTCGTATTATTTCTCAAATCTAACTGCAACCGCGAGTCCAACATTCGCATGAAACGCCAATAAACAATAACAGGAAATTTAAAAGACATCCATCAGCTAGTGGCGATTTCAAGTACCGATGAGGGCGCCCGATATGTAAAAAAATATGGCCAATTACGAGTACTCTGTATAGCATCCATATTGGCATTATTTAGTTTTTTGTTTTGTATTTGTGTTTTAAACTGTTTGTTTAGACCATTTTAACTATGAGTGACGTTTTTGTTTCGTTGGCTCCAGTTTTTTCGTAACTTGAATGCAGTACAGATTCTAGATGCATTGTAGAAGGGGAAGGAATTTTGAATGCTGAGCATATAATTTTAATTGACGAAATATGCGAATCAGCGGCTTCTATTGAGGTACTAGCCTTATCTTTACAAACAAGTGCTCGTAAAGGTGCTCCCCATGAAATAAATTGAACTTTTGTTAGATTATACAATTGTGCTTTTGATTTTTATTTGTGCTTTAAATATAAAAAATAACGAGATATTTCATACTAAATTACCTAAAGTAAATGATAGCTATAGTACTTATTTTCGATAATCTTCATTTCTAAAATATTTTGAACTTACACGCGTACTTTTTATAATTGGTTTTTCCATCAATAAAACCTTCTCCCAAGCCTTTCTTTTATCTATTTATTTCTAATTTGTCCTTCTATAAAAAAAGAAGAATTCTTTATCAACTGTTCATTGATAATTCCTACCCAAAATCTTTATTAAAAAAAATATTCTGCATCAATTCTAAAAATTACTAATAATTTAGTTAATAACAACTTAAAAAAACATCACATCTAAATTATGTATAATTTTAAACAAATTCATAACATATTAATTTCCACTAGTAATATATTAACAATTAATTAAATCTTTAGTAAATTTAAAGCTATAACATCAATCCTATCTCAATGTAATCCATAAGATTTTTTATATTGTAATTGTTGACCAATGCAACCGAATCAACAGTACTACCTCAATCCAGCCCAATCACAAATGATGACACCAGGCCCTCTGGCTCCACAACCAGTGTTAATCTCAACACAACCACAAACTTATGATCCAGCACAGGCAGGTAGCAATCACATGCAATTTCCTTTAACTTTTCTTACTTCATCTACACAATCCCAGCTCTACAACCAGCAAATTATTCCACAAGAACGAGAAGAGAAATGGACTCGCGTAGAACACACTAAAAAACGTTGCAGACCACTCACCGGTAATAATTAATCTAAGTACAGAAGCTATCATTCAAGACTTTCCTTATTTATGTAACAAATCTACTGATTGGGAAACATACAGAAACCTGATAAGTAATGATCTAGAAGTGAATGTACCCCTGAAAGCAGATGTTGAAATTACAGCTGCAGTAGATCATCTTACAAGAACCGTCCAAAACGCTGCTTAGCATTCTACTACACGCAAAGTGCAGCCAGGTGCAAAAACTGAGTTACCTTCAATAATCAGAGAAAAAATTGCACATAAACGTAGACTACGTAAGACATGGCAAAGAACAAGATGCCCAGAAGATAAAAGAAACTTAAACAGAGCGTGCCGCCTGGAACTAAAAAGAATGCTTAGCAACACAAAAAATAACAATATTCAACATTACTTGGAAAATCTTTCTGCGACCGAAGCCACAGAACATTCGCTTTGGAAAGCAACGAAAATGGTCGACCGTCCGCAAATAATAAATCACCCCATCCTCTCTTCAGAAGGCCACTGGATAAGAGACGACATAACAAATGCGAATACTTTTGCTGACCACCTGGAAAAGGTCCTCTAGCCAAATCCTTCAACAATAGATGGTCATGAAGAAGAAGTCAAACAACAAATCGGACTCCCGTATCAGTAAGAACTACCACTAACAAAAATATCAAGAAATCAAGTCCTGAAAGCAATCAAAGACCTCAATCCCAAGAAATCACCAGGATACGACTTGATAAATGCCAGAGTCCTCCTCCAACTACCCCAATGCGCAGTGAACCTGATAGTTTTTATTTACAATGCAATTTTGAGGCTGGGTTATTTTCCAATCCAATGGAAAGTGGCCCAGATCATCGTAATCCCCAAACCTGGTAAACCAACCGAAGATATAACTTCTTACAGGCCAATAAGCTTGCTCCCTATACTATCCAAAATACTAGAAATGATACTGAAAACTAAACTAGAAACAGTCATCAAAGATAATAACTTAATCCCAGAACATCAATTAGATGTAAAAAGCTACACACCATTGCAGAGTAATGTATTCTTTTCGCTTGCAGGAACATTTTAGAAATAATGTTGGGTGACAACTTTGCTGTACAACTTAACAATATTCCTATGTCAAAAGATACAATCTCTCTCATCTAATATTCAGCAACAGCTTGAATCTGGGCTTACTGTAAAATTGTTTGCTGGACAACTGGATGAAATAACCTGCTCCAATTATGATTCCCACTTGATTTACTACATAAGACTCTGTCAAGGTACTACAATATGTGAAGTTTTAATGTTTTGCAAATTAATTGAAGGGAGAATTACAGTTACCGAATTGTTCAAGATTACACATGATACTATTACTAAACCGAAATTACTTTGGAAAAATTGTGCTGGGATTAGAACAAGTGAAACCCAAGACATACCTGGTAAATAAAATAGTTTACAAGCGCTAGTAAAGAAGGAATCTTCGAAATTATCTTGATACATTGGATAATTCATTGGGAAGCCTTTAAAGAATTTAAATAGCTAAATTTCGGATTAAATATAGTTTTCACAGTAGTTAACTACATAAATGTACTGAAATCAAGGATGTTCTCTGTTCTATGGGAAGATATGGAAGTAGAGCATAAATCTTTGTTGTTTTATTCCTCATCCAGATTGTTGTCACGCGGTAAGGGGATCAAGCGTATCTGCGAATTAAAACTAAAAGTAAAAACTTAATAGACTTGACCTTCAACTCCAGGGAAATAATGTATGTGTATTTAATTTGATTTTAGAAATTGGTTCTGTTTGTAAGGAAATACAGCTATGGAATAACAAATAAAAGAAAACAATCTTAAAAACTATCTAACGTTTTGTGGTTTATGTAGAATTTGCCATTGTAAGAGAATAACAACGTTGAGATGCTAAGAACCGTGGGAGGTCATTTCGATAACTTAAGTAAAAATTTCAGACCATACTTCTCTGTAGAAGATGTCAAATTGTCAAAAATAATATTTTATTAACAAATCTTCCAAAAATTTCTGGAATGAACTTGCGAATGACTACTCCCTTATAAAAGCACAGGCGATTCGGATTCCCCTGGAGGCGCATCCCATAGTTTGAGTACTTATGATTTAAGTTATAGTTTTCAATTGTTAGTTCAGAAAGTTAAATTTCATTTAGCTAAATCGCAAAATTAATAAAAAACTTTTGTAAGTGATTTTGAAAAATATCACGTTGTTATGATTGGTAGTACTTACGACAAACCCATCCATCAGGACAACAAAGGGCTTTTTCATCTTCTCCATCATAATGTGGAGCGCAATATTTATGAATTTCTTCACTTTTGTGAATTTGTGCTGCGCACATTCTCCTTTTACAGAATGGAGCTTCATTTTTACCTTTATTGTCATTTTTACAAACACATTCCAGACATGTATCTTTCGGGTAAAATTGTGTACCTTCCATTATCTTCTCACCATTGACGTTGCAATGTGCAGCAGGGTTAGATTCGGTAGCTGAAACAAATATTTTATCTTTGTATACATAATCATTAATAACGGCCAAATAATAAAACCATTTCAATAAATTAAGTATATGTATAATTTAATAGTTCGATTTTAGGTGTATCCTAAGTTCTAAGATATTTCACTTTTTTGCCTAGTTACCTGTGTGAAGAGGATTATTAGTTAAGGTCGAACATTTCTCATTAAAAAGTTCATAAAAATAGGATTTTATTTGGAATAAGTCTAATAGATTGTAGGAATTTTAGGAAATTTCGAAAATAATTTTTTTGAGATAGAAATTGGAAATTTCGAAAATAAAATACAATTTTGTGGATAAATTGAATTTGTGATTTATAAAATGTGTAGGTGATCACAAAAATAGTATATATACATCGTTTATTTAAAAACATAATTAGCTATATCAAATATAGTTAAGCTTTGTTAATAAGTATTTTATAGAGTTTATTAAGAATTGCTGGGTCAACTGATTTATAGCTTAATTATGAGATGTACGAATAATTGACCGTAATAAAATTGTTGGTACATGTTATTATTTTATTTGATGACGCAAAAAGCTTTTTGATGATATGATGTTATCGATTGCTATTGTAATTGTACCAGACTGAATCTCGTATAAGTAACTGATTATACTTTATATTTATTAATTTCAAACGCAAGGATTACTATTTTTTTCGCTATCAAATGTTTATACTTACCTAATAAACTAAAATTATGAAACAAAAAACAATCATCCACAAACATCCTCTTTTTTGAAGAAATTATGAAATAACATGTAAATATAATAAAATAGGCTTCATGTGTCAAGGTAATAGAAATTAGAAACTTACGACATATTTCGCCAACAGAACAACATTGAGCAACTTCGTATTTTCGGTAACATCCATACTCTATTGAGTTTCCAAGCCATTCAGGGCAATTTAAGGGGGCACACTCGAATTGATTTCTAAAAATTAAGATTTTTATTTTATATATTAGCAAATTATACAGATTTTACCGCCTCTTGCATTCCATTTTGTAATTTCTAAATCTGACAAAAAATATACATACGTTTTTTCACATTTACATCCAATATCACAAGCTGCGTACGTATCTTCTTCAGAAAGTTCTTGAGAAACAGGGATACTCCTTCCTCTAAATCTGCAAGTATTGTTTTTTACTTCAAAAAGTTACAATCATATTTGAATGGACAGGCTTGGCCTTCCTTTTTCACTGGTTTACATCCCAAATCTTCATATAGGAGGGTTCCCGCGTGTTCATAATTTTCTACAAAATAAAAAGATCAAAACTGAAACCTATATAATTTGTTGTAGGTTCAATTTAATGAACATTATATAGTCTTTCTTACCTTCGTTTTCTTGAAATTTCCCTTTTAAAATTTATAATTTCCACAAGATACTTGATTTATCGGCTGAATCAGCAATATAAAATTATGGATTTTTAAAATTTTGAGTTCTTATATTACAGGAGTGGCCAAGCTCCTTAATAGTCGAAGCCATTTTTCAAAATTTGAAATTTTTTGCGAGCCGCAATTAAATACGTATTTAAAAGGTATGCAAAAAATATTGAAATAATTCGACAAGCAGCCTTTTTTAATTCAGGATACTTCGATTCTGGTACAAATTTCCAAAATTCAGTAATCGGCGTCTACTTATATTTTAATTGTAGAGCTTAATCTTCTTGCATCTTTATTAATTCTAATTCTCCAAATGCTTTTTGGGTCATAATTATATTGGAAATGGAAAATTCACCTTGAATTATGTTAATTTCAAATGGATTCAGAAAAAAAACAAGAGACGATTTAAAATATTTCAAATCTTTAAATCTATTTTGGAATTCCGTCAATATTCCTTCTAGCTTTTTTATATACTCGTTGAGTTTTTCTTATTTAATATTGGAACAAATTTTTTAAATTCAAGGAACATGACAAAATGTTTTATTTTTAATGTCCTTTTGAAAAAGTTGTAATTTAGTTTGAAAACTAAATATACACTGTGAGGGGTCAGATATTATTTTATCTTTCCCCTGCAATTGTAAATTCAGTGTTTGCAAATGTTCCATGTCATCAGTCAAAAACATTAAGTCTTGTAACCACTCGTCATCGTCTAATTCTTTTCTTTTAGAAAAGCAGTTATCGAAGCAAACAAATCTACAAATCCATTTAATACGTTGAAGCTAGACAACCATCTAACAATGCAAAAGAAATGAATGTCATTTGGAAGTTCTTCTTCCTTTAATTCTTCAATGAAATTTTTGAATTGTCGCTGATTTTTTGCATTAGTGCGAATGTAATTTATAATGTGTAACACTGTTTTCATAACATCAGGATATTTTATTATTATTATTATTATTATTATTATTATTATTATTATTCGTTGGGTTGTGTGTCTCGAGATGGGAATTTCCTCCAGAGCACAATGTCAACTGTCCGTTGCAATGAAATTTTACAAATTCAAAATCGGTCTGGAATCGGTCGATTACGGACTATTACGCCACTGTTTTTGTTCGTTCGCGCCGTTTTCGATGAGTCATTCTTAACTTGGACGGAAATGAAATATGTTATGCACTTAGCCTTTCATATTTGTTGTCAGTAATTTAAAAGACACGAAACACATACGGAACGATAATAATTTTTTTAAATATAATAACACAAAAATGAAAAGGAAACTCTGGTACGTTTATCGAGAGCCACAAATAAACCTTCATAGAGCCGCCTGTGGCTCGCGAGCCGTAGGTTGGCCACCCTGTTATATTACCTGGAATCATAATACAGTGACTTTGAATTCGGGAATTGAAATTATGAGTTATTAATTGAACCCCTTCCTATTTAATAATAATAAATTTAACCCCCTTATATTATCATCATTAGAAGTGCAATATGTTTAAAAAAAATTTTTGTTGTGATGCATAAAATCAAATTTAATTTTTAAATTTTGATAATAATTGTGATATTATACTCTCCAGCAAATTTGTAATAACCTTAAATGTATTTTGGTATTCAGAAATAGTTTTTTTACCAAAAAACAGATCTAAAATCCTTTTTTAAAAGTAAAAATATTGCTACAATAGTATATACAAAGATTTAGTGAAATATTTATTTATTTATTTATTTATTTATTTATTTATACGGGCAAGCCCAATTCAGAATACAGAAATATGTTATTGACAATAAATATATATAAAATAAGAATAATAACATACATAACAAGAAAAAAAACAATTAATTGCAAAAAAATAAAGTATACAAACAATAAAAAAACAATGTATATAATGATTGTTAAATATTCAAATTCATTATGTGGTTCTTAAAAATAGCAACAGAGTTACCAAAAAGTAATAGGTCATCCAGAGAATTAGCAAGTCTTAGTGTTCTTGGAATAAAAGTATAATATGAGTAATTATATCTGTGAAAAGAAATGTTAAAAGTTTGAGTTTGCCTTGTTGCACGTGGTGGAACAAACAACAACACTTTAGCTAGGAGTTCAGGACAGTTATATATGCCATTGACAATATTGAACAGTACTGTAAGATATTTTCGGTCTCTACGGACAGAAAGAGAGGAGATATTCAAGTATTGCTCCATGTTTGTATAATTGCAGTTGATGTGCATTTTGAAACCAATAAATCTAAGAAAGTTTTGTTGAACATTATCCAATTTGCTCTTGAGATGCAAGTAGTGTGGGGACCAGACAGCAGAACAGTATTCGAGGTGTGTCCTGACTAGAGAACAGTAGAGAGTTTTAATAGCTAGAACGTTCGTAAAGTCTCGGGTTGTTCTTTTGATAAAACCAAGTATTTTCATGGATTTTTTAATAATATTATTGATGTGAAGGTTAAAGCTAAGAGAACGATCGAATATAATACCCAAGTCTTTAATTTTCTCTACAGTATCCAATAATTTATCATTTATGGTATAATTAAATGTTGACAAGTGATGATGCCGACAAAACCGAATAACGTGACATTTGCTAACATTTAATTCCATTCCATTAAGAAGACACCAGTTGGCTAGATCGTCCAAATCTGATTGCAATGACACTGCATCGCTTCGATTATTAATGATTTTGAAGAATTTAAGGTCGTCGGCAAATAAGAGAGCAGAAGTATTAGAAAAACAGACAATGATATCATTGATAAACAGGTTAAACAATAGTGGACCCAAGTGTGACCCTTGGGGGACACCAGAAGTCACTGAGATGGTGTTAGAGTAATGATGATTAACTCTAACCTGCTGAGTTCTATTAGTTAGGTAACTGCCTATCCATTTTAACACTTAACCTCCTATACCGTATAATTTAAGCTTTTGCAGCAATAGATCGTGGTTCACCGTGTCGAAAGCTTTGGAAAAATCTGTATAAACCGAATCAAACTGTAATCCTTTCTCCAGAGCTTCGGACAAGGTATCAACATAAAGCAGCAAACTGAGTTCTGTCGATTTACCAGAAGAAAATCCGAACTGTTGAGGATTCAATATAGTGCAGTCGTACTTAAGAAAATCAGTAACGATACTTTCGAATACCTTGGGAATCGTGCCGAGAATAGAGATAGGGCGATAATTCTTTATGTCCGCTTTATTGCCCGCTTTGTATATTGGAGTAACATAGGACAGTTTCCAAAAGTCAGGAAACTCCCCTAAGTGCAGTGATTTGTTAAAAATGTGAAAAAGCGGCCGAGAAAGAATAAAGCAGAATTCTTTCAGAAAGATGGGAGGAATACCATCAGGTCCAGGACCTTTATTGACATTAAGGGTTGAAAGTTTTACATATATTTTCGAGATTGGTATGAAATAGGAAGATACGCTAACTTTGGATTCTATTAAGTTATTATCATAAGTTTTATTGCTAAAAACAGAAGAGAAATGATTAGCAAATAAATTTGCGATCTCATTACCATTAGAGGTGACTGAATTGTTGAGTCTCATTGAGACAGGTAGGCTGTAATTTTCTTTCTTATTATTTACAAATTTCCAAAAATTTTTAACATTATCTTGGATAGAGTTCTCAGTTGATCGTATATAACTAGAAAAGCATTTTTTTGACAAAGTTTTGCACTGAGCTCTGCGTTGACTAAAATTGGCATAGTTTTCAGGAGACCTATTACTTTTGTAAATCATATGGGCAATCTTCTTATCATGTCGCAATTGTATAAGTTCAATCGAATACCAACAAGGAAATTTCTTAGTACAGACTTTTTTCAATGGAACAAACAAATCAAACATGTAGTAAAGAGTATCATAGAATACACTTATCATCACAGTATTGACCATAGTATTAGATTGGAAAAGATTATGAAGAGCACAAATATTTGAAACAGTATCAATAGCTTCAGTTTCTGCAACCGGTGTGTTAGGTTTAGCTGATGCAGATGAGCAAAAATCTTCAAGTTCCCACTCGGCTGAGGGCAGATTGTAGTCACCAAAAAGATATAATTTAGAATTTGAGTATTGTTCACCTTACTACATAAGTGAACAAAAAGTTGTTCAACTGAAGAATCCGACGGAATAATATATGCGGGATATTTTTTCTTGGTGGCTATCAGTACTCCTCCTCCTCTTCCAAATTTACTATTTGTCAATCCGAGCTCAGCATCATTGAAATCGGTAGTAAGCCAAGTTTCTGTGAGAATGATTACATCATAAGAACAGTTTGAAGCATTAAGACTTAAATCGGTTAATTTAGTTCGAAGTCCTCTGACGTTTTGATAGTAAAGAAAAAGCTTGCCCGGGTTTAGTAGTTTTTTTGGATAATTGTTGGTACATTATTGATATACTTAATTACTAGATTCTGCTCACCAGCATCTTGACGTGCTAGGAGTTCAGTCTTGACTGAGTTGAAAAGTGTCCGTTGGGTAGGGGTTTGGTCTAGAGATATGAAGAGTTTTTTCTCTCGACTCACCTTCTGCTTGTTTTTAATTATTGAATGAACATCTTTAACTGAAGATAAAATTATTTTGAGTGACCGATGTCCATTTTTGTTTTTCTTGCCAAAACGTGTCATTTTAATACCATCTAAGTTTACAGTGTCACCAATAGTAGAGAGAATATTTTTCACTTGTTCAACATCTTTACGAGCATTGTTTGGTTCAAGTAGATTAAAAACAAGTAGATTATTAGATCTTTTTGCCGTTTACGGATTTCATTTATAACTTCCTCCATCGAGAAGGATCCATTTTCCTTGAGTTTATAAATGTCATTTTTCAATGTAATAACTTCCTTTCTGAGATTATCCATTTCACGTAGGAGTTTGGGTACGCTCTTAAAAGAAGAGCGACATTCCTTGCAGAAGTAGGTAAGAGTTCTTTTCTGCAGTACAACTGCTCGAAGTTCAGAGGGTGCTAATCCTGTGCAGTCTTCAGTTGGATGTGATGTTACATGACAGCTGTCGCAGACAACATATTTATCACCAAGCTCGTCCGCACAGGAGAAATAACGCCTTGTACTTAAAACTTATTTTTTATTTTCCAAATTATAATATTTACTATTTATTTAACATTACGTGAGCGCAGTGGCGGCTTGTCCTATGGAGCCAAGGGGCCGGTGCACTACCACTACTGAAAACTAAAAACATTTAAGAAATATAATGATTTGCTCAAATGATGGCTATACGATACATGTAGTAACTATTTATCATTATATAATTAGGTCCCGATGAAAAAATTCGCGTCGTACTATTCGTACACGCAACAAATTATGTATTATAACTACGAAATCTCCAGCCGAGCTCATCCTCAATTGGTCCCCACGCGCTATATATATGGATTGTTATTCACGGTCACCACGGTCAATGTCGAGACCGAGCCAGTCGATTGAATGGCTGTATTAATATTTCGCGATTGTTTCCGTAATATTTGAGTAGCATTGTGTGTGTTAAATGTTTTTTAAGCTTTAAAATTAAAGTATATAATTAAATAATTTCTGTTTACACATCGTCTGAGGCGAAATGAATAAAATAAGTTATTTACTAGTGAAACCTTTTTCTACGCACTCAGTCGACGAGAAAATTGAAATTAAAGAACTTGGAAGACCTCTTCCCGATTTAGAAATTACAAAAACACAGAATGAATCTAATGAATCTAAAACATGATATGACACTAAAGTAAGAAAATCCACAAGCGAATGTATTTTACCTCCCATACTTACATGTAGAAATTTAAGTTCAACTTCGTAATCTTTTAAACATTTTTTCAAAGTTTAGTTTACTTTGCTTTCTTGTTAACCATTAAAATATACGTATAATTTATAAGATTACTGTATTTGTTGTTCCTTATTAATTTATAGATCGTTGTTTGTATATATAGGGTGACGCATTGGTGTGGCACAGCTTGATTAGTTCGCTATTATTAAAGTTACGAAGCATAAGTATTTACAAAAAATGTAGGCAGTCTCACATTTTAAAATTAGTCCCAATATACAGTCTGTTCAGGAACGCAGTGCCTGGCCAAAATTTTATTTTTTTAAATGGAATACCCCGTATATTCATGTCTATTATGTTTAATAAAAGATCTACAGCCACCTGAAAATCACATTTTTTGAATTTATATGTATGTAGCAGCCAAAATGTTGTTAGAATAGGAACATTTAAGCCGTTTTTATTGATTTTCAACGGTTTGGCTGCTACAGATATCTAAATTCAAAAAAATGTGATTTTGAAATTAGCTCGGCAAGAGGTTTATAAAAACGTAAAAGTATACGGGGTATTCCCATAAAAAAAACATAACTTTGATATGCTGTGACCTTATGAGACACCCTGTATATTAGGAAATAAATTTAAAATGCGAAGCTTGACTCTATCTACAACTTTAAAACATTCTTTCCTATTTCTCAAGATAACGGAGATATCAAACTGTATGTAATAAATGTACACGAAAACAGATTAAAAGAACTTTTAAAAGAACTGGTATTTTTACTTTTACAAATAGAAGTTATCTCGTTTCATTGGATGCGTACTTTAGTTGATTAGACCTGCTTATGATTAAAAACATAAGTGCAAACTCCGTCATTAAGGAAATGAAAGGAGTTTTACCTAGATTTAGTTTCCCGGATTTGCTAGTCGCAAATAATGTACCACTCAATAATAATAGATTCAAGTAATTTGTTCGATAATGTAATTTAAATTTACCATTTAGAATTCCTTATTATCCTCAATCTAAAAATGTTGTAAATACAAAAAGAGGTGCATCAAAGAACATGTTAAAAAAATTTTGGAGCAACATTTAAAGCTAACATCATCAGGTGATATTTTCCGATGCCTATAATCATAACTCCTTTCTTCTGATTCAATTACATGAAACAAAGAGAGAAACAAAAATGTTCCCGACTAAAATTACTTTGGCAACATTGCTTTTGTGATATACACATTGATTAGAACACAGCACAAGCCCGGTTCTAATAGAAAGTATATTCATATTTTTGCTGACATATGAATGCATGGTATTTAATATAATATGTTTGCGCTGGGTAAAATTTATGGAGAAAGAGTGCAGTACAAATGCCTTAAAGACAAAATTTACAAGAGTGGATCAATGTTCACGACGTTAATGGTAATAAAAATTTAAAAGATACAACAAACATTTGCCGGCTTTTTCCAGTGAAATTTCAATTAACAATGAAACATGGTTTCATAAAAATAAATTATTAATTTTTGTGACAAAATCACGAAAGCGTAGTTCGTCTGAAAATTGTTTTATACCTTTTCATGAAAACAAAGTTTCAATGTTAATTGAAATTTTACAGAAAAAATCCACGTCTTATGTATTTACTTCCGGAAAAATCATGGTACGCTTTTAAAATCGCGAATGTATTAATATTTTCTAAACAAATTTTGAATATTTGAGTATAGAGCATTAAAAAATTACAGTAAAATATTTTTTTTAAATATATTTATTTTATTTTTTCTAAAATTCTCAATGAGTTTACTTTTATTCACACCTAAGTTTGACTCAAATTGTTTAAAATTTTCCAAATGGTACAATACAAATTGATAGGAATTGTAATGGTATAAATAGAAAACCGAAACCACAACCTGAAAAAAAACATCAACACTGTTGCCAATTTAAAGATTGTATATTTCTAGAGTATAGTTGCAATCTGTCGTCTAATTCTTCCCAATATTTAATAGGCAATTTTACTGATAAGCGTTTGAAATTAAAAAAGTAGCATTAAAACATTAAACGTTATTTAAAAGTATTTTAAATAATATTCGTCCCCCTCTTTGATGTATAAATCTACATATCTCAGTTTTTTTGTCATCTTACTATATCAATTCGTTTTCGAAATATTTACAGTTTATGATTTCATGCGGTATCGTTGGCTCTTAATTTGGCTCTTTTAAACTTGAAACACCTTTGAAAGATATGGGATATTTACCATCCCAATTATTAAATAGGAGAATAACTCAAACTAAAATTTAAGTCTAGCAAATTATTAGAACCAAGGTTTTGTAAAGATATCTTTACAAAAATTAAAAACAAATGAAAGAAAAATGAAAAATCTTTAATGCAAATGCCAAAATGGAAAAACAAGTTACAAATTTGGTGTCCGAGTAGGGACCAAAATTTATTGGTTCAAATTTGTAACATGTTTCTCCAGCGGTTTCTCGAAAAGTGGTTACAATATGGCCCTTTCGTTTATATTTCTGACGCCAGTTCTCTATTTTCGTGGAGAGCACACGATCCCTTAAATTAGTAATAAGGATGCCTAGGTAGCAACAGTCAAGATAACGGAATTCTAGGGGTCTGATTGAAAAATTACCTTAATCTGAAATTAGTGGAAAGCAGACTTTAATTATTTTCCACCACGATACCTGCATACAGTTTGCTATTTTAAAATTATTAAAATTTACTTAAGTAAAAAAAGCACAAATTTAAATTTTAAAAACAAATATTCAATATATTGTCTAAAAAAAATATTTACACTAAATTTAATAAAAATAACTACTACAAAGCCCATCCAGTAAAATTTTTATCCCACGGTCACAAGAAGTGGTAATAAAGATTTTCTTATTCTTTATACTACACTCAAAAGAGCTTGACGGTTTCGGAACTTCAATACTACGGTACTTCCGGGGTTGAAAATTCGGCAAAACAGCGAAGAAAGCCCTTCAAGAGTTCTCTTGCTCTTTTATCCTGTATTGTTCCCCCAACATTTAAATATTTACTTTAGTGGGGCTAAATCACTGCTTGCGCATAAAGTTTAAAATCAAACCGAAATGAAAAACATTAAAAATCAGATAGGTATTTTAATAGTCCAACTAAAATGTTTAACGAAAAATAAACTTACAGATACCCCATCTGATACATTTAAAAAAATGCATCATTAGAGACCATAAAAAAAATGTCTGGAAGCCAGGAAAAAACTGTCCTGGTGTAACTTTTAAATTCGGCACTAGGCCCGTTTACTCCCAACCATCTACGCTAGTACCTACCTTATATGAATAAAAGGAAGATCAGAAAGCTTTTAAATATAGGTTATTGCTTTATTTAAATCTTTCTCAGCTGATAGAATGTAGGTTAGCATATCAGTATTCGACACATATGAGAGTTAAGTATGTTCGAAAAGTTATCGTTGTCGCTGTTATCGAAATATATTTTGGATATCGGTCTTAAATTTCGGAACGAGGTCAGTGTCTGGGGCGTACGCGCTAGTTTTTGATTAATCACACGGTTTTAATTTAGTTAAAATGGTTTTAACTTCCCGACTGTTCGAGGATATTATCATTTGGCTAGAGTGTCCTGGAATTTGGTTGTTTGAATAGAAAATAAATATTACCAAAGTTACTAAAAAATGTATTTATATACAGCGTAGTCAGACTTAAGATTACCCTTTTAAAATTAATCACAAATATACATGGTGTTCAGAAACGCTGCCCTAGACCAAAATTATATTTTTTAAATGGGCTACTATCTTTTTATTGTATATATGAATTTTTCAGATTTTTTAAAAATCATCCAATATAGTTTCTTAGATCAATTTTGGGTGTTTTAAAAGGTATGACTACTTTTATTTGCTATTTTTCAATATCAAGCGTGTAATTTTTGGTTTTTGAACAGTCAGATATCTTTTGTATCGCCACATATTGTTGAGCGCTGTTTATAAATGTTTTTAAATATGCAAACGACATTAAACCTAAAAAATCATATTATGAGTAGTTTTCGAAATACCTACAGTAGCAAATAAGAATTAATAATAGTGTTACGTACTGCGCATGTTTTTTCTGAATAATAAATATTTGAAAAGAATGTAATTATTAACTTAAGGGGGTTTTTACCCATTACGTAACTTGGTTAAGAGAAATTAAAGAGGCTTAGTAAAAATAATAACAATTTATTTATCTAATGAAAACACTAAATTATAAGGGCAATTTACACATTAAATAACTAATACACTGCATAGCAAAGATAGGCACTATCAACTCCTCGATCATCAGAGAACTCTAACTTCACTTCCGATCTTCTTTTATTTTTCTAACCAAGAAGACCCTAATGTTTATTAATTTTAATGACTCTACTAAAAATATTTATTTAACATTCGTTGGCGGCCTTGTCCCACAACTCTCGCTCACGTAATGTTAAATAAATAGTAAATATTATAATTTGGAAAATAAAAAACAAGTTTTATGTACAAGGCGTAATTTCACTAAATCTTTGTATATACTATTGTAGCAATATTTTCACTTTTAAAAAAAGGATTTTAGATCTCTTTTTTGGTAAAAAAACTATTTCTGAATACCAAAATACATTTAAGGTTATTACAAATTTGCTGGAGAGTATAATATCACAATTATTATCAAAATTTAAAAATGAAATTTGATTTTATGCATCACAACAAAAAAATTTTTTTAAACATATTGCACACCTAATGATGATAGTATAAGGGGGTTAAATTTATTCCAGGTAATATAACAGGGGGGGCCAACCTACGGCTCGCGAGCCACAGGCGGCTCTATGAAGGTTTATTTGTGGCTCTCGATAAATGTACCAGAGTTCCCTTTTCATTTTTGTGTTATTATATTTAAAAAAATTATTATCGTTCCGTATGTGTTTCATATCTTTTGAATTACTGACAACAAATATGAAAGACTAAGTGCAACGTTGTAACAAATTTAATTTCCGTCCAAGTTAAGAATGACTCATCGAAAACTGCGCGAACGAACATAAACAGTGGCGTAATAGTCCCAGGAAATTCCCATCTCAAGACACACAACCGAACGACGCATAACTGCAATTAATACATCTCTTGAATATCATTTAAAAAATGATTTGAAGAACTGTATTGCATTCAGCTTAGCCCTTGACGAATCGACAGATATCACAGATCTTCCGCAATTGGCAGTTTTCATACGTTTTGTTTCACCTGACTTAGTTGTTAAAGAAGAATTATTAAATTTAGTAGCACTTCAAGAGTCAACCCGCGGTGTCGATATTAAAAATTAACAGATCAAACGAACTTACCTTAAGTGAAGTTCGATCTGAATTATATTTCAGCCTTGTTCCGTAAATAAGTATAACATGTAGTACCCTCACTAGTGGTCTAGTCTCACACTTTTTAAAGCAAACGGCCCTCCGGACCCCTTGCCCGTCGCATCAAGGATACCGGTTCTTCAGTCTTATTTAAAGCTCCATTGTTGCAATTCAGGGGAAATTTGGAAATGTGGTAGGGAGGGACTTATTTACTTCACAAGGCTTCATATAATTCAGATCGAACTTCACTTAAGGTAAGTTCGTTTGATCTGTTAATTATATTTCAGCCTTGTTCCGTAAATAAGTATAACATGTAGATATTTAAAGCAAATTGCAACAATTTATCCAATAGGCATTTTTATTGTTCTGACAACTCTACACAGGTAAATGCCTATTTTGACAAATGAAGAAACATTTATAATTGCAATACAACATAAAAAGGTATTTTACTTAACCAAACTATTAACCAGAAGAAAAAATAAAATAAACTCAAGACTCAGTAAATGAAAATTAACTAATACCTATTTAATTTTCGCAACTGAGAACACTTCTTTTTGCTCCTGTATTAGACTATTGTAAAAGTTTGCAAAAGAAGAAGACTTCGCCGTCCACCCTGCTGCCAAACGAATGGTATCATAAGAGACACCTTTTCTAGCACCTGCAGATGTTGCAGCATGTCGGGTGCTATGAGCTGTAGATAGATCCGTATTTAATCCACTTCTTCTTAGTATGATTTTTAACCATCTAGAGATAGTCTGGGAAGTTACATCGTGAAAAGGCTTTTTAAAAGTGATAAAAAGATTCTTAGATAGTTCCCTCATATCCCTTGTTTTATCTAGGTATATCAGCAAAGTTTTAGAAGGACAGATGTCCTCATCTAAATTATAGAATGGCAATAAGAGTGTGGGTTGGATACGGCCTTTACCTGAAGTTTTAAGTTTGGCTAGTATTTTGATTTCGATTCTGCTACCATAATAAACTATGTTTTGAAGCTCAATATTGGCCAGTGTTTGTACTCTTTGACGAGTAAGCTATTAATATTGCCAATTTATATGATAAATCCTCTAATGATAATAATTGTGATTTTGCATGGTTTTTATATAAGAAAGAACTGCTGCCGGGTCCCAGGTGTAGGCATACTTGGGCCGAGTAGGTCTCAAACTATGAACGTCTTTAAAAAATATTTTAACTCTAATGTCTAGGTTTAGCTCTGGGGCTAGTATCTGAGAAAGCGCTGCTCTATAACTGCTTAAGGATGCAGGAGAGGCCCTCTATTGTTGAATAGTAGATTTACAAATAGATGCCAGACATATTTCTAAGGAATCTTCTGGAACCGAACCCGCCTTTAGGGCCGGTAGGATAAGACTCCTGCTACCAGGGAAATCCTGTGCTACAGTGGATGAGGTAATTTTCATGGCTGAGAGGTCCATAATGGTATAACTACAATTTCTCTAGCTTTTTTCTATCTTATTTTTTGTAGTACACGAAGAATTATAGAAAAGGGAGGAACGGCGTAAGAAAAAGAAATTGGTCTATTTCAATGTAAAGTCATCGATGGCAACATATTTGACCACAGGACAAATCGAACAAAGTGTCCCGAGAAATTCGGTAAATTCCCTAATACCACAGGAATAAAGAACGGAGAACTTTTTGAGAAGTCTAGTAACTTTTCCCCACCTTCTGCTCGGGAAGTGAAATAGACATTTGGAAAGAATTATATACAAAACCTAAAAACCTATACAATTCCTGAGATATGACACCAAGGGTATCATTATTTTTGTGAAAATTAATGGAGCAGAATTTAAGCCAAAAGGTATACTGATATAGATCACCATTAAACCTAAACCTCAAATACTTCCTGTGATTCTCATAAATAGGAATCAAATGATAAGCATCCTTTAAATCTAAAGTTGCCATAAAGCAATGCTTGTGAATAAGTCTGCTCACTGTTTTTGATCTTTTGATCTTTCATTTTGCAATGTTTAGTCAATAAAAACGTGTTTAACGATTTGAGATTTAAAACTAATCTCTGGGTGCCATCTGATTTAGGCACTAAAAATACCTTGGAAACATATTGATTTTTACAGGGTTTAACCTGAGAAATGGCTCCATTTTTTTTTTTTTTTTTTTTGTTAGTAGCAGTCCTAATAGAAGTCACTTCCAAACGGGAAACATCCTGGTTCCTTTGGGTGTTTTTGTACTCGTTTCGAAATAAACGGTAATTTATACCCAGTTACATATGCCAAATTATTTTTATCGGAAGTTATTTTCTTCCATTCATTTACATAGAATTGCAATCTGCCAGCAGATATACTAACCTCCTCATTCAGTGACGGCGCCGATCCCTCTGGAACCGATTCTCGATTGCATCTTGAGGTGGTCTCCGCAATGTTTTCCTCATCTGTTGGCCTCGGTAGCTCTTTCGATGTGCTTGGTAGCGATTCGGAGCTTTCTAGAACTGTTGTCCAACTCGAGCTCCTTTTGAAAAATGAGTTGGACCCTTGTAGTTTAACGAAGGTAGAAATTTCTTAGCTATCTTCGGATTAAGTTCTGGAATCTTTAGTGCCGGAATATTCTCTGATTCAAATCAAACAGGATCTATTAGTTTGAGAGCGAATCGTCCTGCCAAAAGGAGCAACAGTATTCCTATTGAAAGAATAATTTCTCGCCAGCGAAAATTATATTGCAGATATTTGTCCTTGCCACAAGGGAGTACAATATTTCTACCACAAGGAATAATATTTCGCTAGCAAAAACATTATGCATGTATTTGTCCCCACCACAAGGGGCAATAGTATTCCTACCACAAGGAATAATACGTCGTTCCCAAGGAACATATTGTAAATATTAGGTGCTTACCATCAATTTGTTCCATGTCTACTACAGAGTGGCGAGGCGATAAATATTTTTTTCCCGACATGATGAACAAGGCTGAAATATAATACATTAGATTCCATAATGAAAACTATTGATGTGCCTCTTAATAAACTTGTAAGCATTGCAACGGATGGAGCTCCGGCAATGCTGGGTAAAAAAATCGGGCTTTTAAGAGATGATTCTCAAATTCTACAATTCATACCGATTCACTGCATAATTCACCGAGAACAACTCGTTAGAAAATATTTAAAATATCCTGATGTTATGAAAACAGTGTTACACATTATAAATTACATTCGCACTAATGCAAAAAATCAACGACAATTCAAAAATTTCATTGAAGAATTAAAGGACGAAGAACAAATGACATTCATTTCTTTTGCATTGTTAGATGGTTGTCTAGCTTCAACGTATTAAATGGATTTGTAGATTTGTTTGCTTCGATAACTGCTTTTCTAAAAGAAAAGAATTAGACGATGACGAGTGGTTACAAGACTTAATGTTTTTGACTGATGACATGGAACATTTGCAAACACTGAATTTACAATTGCAGGGGAAAGATAAAATAATATCTGACCTCTCACAGTGTATATTTAGTTTTCAAACTAAATTACAACTTTTTCAAAAGGACATTAAAAATAAAACATTTTGTCATGTTCCTTGAATTTAAAAAATTTGTTCCAATATTAAATAAGAAAAACTCAACGAGTATATAAAAAAGCTAGAAGGAATATTGACGGAATTCCAAAATAGATTTCAAGATTTGAAATATTTTAAATCGTCTCTTGTTTTTTTTCTGAATCCATTCGAAATTAACATAATTCAAGGTGAGTTTTCCATTTCCAATATAATTATGACCCAAAAAGCATTTGGAGAATTAGAATTAATAAAGATGCAAGAAGATTAAGCTCTACAATTAAAATATAAGTAGACGCCGATTACTGAATTTTGGAAATTTGTACCAGAATCGAAGTATCCTGAATTAAAAAAGGCTGCTTGTCGAATTATTTCAATATTTTTTGCATACCTTTTAAATACGTATTTAATTGTAGCTTACAAAAAATTTCAAATTTTGAAAAATGGCTCGGACTATCAAAGAGCTTGGCCACTCCTGTAATATAAAAACTCAAAATTTTAAAAATCCGTAATTTTATATTGCTGATTCAGCCGATAAATCAGGTATCTTGTGGAAATTATAAATTTTAAAAGGAAAATTCCAAGATCATCTTTAAAATGAAGTACACCTTCAAAATGCTAAAAACTTTCAAGATCCGTTCCCTTGTATCAGTACAATAAATATATATAGTTAAGATTTTCTTTACTTTCTAAGAAAGACATGTGTTTATAATATCGATATTATATTAAGCTTTTTAAAAATATGCCCTTTTGTTTTTTAAAGTAAGTGTCTTGAAAGTACTAAAAGAACGGATCTTTTTATGGCAATGTTGCATTAAAACCATTAAGCAATAGAAAAAATAAGGAATAATGGAAATAAAAATTTAAATGATACAAAAAATATTTGTCAGCTTTTTCAAGTCAAATTTTTAAACGTGTTCCATTAACACAACACACTCTTCTTGGTTTTCTAATTGGCTACTCATTCAAGGTTATTGATTATATTTGTTTTCTTAACCATCTAAATATGCTTAATTAATGTCTTATCTCTAAGTTAATGGTCATAACTCATTGAAAAACAACATATAAATTGTATAAACTATAACACAAAATCGTCAATCATTAGTAAATGTTAAAAACGAATTATATAACTATAAAAAATAAAAAAAAGTTATTCGAAAATGAAATATGTTCTCATTTTTATATTGAGTTTGTTAGTAACTCTTAGTCATGAAAACGAAGGTAAGACTATATAATGTTCATTAAACTGAACCTTCAACTATTTATATAGGTTTCAGTTTTATTCTTTTTATTTTGTAGAAAATTGTGATCACGCGGGAACCCTCCTATATGAAGATTTGGGATGTAAACCAGTGAAAAAGGAAGGCCAAGCCTGTCCAATCAAATATGATTGTAACTTTGAAGTAAAAAACAATACTTGCAGATTTAGAGGAAGGAGTATCCCTGTTTCTCAAGAACTTTCTGAAGAAGATACGTACGCAGCTTGTGATATTGGATGTAAATGTGAAAAAACGTATGTATATTTTTTGTCAGATTTAAAAATTACAAAATGGAATGCAAGAGGCGGTGAAATCTGTATAATTTGCTAATATATAAAATAAAAATCTTAATTTTTAGAAATCAATTCGAGTGTGCCGCCTTAGATTGCCCTGAATGGCTTGGAAGCTCAATAGAGTATGGATGTTACCGAAAATACGAAGTTGCTCAATGTTGTTCTGTTGGCGAAATATGTCGTAAGTTTCTAATTTCTATTACCTTGATACAGGAAGCCTATTTTATTATATTTACATGTTATTTCATAATTTCTTCAAAAAAGAGGATGTTTGTGGATGATTATTTTTTGTTTCATAATTTTAGTTTATTAAGTATAAACATTTGACAGCGAAAAAAATAGTAATCCTTGCGTTAGAAATTAATAAATATAAAATATAATTAGTTACTTATACGAGATTCAGTCTGGTACAATTACAATAAAAATCGATAACATCATATCATCAAAAAGCTTTTTGCGTCATCAAATAAAATAATAACATGTACCAACACTTTTATTACGGTCAATTATTCATAATTAAGCTATAAATCGGTTGACCCAGCAATTTTGATAAACCCTATAAAATTCTTATTAACATAGCTTAACTATATTTGATATATCTAATTATATTTTTAAATAAACGATGAATGTATATTATTTTTGTGATCACCTAAACATTTTATAAATCACAAATTCAATTTATCCACAAAATTGTATTTTATTTTCGAAATTTCCAATTTCTATCTCAAAAAAATTATTTTCTAAATTTCCTGAAATTCCTACAATCTATTAGACTTATTCCAAATAAAATGCTATTTTTATTGACTTTTTAATGAGAAATGTTCGACCTTAACTAATAACCCCCTTCACGCAGGTAACTAGGCAAAAAAGTGAAATATCTTAGAACTTAGGATACCCCTAAAATCGAGCTATTAAATTATACATATACTTAATTTATTGAAATGGTTTTATTATTTTGCCATTATTAATGATTATGTATACAATGATAAAATATTTGTTTCAGCTACCGAATCTAACCCTGCTGCACATTGCGAAGTCAATGGTGAGAAGATAATGGAAGGTACACAATTTTACCCGAAAGACACATGTCTGGAATGTGTTTGTAAAAATGACTATAAAGGTAAAAATGAAGCTCCATTCTGTAAAAGGAGAATGTGCGCAGCACAAATTCACAGAAGTGAAAAAATTCATAAATATTGCGCTCCACATTATGATGGAGAAGATGAAAAATCCCTTTGTTGTCCTGATGCATGGGTTTGTCGTAAGTACTACCAATCATAACAACGTGATATTTTTCAAAATCATTTACAAAAGTTTTTTAATAATTTTGCGATTTAGTTCAATGAAATTTAATAATCCAGACAGAATAAATACAAAATCAAACAGTATATTATACATAATCTTTCTGAACTAACAATTGAAAACTATAACTTAAATCATAAGTTCTCAAACTATGGCATGCGCGCCCAAGAGAATCCGAATCGCCTCTGCTTTTATAAGGGAGTAGTCATTCGGAAGTTCATTCCAGGAATTTATAGATAATTTGTTAATAAAACATTATTTTTGACAATTTGACATCATCTTCTACAGAGAAGTATGGTCTGAAATTTTTATCGAAATGACCTCACACGGTTCTTAGCAGCTCAATGTTGTTATTCTCTTATAATGGGAAATCCTACATAAACCACAAAACGTGGGATATATTTTAAGATTGTTTTCTTTTATTTGTTATTCCATAGCTGTATTTCCTTACAAACAGAACCAATATCTAAAATCAAATTAAATACACTTACATTATTTCCCTGGAGTTGAAGGTCAAGTCTATTAAGTTTTTACTTTTAGTTTTAGTTCGCAGATACGCTTGATCCCCTTACCGCGTGACAACAATCTGGATGAGGAATAAAACAATAAAGATTTATGCTCTACTCCCATATCTTACCATAGAACAGAGAACATCCTTGATTTCAGTACTTTTATGTAGGTAACTACCGTCAAAACTATATTTAATCCAAAATTTAGCGATTTAAATGCTAATGCTTCCCAATGAATTATCCAATGTATCCAGATAATTTCGAAGATTCCTTCTTTACTAGCGCTTGTAAACTGTTGTATTTACCAGGTATGGCTTGGGTTTCACTTGTTCTAATCCCAACACAATTTTTTCAAAGCAATTTCGGTTTATTAATAGTATCATGTGTAATCTTGAACAATTCGGTAACTGTACTTCTCCCTTCAATTAATTTGCAAAACATTAAAACTTCACATATTGTAGAACCTTGACAGAGTCCGTTGTAGTAAATCAAGTGGGAATCATAACAATGGAGCCGGTTACTTCATCCAGTTGTACAGCAAACAATTTTACAGTAAGCACAGATTCAAGCTGTTGCTGAATATGAGATGAGAGAGATTGTATCTTTTTACATAGGAATATTGTCAAGTTGTTCAGCAAATTTGTCACCCAACATTGTTTCTAAAATGTTCCTGGAAGCGAAAAGAATACATTACTCTGCAATCGTGTGTAGCTTTTTACATCTAGCTATTTTATAAGCCACTTTTTGTGTCGCCAAGACAGCGTTCGCACTTTCTGGCAGAACTTTATGAAAATTTGACTTTAATTTGAGTCATGTGTTTATTCATATATTCTATGTGCCGCAACTTGATATGTCTCTTTACTTATTTATTTCTTGTTATCTGCAGCAACTAGTTATATAATAAATAACATACTGAGGTTTTTCTTCGCCACCTTACTTCAAGGATGGTAAAGCCGAAATTTAGGGGACGTTCATATTTTAGATTTTGGCTTTCTCGCACGCCTGTCTGTGTTATCTAGTACGTAGTCGCTATTGCAATTATAATTTTTATGTGTTGGCTCTTAACTTATATCACAGAAAAAGGGACGAGTTATAAGAGAGAAGGGGGGGCACCAAATAGAAGAGATTGAGAAACGCTGACTTTGTAGATAAATATTCCTTCTTTAACTGAGTAAATATCCCTAAAATAGATTATCTTTTTTAGCTTCAAGTAATGTCAAAACTTTATCTTACAATCCAAAAGCAGATACAGCTTCAGGTACGTGTTGATACTAAAAATGTTCATACTATAATTATTTGAAAATTAAATACGTTCTATAATCACCATTTATTTTTTTTACAGATTTAACTTGTAAATTTGGAGATAAAACTATGAAACTTGGTGAAAGGTTAGAAGATGAATACGAATGGTATGACGGCAATGCCTACAAGTCCACATGTGAATGTATTTTACCTCCTTTACTCACTTGTAGAGGTTCAAGATCAACGCCAGCACCAACTTCTTCTACTTTAGGTTTCGAAATTGGTCCAATTCCAATTAAAGACAAATTGTAATGTATTATATTTTTTATTTTGTAAATTTGTTAATTTAAATTTTCACTTACCTGTAATTATAATTTTTGACAACAATAAACAAATTATTCACAAAATATCCAAATAAAATTTAAATTCACAATACTAAAACAATTTAAGTTATAATAACAAGACAATTTACAAAAATATACATATTCTCATATATATATAATTATATATAAAACCATTTAAAAAAAAATCCGTAGAGTGAAACGTTAGATTAATTCAAAATTTACATTCCTGATTTTCTTCTTAAACACATTGAGACTGTCGCCAAACAAGTCCAGATCCCCTGGAAACCGATTGTACAGCCTGCAGATTCTACTGATAGGAGCAGCCAATATGAGGTTTGTATTTGCAAGCGGGTGATGAAATAATGTGCCAACTCCGAGTCCATGTCGTGGAATTCTAAACTGGATTTGCTGTAACAAACTTGAACTGTCCACACAGCTATTGACAATTTTAAATAAATATACAAGACAATGTTCAATCCTGCGTTGGGATAAAGTTGATAAATTATATTCATTTAATGTATAATTATAATTAAATTCAAAAGTAGGATAAACACCACTAGTTCTATAAACGCAAAACCTAACGAATCTTCTTTGGATTTTCTCTATGTCACTCGAGTGCGTCACATAAATTGGAGCCCACACTACCGACGCATATTCTAAAATAGAACGTACATAGCAAATATACAGCGACTTAATTGTGGAGATGTTATGAAATTCACGGGAGCTGCGAATAATAAAACCGAGTGCTTTATTTGCACGCGCCACAATATGATTATAATGATGAGTAAAAGACAGCTTACTATCAAATAGAACTCCCAAGTCCATATGAGATTCATTTCGTGTTAAGTTAACATTTTCCAAATTATAGTCATACTGAATAACATTCCCCTTTCTAGTAAAAGAGAGCACTGAACATTTATTAACATTTAAGCTCAAGCGGTTGACAGCACACCATAAAGAAATACAGTTCAAATTCGCTTGTAACGACTCTGCATCATACAGTGAAGAGATTTTGGCATAAATTTTCACATCATCTGCGTACAGTTGGTATTTACAGGACAAGATTTCAGTAATATCATTTATAAAAATAGCGAACAATATTGGACCTAGGTTAGATCCTTGCGGAATTCCTGAGATTTGACGATATGGAACAGACAGGTGCTGGTTATATCGAACACTAAGAAATCTATCAGAGAGATAAGCCTGAAAAAACTGAACCACATTGCTACTAAATCCGATTTTTGGCATTTTATCTAGCAAAATTTTGTGATCTAGTCGATCGAAAGCTTTAGTAAAGTCTGTATATATGCAGTCCACCTGCCTGCACCGTCCAACACACCACTAACGAACTGTGTAAACGCCACCAAGCCTGACACTGTAGAACGACCCTTAACAAATCCGTGCTGGTATTCTGATAATCTGCTCGATAGCACATATTGAATTTGAGAGCAAAGCAGCATTTCAAAAACTTTGGAAAAGTTACAGAGCAGTGTCACTGGACGATAGTTGCATATATCATCCCTCTGGCTACCCTTGAGTATTGGACACACATAGCCTTCTTTCCAAATCGCAGGATATTGTTTCGATTTTAAGCAAAAATTAAATATATAAGCTAGTGGCTTTGCTAGAACAGTGGAACAATCGGCAACCACGAATGACGGCAAACCATCGGGTCCAGATGTAAATGACTTCTTGAGTGCTTTACAGGCAGTTGATACATCTTCTTCTGTAAAAGGTGAAATCGAAAATGAATCCCAGCCTGACTGACCGCTTGAAACATCGGATGCGGAGGTGGACGGTAAAAATGCACTAGAAAAGAAATGAGCAAATTTATCAACTATTTCCGAAGGCGACTCAAGACTAGAATTGTTATATTTCATACAACTTGGGATTCGTGATGAACCTTTTAGTACGGAAAAAAAAATAATTTTCAGTGAACATAAAGATACAGGATGTCATATCGGACCATTTTTCGTGATAAAGATTTTCATATTTCGTAAAAAAATTAGTTTAAGCTAACCAAATCTTATATTGAGAGAATTCCTTAAAGTAGCTGTATCGAAATACGTAATAATAAATAGGGTGACCTCTTTAAAATAAGGAAATTAGAGTCATCTTCCGGTATAACCGGAAGTAGCAAAATGTTCTAAATAATTGGACATATCAGAAAACATCATATCTCAAGTTTTGATATTGTAATTGTATCAAGTTTTTCTAAAACATCTCATAGGAACTCGTAAAGAATTAGGCTGTATAAGACGTTATTTGCATAAATGAGACCATCTTCAAATAAGGTTATGAATTTTGCGCCATCTCGTCTTATTTCTCAAATCTAACTGCAACCGCGAGTCCAACATTCGCATGAAACGCCAATAAACGATGACAGGAAATTTAATAGACATTTAGTGAAAATTGTTTGTTTTGTATTTCTATTATTAACTGTGTGTTTAGACAATTTTATCGATGAGTGACGTTTTTGTTTCGTTGGCTTTAGTTTTTTCGTAACTTGAATGAAGTACAGATTCTAGATGCATTGTAGAAGGGGAAGGAATTTTGAATGCTGACCATATAATTTTAATTGACGAAACATGCGAATCAGAGGTTTCTGTCGAGGTACTAGCCATATCTTTACAAACAAGTGCTCTTAAAGGTGCTCTCCATGAAATAAATTGAACTTTTGTTAGAATACACAATTGTGCTTTTGATTTTTATTTGTGCTTTAAATATAAAAAATAACGAGATATTTCATACTAAATTACCTAAAGTAAATGATAGCCATAGTAGTAGATAATCAACACGTGTGACGTCAGAAGGTTGTCTGGGTGGGGAGGTTAACCACTGTCTAGAAGGTTGTCTGGGCCTCTGACCTGATTACGGGTTAAGGACTATTACAAGACTAACAAGGTTGTCTCGGTGGAGAGGTCAACCACACCTTAATTATGTGTATCCTGATTACAGAATTCGGACATTTGAGTCCACACAGAAAAGCAAGGTGATTCGATTATTTACATAGGTCACCCGGCTATAGAACCAGAATTCAAGGTATAATGACGTAGATATTTTGTTAATATAAAAGTCGGACTGAATATCAACATGTTTCAGTATTTAACAAGTGGTGTCATTAATAAAAGAAAAATGTGGTTAGCAAATTCTGGTGATCAAATGAAAGAATTAAGAACTGCAATAATTCCAATCATAGAAGAACTAAAAGAGAAACAATGGATGTATGAACACGAAGCAATTTACGGAAGGGTGAAAATGAGTTCTAGGTATTCCGAAGAAGAATGTTACCAGGAAGCAGCCAGATTTAGAAAAGCAGCAAAAGTCTGTCGAGATTTTGCAGAAGGTTCAGTTATCTGTATTTCCTGTGTAATAACTGAATTAAAAAAAGTAAATTTACATCAATGGTTATTGGACCTTAATCACTTAATTCCAGAATATCTTCAAATAAGAGAGGAGGAGATACCGCAAATGGATGAAAGAGTTATGTAAAATAATATTGTAATTAAACAATTGAATATTTTATATTGTTTTGTAAAATAATATTGTAATTAAACAACTGAATATTTTATATTGTTTTATTCATTCATTAAAAAATTATTATATAAAAAATATACATTTGTAAGTGCACATATACATTTATCATTCATATGATAAAAACAGGTAGCTTCCATTGATTCAAATTTTGGCTGTTCATCTACTTCACACACGGGAACTTTTGTATATTTTCGTAAAAATTGTGCTTTCTCCATACCTTTGATGTAGATGATATCAACATCTTTAAGTAAATCTTGAAAAATGTTGGCAAATTTGTCAAGTGGTACAGATCCAGTATTCCAATGAATAGAGTGATGATGTTTCATTTACCAAGAAGCTTGTTTCTGCAAATCCGGTGGTAGTAGTTTAAGAGGAAATGGTCGTTTAAAAACATGGTGACATAACTTCTAAATTTAATTGGCAAGTCAATATTACTTTGAATTATTTTATTTAGTCGAAGTTGTTGACTTATACTAGGTGTAATATGTGGAATATTCCAAAATATTTTATTAATTTCAATTTTCGGTTTCTCTGTTTCATCTGTTGCAATGACAGAATCTACATCATCTTTTTCACGAATAAGAATTAATTCCTGCTTCATATTTAATACTACTTTACGAAAATCTTCAAATAAGCCAGAAAAAAGTTTTAGTGGTATGTACACATTAAAATTACCGTGGTTATCAATCAAAAGTTTATTGGTTGGTGTAATTGCCTTTCCTGTAGAATCTTTTAAACCATCTTTAGGAAACCAGGCTGCATTCTGAAGTAACTTACTCTCATTTTCATTAAGTGAGAGATAGTTTTTCAGGGTAGATGCTAAACCAACACCTCTAACTGAATCAATTATTACACCATTCATTTCATATCTTATTTCCCTAAAGAGATGTGCTATACCATTGTTTATAAACTGAAATTTTGTTGGTAGCTTGTTTTGATTTGTCAAGAATTTTCCTTCTAAATAGAGATAACTGTTACATGGAAGAGTGTACGCATCAATATCTTGAATAGCGATTCTAATTTCATCGTTATAGTTAACAGCGGTTAGGGTATGCGGTTGATAAGTATGAAATTGATAATCCTCAATAGTAGTGTCTGCAAAGGGTTGTCCCGTTACGTTTAGAAGATCCATTGCAAACTGTAAATCCAAGAGATTCTAAAAATTGACGATTTTGCGATGTTAACTGCTCACTGGCTCTTAAAACACTGGTACGCTTGATATTACAACCTCTTTTATAATCATGATAGGGGAAACGGGGAAACAACCAAACCATTATTCAATTTTTCTAAGATGCAAGCGAATAGTAATTGTCTCGTGATTAAAATTTATCAACTCGCCTGATTGATCAAACACCTTAACTGCTATGTTGTTTATTGTCTTGACGCTTACTGGATAATATAAAATAGTTTGGGGTTGCTCTACTATTTTATAGCCAAAGGGAACCTGAGGGAAAAATTGATGGATAATGTGAACAGGACGTCCATTAAGGAAGGAGCCGATCGCAATGTTACAGTCAACACAAATAGTGTTTACACTCAAAATATTTACTTTGTCAGAGGTATGAGCAACATTTGGAGAGAGTCTAGTGGAAAAACCTAAAAGTTTTCCAATTGAATTTGGTACATCAAAATTAATGGGAGCAGTACTTTTGAGAGTGATTGTATTAGTTTTTGAATCTGCTGTTATATGAATTGTTACACCAGTAAGAAAAATGTCTTTTTCAATAATTTTTATCAAATCATTAATCTCATATGCACCGCTTGGTATACCAATCGAAAATTCATCTTTCTCACCCCACACCAAGATGTTATTATGAGTAGAAACATTTGGAATGCTATTGAAAGTATCAAAATTAACCAAACCAATTTCATAGTCTTCATTTTCGTTAAGATATATCGGAGGATTAAAGTCATCACTTAAGATGGATGAATCACCACTTAGGGTAAAAGTATACGACATGATAGTTAACAAATGAATGAAGTTCATGACTGGTTAAACTGATTAAATAGAAACCTTAAACTATGCTGACCACATTGGTACGAATTAAACTGCTGCAAAACATTATAGTTATATCGTATTCTTACATTCCCATTACTTTTAAAATATTTAACAACCTCAACCGGTGGTGGTAAATTACCATAACTATCAAAATACGTAACATCAACATTATTTTTAAAATAAGCTGTCCAGTGAGTACCAGGACCGCTGTTTACATCGAGATTAATTATACCAGTTTCAAATTTGCTAATTTTTTGTGGTAACGAATCTCGCATAAAAACTCCTCGAAAATATGGAATACACTTTGCAAATTTTTTCAAGTCTAGATTGGTTAAGGCATGTCTAGGTAATTTTATTTTCTTTTTTTTATTCCATATCCCTTGTATGGTCGTAGGTAAAACCCCCGTCCTCTTTTCATTCCAGCACCTTGTTTAGTTTCCATTGCTAAATTATGACGTTTCTGTTCCTCCAGCTGCTGACGATTAGCTTTAGCATCATTCACGGCTTTCGCGATTCCAGCTGCACCACCCCCAACAGCTCCTAAGGCTCCTAGCAAGGGTAACAGAAAAGGTAAAAAACCACCCTTTTTTGGTGATCGAATGATACGTTTCCCTTTTCCCCGTTTTTTCTTCAAACCCATTCCCATCTTTCGTTTACCCTTCATTATAGTAGTAACGAACCAAGCAGCTGCTTTCTCACCAAACTTTGCGTTTTTAGACTTAACCCGCTCCCAAGCTTTATTTTCTAAAACTTTATCTGCTGCGTGTCTTTGTTTTAAATCACTACTTTGAGAGTATGCAATATCGTGTTCTCTACACGCTTGGTCTAGGGGATTAATACCTTGATCTCCCCTCTCTAATCGAGTCTTAAGCTTGGTTCCTGGACCACAGAAGGAATATCCAGGTAGATGAAGTTCAGTTGGAAGCTTATTGATTAAAGTATTAACTAAACCACGTCCTTTCACCTTTCGCTGTAGAATCATTGTAAACCTTTATATAGACGTACACGCTTTATATAGAGATCAGTAGGTATGGAGATTCAAAAACAAAAAGTCACTTTACCAGTTAGAAATTATGATATTGAAGAAACTAAGAAAATAGGTAAACATGGTGTTGTTTTTGGAGGTGATTCTAAACGAGGTTTAATCATAGGTCCCAGTGGATCTGGTAAAACCAATGTTATGCTATCACTTATAGAACATCCGAACGGTTTAAGATTTGAAAATGTATATGTATGCTCTAAAAGCTTACATCAATCAAAATATTCATACTTGCGAAATTTGCTTCAACCTATTAAAGAGATTGGTTATAAGGAATATGATAAAATGGAGGAAGTGATTGTACCTGAGTTAATCAAGAAAAATTCTATTATAATATTTGGTGACATTGCTACATGTGATCAAAGTATTATACAAAATTATTTTTGTTGTGGGCGACATAAATCTACAGACTGTTTTTATCTTTGTCAGACATACGCAGCTATTCCCAAACATTTAATTCGAGATAATTCAAACCTTTTAATTATATTTCAACAAGACATGACCAACCTCAAACATGTGTATGATGATCATGTTAATATTGACATGTCATTTCAAAATTTTAAGGATTTGTGTGCATATTGTTGGAAAGACAAATTTGGCTTTATGACAATAGATAAAGATTGTAATTTAGCATCAGGTCGATACCGACAAGTATTTGATTATTATATAAAGCCAAACAGTAAGATTTTGATTAGTAAAGATGGATGAACAGTTGGGAAAAGAACTACTCGAAACACGAAAGGATATCAAACGTAAATATAAAAGTTTAAAAAATGAACAAACTGCAACGGAAAATCGTTTTAAACAACAATGGAAGCCACTCGTTGAACCTATTCAACAACTTATTACCACTAAACCGGAAATTAAACAGGAGTCACCAAAAACATCACCAAAAAAGTATTATTCTATCGTACCAGATCTAACCTTTAATCAAACAATGCAAGATGACTTTGGTGCGAGTTATATAGATGATGATATAATTACAGATACTTCACAAGCGAGAGATGAGACCCTAGAGTTTTTAGAAAAATATGATCCTTTGCCCAGAGGATATATTGAAAATAAAATTATGGATACTGAGAATCAGTTTGATAGCACGTGTTTATTTCAATCCTGAAAGTCAACAATGGGCTATTGGTGATTCTCCTTTAACATTTGACGGAAAAGATGTAGTGATTCAAAATCTCAAGTATAAAGGCACTCCTGGTCTTTATGAATTTTTATTCAAAAAATATCCTGCTGGATACAAAACTCAAGACCTTGACTCATATATTGAAATTGTTAGAAGAACAAATGCACAATATTTAGGTTATAATCCAAAAAAAGGATTATCCACTTCAAATGCTTCTAAATTTATTGATCTAATTAAACCTCGTGTTACCAATTTGCATTCTCTAGCCTTGGAGAAATTTGAGAAAAAAATAAGAGCAATCGAGCAGGAAGGTATGTCAGGACAATTTCGTCCGAGACTCAGCTCCGATTCCAATGTTAGAAAAAGTCTGCTTCCTCTAACCAGAAGTAAAACTAAACTTGGAAGTGGATTAAATTCTAAAGTTTTAATAGATTTAACTGATAAAGTAGATTATAAATATTTTGATGATTTTAATGAATTGGTTGATAGACTTCGATTACTCATAGCATCACAAAAAGCTGGTAATACTGGGGTCAACAATGAAATTGTTTCCATTATAGAAGAACTACGTGAAGGTGGAATAATCTTATAAACATCAGTTTTCCAAAATACTTTTTAGTATTCAAGATGCCTCTTAACAAGTTCAACCAACACTTTCTTACTTCCTACACATGTCCGGAAGAGGAGATAGTGTCTTCCCCAACTCCAACACCCTTCTACATTTGTAAACCTTCCGAATTTCACAGTAAATGTATATTAACTATTCGAGGTATTAAAGATTTTAATGTAAGTAAAACAGTCTACATATTAGAAGATGGTACATTCTCGTATACGTTTCCTATAAGTGGAAAAGTGGAAAGCATACGCTGTGTTCCGGAAAATCTTTATATTTCATATAAAACAAAATATGATAAAATTAATCAACTACTAGAAAATAATATTATTAACAAGGGTGATGTTATTGAATTTCACATGCATTCAAAAAGTCTTATAAAAGATAAAATTTTTATTCAATTTGTAATTCAATGTCAGCTTGAAAAAAGTGATTATATATAATGCAACTTTTTATTTTATATTTCATTTTTAATAATGCCTTTGAATCGATTTAATCAACACTTTCTTCTTCAGTCTTGTTCTACTGAAGATAATGAAAAGGTTGGCTCTGTACAAACAAATACTTCATTTAATGCTCCATTTTATATTTGTGACAATTTCGATTATCACGTTAAATGTCTTATCCGTTTAAGAGGAGAGAAAACAAATTTGAGTAAGGATTACTATGTTCTTGATAATGGAAATTCAGGATTCAAGTTTCCATTATCTGCAAAAATTGAAAGTGTTGCTCATTATCAGGCAGATTGTGAAGTAATATTAAAAAATAAAACTTACAAACTTCATGATCTGTCAGGTATAAATATTGTTAAAGGAGATGTAATTCTATTTAAGCTCGGATCAAAACAGAAAATTTGTATTGAATTATTACTTCAGTGTCCGTTAGTCAAAAATGTCTAAATGGCAAGTCGTTAATGAACTCCATAAACCAGCTCGAATTAATTTTAAACGACGTCATGTTTTAGTTAAAGGTTTACATGATTTAATCCAAGCTGACCTGGCTATCATGTCATTATATGCTAAAGAAAACAAAGGATACAATTATATTTTGATAGTAATCAATGCTTTTAGTAAATTTGTTTGGGCTGTACCTATCAAAAGAAAAACTAGTAAAGAGATTGTTAATGCCATGGAAAAAATACTTTTACAAATGAATCCTCCAAAGAATCTTCAGACCGATAATGGGACAGAGTTTTACAATAAAGATTTTCAAAAACTTATGCAGAAATATAAAATAAATCATTATAGTTCCTATTCAAATCTTAAGGCTAGCATTGCAGAAAGGGTAATTAGAACTCTTAAATTATCTATATGGAAACATTTCAGTTTGCAAGGATCCTACAAGTGGCTAGATGCGTTACCTTCTATTGTTAACAAATATAACAATACTAGACATTCCACCACTGGAGCTATACCAAGCAAAGTTAATAATCGAAATGCAAGGTTTATTAAGGTATTTAGTCAAGTGAAAATTGTAGATCCTCGAAAACCTAAATTTAAAATTGGTGATTATGTACGCATCAGCAAATATAGACATGTTTTTAAGAAAGGATACACGCCCAACTGGACGACAGAAGTATTTAAAGTGAAAAAAGTTCGGCTGACCAATCCTAGGACTTACATTTTGGAGGATGAAAAAAATGAAGAAATTCAAGGCGGATTTTATACGGAAGAGTTACAGAAAGTGAAATATCCAAATATTTTTTTAGTTGAAAAGGTGTTGAGACATAAAGGAGATCAAATTTTAGTAAAGTGGCTGGGAATGAATTCACAGTCATGGATAAATAAAAATGCAATAATATAATTTGTACTTTTTTTAATAAAAATATTTTTGTATACAATATGTTTTATTCTAGAAAAGATAAATTTTATAACAAAACTACATTACTTTGAATTAAACAAGGGGTTATAATTTTTGCAACTTCTTCTATGCGATGTTGAAATCTTATGCGGTCTCTAGCAGCTTCCTCCCAATGTCCTTTTCTAGCTTCCTTATAAGCAAAACACCAATTATATAGAGTATGATGTTTATTCATCAACTCATTAAATGTAACCTTCTTCATAAAAGTTCTGTATATTGATATAAGACTTCCAAGGCTAAACCATAAGGTACTGAATTAACGTCTTTTATAGGTTATATCATACTTTTTCATTTTGTAACAAATTAGGATATCTACAGATTATTTCTAAGGCTAAGCTAAAATTAATACTGTTTATATATTTTATTGAGTCTATTATATAACGAGCAGATTCTACAATATTATCACAATCTTTAACACCCAGTTTTAAAATTTTGAATGAATTATTAAAATTTTGTTTGCCTAGCAGTTCACACTGATAGTTTATTAGAGGCATCAAATTCCATAATTTTACTATTGAACTGGAGTCTATCCAAATATTCTTATTCTTGATTACTATTCTTAACCCATTAGACCCATCACACGTTTCAAACTGTAGTCGAAACGTATTATTATCTATGGAATCACCATTTTCTGACGAGACAATTAAGCTGTTAATTCTTTCCTTATAGGATAAAAATTCTTTCCACTCGCTTTCTGTAAATTCCACGAAAATAGTTTTATTATCACATATTCTAACACACGGTTCAAAATTCAAATTCTGAGATAAGCTAACACTTATGTATTGCATCTTATTAAGATCAAATAGTTTTTGTCCCAAGTAAATTTTTGATGTATTCATGGTAACTTCTAGAGCACTTATGAACAAAGTCGAATGAAGTAAGTTTTATTTGGATGTATATCCCCATTAGCTTTAAAAGAAAACAAAAATAAATTTTTAATGACTATTTATTAATATATTAATAATTAACATTATTATAATAAACAGTAAAAATGTATTTGTTAAGTTTCCTTCTTTTTTCTTAACTTGTTTAGGTTCTTTTACATTTTCTACATTAGTTTCAATTTTGGTTTTTATTATTTTAACAAATAAACAATTTGGACTATATTTTAAATGTTCAATGAAGGGAATATCCTTCATTTCCCATTTAAATATCTCAACTCCACATTTAAAGCATCGAACCAAATCTTGAGTACCCAAATAGTAAAAACCATTCCATGCTAAATCTATAGGATTTACTAAACCAGTCCAATTTTGAAATGATTGTAATCTCTTATCAAACAACTCCCACAAATGGCCATAATCTTCAGCACACATCTTATAGTCAACTAATTCTATTATGTTAATGTACAGCTTTATATCACCTTACAAGCTATGAAATAAAACAATTTGATAATCTTAACCAATTTATTATAATGGTTTTAAATATGACAGACCTATAATAGCGAGTAATGACCCCAAGGTAAAGTATGAATTCCATCATGTAATATAAAACGCTTATCATCCATTGCATTTAATCCAATTTTCGATTGTTCAATACTATACACATTATGAGCAAAGGAACGAATAGTACATTGTGAAATAACCTTATCTTTGTTTTCCTTTAAACAACTGACATAATCATCAAATGTAATTTTATTTTTGATAACACAAGGTTTAATCCCCTTAGATTTTTTAATTAAAGGTTTTTTTAGACATTGCACTTTATAACTATACATTTTTGATCGTAATCCTACAAAATGTGTTATGATTTTACCATTAGCTTCATCCTTCATTAAACCAGGAATTTTTTTATTACGCTGCGGTATTTTATATACATTATCCATATCATAATCGCTAGTATCAAATCTATTAATGTTAGGTTTAATTACTTGCTCGTATACATCATTACATGTAATTTCATATATAAAACTATCCGTATCAGTATATAATAACTTGCAACTCTCATTAAACTGTGATAACATAAAATCGTAATGAAAATTGTACATGCATGTTTTTGAAATATCTAAAATAGCCATTCCTATGTAAAGAGGTTTATTAAAATATAGTTCAGTCTTTCTTAATTCGATAGCCATTAATTGATTTTCCTCATCGAATATAGTTCTACTATTAAACTTTGGACTTGAAATTAAATTTTTTGCACCATATCTACCTTCCCAATGATTAACTAATTTAACAATACGATGTTTCCTAATATTTTCCATGGTTTTTCCATATATAGCATTTACTTTTAATTTAAAATGATCTTTTTCAAAAGTATTTTTCGCTTTTGCTCTAAAACTTGTATTTAAATCTATATATGGTTTCAACCATGATGATTGTGAAAATTTAAGAATTCTATGAATCTTAGTGATTTTTAATCCATGTGCTATAGCCTGTTTTAAAGCACGATAATGAATTACATAATTATTTTTATCATATAGTGTTGTTAATAGTTTTGGTAATTTTGAACCTTGTGGTATTCTATGTTCAGCACAAAATGGAAAATCTTTATGTAAATCATGAATCTCATAGGGATACTTTAGGTCAACTTCTAAAAAATATCCCTCAGAGGCATCATCAGGAATGTCGGTAACATCTATATTGTTATCTACCCACTGGAAATTTCCATATGGGAGTGATTGGGACATTGCATAACCATATAAATTATTGATATCTAGATATAATAAATACTTATCAGGTTTCATATTATCATATCCTATCATATATTTATTGTTTGCTTCAGAATATCGACAACAACATTGACTGATCCCACCTCGTATTGCGCTTTCAATAAACAATATCATATCCACATCATATAATAGTTCTAATTCACATTTTGTATATTTTAGCATACAGTCCCAAGAATATCCGGGTACTGTATAATACCAAGCTGGATCTAGCCCGCTAGTGGAATATCCAATAGTCCTAAAATTTTCAAATACGTCTGATAACAGCATTATATCTGTTTTCAAATATAAATCCGAGTATTGACCTAGATTTTGAATATTAAAAGCTTTCCATACTGTTTGTGCATGAATATATCGTTCCTCACTGATTTCTTCATCACTTAATTTATTATAAAATTGTGCTGAAGCAGGTAATTTTTTTTCCACTAGTTTTTTCAAATCATCAATATAATCGTAACAAAATACACCTTTTTGTGTAAGTAGTTTTAATTGTTCATCACTATAACCTCTGAATTCATTTTTTGTATTATCTAAGTTGTTCCCCTCTAAATTTTTTACCAATTCATCAAGAGATGAATTCATAAAACGAAGTGAATCTATAAATCTAAATTTAATATTGTTAGACATATGATTAGTAAATGAAATATACTTTTCTTTATTTATAGGTAACAATGTAATTTTACCTAATTTTGCCAGGTCGCTTATTATGAAGTGACTATCATATCCACTTAGGTTGTGAAAAATTATGGGAACGCAAAAACTTTTTCTAAAATTTAAATTACAATTTTCATGAGCAAAGCCTCTAAAATTACCGGTAAAGTGATTATGATCGCGAACTATAATATCTTTATAGGTAAATTGGTTTTCACAAATATGACATGTAGTAGCATTTATTGTTGATATGTTTTGCTTCATGGGAACTATATATTTAAATTTAGAATAAATCATTTGCGAACATGTTTCCATTTCATTAGCAAACCATTCCATACAATCTATCCCGCGAAAACTTTTAAAAAATGAAATAGAATTATCATAATCACATTTAACATAATATCCACAACTATATGCAACATGTTTTTGATATTTCATTGTTTTTCCAGCATTTTGTTGTAAAGGTTGTAACATACATTCGAAATCAGCATAAATGACAAACGGCGTTCGTTGTTTATGAATAAAATTTTTAAACTTTACAACTTTATCTTTTGGAATGTTAATTTTGAAATCGTTAATGCGTTCACATAATTTTGTATGATTTTTTAATTTTTCCTCACTACTAAAATAATTTAAACATCTGTCACATATAAATTTTTTATTTTTAACCTTATTGAGTTGTGAACTTAACAATCTAGATAAATTTTTAATCCAACAATAATGGTATTTTATTTCAATGTGATCATTATCTAATGAATTAGGTATATCAGAATCATTTAATTTAGGAAAGTATACATTTTGGATTAATAATAAATTAACATGTTTCTCTTTTTTACTTTTTGTTAAACGTAATGGAACTACTGTTAACTCTTTGCTTATTAATTCTAAACCATAAACATTAATAGATATATCATTCAGTTTTTCAAATTTATGAATTTTATCAAAATGAATTGGAATTTCAAGACCTTCTAACTTTAATACTTGACTATAATGAGGATATGATGTAGTACGATTATATTCATTATCTGTAGGATAAAGTGCACTTACAATGCTCCAATAGAAACACGCATTGTCATTCCAATTATAAATGTTTACACAGGCCTGCTTTCGTTCAATTTTTTCTGGTAATCTAATGAAGGATGAACCGTTCCCTACTTCAAATTTATTTATATTTACTATAAGTGATATTACTTTACTTAAAGCCCAACCTGATTGTCTTTCTTCAAATTCAGACAACTTATTTAAAATAAAATCTGTAACATGATTTATAAACCATTCACTTATATTTAACGATCTATCAATAATATCATTTTCAGTATGAAAGTATTTTATATCTACTATATTTTTATTATCAGTCTGTTTTATAAATTCAGCACAAAATGTTGTATTTACTTTAATCATTGTAAACTTTTGTAATGTATCAACTATTTTTTTATAAAATAATTTAAAGGCTTCACTTAAAAATGAATGTACATCTTTATGTTTAAGATTAATTATAATTCCAGTTGTTACCCTTTTCTGAAATACTGATTGCAAGTCTTCCCATTTAACAGTCTCAATACTTGTTTCCACGACTTCTTTTAGTTTATTGAATATTACTATTAAATGACCTAATTTTGTTTGCCACTTATTATATTCTGATAGGTGTTTAGTTGGAATTTCTTTGGAACATAAATCAATTGCAATCTGTACTTGATGTAACCATACTTTACTTTCCTCAACAGTAAATTTAGAATGCTTTTCAAAATATTTTTCAATTAATTTATTTAAATCATTATTAAGTCTATCGCTATTATCTGTCATACTTACAAATTACTGTCAACAATTTTGAATAATGATGCAGGATTTCCTTTGCCGGTATCTTTCTCTCCAGTAAAGACAACAAAATATTTTCCGTTTCCTAATTCGACCATATGATTCTTAAGAACTCTAGTGGACCGTGAGGGAAGGAACACAACGTTTTTCTCCAGATCTAACAATACCGTTTCTCCAAATTTTGAATTTACCACTTTTGCTGATAATATTTTAAACGGAATATCTTTTGGTAACTGATTCAGTTTTAATGGTGGTTTTCTAACTTCCTCTTCTAAAAGAAGAAATTCATTTATACTTGTAATATCCATTTTTCTATAATAAAATATTTATTTAGAACATTAAAATACAATTAGAAATATTTTATACTTACTTTTGATGGTTAAACAGAAACACTAAAATTTTCTATAGTGAATAATATATGCACAGTTTACAACTTAAACTGACCTTTATTCCTTTTATTCGGACTTTTATATCGTTCTAGAAACTACGTCACTTGATTACCTTCGACTTTCTTAACCTAAATTTTACTTTATTTATGATTATACTTTCATATTCCTCGAATATAAAAAGCCTGTATTTTTTCATTGTATAGTAGTTTGGTTTACAATGGCTCCTAAGAAAGTTGTAATTAAATCAGAAGTTATCATACCACCAAAACGAACTAAAATAGAACTAGAACAATTGTCAAATACCTCAACTGTAAGTAATTTAAATTTTATACTAATAAATAGTTCATAATCCTTATACGTTTTAGACTCCTATCATTGATCTTAGTGATTGGCAAGAGATGGATGACGTTTTGTTAAATGTTTCGGAACCAACACATTCTTTAATTACATCAATATCCGAGTTTACCGAGTTAAGAGAGCTCTTGCAATTTAAGTTGAATTTTTATCAATTACACTTAGATAGGGTAACTAATTTTATTCAGAACCTATCTATAATTAATACCGAATGTGAGAGCCATCAAAAAAATGTAGAAACTAAGTATGTTACTATAGATAAATTAAAAAGAGAAATATATGAAATTGAACAATTTCAAAATATTAACATAACTAACAAAAACAAAATCCTAGAAGAGATTAACGTTATATACCAGGCTGAAAAAAATCTTAATAAAAAGTAAATTTTAATAGTTCTTTTTTTCCTATTCCTTTCCTGTTATTGAAAGAATATATAACTTAAAAAAATCCTCTTAAGTAGACAATGGGTTGAAGTTCTAATAAACATGAAAATATAAATATAGTGTGAACAAAGTGACGTTTAAGTTACAATTGTTTCATGCTATGAAGATTGACTTTTTGACAAATAAAATGATTATCCTTGTATATGTTTTCAAGAATAAAAGTTATATTCAACTAATAATTACATTTTTTTTTGTTTTTACTTAAAGAATAACTTTAGAACAATAAAGGTCACTTTAAGATATTTGAAGGAAAAAGTAACATATAAAAATAACGTTCTTTTTGATGTCTTTGAAAATTTTAGTATAGAAAGTATGATGTTAATAAAACTTTAGGAAAAAAAAAGATTCGAAAAACTTTACTAAAATTTTTTATTTTATTAATCATCTTCATCATCGGACCATGGAGAAGGTATTTGTTCCCATATTCCACCCTCAAATATCCAGCAACCCTCTTGGGGTGGTTCAGGAGCATTTTCCTCCTCTTTGGTTAAAGGATATGTAACTACAATAAACCCATCATATGATGCTAATGACATTTTTCTGTAAAATAAAAACTTTTTGTAAGCAAAAAAAAATAATTGTTTTCCGAATTTATTTTTTATGTAAAATAAACCTGAATCTAAAGAATTTGGAGAATAAAATGTTAAAATTGACTAAAAAGGATAATTATACCCACTAAACACTCTTAAATAAATTTTATCGACTGTAATATATATCTTCACTAAAAGTCAAATCATTACTAAAATATTAATTTTATTAAATATATAGAATTTTTTTGAAAAACTTATGAAATCTAATATCTAAAATTTGTATGGATATTAAATTCAAATCATGTTACTAAAATATTAATTTTATTAGCTAAAATTTATTTGATTAAAAGAAAAAGTAAACCTACTAAATAGTCTTAAGTATATTTTATAGTCTGTAATATATGTCTCCACTAAAAGCCAGATCGTTACTAAAATATTAATTTTATTAAATATATAGAATTTTTTGAAAAACTTATGAAATCTAATGTCTGCAATGTTAAAATTTGTGTGGATATTATTTAACTTATGAATTTTTCCAAAATCATTAATACATCTGGTGAAATAAAATAAGTCCAAATGATCTGGAATTCTTTTTATATCCAGTTTAGAGTAAATTTATTTTTAATAGATTTTTAGAAAATTTTTAGCTGTTTTCAAAAAGTATCAGATATGATATAATATAAGTTTAATATCTCGAAAAAAGTAGTTTGAAATGTTAAAATTTATATGGATATTTAAATGGTAGTATATTAAAACAAATAATTTTCTATGTAACCTGATACGAGACTCCAAGAAAAATTTTATGAATTTTCCAAAATCTTTAATACATCTGGTGAAATAAAATAAGTCTAAATGATTTGGAATTCTTTTATATTCAGTTTTGAGTAAAATTTATATTATTTAATAATTTAATAGATTTTTAGAAATTTTTAGCTGTTTTTCAAAAAGTATGATATAATTATGAGTTTAATATAGGTAAATAATTTAAAAATAATCCACTACAATGTAAACACCGCTAAAAAGAATCTGGAATCTGACCTAGTAAACCAGGTAAGAAAAATTAGCATTTTAAACAGCTTTAAATAAAACATTGATTTTATTATGCATATATATCAATTTTAAAATGAATAGAAAATAAGGCAATACTTAAAAGTTAAACTATTGAAATAATGTTTTATAATTATAAAATAAAAAGAAAATAAAAAGTTAAAAATAATCCACTACAATGTAAACACCGCTAAAAGAATGTGGAATCTGACCTAGTAAACCAGGTAAGAAAAATTAGCATTTTAAACAGCTTTAAATAAAACATTGATTTTATTATGCATATATATCAATTTTAAAATGAATAGAAAATAAGGCAATACTTAAAAGTTAAACTATTGAAATAATGTTTTATAATTATAAAATAAAAAGAAAATAAAAAGTTAAAAATAATCCACTACAATGTAAACACCGCTAAAAGAATGTGGAATCTGACCTAGTAAACCAGGTAAGAAAAATTAGCATTTTAAACAGCTTTAAATAAAACATTGATTTTATTATGCATATATATCAATTTTAAAATGAATAGAAAATAAGGCAATACTTAAAAGTTAAACTATTGAAATAATGTTTTATAATTATAAAATAAAAAGAAAATAAAAAGTTAAAAATAATCCACTACAATGTAAACACCGCTAAAAGAATGTGGAATCTGGCCTAGTAAACCAGGTAAGAAAAATTAGCATTTTAAACAGCTTGAAATAAAACATTGATTTTATCACGCACATATATCAAGTTTAAAATTAATAGAAAATAAGGCAGTACTTAAAAGTTAAACTATTGAAATAATGTTTTGTAATTATAAAATAAAAAGAAAATAAAAAAGTAAATATTCGAAATAATAATTTTTTAACTATTAATTAAAAGTTTAGGTTAAAGTATTTATATTCAATTAATTATTAAAGATTTCTTAGTAAAGAATAAGTAAACTGAAAGTCATAATTATTTTTTATATAAGAATCGTGTTTCGTAAATAATTTAAAAATAATCCGCTACAATGTAAACACCGCTAAAAAGAATGTGGTAACTGACCTAGTAAACCAGGTAAGAAAAATTAGCATTTTAAACGGTTTGAAATAATGATTTTATCACTCACACAAGTTTAGGTAGATGAATAAAAAAAGTACTTACTTTAAGCTGGTTTCAAGTCGACTTTTCGAGGTAAAATTATAACAGAGAGAATTGTAGTATTCGATGGTAAAACTGATATAATGTAAAAAATCGAAGGTTTTTATAGTTATATGTAAACAGGTATCTTTAGAGAGTCCCGTGAAAGTTGTGAGAAATAATTATTATATAAATTTATTATATTAAAAAATATTTTTTTAAAATAACTAATGTTTTCTCTTTACCCAGACAACCTTCATTGTCATCCTTGTAATAGTCCTTAACCCGTAATCAGGTCAGAGGCCCAGACAACCTTCTAGATAGTGGTTAACCTCCCCACCCAGACAACCTTCTGACGTCACACGTGTTGATTATCTACTCATAGTACTTATTTTCGATAATCTTCATTTCTCAAATGTTTTGAACTTACACTCGTACTTTTTGTAAGTAGTTTTTCCATCAATAAAACCTTCTCCCAAGCCTTTCTTTTATCTATTTCTTCCTCCTTTCCGAATATATTTAATATTTGCACTTGAATTCCATTATTTTCTTCGGGAAACTTTTCAAAAATAAACGTACTTTATTATTAAGTTGAATTATATTTTTTCAATTTTCTTATATACCTTCAGGATCAACTTATACATATTCATTACTGAGAATGTTAACCCCTGATGTTATATAAAATATTCTACGAGAATTCCAAGTTCACATTGCTTATTGTCAAGAAGTAAATAGAAAATATTAGAAAATACGTTTTAAAATATGTGTGATTAAATGTTTCATTCTAGGTAAACTTTTGAAGTGGAGACATTATCATAACTTTACATTTTTAAAATCAATTTTCTCAGTTATAAATGTACCAAATTTAAATACCTGTGTATTTCTGAACAGAGAAATAAAATCCCTTTCAAAAGAGGTATCACGCAACCCCTTTTCTCATTAAAAATTTGCAGGGGGTTGGTCATAATTCAGAGGGGATGATAGGAGGGTAATATTTTTATAGCGTAACTTATAAAATTAAGAATACAAATGGGCAAGGGACCAGCTCTATAGTGGATACGCCTGTGCTGCGATAACTATTGTCAAACAGCGTCCAGCGCGGTTAGTAGTTGGATGGGTGACCAATAGCGAACACTGTACACCCTGCAGCGATTAGTAGCATATCATAGCTCGCAGGCACTATACCAATGAGCACGAGGTATAGTGGAGATATGCCGTCTTTCGGAGGAGAAGTTAAACTGTCGGTCCCGAGTCCATGGATGTTGGGCTCGTTAAAGATCCCTACCTCGAGTTGGAATACCTGAGGATTCGACAAAATTTCCGGTTAAGGGTAGCGTGCCCCGATCGCCGAATTAGGCCGACCTTAAATAAAAATAACTAAATAAAATAAGAATATAAATCGACCTGTTTTAAGTTTTTCTCCAGACGTTCATAATACCGTTAAAAATGAATTTATTTCATACATATGGACATTACTGTATATATTTGACCTAATTAAGAGGCATTGAAAATACGATCATCGTATTTTTCCAGAAATTCTGCGTTTATTTGATTTCACAAGTTAAAACTATCTTTTCAAACAAGAGGCGGGGGAGAGTCGGAAACTTATTATGGAAAACTCCGGTTCTGCTTAACCGATTTTTGCAAACTTAGTCTAGTTGAAAACAACTCTTTTCCACCAATGTAAGTGTAATTATTTCGACACAACCTCATAAGTAACATGCACGCTGGAAGGCGCTATTTTTTTTAAATCTAGTTTTCTTTTAAAAATATTAAATGGAAGCATGTAGTTCTAACAGTAGACTATAAAAACAGACCAAATTGGCAACAAAATGGCGAAAACTTCATGTCGATATCTCTTTCCTATCTCGAGATATCTTAAAATATGGGTAAATTTTAAGCATTTTCCTTTAAATATAAATTACGTTGGTTTTACTGAACAATTTTGAACTCCTTAAAATTTACTTTCCCTATCTTATTAATAACGATTTTAATTATTATTTCAATAATACAGTTAGAGTTACCGGGAAACGGCGTTAAGGAAGTTAAAATGGAAATATATAAAAACAAGTAGTGGCCCATAAAAGAAAACTGAAACAAATGAAGGCATAACTTATGAGGAAATTCAGAAAGCAAAAAAATCGAAATTAATAAAGATGTTTCTCACAAACTTTAACTTAAACTTTCAACGACTAGTTTCGGACTTTATTACCTTTATACTCCATTATCAAGTAAAGTTATAAATATTCAAATTATAATTTTAATAATTTATCATTATATTATATTTTCTTTCTTAAAAAAGTATTTATTATTAGTCGTTGGTCAAAAAGTCATTTTTCCTTATAATTTGAATACTTATAACTTTACTTCTGAACGAAGTACATATTAAACTCCAAAATTAGTCGAAAAATAGTTGAAACAAAATGCATTGCGAGAAAAGACTTTATAATTTTCGGTTTTTCTTTTTTTAAAAATTAATTTTTTGTTGCTGGTTCAGAAACAGTAACAGCAACATTTGCTTATACGCTATACGAACTAGCTTTAAATCAAGAGATTCAAGAAACATTAAGAAAATAAATTATTGAACTTACTGAAACAAATCAAAGCATAACTTATGAGGATATACAGAAATTGTCATGTATGGAAATGTGCTTCTTAGGTAATTAATTACTATATTAAACTGAACCTATCAATTTAAGTATCAATAAATTATAAAAGAGAAGTCGAGAGCAAATTTTTAAGAATTTATTTTGGATGTAATATTCTTAGTATTTATTAATTATACACTGTGTTCATTTTAAAACTGACCACCACCTGTAATTTAAAAATAGCAAAATATTTCAGAATTCACCGGGATACGTCGATTTTTATTTTAGGGGGGAACATTTTTGACAGTCAAGTAATTTGTGATTTGTTTATCCCCCTAACCCCCAGCAACCAATATTTTAAAATCTTAAATAGAATTACACCACATGTGAAACTACACTTGAAAGCCCTTTTCACGGCGAATACATCAGTGCATAATTTTTGGAAATTTGTTGAAATTTTATAAAACTATTGAAAAGAAAAGAAAAGTTAATAAGAATAACTAGCTAATAAGCTTTTCTTATTTCTCAACTTGTTTATCTTCTTTCATATAAGAGATATAGAGATGATTCTTAAACTATAATGTTGAGAAAAGATAGAGCTATAACGCAATCTTAATTAGATGTATTCTTTATTTCTAATAAATTCCACAGAATATTGCAAAATTTGGAGAAAAACTATAACTTTTTTCTACACGTATATGGGTAAAATGATGACATTCCTCAGAAACTATTGGAGGAGTTATTTCTTAAAAACCAACCTATAAGAAAAAACAATTATCGAAATCCAACCAACGGCACAGAAAAAAAAATAACTTCAAACTTAAGACATCCTTTAGGTGGAGCATTAATTTTGGACAGTAGTTTATAAAAAGTGTGTAAAAAACTAGATGAGACACAGTTTGAATTCAGAACTGGGATGGGTACTAGAAAGGTTCTTCTTGCAATGAATGTCTTGCTCCAAAAGTGTTGAGAATATGGCAAGAATATCTATGTATGCTTTGTTGACTTCCATAAGGCCTTCGATAAGGTACAACTTATGAAACTGATCGACCAACTAAAATACATTAACATAGATGCTGCAGATATCAACCACATAAAGAATATTTACTATAAGCAAACAGCAATAGTAAGAATCGATAACAGCGAGATGAGCTAAATACCGATAGAAAGAGGGGTTAGACAAGGATATGTACTTCCGCCACAGTTATTTAATTTTCAGCTAAATCAGCTAAATCAGGATGAGGAAATTAAAATCGAGATCGCTAGAGCAGGTTTCATGAATTATTTTCCACTGATATATAATAAAAACGTAAACCTGAGGATTAGATTGAGATTCCTAGAATGCTATGTATGGTCTCTATTATTGTACGGAGTCGAAACATGGACAATAAAAATTGAGAACTTAAAAAGAATTGAAACCTTTGAAATGTGGCTCTACTGGTGCTTAAAGTCCCATGGACAGCAAGAGTTACCAACGATGTTGAGAGGAATAGGGCGAAGAAGTTACTGACTACGATCAAAGTACCGAAAACAGCCTCAATAGGCCGTGTACTGAGAAATCAAAAATACACCTTACTTCATACAATCATACAAGGAAGAATAGAAGGAGAGGAAGGTATTGAAAGAAAAAAAGGTCGTGGTTGAGGCCCATCAGAGAGTCGACAAACATGAACCTTGAGCAATAGTTCCATATAGTAAGAGACAGAGAAATATTTAGAAATGTGGTCGCCAACCTTCGCTAGAAGATGGCATGCAAAGAAGAAGAAGAAGCATTAATTTTTTGGAATGTTTCCATAATGTTTAACCGTCCCTAGTCTGTAACATAAGGAAAAAGGTGTGATAAGCAGCACACTTGCGAATGTGTTTCTTGACATCAAAATTGTCAATGTATAGTTTTTACAAGACCAAGTGAAGTGATGGTACTTTTCTCCAAAGACATTGATTGAAATGAAAGTTGCAGCATTTTACTACAGCATCACTATATCAGTACGATTTTTAAAATGATCGGCTCCGAGTTCCTTACTACTTACAGCAATACATCAGTTCCTTACTATTTACAACAATACATTAGTACAAATATATTTTTTTAAATCGAGAATCAGTTATTAGTACTTATTATAAAAGCATTCAAATACTACTTAGGAGGGTGGTGTGGTCAGTCGACACTATTTTATTTAGGGATTTAGATTAGCAAGGCGAGTTAACACTAAAACAGGTAAAACTCCTTCGCGTGGCGAGAAGCAACATGACGAGTTGAGAAAATATCTGTATCAGCAAAACAGATAGAAAAGGTTGCCCGGTTGAGACTTGCCGATACCAGCATGCAGATACCTTTTTTAGAAACTTAATATTAATTATAAATCGAAACTGCAGGTGCTTGTAAATGTAGTTCTGACCTTATAAAGATAGACCCATATGGCTCATGAACAGAAGTAAACAGAAAAATTATAATATGAGAAAAGACCTTTATACTAATTCATTAGCATCAGTTATAAACAATAATATCAGCTAGGTGAGAAAAAGTATCTACCACTGCCGTTGACAACTACTACCACAATTGTTATCTAAAAATATAAATAAAGTATAAAAAGCAGTACAAAAATATAAAGTTCGAACAATTAAAGTCAAATAATGGTTGTTAATATATAAATCATTTTGAAAGCAATACTATTATGTTTACTATTGAGACAAATTTTGGTATTTATTAAAGGTAATATTTTTTATATGGATGTGAAATTCTCTTATTGTACTACATATAAGATTATATTTACTTCACGACCATAAATTTACTTGATTTTTCACTCATTATTTTATTTGATTTAAAATTTGTTATCACGGCACCGCCATTTACATCTGACGTTGACAGTTTTGACATCCATGGCTATCTATATTGTTTGACTACTTTTATTTGCTATTTTTTAATATCAAGCATGTAATTTTTGGTTTTTGAACAGTCAGATATCTTTTGTATCGCCACATATTGTCGAGCGCAGTTTCTAAATGTTTTTAAATATGCAAACGACATTAAACCTAAAAAATCATCTTATGAGTAGTTTTCGAAATACCTACAGTAGCAAATAAGAATTAATAATAGTGTTACGTATTGCGGTTGTTCTTTCTGAATAATAATTGTACGAAAAGAATCTAAAAATTAACTTAATGGGGTTTTTACCCGGTACGTAACTTGGTTAATTAAAATTAAAGAGGCTGAGTAAAAACAATAACAATTTATTTATCTAATGAAAACAACTAAATTGTGAGGGCAACTTACATAATAAATAACTAATACACTTAATAGAAGGGATAGGCACTATCAACCCCTTGATCATTCGAGAACCCAAACTTGACTCCCAATCTTCTTTTATGTTACTCACCAAAAAGACCCCAATGTTTATTAATTTTGATGACTCTACTAAAAATATTTATTTAACATTCATTAGCGACCTTGTTCAATAACTCTCGCTCACGTAATGTTAAATAAATAGTAAATATTATACTATTTGGAAAATAAAAAATAAGTTTTGTGTAAAGGATGATATTTAACTAAATCCCTGTTCATACTATCGTAACTATCTATATTATTTTTAATGAGTTAAATAATTACGCTTTTTGGCAGAAAATCATGTAAATGCTTGTCTCATTTATGACTATTCGTATTCATATTTACGAAATGTCATAGGTAGGCCTTAAATGTTCAGTAGTGGATTAAACCGACCTTTCACCTAGAAAATCTACCTGCCTAATTTGAGCGCAATTCGAGTGAGTCACTTCAAGGGTACTTACAATTCAGAATATTTTTGGAAAAACCAACAAGACTGAAAAATAAAACACAATCTTTATTATTTCTTAATAAAATAATTCTGCAGTTGTTCGTTACCTTTTGTGTCATATCGACGTGAAAATTACCGAAATTGTACTTAAATTTCATCACGGTAAATTACTAAAATATGTGTGCAAGCAAATAGTGTTAAATGTTTTTAACTATTTATCCAACTATAACAATGGTCAAATATATCAGAAATAATGCAGTAAGTTTCTGTTATGACTGGCATCTCTGAACGAAAAGTATTCCGATATCGACATGAAAGGAAAAAATAGGCTACTTTTAACTCCTATAAGAAGAAAAAAGACGCGGGGGTATATTAAAGTAGCTGTGAGAAAAAATATAATAAAGATAGGTATCTTGAAAATAAGAAAAGTTGTATACCATTTTTTTATGAGCAATATTCCTACATCACGCAGTACTAGAAAAAGTTAACAAAACGATACATGATCTTAATTTTTCTGAGACTACACTGGGAAAACTACTGCACGACATCATGGGTTTTGTAATTATCAAGCAGGGTAGAAATTCATTCAAAAAAAAATGAGTTTCACTGTTAGGCAGAGAAAGTATTCGGGAAAAAAGGAATGCAAACTGCATACGAGCTTGGTGCGGGTATACGGACTAAGTGGTAAATTAAGATAATCACATTTATGGTTACAATTTTTTTAAAGAATTTAAATCATAATATTAAAAAATAATTTAAACATTCGTGTATATTTTAAAATCTTAAGACTTCCTCCTTATCACAGTGAACAAAACCCAATCGAAATGGTTTGGAATGAAGTGAAATGGTACGCGTTCTCTAACGACTCAAGTTTTAAAATTTTTAAAATTATGAAAAAATTCGAATCATTAGACATGGAAATGTTATATGAAGCACATTATAGACAATGGAGAATACCTATTGGAAAATATACAATATGCATGATGATATTGATGACATTGAACTTGTTATAAAAGTTTTAAACGACGACTCGCAAGATGAAAAGATGATGAAACTGAAGAATTTACCTTTTAAGGTCAGTCTTGATATTATTTGAAAAACATTTATTCTGTATTCTTGTACCACTTTTATTAAAAATTAATAAATATTCACGAAGTGTACTTATGTAATTATCAACATAGTTATATAACTTTATAGTTGTGATTAACTAACAAATTATTTTCAATATGGAATACACTATAGTTTTTCTAGTAGTAAAATAACAATTTTTTAAGATTTAAATATATATCTACAAACACAAATTATAAGATACTGAGTTAATTATATATAATATAATAAATTTAAAGTTTTTTTAATGCTAACAATTAATTGAAGAACATTTTGAATATTTATTTTAATCATAACGATGGTTTCTACCCTCATAATGTGGAATCTATCCATTATAAATGTAACAGATAAAATATGCTTTTTCTAAAATTCCACGATATTCCAAAAATAATCTCATGATAATTGTTTCACCCTTTGGCATCGTCAGAAAAAATTATAAGAAATTATCAGACATTTTGCATAGAAACTTGATTTTATTAAAAATGTTTAAACTAATAATATCGTTCATTTTCTGAAACCATTGGTTATATTCAAGTCAGAACCTAATCTAACACAGGAGAACTTTCCATATTTATTTGTTCATTTAGGAGTTACTTTTTATTGAGTATATCGTAGACATCTCTTTATTTTAAATTCTTATCGTACATACGAAGGAATTCCATTTTTGTTTCTATTGTTTACTTAAATGTAGGTTTGTGTTTAATATGTATGAAGTGTTATTTTTTGTATTTTAAGTTCTACAGAATATCGTGGCATTTCAAAGATAAGAATATTTTTTCATTTACATTTATAAGGTTTACTTTATTTATAAATCTGAGAACCAAAACAAATAAACAATTCTTCAGTATTAAAATCAGATTTCTTCATATACCTATATATAAATCGTAGGAATCCTTACCTATCTCACTCTTTGGTTGACCTATGTAGAACTATTATTTTGGATTGTTATAGTTTATTCATCAATCACTATTTTTTCATAAACCCAGACTATAGATTATCCTATATTATCCTATATTGTCGATAATATTATTATATAAGTTGGCCTTTGAATAAATTATCATAACCAATTTCGTGATAAACAAAATATATAAATGAAGTCTACAAGATAGAATTCTTAATCGTAAATAAATTTCGAAGTATTTTTAAATATTAATTTTAACAAATCAGGGTTTTTTCAAAAATGAAACATATTTTATTCTTTCTACTCAGTGTTCTGGTGGTTCTGTGTTATGGAAATGAAGGTATAACCGTATATTTTCAATTCATTTTAATTTAGAAAATACAAAAACATCAATACATTAACTTTCCCATAAATTAGATAACTCACTATAAGTATACCTTTCCATAATATAATACCATACCTTACCATTCCTCACCATCCATATCATTTTAAAAATATCTCTATTATATCTAATAAAATATTTTTATTTACATATTTCATCAATTGTGCATTTAGAAAATTGCTAATAAATAGTTATTTAATCAATAGGGCTGTAAAGATATATTGTTACATACAATATTATTTTACTGCCATGACAGTAATTGTCAAACTTAGTATTAATAGGACTTAATATTGTGTTTATTTAACGCACAACACTAAGTATATGGTCTTCCCATTTAACATTTAAATTTAAAATATGATTATGATCATGTATCGGACAGATATCGAAATTCAACCGACAATTCCTAAAAACACAAACTGAAACATATTTACTTACAATTCCAGGTTGGCTATTATATTTTTGATAGTCGAAATCGAAATCATTGGAATTAGTTATTAGCCACGAGTTATTCGAGATCTATACAGATCTTTAATTATTGATGACAAAATTAAATTTTATTTAAAAATCGCAATATCGTCATAATGAGCATAATTATAAATATCAGTAATTAAGATCTGAGATTGAAAGAAACGTCAAAATTATAAATAAATCTGAAATAACTTAACTAATAGGAAAAATTGTCATTTTTTAATACTATACTGAAAATAGCTATATGTCCTAATATTTAACTTTACGTAGTAGTGTTAAAAAATTGAACTTTACGCACTTTAGCTTTTTTTTGTTGATGAGGATGCAATATTTTTTTATTATTCTATTATGATTTATTTTACTGACAACAAATCTATAGACTAGTCCACAAGTAGGGTATTAATGGAGATTTAAATTCGTTGAAAAGCCACCTCTTAACAGCCCTTAAACGTGTTTTTATTAAACTATTCTCGTAGATAGCTGTGTCTAGAGAAAAAATGGATTAGAAAAAACTATTTATTTTACTCAAATGACAGTGACCAAAATTTTGATTCAGCAAGCAGTTGTAGCCTTGGCCGCTTGTTGCCATTAAAATAAATCTCTCTTTTTGTAAACTGCGCATTTGAAAGATTTTTCTCCATGTGAAATGAAAGTGTATGGTACAGATGGAGCTCTATCTGTTTTAATTTTCTTGGAATTATACTTATCTTATTCACGTCACTCGCCTTCCTTTGTGACTCGTTACTATTTATCTTCTTATATAACCTTACCAAGGCTAGATAACGCTTCGATGATTGCGAAAAGGTTATTTGTGGATGCCATGTCATATTGGATAATTATAACACTAAGTATCTTTCTCAATAAAATCAAATTTATTAAACATTGGTACACACCAAGAGGTTAAGTTAAATGTATTCTATATGTCATTTGCGAAAACTAATTAATTTTTCTGAACTAAATTATTTTTTTTTGTATAAGATGTTTACTCTTAAATGTCTTTTTCTAAAACCGAACTACAACTAGTTCCCACTTTTATTTGCCTTTCCTGCTGCTAGATCATTTTATTCTATATTACATTTAACTTAGCCTAAACTTTTCGTAAAGCGATCATTATCATAATAAATATGCCCTGTTGTCAACCTGGGTTTCTTCATACAGCAAAAATAACTATTTTAGAAAGATGTGATCATGTGGGAACGCTCTTGTATGAAGATTTGGGATGTAAACCAGTGAAGAAAAATGGCGAAATCTGTCCTATTAAATACGATTGTAATTTTGAAGTAAAAGACAATAGTTGTACGTTAAAAGGCAAAACTTTGCAAGTTGGAGAAGCAGTTAGCAGAAATGACATAAGTCCAGCGTGTAAAGCTGGGTGTGTTTGTCGAGATAAGTAAGTAAATTTTATTTTTTGCTTTTAAAATATAAACTGGTTTTTAAAAACTCAACGGGTTAGAATTAATTATAATACTCATTTTACAGAAACAAATTTCATTGTGCAATACTGGATTGCCCAGAATGGTTGGGTGTACGAATACCATATGGATGTTACAGAAAATATGAAGTTGAAAAATGCTGCTCTAGTGGTTTCATATGCCGTAAGTAATATATAATATACAATATTTATGTAAAGTATCTAATAAATTTATTTTCCACAAGAAAAATATTTTGAAAAATTTTCAAATGGATCGAATTTTATTTTAGAACGAACATCGTATCTTGTATCATATTTATTTATTACAGCATGCCTTTTTTAGAAGAGGTTTTCCGTGTGTATTTTAAATGGTATACCCTACATAGCTTTTACAGTTTTTTCAAATTATAAGAAATATGTAGAGTATAAGTATTATTTAAAAAACATATCGAAAATATAATATCAAAATATTTCTATATTGGATAAGAAATAAATTATTAAGTACTCTATGAACGCAGTCTTCATTAAAGGTTCACATCTTTTTATTAATTTAAATTTGGCATATTATTGATAATTTTAATAATAACTCTTTATACTTAAATGTGATTCTGTAGCTACCGATGCTAAACCAGCTGCACATTGTAATATCGGTGGAAGCAAGAAACTAGAAGGTGAAAGATTTTATCCAGAAGGAACATGTCTTTCTTGTGTTTGCAAAGAAGATTATAAAGGTGAAAATGAACCTCCTTTCTGCCAAAGAGCGGTATGTGCAGCCCAAATTACCCAAAGTGAAAAAATTAATAAATATTGCGCTCCACATTATGATGGAGAAAATGAAAAAGCCCTTTGTTGTCCTGATGCATGGGTTTGTCGTAAGTACTACCAATCATAACTACGTGATATTTTTCAAAATCATTTACAAAAGTTTTTAATAAATTTAGCTAAAAGAAATTTAATAATCCAGACAAAATACAAAATCAAATCATAAGTTCTCAAACTACTGGACGCGCGCCGGTGAATCCGAATCGACTGTGCTTTTATAAGGGAGTAGTCATTCGGAAGTTCATTCCAGAAATTTATTGAAGATTTGTTAATAAAATGTTATTTTTAACAATTTGAGTTCATCTTCTACACTGAAGTATGTTCGGAAATCTTTAATTAAATTATCAAAATAACCTCCCCTGTTCTTAGCATCTCAACGTTGTTATTCTCTTACAATGGGAAACCCTACATAAACCACAAAACGTGGGATAGATTATGAGATTGTTTTCTTTTATTTGTTATTCCATAGACTTATTTTCTTACAAACAAAGCCAATATTAAAAATCAAATAAAATACGTTTACATTATTTCCACAATTCTACTAAGTGATTGTAATCCTCCTCGCACAAAAATATAGCTATTATCCTTTTTAGTTCGTAGATAAGCTTGATCTTAACGCGTGACTACCATCTGGATGAGGAATAAAACAGCACTTTATGAAAATTTGACTTTAATCTGAGTCACGGTATTTATTCATATATTCTTTGTCCGCATCTCGAGATATCTCTTCAACTTATTTATTTCATACTATCTGCAGCCAATAGTTTTAACGAAATAACATACTGAGGTTTTTCTTCGCCACCTTACTTCAAGGCTCGTAAAGCCGAAATTTAGGTGACCTTCATGTTTTAGATTTTGGACAATCCCCACTTGGAACTGCTCATATTTTCCTTTCAAAAAGTTGTCCATAGTCACAAAGTTTCTTTTCTCTAGTATGCACATTGAAATAAGAACAACAACTACAAAGGCACTTCTCTTTTTAGTTGCGTCGCGTGCTTCGATACTTGACACGAACTTTTCGCGGCTCTCTGTGTCACCTAGTATTTAGTCACTATTGCAATTTGAATTTTACATTTTGGCTCTTAACTCATATCACAGAATAAGGTACGAATTAATATAGGGAGAGCTGTAGCGAAATAGAATAGATTGAGAAAAGCTGACTTTGATGAAGAGTATTCCTTCTCTTGCTGACTGAAAGACCCTAAAATACATTGTCTTTTTTAGCTTCAAGTACTGTGAAAACTTTACCTTCCAATCCAAAAGCAGATACAGCTTCAGGTACGTGTTGATACTAAAAATGTCCATACTACAATTATTTGAAAATTAAATAGGTACGATCATTACCATTTATTTTTTTACAGATTTGACTTGTAAATTTGGAGATAAAACTGTGAAACTTGGTGAAAGGTTAGAAGGTGAATACGAATGGTATGACGGCAATGCCTACAAGTCCACATGTGAATGTATTTTACCTCCTTTACTCACTTGTAGAGGTTCAAGACCAACGCCAGCACCAACTTCTTCTACTCTAGGTTACAAAATTGTTCCAATTCCAATTAAACACAAATTGTAACATTTTATATGTATTATTATTATAATTTTTATTGACTCATAAAAATAAATATTAAAATTTGTCAATTTAAATTTTCACTTACCTGTAATTAACATTTTTGACAATAATAAACAAATTATACACAAAATATTCAAATAAAATTTAAATTCACAAAACTAAAACAATTTCCTTAATACTTATTCATATACTTCTTTCAAAAACAACCATTGCAATAATAACTTGTTCATATAACTTATCAAATGGAATTTTGAGACACCCTGAAATTTTTTGTTGCGCCATATATTTAAAAACATTACCGATCATTTCACGAGTTTGACTGTTTAAAATATGATTGTTCGATTTACTTTTAAAAACCATCGTTACCTTAATACGGCACTGCACTACTATATCTATTGTTTCAAAAACCGTAAAGAACTGATTCCAGATCTCTAAAAGGTTATGAATTTCGTGCGAATCTGGAGGGTGATACTTTTCACCGACCATTACTCATTCTGTTTGCTTTACCATTGGTTTAAATATTGCGAACGGAAAAGGACCAAGAAATATTGTAGTCCATAGAGGATATAAAGATGGATTCGTTAATGGTGCTAATATGACGTTTCTATCGGAAAAAAGTGCTGACAATTGCGACGAATAAAAGGTTGTATTAATACTGCGTTGATCTTCACATCTTAACACTCGCTCCTTATCACAGTGAACAAAACCTAATCGAAATGGTTTGGAATGAAGTGTAATAGTACGTGTCGTATACGGATTCAAGTTTCAAAATTCTAAAAATTATGAAAAATGCGAAACATTTTATATTGTAAAAATTATATCAAGCACATTATAGAAAATAGAGAATAACTATTGGAAAATATACAATATGCATGATGTTATCGATGACTTTGAACTTGTTATAAAAGTATTATTAAACGACAACTCGCAACATGAATCAGATTATGAAGCTGAAGAATTTACCTTTTAAGGTCAGACTTGAAATGATTTGAAAAATATGATTCTGTATTATTGTACCACTTTTATTAAAATTTAATAAATATTCACGAAGTTTACTTATGTAATTATCAACACAGTTATATAACTTTATAGCTGTGATTAACTAACAAATTGTTTTCCTTATAGTATACACTAGTTTTTCTAGTAGTAAAATAACAATATTTTTAAGATTTAAATATATATCTACAACTTACAACACAAATTATAAGATACTGAATTAATTATATATAATATAATACATTTTTAAGTTTTGTTATTGCTAACAATTAAATGAAGAACATTTTGAATATTTATTTTAATCATAATAATTGTTTCTACCCTCAATTTGTGAAATCTATCCGTTATAAATGTAAAAGATAAAATATGCTTTTTCTAAAATTCCACGATATTCCAAAAATATTCTCATGATAATTGTTTCACCCTTTTTCATCGACAGAAAAGATTATAAGAAATTATCAGACATTTCGCATAGAAACTTGATTTTATTGAAAATATTTAAACTAATGATAATGATCATTTTCTGAAACAATTGGTTAATATTATATATTCAATCCAGAAGGTAATCCAACAAAGCAAAACTTTCCAGATTTATTTGTTCATTTAGTAGTTACTTTTTATTAAGGATATCATAGATGTCTCTTTATTTTAAATTCTTCTAAAAAAATAAAGTTCTCCTTCTTATCATACATATGAAGGATTTCCATTTTTATTCCTATTGTTTTGTTAAATGTAGGTCTGTGTTTAATATGAATGAGATGTTATTTTTTGTATTTTAAGTTCTATAGAATATCCTGGCATTTCTAAGATAAGCATATTTTTTTTTACATTTATAAGTTATACTTTATTTATAATTCTAAAGACCAAATAAACCATTCTTCAGTATTAAAAGAAGAATTCTCCATATATACAGGGTGACCCAAAAAACGGAAACTTTTTTACAATGCAATAAAACTAGAAGTGATAAAAGAAATAAATTATATTCATAGTAATTGAAACCTTAAAACTTGCCATTTACAAAACATTGATGGAATTTATCATTTTTAAAAAATTACATCCTTTAAATGGCTTCTTCCTGTACGAACACATTGTTGAAATCTACTCTTGAGATCCTTCATTGACCGCTGCAACATCTCAGCTGAGATACTGTGAATTTCATCCCGAATTCTCTGTTTTAACTCATCCAGGGTTCTTGGTCGAGTCGTGTACACTTTACTGTTGAGGTGAAAAAATCACAAACGGATAAATCTGGCGATCTAGGGGCTAGGGAATGTTACGGAATCTTGAGATCACACGGCTACCGAACAATTCTCGCACAACTTCCATTGATTTTGGTGCAGTGTGTGATGTCGCTCCATCCTGTTGAAAACAAGTTTCAAAAATTCCCGTTATACTGTGTCACCTTGTATAAATCTTAGGAATATTTACTTCCCTCACTCTTAGATTGACCTACCCAGAACTATTATTTAATTGTTTAAACACTTACTAGCTTATAAATTATTTTTTGTATTTTAAGTTCTATAGAATGTCGTGGCATTTTTAAGAGCATATTTTTTCTTTTACATTATAAGGTTTACTTTATTTATCAATCTGAAGACCAAAACAAATAAACAATTCTTTAGTGTTAAAATCAGATTTCTTCATACATATAATTCGTAAGAATCTTTACCTCCCTAACTCTTGGGTTGACCTATCCAGAACTATTATTTTGGATTGTTACAGATTATTCATCAATCACTATTTATTTTTTCATAAACCCAGACTATAGATTATCCTATATTGTCGATAACATTATTCTATAAGTTGGCCTTCTAATTAATTATCAAAACCAGTTTCGTGATAAACAAAGTATATAAATGAAGTCAACAAGATAGAATTCTTAATCGTAAATAAATTTCGAAGTATTTTTAAATATTAATCTTAACAAATCAGGGTTTTTTCTAAAATGAAATATATTTTATTCTTTCTACACAGTGTTCTGGTTACTCTGTGTTATGGAAATGAAGGTATAACCGTATATTTTCAATTAATTTTAATTTAGAAAATAAAAGAACATCAATACATAACCTTTCTCGTAAATTAGATAACTCACTATAAATATACCTTTCCATAATATTATACCGTACCTTACCATTCCTCACTATCTATATCATTTTAAAAATATCTATATTAAACCTAATAAAATATTTTTCTTTACATATTTCATCATTCGTACATTTAGAAAATTGCTAATAAATAATTATTTATTCAATAGGTCTGTAAAGATATATTGTTACATATAAATATTCTTTTACTGCCATGACAGTAATTGTCAAACTTAGTATTAATAGGACTTATATTGTGTTTATTTAACGCACAATATTAAGTAGGTCTTCCCATTTAAAATTTAAATTTAAAATATGATTTGATCATGTATCGGACAGATATCGAAATTCAATCGACAATTCCTAAAAAACACAAAATGAAACATATTTACTTACAATTCCAGGTTGGCTATTATATTTTTCATAGTCTAAATCGAAATCTTTGGAATTAGTTATTAGCAACGAGTTATTCGAAATCTATACAGATCTTTAATTATTGATGACAAAATTAAATTTTATTTAAAAATCGCAATATCGTCATGATGAGCATAATTATAAATATCTTTGATTATAAATAAATCTGAAATAACTTAACTAATAGGAAAAATTGTTATTTTTTAATACTATACTGAAAATGCTATGTCCTAATATTTAATTTTACGCAGTAGTACTCTAAAGTATAACTTTGCGCACTAGTGTTAAAAATTGAACTTTACGCACTTTAGCTTTTTTTGTTGATGTGGATGCGATATTTTTCTATTATTCTATTATGATTTATTTTACTGACAGGAAATCTATAGACTAGTCCACAAAGTAGGCATGATACCTAAATGTTAATGGAGATATAAAATTCGTTGAAAAGCCACCTCTTAACAGCCGTTAAACGTGTTTTTATTAAACTATTCTCGTAGATAGCTGTGTCTCAAGAAAAAATGGATTAGAAAAAACTTTTTGCCATTAAACTGAATATCTCTTTTTGTAAACTATCTTCTTATATAACCTTGCCAAAACTAGTAGATAACGCTTCGATGGTTGCTAAAAAGTGGATGCCATGTCATATTGGATAATTGGATAATTATAACACTAAGTCTCTTTCTCAATATTTTTAAAACAATTTTTCTCTTAACTCAATAATATCAAATTTATTAAACATTGGTACACAACAAGTTGTCAAGTTAAAAGTATTCTATATGTCATTTGCGAAAAGTGAATAATTTTTCTGAACTAAATTATTTTTTTTGTATATTACATTTACTCTTAAATGTCTTTTTCTCAACCCGAACTATAAATAGTTCCCACTTTTATTTGCCTTTCCTGCTGCTAGATCATTTTATTCTATATTACATTTAACTTAGCCTAAACTTTTCGTAAAGCGAACATTATCATAATAACATATGCCCTGTTGTCAACCTGGGTTTCTTCATACAGCATAAATAACTATTTTAGAAAGATGTGATCATGTGGGAACGCTCTTGTATGAAGATTTGGGATGTAAACCAGTGAAGAAAAATGGCGAAATCTGTCCTATTAAATACGATTGTAATTTTGAAGTAAAAGACAATAGTTGTACGTTTAGGGGCCAAACTATTCCAGTTGGAAAAAAAGTTAGTGGAAATGACACATATGCAGCGTGTCAAGTTGGTTGTTATTGTAAATCTAAGTAAGTAATTTTTTTTTGCTTTTATAGGATAAACCGGTTTTTTAATAATTTAGAATTAATTACAATAATCATTTTACAGAAACAAATTTAATTGTGCAATACTGGATTGCCCAGAATGGTTGGGTGTACCAGTACCATTTGGATGTTACACAAAATATGAAGTTGGAGAATGCTGCTCTAGTGGCGAAATATGTCGTAAGTAATATATACAATGTACATGTAAAGTATTTAATAACTTTATTTCCCAAAATAAAATATTTTGAAAAAATTCTCAAACAAATCGAATTTTATTTTAGAACGAATATAGTATCTCGTATCACATTTATTTATTTCAGCATGCCTTTTTTATAAGTGATTTTCCTTATGTTTTTTAAATGGTATACCCTACATAGCTTTTATAGTCTTTTCAAAAAATAAGAAATATGTAGCGTGTAAGTAACATTTAAAAAACCGAAAACGTAATATCCAAATATTTTTATATTGGTTAAGAAATAAATTATTCAGTACTACATGAACGCGGTCTTCACAACTCTTTAAATTTAAATGTGATTCTGTAGCTACCGAATCTAAACCAGCTGCACACTGTAATATCGGTGGAAGCAAGATACTAGAAGGTGATAGATTTTATCCAGAAGGAACATGCCATTCTTGTGTTTGCAAAGAAGATTATAAAGGTAAAAATGAACCTCCTTTCTGCCAAAGAACGGTATGTGCAGCCCAAGTCACCAAAAGTGAAAAAATTCATAAATATTGCGCTCCACATTATGACGGAGAAGATGAAAAGGTCCTTTGTTGTCCTGACGCATGGGTTTGTCGTAAGTACTACCAATCATAAGAACGTGATATTTGTCATTTACACATGTTTTTTAATCATTTTGCGATTTAGATAAAAGAAATTTAATAATACAGACAGATTACAAAATCAAATAGAGTACTATAATCTTTCTGAACTAACAATTGAAGACTTTAACTTAAATCATAAGTTCTCAAACTATGGGATGCGCCTCCAGGGGAAACCGAATCGCCTGTGCTTTTATAAGGGAGTAGTCATTTGGGAGTTTATTCCAGATATTTATGGAAGATTTGTTAATAAATTATTATTTTTGACAATTTGACATCATCTTGTACAGATAAGTATGGTCTGAAATTTTTACCTAAGTTATCGAAATGACTTCCCACGGTTCTTACCATCTGAACGTTGTGATTCTCTGACAATGGGAAATTCTACATAAACCACAAAACGTGAAATAGATTTTAAGATTGTTTTCTTTTATTTGTTATTCCATAGCTGTATTTTTTTACAAACAGAGCCAATATCTAAAACCAAATTAAATACACTTACATTATTTCCCTGGAGTTGAAGGTTAAGTCTATTAAGTTTTTCAGAAATATCTTCTAAATAAGAAGGATTCATTAAAAATAATATACATAGAATTCTACTGAGTAATTGTAATTCTCCTCGCACAAAAATTTAGCTATTTTCCTTTTTAGTTCGCAGATACGCTTGATCCCCTTACCGCGTGACAACAATCTGGATGAGGAATAAAACAACAAAGATTTGTGCTCTACTCCCATATCTTCACATAGAACAGAGAACATCCTTGATTTCAGTAGTTTGGCGTTGATGTAGTTAACTACTGTCAAAACTATATTTGATCCAAAATTTAGCGATTTAAAGGCTTCCCAATGAATTATACAATGTATCCAGATAATTTCTGAAGATTCCTTCTTTACTAGTGCTTCTAAACTGTTGTATTTACCGGGTATGACTTGGGTTCCACTGATTCTAACCCCAATTTTTCCAAAGCAATTTCGGTTCAGTAATAGTATCATGTGTAATCTGGAACAATTCGGTAACTGTAATTCTAACTTCAATTAATTTACAAAACATTAAAACTTCACATATTGTAGTACCTTGACCTGCCCAACTCGTGGGAATTCATATGGAAAATCCTTTTAAAAAAAGTACCTTGACAGAATCTTATGTATTAAAACTTCACATATTGTAGTACCGTGATAGAGTCTGATGTAGTAAATCAAGTGGGAATCATAATTGGAGCCGGTTACTTCATCCAGTTGTACAGCAAACAATTTTACAGTAAGCCCAGATTCAAGCTGTTGCTGAATATTAGATGAGAGAGATTGTATCTTTTGACATAGGAATATTGTCAAGTTGTACAGCAAAGTTGTCCCAACATTATTTCTAAAATGTTCCTGCAAGCGAAAAGAATACATTACATTACATATTCTTTGTACCGCAACTCGAGATGTCTCTTCAACTTATTTATTTCACGCTATCTGCAGCCAATAGTTTTAAACAAATAACATACTGAGGTTTTTCTTCGCCACATTACTTCAAGGCTCGTAAAACCGAAATTTAGGTGACGTTCATGTTTTAGATTTTGGACAATCCCCACTTGGACCTGCCGATGTACAAACCTCTTTCTCCTCAAGTTTTCCTTTCAAAAATTCTCAGCGTTGCAAGACTTAAAAGTTTCTTTTCTCTAGTACGCACATTGCAATAACTAACAACAAGTACAAATGCACTTCTCTTTTTATTGTTGCGTCGCGTGCTTCATACTTACGTAACGCTAACTTTCCGACAGCATCTCTCGTACACCTGTCTGTGTTATCTAGTACCTAGTCGCTATTGCAATTAGAATTTTGATGTGTTAGCTCTTAACTTATATTACAGAAAAAGGGACGAGTTAAGAAAGAGTATGGCACCAAATAGAAGAGATTGAGAAACGCTGACTTTGTAGATAAATATTATTTCTTTAACTGACTAAATATCCCTAAAATCGATTATCTTTTTTTAGCTTCAAGTAATGTCAAAACTTTACCTTCTAATCCAAAAGCAGATACAGCTTCAGGTACGTGTTGATACTAAAAAAGTTCATACTATAATTATTTGAAAATTAAATACGTTCTATAATCACAATTTATTTTTTTACAGATTTGACTTGTAAATTTGGAGATAAAACTGTGAAACTTGGTGAAAGGTTAGAAGGTGAATACGAATGGTATGACGGCAATGCCTACAAGTCCACATGTGAATGTATTTTACCTCCTTTACTTACTTGTAGAGGTTCAAGACCAACGCCAGTACCAACTTCTTCTACTCTAGGTTACGAAATTGTTCCAATTCCAATTAAACACAAATTGTAACATTTTATTTATTTATTATATTTTTTTATTGACTCATAAAAATAAATATTAAAATTTGTTAATTTAAATTTTCACTTACCTGTAATTATAATTTTTGACAACAATAAACAAATTATTCACAAAATATCCAAATAAAATTTAAATTCACAATACTAAAACAATTTAGTACGGAAAAAAAAAATTAATTTTCAGTAAACATAAAGATACCGGATGACATATCGGACCATTTTTCGTGATAAAGATTTTCATATATCGTAAAACAATTAGTTTAAGCTAACCAAATCTTATATTGAGAGAATTCCTTAAAGTAGCTGTATCGAAATACGTAATAATATATAGGGTGTCCTATTTAAAATAAGGAAGTTAGAGTTATCTTCCGGTATAACCGGAAGTAGCAAACTGTTCTAAATAATTGGACATATCAGAAAACATCATATCTCAAGTTTTCATATTTTAATTGTGTCAAGTTTCTCATAGGAACTCGTAAAGAATTAGGCTGTAGAAGGCGTCATTTGCATATATTTTTTTTATTGATTATTAAATTTACAATCTACTTCTTAAAAAGTATTAAGTAAATGTGTTGAGTGGGTAGAAGAACACCCAGTGGCGTTTCTCCTTATCGTTTATTTCTTTGGTGGTGGGCTAATGGATTAAGTCTTCTGGCCATGTTTTCTGTAGTCTTCTCAGTAGTAATACAAAGCGGGTTCTGGATAACTTACAAAAACTGCCACCAGAGGCGCTGGTGTCGCGCCGACGTGTTGCGCGGTAAATTCAAATTTCGAGAGCGGCCATGTTTAGTCCAATTATGTCAAAGTTCCACAAAGTGTTAGTAGATGGCGTTGGTGGCGCCAAAGTTCCACAAAGTGTTAGTAGATGGCGTTGGAGAGCGGCGGCGGCGGCTGCCGTGTTTAGTCCAATTATGTCAAAGTTCCACAAACTGCCACCAGATGATGCAATGATGGCTGCCATAAGGGCACAAAGCGTTTAACTTCGCTGTTATTGGTCCAATTGAATCGCGGAAAAACAGGCATTATCTAGAAGTGGCGTAGATGTCAAATTTAAAGAAAAAACATGCGCAGTGAACGTTGCCATAAGGGCACAAAGCGCTTAACTTCGCTGTTATTGGTCCAATTGAATCGCGGAAAAAACAGGCATTATCTACAAGTGACGTAGATGTCAAATTTAAAGAAAAACATGCGCAATGAACGTTGCCATAAGGGCACAAAGCGCTTAACTTCCTTGTTATTGGTCCAATTGAATCGCGGAAAAGACAGGCATTATCTGTGAGTGGCGTAGATGTCAAATTTACGGATAAAATTGCTTGATCATGATTGGATAATTATGTCACGTGATCAATATCTAGAGGGGGTTATTATATAATATTTTGCATTTTATTAATAAAAAGATATAATTTTTGTCAATAGTGTTATAATATTCATCCGAAAATTGAGCTTGCTTAAGTTAAGTAAATTTCAAAATCTAAACTTCAAAGTGTTTAATAACACACAAAATTATTTTTTTCAAACTAAAAATTTTTTAAATACAACCCTGCAATCTACATTTTCTGAAAAAATTTAAAAACATATACTTTTAATAATTTAACATTTTTTTCAAACTAAAAATTTTTTAAATACGGCCCTGCAATCTACATTTTCTAAAAAAATTTAAAAACATACTTTAACGGTTATACCGGATGAAGCCTCCCGATAAAAATTAGATAAGCATGATAACGAGAAAAAATAAAACCACATTTACAGAAAACAAATTCTAGCACAAACATCTACATCCGTTCACACAGGATGTAGCTTCCTGGATAAAAATTAGATAAGACTGATAACGGCGAAAAATACAACCACATTTCCACGAAACGAATTTAGTTATCTTCCCACAGATAATGTTGTTGTTTTTCTCGAGTGCTATAAAAGCCGAAGCATATCAATCGACAATTCAGTCGTAAAAGTCTCTTCACCAGTGCTGCTGCTGCCCGTTAATATTCAGTGAGCTGTTTCCAGTTGTTTTTTTTACATTGTGCTGCTAGTTAGTGTTCAGTGAACAGTTTCCAGTTGGAGTTATTGTAAGTACATTTAATGTTAATTTTTTTAAAACTATTTTTGTACCAGTGCTCTACATTTTTTGTAGTAAATTTCGAAAATCTAAACTTCAAAGTGCTAAATAAGTTAATTTTTTAACAGTACAAATTTTTTGCAATTTTAACAGTACAAATTTTTGATTTTTTCAGTAATTTGTACCAGTGATCTACATTTTTTTGCTGTTAAGCTTCAATCCATCTAAGACTTTTTAAAACTTTTTTGTACCAGTGCTCTACATTTTTTGTAGTAAATTTCGAAAATCTAAACTTCAAAGTGCTAAATAAGTTAATTTTTTAAAAACTTTTTTTTGTAATTTTAACAGTACAAATTTTTTGATTTTTTCAGTAATTTGTACCAGTGATCTACATTTTTTTGGCTGTTAAGCTTCAATCCATCTAAGACTTTTTTTTTTTGCTATCCTCATCTTTAAGTTTTTAAAGTAAGTGTTTTGTTTCGGTGGTTTTTTCATGCTAGTATTCCATTTTTTTATTATTATTTTAGATGAGTTTTCTCGAAAAATTAAACGAATTTACCTCATCTACAGATACCGAAAACAAGCCCATAATTAAGCTAAAGGACCTGCAACCCAACATCCCAAAGAAAATTTATCGTGTTCAGCTCGCCAAATCCAAATTTGGAGAGGAATCTATCCTAGTGGAATTGGAGGAGAACGTCATCACCTTTCTGCCCAAAAGGTCTACCGAAATTTACAAGAACCACATCGACGATCTAAACAAAGGGGACTTCAGTTTAGTTTTTATTGGCCTGCACGAGGTATCAAAGAGCTGTGCTCCCAGAACTCTATTTAAAATCCAAAAAAATTAGGTGAGTCATGAATTTCGCACTCGTTTTTAAACAAATTGAACAAATTCTTAAAACTCAGCACAATATTTCTACATATTCTGATAAAAATAAATGGTTATCACTAATCAGCACTCACCTTAGGAAATGTAATTTAGCTATAAAAAAATGTAATTTCACGGTAGGGGAAAAAAGAAAAATTTACACCAAAATGGGGCAGTTGAAAAGGTTACGGTGTATTATTAAATTAGCGTCTTCTCATGTAGTAGGGGAGGGCATTAGACAGGGGCGCGGCACTAAAGGGGGCGTTAAATGGGAAGACGTCAACGCGATTTTTAATAATAGAATTAGAACTGGGGTCATTATCAATTTAAAACACAAAGAAATAAAAGATTTTTTGCAGGCCGCATTTAAATTATTTAAATCAAAAATTTGTAAAATTTTAAAAAATGATACACCGTCGCTCAAAGTAAATGTTACATTTTGTGGTGATTTTTTAAAAAATAATAGTGATGGTGGGGAAGTAATTGACATTAAATACTTTGGATCCCCAAATTTCGTTGTTGATTTGGGGACGGATTTAGCGCAAGAATATAAAAGCATTGTAGATTTTATTTTAAATAAACTTTCGGAATTTCAAGAAAAAGACAGTGGGTGGGCGTTGTCAAAAATAAATTTATTAGAAGTAGCTATTAACAAATTTGAAATTGGGAACGGTTCATCCTTCATTCCACTACCAAAAGAAATATTAACGAAAAAAGCATGCATAAACGTCCAAAATACGGACCTGGCGTGTTTTTACTGGGCTGTAACGAGTTTTTTGTTTCCAGCTAAAATAAACTCTCAATATACATTTACTTACCCTCACTATAGTACAGTTTTGAATACAGATGGTTTAGAATTGCCTATGAAACTAACGCAAATATCAAAATTTGAAAAGTTAAATGAAATCTCTGTAAACGTTTACGCTTTAGAACTAAATCAAACTAATAAAAAGTCATTTTACGTAGTGGTACCTGCACGTTTAACTAAAAATAAACTGCCGCGTCATGTAAATTTACTTTTAATTCAAGATGAATATTTTCCAAAATTAAACGACTACGAGGCTCCTTCCGTCAACAACGAGGACACTACTACCACCATTAAATATCATTATTGTTGGATTATAAATATGTCTAGACTAGTTTCAAACCAACTTAACAAAAGTAAAAATAAAAAATTTATTTGCGATAGGTGCTTAAACTATTTTCAAAACGAAAAAATACTAACGGACCACGAAATTTTATGCATAAACAGCAATGATTGTAAAATTTCTTTCCCCCCATATGATAACGTTGAATTTAAAAATCATGTATACAAGCAGAAATGTCCTTTTGTCGTTTATGCCGATTTCGAGTCAATTTTAGAAAAGTGTGATAAAAAGATATCTCATACAACTACCAAGTATCAACATCATAAAACATTTAGTGCAGGATTCTACTTAAAATGCAGCTATGATAATAAGATTTCCTACTACAATAGTTATAGAGGGGAAGATTGCATGGACTGGTTTGCGAATCAAATGTTAGAAGTCGCGAAATTTATTGAATCTAAATTATTAAATATTGTTCCTATTTGTATGCCTACTGTCGTCGCAAACGGTGTCTGCTGTCACATTTGTGAGAGTAGGTTTAAAGAAAAAGACATCGTCGTTAAAGACCACGATCATTTTACGGGATTATTTAGAGGGTTCGCACATCAATCGTGCAATCTGAACTTCAAAAAACTATTTGTAGTGCCCATAGTTTTCCATAATCTTAGCGGATACGACAGTCATTTTATTATTAGAGATTAGAACGTGGACCCTTGAGTGTACTACCTGTGAACATGGAAAAATACATTTCTTTTACGCAGTATGAACCAGAAACTAAAATTAAATTTCGCTATATAGACTCCTTTAGATTTTTGGGTACCAGTCTCGATGAGTTGGTGTCTACACTAAAAATAGAGGAGTTGATCACATTAAAAGGGGAATTTGGTAACTTGACTAATGAAACGTTCAAACTGTTGACGAGGAAAGGTGTTTTTCCATACGATTACATTGATAGTATTGATAAGCTAAATGATACCACTAGTCTTCCAGCAATTGAGAGTTTTTACAACAAATTAAATAATTGTCATATTTCCGCGGATGATTACACTCATGCGCAAAACGTTTGGCAAGCTTTCCAAATTCAAAATTTAGGCGAATATGCAGATTTGTATATGCGAACAGACATTCTCCTTCTTTGTGACGTTATGGAAAACTTTCGAACAACTGCTCTGGAAACTTACCAACTAGATCCGGCATGGTACTATACTATGCCCGGATATACTTGGGATTGTATGCTCAAGTACACGAAATGTAAATTACAAATTTTAAAAGATGTTGACATGTTGTTGTTTGTCGAGTCATCAATACGTGGAGGAATATCTGTTTGTTCAAATCGATATTCCGAAGCTAACAATAAATACATGCCCGAATATGATTCTTCTAAACCGTCCAAGTACCTTATGTACTTTGACGTAAACAATTTATATGGGTGGGCAATGTCACAGTTCCTCCCCTATGGGGGGTTTAAATGGGAGCCCAATACAAACATCGACATTACTCAGATTCCCGACGATTCACCCGTCGGATACATTTTACAAGTTGATTTAGAGTATCCCGAAAGTTTACATGACGAGCACAAAGATTTCCCATTTTGTCCTGAACACCGCAAACCTCCAGGTTCCAAATTGTCCAAATTAATGACCACCCTTTACCCAAAAAAAGAATACACTCTGCATTATCGTAATTTAAAACAAGCCCTCGAACACGGGTTAAAATTGACCAAAATTCACAAAGTACTAAAATTCAAACAATCGGCTTGGCTAAAGTCCTATATCGAGCTGAATACTCGCTTAAGGACTTTAGCCACAAGCAATTTTAAAAAAAATCAGTTTAAACTTTCTAATAATGCGGTATTTGGTAAGACTATGGAAAACATCAGGCTCCATAGGGTAGTGAAATTACTTACTTCTTACGAGGGTCGTTACGGTGCAAAAAATTTGATAGCCAGCCCCCGATTCCATAATCGAAGAGTTTTTGACGACAAACTTATGGCTATCGAATTAAAAAAAGCTGAACTACTCTTCAACAAACCCCTGTATATCGGTATGGCTATCCTGGACATTTCTAAAACATGTATGTATGATTTTCACTATAATTTCATGTTACCAACTATGGGGGTGGAAAATTTAAAATTAATGTACACTGACACCGATAGTTTTATTTACGAATTAAATTGCGATGACGTTTACAAAAGTTTGATTGGAGAGCACTTAGAAAAATTTGACACTTCCGATTACCCCTCCAATAACGCCTATAAGATTCCTTTAATAAACACACCACTCAACACACCATTCGGTCTTATTTGCATGATGTATACAGCATCAGTCAGAATAAAATTGGACTTAGCCCCTATGATGATAAGCGTCAATTACTTCCCCACTCACATGACACCCTTCCGTGGGGATATAAAAGCTAATTTTTCTTTTTTGTTTTTTTTCTTCAGATATGTTAATTCAAAATTTTAATAAATTAAGATGTGATTACTGATTATTAGCTTGCCATAATTTTGAAATATTTATTGAATATGCAGAAATATTGTGCTTGGTTTCGATATGAATTACATGAAAATAAACGAGTGCGATTTTCAGACTGAACTATGTGCCTAATGTATTAGTTATATATATATGTATATATATATATACTTGTTTACCATATTATTTGTAGTTTTTTTATTTATGTATGTTTAGTTTTTTTATGTATGTTTGCTTGGGTAATAAAAAATAAAATATAAAAAAACGAAGTGTTTTATTAAAAAAACTTGATACATTTTTTAATTTGAACAGTGATTATATATATCATTAATAACATCATCTTTATAGTAATACATGTACTCGTGTAGAGCATTTTTTTCTAAACAATTTGGCATAACAGCACAAATTAAAATTAAAGTATTAAATCTACTAGTGTCACAAATACTACTGAAATTAATAGCCAAATAAGCTCGTGTAGAGTCTATTAAATTACAGTAGAATGTATTAAAGTCCAAGTCTTCTAGCAACGAAATGTAGTTCTTCACCAAATTGCAATTTGCTTCAAGGATGTCGGAAACATCATTCTCGTCCAGGTAGAACTCGACTCCATGTTTGTTTGCAAGTAGAAACTTGGTATCGTCGTAAACTAATTGAGTGACTTTACAAAAGTCTCCATAAGGGAAAACTACAGGATCGTATTCGTCAGGAGGTGACGGTAGATTCTCGTGAAAAAAGTCATCATATCTCTGGCGCAGCAATTCAATAAAACTAGTCCACTCAAATGTACCAAACGAAATTCTTCCGGGTCGAAGTAAAGGTGTTAGCGTTATTGCAGGAGTAAAGGTTCTGGTCGGGCTTATTCCGCACAAAAGTGCATGCGGCGACGATGACGATGATGCCGATGCCGAGTCACTTTCAAAAACAATTTCACAAGAACTATAACCACTATCTTGACTACTCATGTTGTTGGTTGATTTAAATTGTAGGTGCACACGACTGAATAAAATGTAGGTTCGCACGCACTTGTATTTATATACCCTCACTATGAGGAAAAAGCGGTAAGTTTGAAGGTTATTCAAAAAAGGCCCCTTGAATTGCTAAATTTGTTCGTATTTTCCATAAGATTCTATACAAAATCAGTGTTTTCAATCCAACTGTTATGCCTGTTATCGAGACCCAACCATTTCACGTACGCCTTCTTTCCCTTTCTTCTAAGCACCTTTTCTACGAGGTAGACATCGGGTGCTTTCGTCTTTTGCAATTCCTCCTCGTAGAAAGCCCCGTTGATTGGTGTACCCAACATGTCTTCAAGCAGATAAGTCGCGGGATTGGTTATTTTGACTTTAGTAATTTTAAAGAGCTCGGTACTCCAATTAGGGGTGTATCCCTTTTGAAAAATATGTTTGGCTTTGCTTAAGCGCACAATGTCGCCAACGTTAAGTTTGCGTGGTCCAGCAATCTTCAAATGTGAGTAAAATTTTCGAGAAATTTCCTTCTCGTTTGACTTGTTGACCTCCGAAGGCTTACATCGTATTTTCGAATGTTTCGTGTTATTGTACTCTTCCACAATTTTCGGCAAAATGTCGATCCATCGGTAGGTGCCTTGCAAACTAAAGTACTTGTATAGTTTTGTCTTTAAAGTTCTAATACATCTCTCTGCCATCGCAGCCTTTTTAACGCTAAACGTATTGTAATGATTAATGTTGCATTGTGTCATTAATTTTTGGAAGTCTGCATTGAAAAACTCTGTACCTTGATCGGTTTGAAGATTTTTAGGATGTCGTCGTCGTCGTCGTCGGCTGTGTTTTAATATGTTGGAGAAAGCTTTGGTAATTTCAACTCCAGTCTTTGTCTTTAGAGGCATCGTCCACACGTACTTTGAGAAACAATCAATAACAACCATAATCATTTTGTAACCTTTATTTTGGTGTGCATAGGGTCGCATTTCAGCCAAGTCCATTTGCCATAAATCATCGAGACCCTCAATGATTGTTCTACGTCGCGGATAATTCCTACGTGCTGGAGCATGGAGTTCATTAACAACTTGAATTTTTTCTTTAGACATCTTGAAGAGCTCTAAAGCGAGTGCAAGTGTGTTGAAGTATTTAAGGAATATTTGATGGTGTTGTAGTATAATGAAATCGGTTTAGTTCTCTTTCCAATTTCTTTGCTAACTCGGCAGTTTCGTGGTGAGCTTTTAATAAATCTCTCAAAATAACTTCATTAGCAGTCAATTCTTTTTTCAAATTATTTGTTAACTCGACGACGGTTTCTTGGTTAGCAGTCATTTCTTTTTTCAAATTATTTGTTAACTCGGCCGTTTCTTGGTGAGTTTTAATCAAATATTTCACAATGCCTTCATCGGCAGTTATTTTTCGCTCGATTTCAGCAAACCGTGTGCCTGTCACACTGGCAATTTGTTTGGGTATATCGATTTTTAAATTAGTATAAAGTTGAGTTAACTGAACAAAATTTGAATTGGTTGCCGTAAGCTTTTTATCTACAACTTTCACAATATTCACCAATCGATTTAACTGTGAGTCAACGTATTCTTTACTGGCAGCATCAGAACTAGCTGAAGGTGGTAACACATTGCTTATCCTCACATTGCCAATATCGACGTTACCTTCAGCCGTTTGCGGAAACTTTAATAACATATTACGGAGGAGAGATTGAGGAGGCGGTCTATTTGACATCGTCGTTGACCGACGTCCGAATTTGTCGAGACTCATCATGCAAATAACATTAAAACCATGTGTTACACTAGTATATAACGTCGGCTTCTCTCAGCTCATTGATGATTGCAACTATTTCGTTGTTGTGTGATGTATTTCCAGCGTGTTTGGAAGCTACTAGCAATTTAAGTCGTTCCACAAGTTCATTGACATCGTCCAAGTACACGTAATCGATAGGGTTCTCATTGTAGACCATTGCAAGTCTAACTCCAGATTTCGATGATATGCTGCTAGTCGATTTCGATGGCTTTCTCGATGGCGGAGGAAACATAGGTTTAATAATATCTAGATATTTTGCTCTCGATGTACCTTTTAGACGTCCAGCTGTGTTTCTGTGAGCGTTAGTTAAATTTAAAATCGTCTTGTATGCCAATTTATAATCATCGATATAATCTTCAGGCTCATCATAAAATATCAGTTGGTAGAGACCTGGTGTCCCTTTAACATGTTCCCCCTCCGTTATAATAGCCCCAGTATTCCGATCAAAATCGATATTTTTCCCTCCAAGAAGCCATTTAGAGTGAGTCAAATCGTAAACTGGACCGTAAACTAGGTCTATATTTGAGCTCTTATTCCAGTAATCAAGCATATACTTATGTGATATTTCAGGATATTGCTCCAGATACTCTCTGAAGGCCTCATCCGAAACATGTTCTGGGTTTGGCTCTGAAGCGTTGGAATATACACTCTCATCATCATCATCACCCTCAGTCTGAGCTACATCTTCCATCGGAATAAAATCAGTGGGATGGCTTGTATCCTCTGTTTTTAATGGTTCTTCTTCTACTTCTGGTTCTTCTTCTTCTTTCTTTATATTTTTTAAAACTTGCGCAGATTCATGGGACGTTGTAACAATTTCTTTTAGAGGTTTTATTAGGGGTTTAAATAATGTATTTAATGTCCGATCCTGCTCAGATCTACCCAACTTGAGAGCTAGATATTTTCGACATATATCACGTGAGAGTTGTAGAACTTTACGTTTACGAACATCCTGCTGGTTTAACATCTTGCTGCATATTAATCATACAACACATGGAATTACATTTTTATATACAAGTCGAATCCTTTGCGATACCTTCCGTCGTTGAGAGCAAAATCTTTTACAACAACAATAGAACCATATTGATCGCTCCAACATTCAGAACAGAGTTTTTTAAAGCGATCAAAACTCATGTCAGGTGACACGTGCTCGTCGAATACGTGCCTCAAGTTTACTTCATCCTGCTTGAAGAGTACAATTAAATTACAATTGTCTCGAATCAGTTGTTTGGGTATTTTTGAGTACGTTTGACATAGATAAGCAGAATCAATATCCTTATGACGGCCCATTGAGTAATATTCCCGAATTTTCTGCTGCCCATCGCAAGCCACATCGTCAAATATGAATATGGAATTTGATTTAGCTTCAGCGGGACTTATTATTTCCTCATTATCTTTGAACGGGAAATAGCCTACTCCTTTCGTCTTACTTAGCACCTCTTGAAGCAACTCGTATTTTGGTTGATACAAAGATTTGGAGTAAACGTAAACGTTTTTAAATTTCGCGCCATTCGGGTGAAACAGTAATGACAGCATTACGTTTGTTTTACCACACCCACTCGGTCCACATATGATTGCACGAAACGAGTTTGGTAATAACTCGCCATGTTTACTCTTCTCATGCTTGGAGGTAAAGTCCAAGTTTTCAATCGGAAGCGTTTGTTTCTGTTGAATGACCTTCATTGTATGGCATTTTTAGTCAAGTCGTTGTGTATAAATATATAAAAACGTGAGGTGCGTGACGTAAAACGTGAGGTGCGTGACGTAAAACGTGAGGTGCGTGACGTAAAACGTGAGGTGCGTGACGTAAAACGTGAGGTGCGTGACGTAAAACGTGAGGTGCGTGACGTAAAACGTGAGGTGCGTGACGTAAAACGTGAGGTGCGTGACGTAAAACGTGAGGTGCGTGACGTAAAACGTGAGGTGCGTGACGTAAAACGTGAGGTGCGTGACGTAAAACGAGAGGTGCGTGACGTAAAACGTGAGGTGCGTGACGTAAAACGTGAGGTGCGTGACGTAAAACGTGAGGTGCGTGACGTAAAACGTGACGTGCGAGACGTTTACGTGTATGTATATGTATATAAATATATCACGTGATGATATGACATCAGTTCAAATGAGTCTTTACTTAGGTAAAGGTGTCTTAAATTCGCTCATAAACAATCTGCCCTTTGACCTCCACATTCCGACCTATCAATACTGTGGTCCGGGCACAAAGCTACAAAAACGCTTAGCACGCGGTGATTCGGGCATTAATCCCTTAGACGCTGCCTGTAAGGAGCACGACATTGCATACGCTCAACACAAGTCCTTGAACGATCGACACAAGGCAGATCAAATACTCGAAAACAAAGCTTGGACACGTGTCAAATCAAGGGACGCAACGTTGGGAGAAAGAGCAGCTGCTTTGGCGGTGACCGGTGGCATGAAGATCAAACGTAAACTTGGAATGGGGGTGGGACAGCAGAAGAAGAGTTCCTTTAGAAATCACGTAATCAGCAAGGTTAAAAAGGCTATGAAAAAAAGTCCTTCCACAACGCTACAGAAGGCCGCCTCGCAAGCTTTGAGAGCCGCGAAAATCGCCGTAAGGAAAGCAGGTGGTAAAAAGCAAATTCGACTACCCAGGACGATACCTTTTGAAGGAAAAAAATCTGGAGGATTTCTACCATTGATTCCCCTGTTTGCAGGCCTTTCGGCACTTGGAGCCCTCAGTGGTGGGGCGGCGGGAATAGCTAAAACCGTAATCGATGCTAAGAATGCGCAAAAGAAACTGGAAGAAGATCAACGTCACAATAAAGCTATGGAAGTTATTGGGGCAAAAGGATCCGGCTTGTATATGAAAAAGAACGCTCGCGGAGGCTTTGGATTGTACATGAAGAAACAAAAAAACTGCCAATAAAGCTACCCAATAGACCGTTATATGATGTGGACCTTTTGCGATATGTCAAACGTTTAAAAATTCCTCATTTTAGAGGGGTTTTCATGCGCGACTCTCTACCACATCAGCAGCAGCCCTGGCAACGCGAATGTGCCATCATAAATTTGGATGACTCTAATAATCCGGGCACACATTGGGTAGCTTATAGAAAGCAAAACAATGTTGTTGAATATTTCGATTCATTTGGTGACTTGAAGCCGCCGAAAGAACTCGTGAACTATGTGGGGAAGAATGTTCGAATCTATTACAACAACGACCAATATCAAAACTATCGACAAATCAACTGCGGACACCTCTGTCTACAATTCCTATATAATGGAGTTTAATGAAATGAGAGACGTCATTAAACTCCTGATGAAGAACATTACCTACGAGGTTTGGCGAGAAATTCCCCAGAAATTCCGAAAAGAACTAACACAATTTTTACCATGTCAAAATTATGATTTTCATCGATGGAGTGATGTTTGCGGTAATGAGATACCAACATGTTTATTTTGTGGAATTTTTTTGAAGCAGTTTTTTATTTAAGTACTACCTCCCCGTTGATATACATTAGTCATGTCTTTGCTTTTGACGCTAACGAGTCAAACTCACGTGTTTTCGTTCACACCTCAGCCCCCAATTGTGCTCGATTCTGAAAAGAGATATTTCCTAGTAGTACTTGGCTTCCACTCATACAACTCGATACCCAATATTGACGGTGAGAAATTTTTCTACTACGAAAACAACGATAGTGGGAAGTTGAGAGAAGTCGCGATTCCTACCGGCTGCTACGAAATAACGGACATTGAGAAGCTAATTCAAAATTCTATTGCTCCAAATACGGGTGATACACTATTTTCGCTGAAGCCAAACAACAACACTCTCAAGTGTGAAATATACAGCAAACGTCACGCAATTACTTTTGAAAGTCGTCACTACAACAGCAGTCTTGGACAGATTTTGGGATTTTCCAACAACAGGGTACTGGCCCCCGGTGTTGTACACTCTTCAGATCTCCCCGTCAACATTATAAAAGTATCAAACATTCGCTTTGAGTCCAACATTACCGAAGGTGCCTTCTACGGAAACAGGCCCGTCCACACCATCTTTGAATTTCCGATTACAGTTGACGCAGGCTACGCAATTGTGGAAAGACCTAATAACCCAATATATCTACCTGTTACGAATACCGGGGAAATTAGCAACATCACAGTGCTGGCGGTAGACCAAAACTTTAAGCCCATAAATTTTCGAGGAGAACAAAGTGTCCTTCATCTAGAGTTAGTAGGACGATCATAAATGGGTTTGGTGATAGATTATAAGAACAACGCGGTCAGTTCAATAACACCATTTACTGCTAGACCTCCTCCGGGTTGTCAACGAGAGCTAACACCCGCAAATAAATTGTTTCTTCAATCGCTTGGATTAACGCTAAAAACAAAATATGGCAAATCAATACGTACAAGCGGGAGACTATGGTAAACGTCCCCGTACCGAAAGCATTGATCCTAGTTTTAACCTCTACCAACAACCCCGTTATGATGAGTCTATTAGAAGGATGGAATATCGAACGTGCTCACCGTTCATCAAGTCCTTCAACAACAATGATGTGGTGGAATTTGTTGTCAATCAAGTGGATTCATTTTTTGCCATGAACGAGTCATTGATCGAAATCAAGGGTAAATTGGAGGTAACAGGAGGAGGAGAAGTTTCCCTAGTACCCAAATTTTGTGCCTTTCTCTTCGACTCGTGCACGTACAGCGAGAGCGCCAGAGAGATTGAAACGGTTCGTGATCCTGGAGTAGTGAGCGCTGTACGAGCTCTTCTCAACTACAGCGCATTAGATGCAAATCACATGGCTATCGCCGGTTGGAATGGCACTTCCAACCCTCCTATGGACACTTCCACAAAATCGTTTAGTTTTTTGGTGCCGCTCAAGCATATTTTCAACATATTCAACGATTACCCCATGATCACTTGTGGAAGGCAAACAATTCGATTGGTTCGCGCTCGCGATGATAGTGATTGTCTTTTGATTAAAGAAAAAACTACTTCTAGTGGTACAACGGCAACAACAACCACTTCTACAACAATTAAGATCGAAACCATTGATTTGAAAATCAAACATATATATCCCAATGATGAAATTAAAATAAAATTGATGGAGGCCATTAGAAGCGATACACCTATACTGATACCGTTCAGAAAATGGGAACTTAATGAGTTGCCTGCAGTTACGAGCGGTTCACGAAGAGAAATTTGGGCTGTTAAAACTACTAAGGCCATTGAACGCCCAAGATTTGTTATTGTATGCTTCCAAACTAATAAACGAAACAATACTGCACAAGATCCAATGGCTTTCGATAATGTCAATGTGACCAGCATTAGACTGTCAATGAACGGAGAGTATTGGCCCAACGAAAGAAACATGTTGGACTTTGCCAAAAACGACTACGCCATGGCTTACCATAACTATGCTGAATTTTACCCTAGCTATATGCACGGCTCAGCCGCCGCCGAAAAACATCCTATACTGACCTACAAGGAGTTCAAGAACAGAGCCCTATTTATCATAGATTGCTCGAAACAGGAAGAAACCATGAAGTCCTCCACTGTGGACGTGAGACTCGAACTCGAAACGGATATTGGATTTCCAGCAGGCAGCAAAGCCTACTGCATCATAATTCACGACTGTCTTATGGAGCACCGTCCACTAAGTGAAGTGGTTAAAAGTTTAAATTAAAAAAATATAATTTCTTTATTGTTAATAAATGAAATGAGTTTTAATAAATGAAATGAAAAAAATGTTTGAGTTTTAATGAAACACCCTGTATGTTTTTCTTAGTTGTTTATTGCAACATTACATGAGGATCGAAACCTTCTTTGAATACATTTATAAAGAAATTTTAGTAACAAAATACATATAGCAGATAACGTGAGGCACGATATTGTAAATGTCTTGTTTATTTCACCTTTTAATTGCCCATCCATGGCGTCACCGGCACCTGAAGAACTGTTGGTGTTGGTTGAATTCGTCTTAAGGGGTAACAGCAACAACATAGTACTTTTTTCGGTATTCTTGTATTGTCCAAATTTAAATTTCCCAACTGCTTTATAACGTTTTCTTTGTCTTCGTACAGTTTAATATCTTTACGAAGTTGCTTGAGTCTTTCTTCAAATTTAAGGACTTTTCCCCAAATATGTTTGTCTTGACGACGCATGTCTTAAAGCACTAATCCTCCCAAAGCGTTATTAATAAATATTATATAATAACCCCCTCTAGATATTGATCACGTGACATAATTATCCAATCATGATCAAGCAATTTTTTCCGTAAATTTGACATCTACGCCACTCACAGATAATGCCTGTCTTTTCCCAATAACAAGGAAGTTAAGCGCTTTGTGCCCTTATGGCAACGTTCATTGCGCATGTTTTTCTTTAAATTTGACATCTACGTCACTTGTAGATAATGCCTGTTTTTTCCGCGATTCAATTGGACCAATAACAGCGAAGTTAAGCGCTTTGTGCCCTTATGGCAACGTTCACTGCGCATATTTTTTCTTTAAATTTGACATCTACGCCACTTCTAGATAATGCCTGTTTTTTCCCCGATTCAATTGGACCAATAACAACGAAGATAAACGCTTTGTGCCCTTATGGCAACGTTCATTGCGCATGCTTTTCTTTAAATTTGACATCTACGTCACTTGTAGATAATGCCTGTTTTTTCCGCGATTCAATTGGACCAATAACAGCGAAGTTAAGCGCTTTGTGCCCTTATGGTCACGTTCATTGCGCATGCTTTTCTTTAAATTTGACATCTACGTCACTTATAGATAATGCCTGTTTTTTCCGCGATTCAATTGGACCAATAACAGCGAAGTTAAGCGCTTTGTGCCCTTATGGCAGCCATCATTGCATCATCTGGTGGCAGTTTGTGGAACTTTGACATAATTGGACTAAACATGGCCGCCGCCGCCGCCGCTCTCCAACGCCATCTACTAACACTTTGTGGAACTTTGGCGCCACCAACGCCATCTACTAACACTTTGTGGAACTTTGACATAATTGGACTAAACATGGCCGCTCTCGAAATTTGAATTTACCGCGCGACACGTCGGCGCGACACCAGCGCCTCTGGTGGCAGTTTTTGTAAGTTATCCAGAACCCGCTTTGTATTACTACTCTTCTCACATCAGGCCCGTTATTGTATAGTTGTTCAATTAGGAGGTTGTCGTGGTTTATGGTTCGGTCCTTATATGTATTTGCTAGTTTTTGGATTTCTTCCGTAACAAGTGGAATTTTTAAATCAGTGTGTATTGTTATATTGCTGACGTACCATGGTGCATCTACGATTGCTCTGAGTGCTTTGGATTGAAATCGCTGTAATGTTTTGATTCTTGTTGATTTGGCACATCCCTATAGCTGCACTCCGTAGGTCCATAGAGGTTTTAGAATTGCCTTATATAATAACAGCTTGTTGTTTAACGAGAGTTTTGATTTACGGCCGAGCAGCCGGTACATTTGTCTTCGTTTGGTCTGAATGTGTTTGTTCCATGTAAGTCGTCGATCTAGATGTAGCCCAAGATACTTTGTTTCGGTTTTGATAAGTATTGGTACGTTATTCATTGTTAAAGGTGGACAGTTGTCGTGTCGAGTTGTAAATGTGACTTGTACCGATTTGGTTTCGTTGACTTTTATTCGCCATTTACTATACCATCCGTGGAGAAGATTAAGGTGATGCTGAAGGTTGTCTGATGCTCGAACTGGATTTTCATTCACTGATAATACTCCTACGTCGTCAGCGAAAGATCCCATCAAGGTATTTTCTGTTTCTGGTATATCGGATGTATAAAGGATAAAGAGCAGTGGTCCAAGAACGCTACCTTGAGGGACGCCGGATTTAAATGGATTAAAATTAGATTGACAGTTATGTGTTTTACAGAAAAGTTTCTATCAGTTAAATAGGATTTGAGAAGTAGGTAGTAGTTATGGGAAAGGGCTGTTTTCAGTTTAAAGAGGAGACCTGGATGCCATACTTTATCGAATGCTTGGGAAATGTCAAGAAATACTGTGTTGCAGTATTTCTTTTCTTCAAGACTCTTAGCGATTTCATTAACTATCCTGTGAATTTGTTCGTTAGTAGAATGGTGCTCTCGAAAACCAAATTGATGATTTGGAAGGAGTGTTTGTAAGTCATGTTCCTGGTGGATCCTTTTCAGTATTAGCCTATCAAGGACTTTACTTGTTATAGGTAACAAGCTGATAGGTCTATATGATGTTCGTTCATGTGGAGGTTTACCTGGTTTAGGGATCATTATGATTTCAGCGTATTTCCAAATTGTGGGAAAATAGGATAGACTTAAAATTCTGTTGAATATGGTTGTTAGAAAGATAATTACTTTTCTAGGGAGTTGTTTTAATATTTGACCTGTTATGAGATCATAACCAGGAGCTTTGCGGGGATTCAGCTTGCTTATTTCTTCTTTAACTTCTGCAGAGGAAATAGACTTGATCGGAAGGGACATTTGGCAAGGAGTATCCAGAAAGCTCTCTATCTCTTGGTCAATTATGTCATCGTCAGGTTTGAAAACTTCTGTCAGATATTCAGCAAAGTTAGTTACTTTTTCCTGATCAGAGCGGGCCCATTCTCCATTTGGTTTATGGATTGGTGGCACATGTGTTTGTGGCCTTTTTAATTTTTTGGTATATGTACTGTTCAAAGGTGTTGTTTTGGGCATCTTTGAGTGCTGTTTTTAGTTCTCTACTTAACCGATTGAAGTTATGTTGGTCTAGAATATTTCGTGGCCGTTGCCAGATTCTTCTATGCAGTGGTATACTGGGGGTATTGCTTGAATTCTGACTGTTGGGCGGAGTAGAGTGCCACGCTGCATTTTGAACTAGTTTAGTGAAGTACTGAGCTACTTCATCTAGATCTTTACTACTTTACAGCCCCTGTAGTTTGCAGGGTGTGGTTCTCCACATAGTGCACATTTAGCAGGAGTGTTTTTTGGTTTTTTGCATGTTTTAGTGTCATGCTGTCCTCCGCACTTCACGCAGTTAAATGGTTTAGACAGTATGATTGAGAATGACCATAGGCTTGGCATCTCATGCATTGTACTATATTATTATTTTTTCTTGGGGCTTCTACAGTTATTTTGGTGTGACACAGAAATTGTTGTTTAATTATATCCTTGTTCCATATCTACAAAGAATAATGATAGTGGTTCTTTGATGACTCTATGCTTCACATTAATTATATTTCGGATATTGTGACCCAGTTTCTCTAGTTCTTCTTTTATGTCATTTGTGGGGATAGAGTGATGGAGATATCTTATAACTTCTATACGCTCTTTCTTCTCTTATTTGGTATGTATGATGTACGATATTTCCATCTTTTAGGTATCTCGCTAGTTTTCTTTTCTGTATGTGTCTATGGTGTTTGTTGATATTTTGACAGTGTCGTTGGGAAGGGTTCGTGTGTAATATGTTTCCTGTTCTATTATGTTGGATAGATTTTCTGTCATTTCTCTAAAATTTTTTACTCCGTAAATAAATATAGGTGGGGGTTTCTGTGTATTTTGTCGGATTTCTTTTTTATTATTATTATTATTATTATTATTATTATTCGGGCTGATCTCAGTCTCATTAGCATTGGATAGTACTTCAAACCGGTTCTGAATTTTTGTAGGTGGAGTGTTCGGGCTGGAGGGTTCGTTGTTTGGTTTATCCCTCTTTCTTTTCCTGACAACTTGCCACGGGTGTTTCTTAATTGCTTCTTCCTTGCTTGGGTCAAATTCTATATCGCTAATGACTGAAATGTCATTCATTTCTGGTATATGGCTTTGATAATTGGAAGTACGGGGCATTTGATTTTGTTGAGAAGTTGTTGGAATATTGGGATTTAGATAAATATCTAAATTAGATGGAAATGGAAATTGTTGTGACTGAATTGGATATTGTAGCTGTTGCAAGTTTGGAAGATTTATAAATGGCACACCTTGTTGCCAACATGACTGGTTTTGAGGGGGTGGATACCCTAATGGAGGAAATTGTTGTTGTAAAGGGTTCATTCCCCTCAAGGTTAGCTTGGTCCTTACTGCTTAACTGCTGCTTTTTATTTTAGATGATACGCCACACAAAACGGGGCCGCACAGCAACACCAACACTTCCGCAGATGCACTGGGTCTCAAATTGGACAATACTCAGAAAAATATCAATTAGTTTAGGCGATTTCCAAGTTAAAATACTTAATTTATATTCTTGACAAATTATCTATAACTGTCTGTCAAAATTAAATTTGACAACATTTGCATAAATGAGATCATCTTCAAATATGGTTATAAATTTTGCGCCATCTCGTATTATTTCTCAAATCTAACTGCAACCGCGAGTCCAACATTCGCATGAAACGCCAATAAACGATGACAGGTTATTTAAAAGACATTTAGTGAAAATTGTATTTTTGTTTTGTATTTGTGTTTTTAACTGTTTGTTTAGACAATTTTAACGATGAGTGACGTTCCTCCTTTCCGAAGATATTTAATACTTTCACTTGAATCCCATTATTTTCTTTGGGAAAATAGTGAAAATGCATATTTTTGTCCTTACTTTTTTTAAGTTACATCCATAACACAACATTTAGTGTTATTTCAAAACCTAATGGAAATGGCTGGTGTAGCCTACATTTCCATGAACACAAGCCCTCACAGACAAATAATGTTTATGACATATGTACACAAAAAAACATCTTCAAAGCAACCAAATACGTAAATAAAAAGAATCTAAAAGACCTAAAATTGCACTACCGAAGCAACAAGTACTAGTCAAACTAGGTTTAAAAATCTTCCGCTAAAGCGCGTTTTTATTTTTGGAGTCGCTAATTCACTTCGTAACCTCTTGGGATGAAAGTGTAGAAAAGCAATATGGTGTTACCAAATTGACAAAAAACAAATAGGTGAAAAATAAAACTGTAGGTTCATAAATGTGAGAAATTATATATTCCACTTCAAAATTTACCCAGAAGGTGGTAGAAAATGGAATATTGACTAAAGATAAATAATATTGCGATACAAAGAAAGACACTTTTATGAAATTAATAGTTTTTTAATTTTTAATACATTTTTCTTTAAAATAACCCTTATTACTTACTTCTTGCTTTGTTATTTGTGATTTATTAGACAGTGTCATACCGGTATCACCTTTGAATATTCACTTCAGTAAAAAATATATCGATAAATGTAATCCTAGTTTTACCTAATCATTGCCTTGATGAATTATTATTTATTATTAATAGTTTTGACCCATAAATCCAATTTACTTTAGAAAGAGAAGATGATCAACATTCTGATAATACTGATAATATACTATTAAAGGATTGGTACAGAAAATCAATGAGATCCGATAGATACATAAACTATAGGTCTTATCATAAACACTCCATAAAAGTAAACTTAATTCAACAAAGGAAAAACAGAATTTTAATTATTTCTAATTTGTCCTTCCATAAAAAAAGAAGAATTCATTAAATTCTTTATAAACTATTCGTTGATAATTCCTACTTAAAATCTTTATTAAAAAAATATTCTGCATCAATTATAGAAATTGCTAATAATTTAGTTAATAACAACTTAAAAAAACATCACATCTTAATTATATAGAATTTTAAACAAATTCATAACATCCACTAGTAATATATTAACAATTAATGAAATCTTTAGTAAATTTAGTTTTATACCTTTTCATGAAAACAAAGTTTCAATGTTAATTGAAATTTTACAGAAAAAATCAACGTCTTATGTATTTACTTCCGGAAAAATTATGGTATGCTTTAAAAATCGCGAATGTATTAATATTTTCTAAACACATTTTGAATATATGAGTATAGATCATTAAAAAATTACAGTAAAATATTTTTTTTAAATATATTTATTTTATTTTTTTCTAATATTCGCAATGCAATTACTTTTATTCACACTCAAGTTTGACTCAAATTGTTTAAAATTTTCCAAACGGTACAATACAAATAGAGAGGAATTGTAATGGTGTAAATAGAAAACCGAAAGCATAACCTGAAAAAATACATCAACACTGTTGCCAATTTAAAGATTTGTATATTTCTAGAGTATAGTTGCAATCTGTCGTCTAATTCTTCCCAATATTTAATAGGCAATTTTACTGATAAGCGGTTGAAATTAAAAAAGTAGCATTAAAACATCAAACGTTATTTAAAAGTATTTTAAATAATATTCGTCCCCCTCTTTGATGTGTCATCCTACTATATCAATTCGTTTTCGAAATATTTACAGTTTATGATTTCATGCGGTATCGTTGGCTCTTAATTTGGCTCTTTTAAACTTGAAACACCTTTGAACGATATGGGATATTTACCATCCCAATTATTAAATAGGAGAATAACTCAAACTAAAATTTAAATCTAGCAAATTATTAGAACCAAGGTTTTGTAAAGATATCCTTACAAAAATTAAAAACAAATGAAAGAAAAATGAAAAATCTTTAATTTAAATGCCAAAATGGAAAAACACGTTATAAGTTTGGTTGTCCGAGTAGGGACCAAAATTTATTGGTTCAAATTTGTAACATGTTTTTCCAGCGGTTTCTGGAAAAGTGGCTCCAATATGCCCCTTTCGGTTATATTTCTGACGCCAGTTCTCTATTTTCGTGGAGAACACACGATCCCTTAAATTAGTAATAAGGGTGCCTAAAAAAATATTTACATTAAATTTAATAAAAATAACTATTACAAAGTCCACCCAGTAAAATGTTTATCCCACGGTCACAATCAGTGGTTTTTGCTGATCAAAAGAAATTAGACAGAAAAAAAAGAAAATTTATTAATATCAACTTGCATAAAGCATTTAACAGTTATTCAAATAAGATCGATAGAATATTCGACACATATGAGAGCCTCTAGGTTAAGTATGTTCGAAAAGTTATCGTTGTTGCTGTTATCGAAATATATTTTGGATATCGGTGTTAAATTTCGGAACGGGGTCAGTGTCTGGGGCGTATGCGCTAGTTTTTGATTAATCACACGAGTTATGTCACCCTCTAACAAGGAGTCCACACATAAGAAATTGCTTACCCGAAGGTTATGTAGATAACCTTTACGTAACCACCTAGGACTTATATCCATTTTATAAATAATACAGTTAGTTAGTTGTGGGAGCTCGAGGTATAAACTCGTTTATTATTGTAGTACTATTTAATACTTGTAATAAAAACAAATAAATTGTTTTTTAAAAAGTAAGTTTTTGGATCAAAAACTATTATTGGCGCAGCCAGTAGGATACTTCGGAAATATACAAATCGATTGTATATTTTTCCGTATTAACGGTTAGCCGAAATAAACGAACACTGTTTTTTTGCTGAGAAACTATGGAAGTGGTTGTTCAGCGAGGTACACAATTAGTAGGATTACCCATCAGTTCATCGAGGACCTGTACAATCCTTTCCAAAGTGGATCATCGAAATTTGAGACTCAAATTACTCAAATTTGCGAGGACAAAGACCTGGTGAGGACTACATTGCCAACCCAGCCGTTGACCTTATAGCTAGTAAGAAGAAAGTTATGAAAATCATTTTTTTTATTGTGTAAGTACAATTTATGATTTTTGAAAATTTTATAGACGATTTCAGATCTATTCTTGAAGAAATAATTATTGAAAGTACGCCTTCAATTGACTCAAATTCAAATTCAAATTTAGTTATAAATAATAGTATGCTTAATCCAGCAATCATGCCTGGCACTTTTAAAAGTGAATATTTAAATTGCATTCCGGAATTCGATGGAAATCCGAATGACTTGAACAGATTTTTATCTGTAAGTGAAGCCCTATTGCTAAAATTTTATAATAGAGTTGAACCAAATGATTTTTTAAATACTTATTTGTTGAATTCAGTGATTTCAAAATTAAAAGGAAATGCAAAAACTGTAGTTAACATACAGGGCTGCACTAACTGGGACGATTTAAAAACTGCCCTTACAAACAATTTTTCAGATCAAAGAGACGAAGTCTGCTTAAACAGAGACCTCGTAATGTTAAAACAAAATCATAGTGAAAGTAATCAAACATTTTATGATAGGTGTTTACATATTTTAAATTTACTCTGTAGCTACGTCAATATTCATGAAGCTACTGATGCTGCAAAAACCCTTAAAAGAAATTAGTATCAAAATCTTGCTTTAAAAACCTTTCTCCCCGGATTAAGAGAACCTTTAGGTACCACTATTCGGTGTATGAAACCGACTACTTTAAGCGAAGCAATGCAATTTGTTTTACAAGAGGAAAACGCTCACTATTTACAAAATACCTCTAATAAAAATTTCTCAAAACCGGTCCATCTGCCAAAACCAAACCAAAATCAACAATTTAATAGAAATAATTTTAGACCGAACCAAAACTCAAATTTCTCTTTCAGTAATAATACTCCTAACAATTTCTTTGCTAGACAAAATAATAATTTTCCTTCGCAACCTATACCAATTCAACCAAGACCAATACAAAGGAATTTTCCCACAAATATTTAGGCTTTTAGACAGCCAAATCAAAACAGGAACGTATTTAAACCGAATCAAAATGCAAGATTCCCTGCTCCTACGCCTATGACCGTTTCGACAAGAAACACTCATCAATTTAACAATAATAATAATAACAATAGACAACAGTCTACACGTTTTAGACCAACTGGTCCCCCAAATTTTATTTCAGAAGAACTTTATAACGTAAAAAGTAACGAAAATCAGTGTAATGAAAATTTTGACGATTGTTACAATTATGACAATAATAATTATTCATGTAGTGATCAATATGATCAAGAACAAGACAATGAAATAAATGGTTACCAAACCGATATTGATAATACCGAAAATTTAACAGAAAACGTAAAATTTTTGTTAAATGCCTCGGAACCAACATTTTTAAATAATCCAAACCCAAAAGTTATATCATTTAATTGTATAAATTCAAGTGAATTGCCCTATATTATTTTTCCAGAATTCAATCTTAAATTTTTAATTGATACAGGGTCAACAAAATCATTTATCGATCCTGAATTAGCTTTCAGATTTTACCCTAATACAATTAAAGACGATCCTTTTGTAGTTTCAACTGTATTTCAAAAATCAACACACAAACATAGTACAAATATTTTGGCATCTAAAATTTTTAAACTTCCAAATCCAGCCAAATTAAAATTTTATCTCCTTCAATTTCATACAGTATTTAATGGCCTTATAGGAATTGATAATTTGAAGGCCTTACAAGCCAAAATAGATGTAGATAAAGGTTACCTAATTACACCTTTTTCAAGAATAAAGCTTATGTATCATAAGACTAACAATGAACTTAATTTAATATCTTTAGAACCAAAACAAAGCCAAAATTCGCCACAGCCTGGCACCTCAAAACAACAAAACGAAGTAGAAAACGTTATAAACTTACTTAGACAATATTTCCATGGCAGTAAACCTTGACGAGACGCCACTGGAAAATGACGGAAATAATGAAAATTCAAATGATGATACCATACACTCTAATGCGGACGAAAACCCTGTAATAGGTATTCCCATCACAGACTACGCTGTAAATCATGGAAAAAATCAAATTTTTATAAACTCAGTCCACCATTCACCAGCCAATCCAAAAATTAAAATTTTATTTAGAAATAGACAAAGAATAACTATTCAAATTTCAAAAAATAATCTAAATAGTGATATAATAAATTTTATTAAAGAATATATTGCCCCTGATGTCTCGTACTATCTTTATTTTGAAGATCCAAATCTGTACGAACCATTTTCTATTTGTTTACGACAACATTTCAAATCTTCTTCAATTAAAATGAAAAGGTGCACTAAAAAATTATTAGACATTGTAGATCAATATGATATTAAAGAAACTATAGAAAACTATCACGTCAGTAAAACAAATCACCGCGGAATTGAGGAAACTCTTAAACGAATTAAAGAAAAATATTTCTGGCTCAATATGAAAAAATCAATACAAACATATATTAACGAATGCGAAATTTGCCAACAAAGTAAATACGATAGGCACCCCGTCAACATCAAAATAAATTTAACACCTACAGCTACTAAACCATTTGAAATAGTTCATATTGATTCTTTTACCTTTGAAAATTCAAAATTCTTAACAATTGTAGATAGCTTTTCCAAATACGCTCAAGCCTATTTTTTGGAAGCAGTTTCAGGTACAGAAGCTGCCGAAAATTTAATTAGATTCTTTTCGCATCATAGTATACCTAAATTAATCATTTCTGACAACGGGACAGAATTCAAAAATTCAGTCATAACAGAACTTTTAAGTCTCCATAAAATTAATATTCATTTTTGTTCTCCAGAACATCCTAAATCAAACGGAATAATAGAAAAATTTCATTCTACCATAATTGAACACCTACGTTTATTAAATACACAAGGATTTAACAACACTCCTATAAAAACCAAAATGATAAATGCAATTTTAGCTTACAATAACTCCATACATAGTGTCACGAACTTAAAACCAGTAGACGTCATCAACGGGCATATTACAGATACCCATTTAACATAGACATTGACAAGATATTAATTAATGACTACGTAAATCAACACAAAGAACGAGCTAAAGTATTATACTCAAAAATTAATTCAGATTTAGTTGAACATAAAGAACACATTTTGGAAAAGGTAAATAAGAACCGTGAAGACCCTACAATATTTAAAAAAGGTCAAAACGTCTATATTCAGAAGAAAACAAGACCTAAAAACGCGAATAAATTCCATAAGCCTATCACTATACAAACGGTTAATGAAAATCGAAAACCCTGACGACAGAAAAACTTGGCAAAGTACATATGGACAATGTAAAACACCCACTTAAAAGATTATTCTCATTTGACAATAATAACAATAATTAATTATCATTTCAGGTTACCCGGAATACTCGGATTCCCAGAAACAATTAATCTAAGAAATTTAGAAGATAATCCAGGCTTGTTACCAGTAAAACTCGGTGCCGTAAAAATTACCGAATATTATCAGAAAGTTCTATACTACTATGACCTAAACCCTATAATTACCGAATTCAAAAAACTAAAATTAAAATCTATCAATATAACTAAATCAATAAAAGTAAATTATGAATATATCGATGACATTTCTAACTACATTAAAATTTTACAGTTCTCTGAAACTAAATTAGAAAATAAACTTAAAGAAATATTACCTTCTTCAAAAAGAATTAAAAGAGGTCTTATAAATGGCCTGTGGTCAATATTTAAAGCAATAAGTGGAAATTTGGACACCAGCGATGGCGAGCATTATGAAAAACTTATAAATCAACTCCAACAAAATCAAGTCAAATTAGCAAATAACATAAGAACTGAAAATTCATTAGCAGTGTCCCTTATTGATAATTTTAATCTAACGATTCAACATATAAATCATAATGAAAATGTTTTGGAAAACCGATTAAAACAAATTGAAACAATGGTGGCTTATTCAATTAATGTTACAAATAGTATTTTTATAAAAGACACACTTAATCAGATTTTAAATATGTACGAAATAATAACATCTATCTTACAAGACATTGAAAACTCTATTTATTTTGCAAAACTAGGTGTAATGCATCCTAGCATAGTAAAAACATCTGATTTATATGAAATATTACACAATGTATTTAATAATCTAAGAAAATCTCAAATGCCAGTAGACTTGGATATAAACAAGATGTTGCTATTTGAGAATCTCATAAAAATTTCATGTTTCATATTAAATAACAAAATAACATATATTTTACATGTACCGATAACCTTACCATTCGAATTAGATTTATTTCATCTTTACTCTATACCAATTAAGAAGGAGAGCCAGTTTAAGGTCATTATACCCGAAAATACATTCATAATTAAAAATAAGTTGTACTACGCATTTACAAACAAGCCATGCCAAAAACTAGCCAACCAAAAATATCTATGTGAAGAAACTAGCCTCCATGAAGTCAAAACCAGCAAAATTTGTGAAATTCAACTCCTAAACCTTAAAGCCACCTCCACCTGCAACCAGTTGCCCATAGACGTTTCCCGATCAACAATACAAAGACTAGACACAACCAATCAATGGATATTGATTTTACCAAAAGAAGCCAATATAAAACTTAAATGCTACCAACAAGAAGAAATGTTAAACCTAGCCGGTACTTACTTGGCTAATGTTCCAAAAAATTGCCAAATTACTACTGATATAGAAACCATTTCCAATAATGGCCCAATTAACTTTGAAAGCCAGCCGGTCCTGTTCCCACAAACAATAATCCTACAAAGAGAATCCAAGAATGGAATGAATAACATCAGCTTACCACCAATTAATATAGACAAACTTCGCACCTTAAGAGATAGAATAATCAAAAATGAACCCAATTTAGAAGAAAGCACATTCTCTTCTAGTCCTAGTGTTTGGACTATAATACTTTACTGTCTCTTAATACTAATCGTTTTGCTTTTAGTATATAGAAAATTTAGAATGACCAAGCGACCCACCAGCACTCAAGAGGCCCTAAATCTACAAGATGTTCACCTTCCTTAGCTTGCAGCCCTGGGAAGCTGAATCTTCAGGGGGAGGAGTTATGTCACCCTCTAACAAGGAATCCACACATAAGAAATTGCTTACCCGAAGGTTATGTAGATAACCTTTATGTAACCACCACCATTTTATAAATAATACAGTTAGTTAGTTGTGGGAGCTCGAGGTATAAACTCGTTTATTATTGTAGTACTTTTTAATACTTGTATTAAAAACAAATAAATTGTTTTTTAAAAAGTAAGTTTTTGGATCAAAAACTATTATTCACGGTTTTAATTTAGTTTGAAAGTATAAATTTGCTAACTATATTTGTATTCATGAGAAATGCGCCCATCTCTAGTTTTGATGTATCTTCGCATTTGTGATTTACTTAGAAAAAAGTAGTAATTTAGTTTTCTTGTATTAGAGTTTTTTTAATCTATGTCTTTATCTACACCTTTCATCTTTGTCTTGGTCTTATGTTCGACAACTTCTGACCTTGACCTGTTTGACACTGGAAGGATCATTCTTGGCCAGAAACATCTGAAAAACCAAATTTATTGTCCTGAAGGCGAACTTTCACGAGTTTGTTTGGGCCGAGGCATCTGACGGAATCCTGTTCGCAGACCGGGAAAAAGCGGTTTGAAAATCAAAATCACAAATTAATGGTTTAGAACTTATTATAACCATGAGCTGATTGATATATATTTTATATATTATTTTTCTTTCTATAGTTTTACATGGCCATTTTGTTTTAACTTTTATTTAGGTTTATACTACACGGAATTTAATTTTTAAATTTATTGACAATAGTCTGTAAACATTAATTTTAATCTGTCATTTATCCGCCAGGGAATCCTTCCCTACAAGTGTTATTAACTTTCTAAATTATATATTTAAAGAGATTCGTAAAGCTTCTTTTGATCTCAGAATTGGGACCCTAAAATTTGTTACTATAATTGCGTCAGTTATCATTTTTCTACCTCCAATGCTTTATTATTATTTTATCTTAAGCAAGGTTCGTAAGAGTTGAACGAGCATAAACCCTTGGACATGTAGTTGAATGCTTGATGTCAAATTCCCTCAGAATTTGAAAATGTATCTAACGCTCTCGGATAATAATATTTCCTCTTTTCCTCACCCCCTGTTGATATCATAGTTTAAATATTTTTCTATCAAACTACACTTAGTAGGTACAAATAAATTTTGATTGTAACGGTTGCTCTTAGATCATATATTATACAGAACTATAATAATTAATAATTAAAATAAATCGATTTCACCTCAAGGTCTTTCGGCTATTAACAACAATTTTCCCATACTTATAAAATAAAGAAAACAATTTTTAAAAGTCAAATTGTTTTTATGGGTGTGTACAAAATTGTATATATTAAGTTAAAATCAAATTGTTTATCGAACTGTCTAATTTTTACTATCCTTGGAATTATCTTTCGTGTTTAATCGTGAATTACAAAGAAATTAAATATTTTAAAGGAAACGTTTCAATCTTAAAATATTTATAATTATAAATAAAGTTAATTGCAAAAACAAAATATTTGAAAATAATTCATTCAAATTATTAGTAAATAACTAAACTTTTATACATAAATTTACACTCAATACAACATTTTTTTAAATAAAAAAAAACACGAAAATCAAAGTTTCTCTACCCCCATAAATTGATTTTGTCTTCAGTATCTTCATTATCCATATCGTCTATTTCTGAGTCACTATCACTATCTTCGTTTAAATTTATTACAATTTTGTCTACTATACCATCGTAATAAAATAATAATTATTATTATTATTCCAGATAATATAACAGGGGCGGCCAACCTACGGCTCGCGAGTCACATGCGGCTCTATAAAATTTTATTTGTGGCTCTCGATAAATGTACCAGAGTTCCCTTTTCATTTTTGTGTTATTATATTTAAAAAAAATATTATCATTCCATATGTGTTTCAAAATGTCTTTTAAATTACTGACAACAAATATGAAAAACTAAGTGCATCGTTGTAACAAATTTCTTTTCCGTCCAAGTTAAGAATGGTATGACTCATCGAAAAATGCGCGAACGAACATAAACAGTGGCGTAATAGTCCTAATCGACCGACTCCAGACCGATTTTGAATTTGTAAACTTTTATTGCAAAGGACAGTTGACATTGTGCTCTGGAAGAAATTCCCATCTCAAGACACACAACCGAACGACGCATAACTGCAATTAATACATCTCTTGAATATCATTTAAAAAATGATTTGTAGAACTAACTGTATTGCATTCAGCTTAGCCCTTGACGAATCGACAGATATCACAAATCTTCCGCAATTGGCAGTTTTCATACGTTTTGTTTCACCTGACTTAGTTGTTAAAGAAGAATTATTAGATTTAGTAGCACTTCAAGAGTCAACTCGCGGTGTCGATATTAAAAATGCATTAGATTCCATAATGAAAACTTTTGATGTGCCTCTTAATAAACTTGTAAGCATTGCAACTGATGGAGCTCCGGCAATGCTGGGTAAAAAAATCGGTCTTATTGGGCTTTTAAGAGATGATTCTCAAATTCCACAATTCATACCGATTCACTGCATAATTCACCGAGAACAACTCGATACAAAATATTTAAAATATCCTGATGTTATGAAAACAGTGTTACACATTGTAAATTGCATTCGCACTAATGCAAAAAATCAGCGACATTCAAAAATGTCCTTGAAGAATTAAAGGACGAAGAACTTCCAAATGACATTCATTTCTTTTGCATTGTTAGATGGTTATCTAGCTACAACGTATTAAATCGATTTGTAGATTTGTTTGCTCCGATAACTGCATTTCTAAAAGAAAAGGAAATAACCTATTTAGAATTAGACGATGACGAGTGGTTACAAGACTTAATGTTTTTGACTGATGTCATGGAACATTTGTAAACACTGAATTACAGTTGCAGGGGAAATCTAAAATAATATCTGACCTCTCACAGTGTATATTTAGTTTTCAAACTAAATTACAACTTTTTCAGACCATCTTTAAAATGAAGTACACCTTGATAATACTAAAAACTTTCAAGATCGGTTCCCTTGTATCAGTACAATAAATATATATAGTTAAGATTTTCTTTACTTTCTAAGAAAAACATGTGTTTATAATATCGATATTAAGCTTTTTAAAAATATGCCTTTTTGTTTTTTACAGTAAGTGTCTTGAAAGTACTAAAAGTTCGGATCTTTTTATGGCAATGTTGCATTAAAACCATTAAGCTATAGAAAAAATAAGGAATAATGGAAATAAAAATTTAAATGATACAAAAAATATTTACCAGCTTTTTTAAGTCAAATTTTTAAACGTGTTCCATTAATACAAAACATTCTTGTTGGTTTTCTAATTGGCTGCTCATTCAAGGTTATTGATTATATTTGTTTTCTTAACCATCTAAATATGCTTAATGAATGTCTTATCTCTAAGTTAATGGTCACAACTGATTAAAAAACAACATATAAATTGTATAAATTAAAACTATAACACAAAATCGTCAATCATTAGTAAATTTTACACGAATTATATAACTATAAAAAATAAAAAAAGTTATTCGAAAATGAAATATGTTCTCATTTTTATATTGAGTTTGTTAGTAACTCTTAGTCATGAAAACGAAGGTAAGAAAGACTATATAATGTTCATTAAACTGAACCTACAACTATTTATATAGGTTTCAGTTTTGATCTTTTTATTTTGTAGAAAATTGTGATCACGCGGGAACCCTCCTATATGAAGATTTGGGATGTAAGCCAGTGAAAAAGGAAGGCCAAGCATGTCCAATCAGATATGATTGTAACTTTGAAGTAAAAAACAATACTTGCAGATTTAGAGGAAGGAGTATCCCTGTTTCTCAAGAACTTTCTGAAGAAGATACGTACGCAGCTTGTGATATTGGATGTGAATGTGAAAAAACGTATGTATATTTTTTGTCAGATTTAAAAATGACAAAATGGAATGCAAGAGTCGGTGAATTTGATATACTTATCTAATATATAAAATAACAATCTTAATTTTTAGAAATCAATTCAATTGTGCCGAATTAGATTGCCCCGAATGGCTTGGAAACTCAATAGAGTTTGGATGTTACCGAAAATACGAAGTTGGACAATGTTGTTCTGTTGGCGAAATATGTCGTAAGTTTTTAATTGCTATTACCTTGTTACAGGAAATCTATTTTATTATATTTACATGTTATTTCATAATTTCTTCAAAAAAGAGGATGTTTGTGGATGATTATTTTTTGTTTCATAATTTTAGTTTATTAAGTATAAACATTTGACAGCGAAAAAAATAGTATTAAATTATACATATATTTAATTTAATTTTTTTTTTTTTTTATTATTTCCCAAGCATTTTTACAATCTATCCTATATAGGATAATAAGTAAAATAAGTGAATAAAGATAAATAACATAGAGAAGTCACTATCCATTGATAACACTTCTGAAACGTTCTATTACTATTTTTACATAAATGTTTTGTACGTTACAAACTACAATGTTGGAACTATATACACTTTAACTCATAATTAGCACTAGCACACATTATTGTCTTTGGGGGAGGTCCAGAGGGTCACACCTCTTCAGCCTTTTTTTGGGTTGGGCAATCAAGAGATCTGTTGCCAGTTCGTTTGGGTGGACGCTCAATCTGGTATGGTATTTGTCGGAGATTTTGGAACATTCTTCGGCGACCGTCTGTACTTGTAGGTCTTTATGTAATGCTGCGTTCGTAATATACCATGGTGCGTTTGCTGCTGCTCTTAGGACTTTCGATTGGAACCGTTGGATTTTTTGGATATTAGAATTACTAGCAGAACCCCACAGTTGTATGCCATAAGTCCATACTGATCGAATGATAGTTTTGTAAATTATTACTTTGTTAGCTAGTGACAGTTTTGAGCGACGACCAATCAGCCAATAATATTGTCTATATAACTGGCCAAGTTGGAGTCTTTTTTTGCAGATGTGTTTGGCCCATGTTAAACGCTTATCAAGATAGATCCCTAGGTATTTAACTTCATCCTTTTGAGGTAGTTCAATTTTGTTGAGTCTTACAGGTGGGCAATTGAGTTTATTAAGGGTGAATGTGATATGGACTGACTTACTTGAATTAGCTTTGACCCGCCACTTCTGCATCCATTCTGCTATTTTGTCAATATGTTGTTGAAGGTTATTAACTGCAGTAATTGGGTTTTTGTGGGATGCTAATACGGCTGTGTCATCGGCAAATGTGGCTAACGTAGTATTGTTTGTTGTGGGAAGATCAGCGGTATACAACAGGTATAGAACAGGGCCAAGTACGCTACCTTGTGGAATGCCTGACTTTATCTGCCTTAGTGATGTTTGCTCTTCTCTATATTTAACTAGGAATTTTCTATCTGTAAGGTACGATTTAATTAACTCAAAGTATGTATAAGAGAGATGTTTTTTTATTTTGAACAACAGTCCTTCGTGCCATACCTTGTCAAAGGCTTGGGCAATATCTATAAAGGCTGCGGAGCAGTAATTTTTGTTTTCTAGATCGTACCTTATTTTCCAGGCAATTCTGTGTACTTGCTCGATAGTGGAATGTTCGTTTCTAAATCCGAATTGGTAGTTGGGAATGAGTTTTCTTTCGTGTATTATTGGCTTCAATCTTTTTAGGAGTAGTTTTTCGAACAGCTTGGATATAACTGGCAGTAAGCTAATTGGCCGGTACGATTTTACATCAGTTGGATCTTTACCTGGTTTCTGTATGAGGATTACGCAGGACACCTTCCACTGTGGTGGTATGTACCCAAGGGTTAGTACAGCATTAAAGATCATAGTGATTAATCTGATTGCATCTATTGGAAGTTCACTTAGTACTTTACCTGTTATTAGATCATATCCCGGAGATTTTTTGTGGTTTATCCCAGTAGTAACCATATTAGATACTTCCCTGACTTTAAATTTTTTTATTGGTAGATCTAGTTGATTAGGACCTTCAAGAAAGTTCCTTATGGTTTCGTCTACTTGAGTTGGGGTTTCACTCGGATATGGCTGGAATACTTCTTCGAGATGTTTGGCAAAGGTGTACGCTTTCTCAGCATCATTTCTGGCCCAGTTTCCCTTTTGTGTCTTAATTGGAGGGATATGATCTTGTCGGTTCTTTATTCTCCTGGTTGCCTTCCAAAGGGAATAATTTGTTTCTTCTGTCGCAGCCAAGTTGGATATGTACACATTGATTTTATCGTTTTTGTATTTATCTAGCAATCTTTTAATTCGTTTTGTTATATTATTTAGATTTGTTTTGTCTACGGGGGCATGAGTGTTTTGCCATCTTCTTCTTATTTTGCGCTTTTCTGCAATCATGTTTAAAATGTGTCTAGGGTACGTCAGTTTTTTATTCTGGTTTGGTATATTAGGAGTTGCTTTCCAGGCTGCCTCTTGTATTGTTTTCGTTAACTCTTCTACGGCTTCGTCAATGTCTGTTTCTTTTTTCAGCGGGATGTGTGTATTTAGTTTTGTACGGATTTCTTGCTGGAATATACTCCAATCAGTGTATCTATTTGATAGGTTAACCGATCTCATTGTTTCCATGATTTGAGTGCTAAATGATATTAGGACTGGTGAGTGGTCTGACGACAGATCTAGTGATGATTTTATTTCTAAGTAGTGTTGTGATATTCCTTTAATGATACAGAAATCTAATAGGTCAGGTGTTTTGCTTGGGTCAGAGGGCCAATACGTTGGTTCTCCCGTAGTTAGGGGATACAGGTTTTTGTCTGTCATTGCTTTTAATAATTGTCGACCTCTTGGTGTTATCACTCTGGATCCCCAATAGTGGTGCTTCGAATTATAATCTCCTCCTGCCAGGAATCTTTGACCTAATGTAGAAAAGAAGTTATTAAACTGCTCATGTTTTATGATAGGACCTGGGGGACAATATACCGCTGACAGTACGAGGCTACCTCTATCATTGTCTACAGAGATACTAGTGGCCTGGATATACTTCTCGCTTACTTCGTCTAACATGTGATGTTTTATGCTAGATTTAATTATGATGGCTGTACCTCCCCGAGCTTTTCCTTCTGGGTGTTCGGTGCTATATATAGAGTATTTGGGAATTTTAATATATGTTTTATTAGTTGTATGAGCTTCTGATATGAGCATTATGTCAATGTCGTTTTCTATAATAAATACTTTTAGTTCTTGTATGTGTCCAGCCAAGCCGTTTGCATTCCACAACGCTAATTTTAGGGTGTAGTCCATTAAGTTCATTTTGGAGATCATAGTAGTTAGTAGATTTAAGATAGTGTCCATTCTTTCCATCAATTTTGTCATCATAGACTCTAGGTTGCTATTTGATTGTAGGGGCGCTGCGTAAGCAGTTGGAGGATTTACTGTTATATTTTGTGGATTAATGCTAGTTGCCTGTTTATATGACGTTCCTGGTTGGGTATATCTTGTTTGGTTGGTGTTACGTGTATTGGGCTGATTCACAATATTTTTTGCTCTCAGTTGAGGATATTTTGCCTTTTGTATTTCCTTATATACAGTGCAACCTTTGTAATTTGCGGGGTGGTTTCCCTCACAAAGTACACATTTGACATTGTTGCTACGCTCTTTAATGATACATTGGGATGTCTGATGGTTTCCTGCACATTTGACGCAACGGGCCTGTAAATAGCAGAATCTTTTTGTATGACCGTACCTTTGACAGTTAGTGCACTGAGGTACATCTCTTTTTGGGTTAGGAGGTTCGAATGTCACTATCATATTTAGTAGTGTTTTTATCTCATAAATGTCTTTGTTATTCGGTTTCGATCTTAGCTCTATATGAAACAGTGGTAGTGCTCTTTTTGTTTTGTTTTGATATATATTAGCTATGTTTAATACTTCATGTCCTAGTTCTTCTAGTTCCGTTTTTAGCTCTTGTTTGTCAATTGTTGGATGCACATTTCGTAGAACGACTCTGAAGGATCGGTCTTGTTTCATTTGGAACGTGTGAAATTGGGTGTTTTTATCTTTTAGAGCTTTTACTATTACCCTATAGCTATTTGGAGTAGACGGTTGTACCTTAACCTGTTCATTATATAATTAATAATTTAATTTAATGAAATTGTTTTATTATTTTGCCATTATTAATGATTATGTAAACAAAGATAAAATATTTGTTTCAGCTACCGAATCTAACCCTGCTGCACATTGCGAAGTCAATGGTGAGAAGATAATGGAAGGTACACAATTTTACCCGAAAGATACATGTCTGGAATGTGTTTGTAAAAATGACTATAAAGGTAAAAATGAAGCTCCATTCTGTAAAAGGAGAATGTGCGCGGCACAAATTCACAGAAGTGAAGAAATTCATAAATATTGCGCACCACATTACGATGGAGAAGACAAGCAACCACTTTGTTGTCCTGATGCATGGGTTTGTCGTAAGTATTGGAAACATTTGGTACCTTAATTTAGTAAAATATAAAATTTCAATTCATTATATTCCTATTGTTTTTTTCAAATAAAACATGTTATTTTTTAGCTTCAAATAACGTCAAACCTCTGCCTACTACAAGAACCGTTAACACTAATTCAGGCATGTATAAATGATTACAAAACAATATATTATTATTATAATAATATATGATACTATTATTACACGTTTTATGTATTTCCTTGAAAAATTAATATTCACTTTACAGATTTAACTTGTCGCTTTGGAGATAAAACTATGAAATTGGGTGAACGATTGGAAGGTGAATATAAAACATGGATTGACACAAAAGTAAGAAAATCCACATGCGAATGTATTTTACCACCCTTACTTACTTGCAGAGGTATAAAATCAACTACGTAAACTTTTGGATATTCTTATAAAGTTTAATTTACTTTGCTGGTTAACTATTGAAATTATACATTTAGTTTATAAGATTATTGTATTTATTGAACCTTCATATCGCTGGGTGTATATATATATAATATATATATATATATATATATACAGGGTGGCCAAACAAAAACGAAACAGGGTCATTACCAGGAACTGTGTCAACGTTTTAAAAAAACGCAGTGACCCGTCAATTTTTGATCAAAGGGGGATACTTTTTTCCGGTATTTTCGACTTTGCTGCTTACACCTCCAAGCGAGAGTAACAACGCCCCAAAATACTTAAATGACATTAGGGGTCGAGTAAAGCATCATTTTAAAGCCCTTTCAATTCTCTTTACAACAGTCTTTAAATTTTATGTGTAGTTGTGTTATTGTTATCAAAATTTTTCGTTTTTCCTATTGTTTGTGTGTTTTTTTGTATTATAATTTGAAAATGGTGGAAAAGTTTATCTATGTAGAAATAGTTGCAAAAAATTGGTTATGAACGTTAATGAAGGTAAATTTTAATATAATCTTATTTTTTGTCGTAAAAAGAAAAATTTGAATCTAGAAACATATTTAATTAAAATACCAATCTTAAGCTTCTATAGAATGTGAAGGAAGAATTTCATTAAAACTAAAACGGTACATAATGTCTTAAGTGAAATAAAGTCTCATTGTTAAAAGTGGTCATTAATAGATTTAAAGATGGTTCATCATTTATAAGTGTGATACATCGTTGAAATCAGCTCGGCAAGTGGTTTATAAAAATGTAAAAACATAAGGGGTATTCCATTTAAAAAAGATAACTTTGATTCGTATCGGAAATATGGAACACAGTATATAACTTTTTTTAAATTTTAAATTATGTATTTTAAATCTCTCTACGACCTCCGTTTACAAAATTTTTTATATCAATAATAACAAGAGAGTTATTGCACTTTGTCGTAAGATTGGTACACCCTGTATATCTATTAGATTATATCTATATATAGTCTTTAAATTAACGTGACATGGATGGTTTCTAGAGTCTTTTAGATGAACCTGTGTTTCTCGGGAAGTATGGGATTATCTTGGCGGAGCAATATCATTTCGAGAAAACGTTCCTGTAAATCTTCAGAACTTGACTACAGGTGTTCAAGATGAGTGGGACACTGTACCCGACCGATTATAATAATTTCACTCGTGGGATGTCAAGATGCGTTGGTCAATTGTCTGCAAGAAGAGGCCATGATACAGACTATTAACTAATGTTTTTGTTACCTCAATACATTTAATGTTATTTATTAAATAATTCTCAAGGTGGCCAGACGTTTGGAGATTTGTTTATACGTTAAACGACTAGTTTGAATGCATTTTCACATTTTCAAGATAAAAAATTTGGAAAATGGTCTTCCATTATAAGATACTTTTTATATGAATATTATCACCGTTACGTCATCGCAATCATTCAAAATAAATATAGATTCAAAAAAAATATTTGTTTCTATACACGAATCCATGCAAGCGTCAGAGATCACGTTATGAAGAAGCGAGAATATTCTACAGTGACTCGTAATATTTTATAGTGAGCATATCGGAGATGGAACTATCATTCCAGTCAATCCTATAGTAACATACAGGCAGTCATGATCGTACTATCTATTAACAATATCTGAAACATCAAGTTCAGGATCCGCAGTAACCGAAACATGACATTGGTCATTCGAGTGACATTCTTGGAGCTGTTCACTTCGTAATATCGAGGATTGAAAATGAGGAGAGGTAGTGTAATGTTGCCGGATTGATAATGATCACAAAAGTGAAAAATAAAAGTTTGAAAATCTTCCCCAGAAAGAAATAGAAAATGGATTATTGACCATAGATTTATAAAAAGTACAAGAGCGAGTTGCTGCTTTAACAGGTAAATATAATAAATAGTAATAATATTTACATTTCTGTGATTGATTTTAAGAGATTTTTATTTAAAATTAAACACATTTTTGAAAAGTCTTTACCGTGTCGGATATTTCATAAGAAACTTATTCATTTGCAGGTGCAAGTTTATCAGTGTTAAACAACAAAACTTGGAACAGAACATATCGAGCGCTAGCGACCGTAGGGAACCGCGAGTACCGAATTTTGTTATTCTAACCGAGTAACAGACTATATTTTCTCCATGAGCACAAATTTACTCGATTTTTCGCTCATTATTTTATTTACATTAAAATTTGTTATTACGGTGCCGCCACTTACATCTGTCATTTACATTTTTAACATCCATGGCTGTTGATATTGTTTAGAGCTAGTACGGAATATCATTCCATCACGTGTTAAAGAAAAAAAGTACATGCAAAACACATAAAAAGCAAGTATTTTCCCTGTGTTCGAATATGAATAACAAACAACTGAAAAAATTATGTTTTTCTCTGATCCCCAAATAGCAAATATATAACTAATGTAAATCATTTTATTATTAAAATAATATAAGGATTTATGTGGGGTAAAATGGGTTCTACCAGTTTTTAATTATTTTGAATATTATAATAATACTGTACTTTCCACTGACCTTTCCAAGAATATACAAATTTATATTGACCGGCAAAATATTTTAATACCAATGGATTAAACAAGTAAGTAGGTTTAATTGCTTTTTAAAGATAAGGAAAATAATCCCTTAGTAGTGTAGCAAAGTTCGTTCTAAATAAAAGTTCCAGAAACTGCCACCAGGGGCGTTGGTGGCGCTAGTGTCGCTGTTGCGCGGCAAATTCAAATTTCGAGAGCGGCCATGTTTAGTCCAATTATGTCAAAGTTCCACAAAGTGTTAGTAGATGGCGTTGGTGGTGCCAAAGTTCCACAAAGTGTTAGTAGATGGCGTTGGAGAGCGGCGGCGGCGGCGGCGGCGGCCATTTTTAGTCCAATTATGCTGAAGTTCCAGAAACTGTCACTACTACTAGATGGCGCAATGAGCGTTGCCGAAAGGGCATTAGTGCTTAACTTCCTTGTTATTGGTCCAATTGAATCGCGGAAAAAACAGGCATTATCTATAAGTAACGTAGATGTCAAATTTAAAGAAAAAACATGCGCAATGATGGTTGCCGTAAGGGCACAAAGCGCTTAACTTTGCTGCTATTGGTCCAATTGAATCTCGGAAAAGACAGGCATTATCTATGAGTGGCGTAGATGTCAAATTTAAAGAAAAAACATGCGCAATGATGGTTGTCATAAGGGCACAAAGCGCTTAACTTTGCTGCTATTGGTCCAATTGAATCGCGGAAAAGACAGGCATTATCTATGAGTGGCGTAGATGTCAAATTTAAAGCGCTATGTTACCTTTCATCTGTCACATGTCATCTGTCACCAGATGGCGCCAAATTTCCCAAAACTGCCACTAGAGGGCGTCAGTGGTGCCAAAGTTCTAGAAACTGTCACTAGAGGGCGTCAATGGTGCCAAAGTTCCAGAAACTGTCACTAGGTGGCGTTAGAATACTGGTCTTGAACGTGTTGGCAGTTCAGCCAAATAAGAAGAAGTCACCTGTCATCTGGCATCTGTCACCTGTTACTAGAAATACTGGTCTTGAACGTGTTGGCAGTTCAGCCAAAAAAGAAGAAGTCACCTGTCACCGGCCATCTGTCACCTCTCATCTGTGACCTGTCACTAGAAATACTGGTCTTGAACGTGTTGGCAGTTCAGCCAAAAAAGAAGAAGTCATCTGGCATCTGTCACCTGTCACTAGAAATACTGGTCTTGAACGAGTTGGCAGTTCAGCCAAAAAAAGAAGAAGTCACCTGTCATCTGTCATCTGTCACATGTTGCCATAAGGGCACAAAGCGCTTAACTTCGCTGTTATTGGTCCAATTGAATCGCGGAAAAAACAGGTATTATCTATAAGTAACGTAGATGTCAAATTTAAAGAAAAGCATGCGCAGTGATCGTTGCCATAAGGGCATTAGCGTTTAACTTCGTTATTATTGGTCCAATTTAATTATGAAAAAGGTAGGTATTATCTATAAGTGCCGTAGATGTCAAATTTAAAGAAAAACATGCGCAATGGACGTTGCCATAAGGGCATAAAGCGCTTAACTTCGTTGATATTGGTCCAATTGAATCGCGGAAAAAACAGACATTATCTACAAGCGACGTAGATGTCAAATTTAAAGAAAAGCATACGCAATGAACGTTGCCATAAGGGCACAAAGCGCTTAACTTCGCTGTTATTGGTCCAATTGAATAGCGAAAAAGACAGGTATTATCTATAAGTGACGTAGATGGCCAATGTAAAGAAAAAGCATGCGCAAATGAACGTTGCCATAAGGACACAAAGCGCTTAACTTTGCTGCTATTGGTCCAATTGAATCGCGGAAAAGACAGGTATTATCTATGAGTGGCGTAGATGTCAAATTTATGAAAAAAATTGCTTGATCATGATTGGATAATTATGTCACGTGATCTAGAGGGGGTTATTATATAATATTTATTAATAATGCTGTGGGGGATTAGTGCTTTAAGACATGCGTCGTCAAGACAAACATATTTGGGAAAAAGTCCTTAAATTTGAAGAAAGACTCAAGCAACTTCGTAAAGATATTAAACTGTACGAAGACAAAGAAAACGTTATAAAGCAGATGGGCGATTTAAATTTGGACAATACAAGAATACCTAAAAAAGTACTATGTTGCTGTTACCCCTTAAGACGAATACAACCAACACCAGTTCCTACGACACCAAGGATGGACAATTAAATGGCGAAATTAACAAGACATTTACAATATCGTGCCTCACGTTATCTGCTATATGTATTTTGTTACTAAAATTTCTTTATAAATGTATTCAAAGAAGGTTTCGATCCTCATGTAATGTTGCAATAAACAACTAAGAAAATATACAGGGTGTTTCATTAAAACTCAAAAATTCATTTCATTTCATTTATTAAAACTCAAAAATTCAGTTATTAACAATAAAGAAATTATATTTTTTTAATTTAAACTTTTAACCACTTCACTTAGTGGGCGGTGCTCCATAAGACAGTCGTGAATTATGATGCAGTAGGCTTTGCTGCCTGCTGGAAATCCAATATCCGTTTCGAGTTCGAGTCTTACGTCCACAGTGGAGGACTTCATGGATTCTTCCTGTTTCGAGCAATCTATGATAAATAGGGCTCTGTTCTTGAACTCCTTGTACGTGAGTATAGGATGTTTTTCGGCGGCGGCTGAGCCGTGCATATAGCTAGGGTAAAATTCCGCATAGTTATGGTAAGCCATGGCGTAGTCGTTTTTGACAAAGTCCAACATGTTTCTTTCGTTGGGCCAATACTCTCCGTTCATTGACAGTCTAATGCTGGTCACATTGACATTGTCGAAAGCCATTGGATCTTGTGTAGTATTGTTTCGTTTATTCGTTTGGAAGCATACAATAACAAATCTTGGGCGTTCAACGGCCTTAGTAGTTTTAACAGCCCAAATTTCTCTTCGTGAACCGCTCGTAACTGCAGGCAACTCATTAAGTTCCCATTTTCTGAACGGTATCAGTATAGGTGTATCGCTTCTAATGGCCTCCATCAATTTTATTTTAATTTCATCATTGGGATATATATGTTTGATTTTCAAATCAATGGTTTCGATCTTAATTGTTGCAGAAGTGGTTGTTGTTGCCGTTGTACCACTAGAAGTAGTTTTTTCTTTAATCAAAAGACAATCACTATCATCGCGAGCGCGAACCAATCGAATTGTTTGCCTTCCACAAGTGATCATGGGGTAATCGTTGAATATGTTGAAAATATGCTTGAGCGGTACCAAAAAACTAAACGATTTTGTGGAAGTGTCCATAGGAGGGTTGGAAGTACCATTCCAACCGGCGATAGCCATGTGATTTGCATCTAATGCGCTGTAGTTGAGAAGAGCTCGTACAGCGCTCACTACTCCAGGATCACGAACCGTTTCAATCTCTCTGGCGCTCTCGCTGTACGTGCACGAGTCGAAGAGAAAGGCACAAAATTTGGGTACTAGGGAAACTTCTCCTCCTCCTGTTACCTCCAATTTACCCTTGATTTCGATCAATGACTCGTTCATGGCAAAAAATGAATCCACTTGATTGACAACAAATTCCACCACATCATTGTTGTTGAAGGATTTGATGAACGGTGAGCACGTTCGATATTCCATCCTTCTAATAGACTCATCATAACGTGGTTGTTGGTAGAGGTTAAAACTCGGATCAATGCTTTCGGTACGGGGACGTTTACCATAGTCTCCCGCTTGTACGTATTGATTTGCCATATTTTGTTTTTAGCGTAAATCCAAGCGATTGAAGAAACAATTTATTTGCGGGTGTTAGCTCTCGTTGACGACCCGGAGGAGGTCTAGCAGTGAATGGTGTTATTGAACTGACCGCGTTGTTCTTATAATCTATCACCAAACCCATTTATGATCGTCCTACTAACTCTAGATGAAGGACACTTTGTTCTCCTCGAAAATTTATGGGCTTAAAGTTTGGGTCTACCGCCAGCACTGTGATGTTGCTAATTTCCCCGGTATTCGTAACAGGTAGATATATTGGGTTATTAGGTCTTTCCACAATTGCGTAGCCCGCGTCAACTGTAATCGGAAATTCAAAGATGGTGTGGACAGGCCTGTTTCCGTAGAAGGCACCTTCCGTAATGTTGGACTCAAAGCGAATGTTTGATACTTTTATAATGTTGACGGGGAGATCTGAAGAGTGTACAACACCGGGGGCCAGTACCCTGTTGTTGGAAAATCCCAAAATCTGTCCAAGACTGCTGTTGTAGTGACGACTTTCAAAAGTAATTGCGTGACGTTTGCTGTATATTTCACACTTGAGAGTGTTGTTGTTTGGCTTCAACGAAAATAGTGTATCACCCGTATTTGGAGCAATAGAATTTTGAATTAGCTTCTCAATGTCCGTTATTTCATAGCAGCCGGTAGGAATCGCGACTTCTCTCTACTTCCCACTATCGTTGTTTTCGTAGTAGAAAAATTTCTCACCGTCAATATTGGGTATCGAGTTGTATGAGTGGAAGCCAAGTACTGCTAGGAAATATCTCTTTTCAGAATCGAGCACAATTGGGGGCTGAGGTGTGAACGAAAACACGTGAGTTTGACTCGTTAGCATCAAAAGCAAAGACATGACTAATGTATATCAACGGGGAGGTAGTACTTAAATAAAAAACTGCTTCAAAAAAATTATTTATTTATTTATAAGTAATTCCACAAAATAAACATGTTGGTATCTCATTACCGCAAACATCACTCCATCGATGAAAATCATAATTTTGACATGGTAAAAATTGTGTTAGTTCTTTTCGGTATTTCTGGGGAATTTCTCGCCAAACCTCGTGGGTAATGTTCTTCATCAGGAGTTTAATAACGTCTCTCATTTCATTAAACTCCTGATGATGATGTTGCTCCATTATATAGGAATTGTAGACAGAGGTGTCCGCAGTTGATTTGTCGATAGTTTTGATATTGGTCGTTGTTGTAATAGATTCGAACATTCTTCCCCACATAGTTCACGAGTTCTTTCGGCGGCTTCAAGTCACCAAATGAATCGAAATATTCAACAACATTGTTTTGCTTTCTATAAGCTACCCAATGTGTGCCCGGATTATTAGAGTCATCCAAATTTATGATGGCACATTCGCGTTGCCAGGGCTGCTGCTGATGTGGTAGAGAGTCGCGCATGAAAACCCCTCTAAAATGAGGAATTTTTAAACGTTTGACATATCGCAAAAGGTCCACATCATATAGCGATCTATTGGGTAGCTTTATTGGCAGTTTTTTTGTTTCTTCATGTACAATCCAAAGCCTCCGCGAGCGTTCTTTTTCATATACAAGCCGGATCCTTTTGCCCCAATAACTTCCATAGCTTTATTGTGACGTTGATCTTCTTCCAGTTTCTTTTGCGCATTCTTAGCATCGATTACGGTTTTAGCTATTCCCGCCGCCCCGCCCCTGAGGGCTCCAAGTGCCGAAAGGCCCGCAAACAGGGGAATCAATGGTAGAAATCCTCCAGATTTTTTTCCTTCAAAAGGTATCGTCCTGGGTAGTCGAATTTGCTTTTTACCACCTGCTTTCCTTACGGCGATTTTCGCGGCTCTCAAAGCTTGCGAGGCGGCCTTCTGTAGCGTTGTGGAAGGACTATGAAAAAAGCCTTTTTAACCTTGCTGATTACGTGATTTCTAAAGGAACTCTTCGTCTTCTTCTGCTGCCCCACCCCCATTCCAAGTTTACGTTTGATCTTCATGCCACCGGTCACCGCCAAAGCAGCTGCTCTTTCTCCCAACGTCGCGTCCTTTGATTTGACACGTGTCCAAGCTTTGTTTTCAAGTATTTGATCTGCCTTGTGTCGATCGTTCAAGGACTTGTGTTGAGCGTATGCAATGTCGTGCTCCTTACAGGCAACGTCTAAGGGATTAATGCCCGAATCACCGCGTGCTAAGCGTTTTTGTAGCTTTGTGCCCGGACCACAGTATTGATAGGTCGGAATGTGGAGCTCAAAGGGCAGATTGTTTATGAGCGAATTTAAGACACCTTTACCTAAGTAAAGACTCATTTGAACTGATGCCATATCATCACGTTATATATATTTATATACATATACGTACACGTAAACGTCTCGCACGTCACGTTTTACGTCACGCACCTCACGTTTTACGTCACGCACCTCACGTTTTACGTCACGCACCTCACGTTTTCCGTCACGCACCTCACGTTTTACGTCACGCACCTCACGTTTTACGTCACGCACGTCACGTTTTACGTCACGCACCTCACGTTTTTATATATTTATACACAACGACTTGACTAAAAATGCCATACAATGAAGGTCATTCAACAGAAACAAACGCTTCCGATTGAAAACTTGGACTTTACCTCCAAGCATGAGAAAAGTAAACATGGCGAGTTATTACCAAACTCGTTTCGTGCAATCATATGTGGACCGAGTGGGTGTGGTAAAACAAACGTAATGCTGTCATTACTGTATCATCCGAATGGCGCGAAATTTAAAAACGTTTACGTTTACTCCAAATCTTTGTATCAACCGAAATACGAGTTGCTTCAAGAGGTGCTAAGTAAGACGAAAGGAGTAGGCTATTTCCCGTTCAAAGATAATGAGGAAATAATAAGTCCCGCTGAAGCTAAATCAAATTCCATATTCATATTTGACGATGTGGCTTGCGATGGACAGCAGAAAATTCGGGAATATTACTCAATGGGCCGTCATAAGGATATTGATTCTGCTTATCTATGTCAAACGTACTCAAAAATACCCAAACAACTGATTCGAGACAATTGTAATTTAATTGTACTCTTCAAGCAGGATGAAGTAAACTTGAGGCACGTATTCGATGAGCACGTGTCACCTGACATGAGTTTTGACCGCTTCAAAAAACTCTGTTCTGAATGTTGGAGTGATCAATATGGTTCTATTGTTGTTGTAAAAGATTTTGCTCTCAACAATGGAAGGTATCGCAAAGGATTCGACTTGTATATAAAAAATATAAGTATATGCTTGATTACTGGAATAAGAGTCCAAATATAGACCTAGTTTACGGTCCAGTTTACGATTTGACTCACTCTAAATGGCTTCTCGGAGGGAAAAATATCGACTTTGATCGGAATACTGGAGCTATTATAACGGAGGGGGAACATGTTAAAGGGACACCTGGTCTCTACCAACTGATATTTTATGATGAGCCTGAAGATTATACTGATGATGATAAATTGGCATACAAGACGATTTTAAATTTAACTAACGCTCACAGAAACACAGCTGGACGTCTAAAAGGTACATCGAGATCAAAATATCTAGATATTATTAAACCTATGTTTCCTCCTCCACCGAGAAAGCCATCGAAATCGACTAGCAGCATATCATCAAAATCTGGAGTTGGACTTGCAATGGTCTACAATGAGAACCCTATCGATTACGTGTACTGGGACGATGTCAATAAACTTGTGGAACGACTTAAATTGCTAGTAGCTTCCAAACACGCTGGAAATACATCACACAACAACGAAATAGTTGCAATCATCAATGAGCTGAGAGAAGCCAACGTTATATACTAGTGTAACAAATCGTTTTAATGTTATTTGCAAGATGAGTCTCGACAAATTCGGACGTCGGTCAACGACGATGTCAAATAGACCGCCTCAATCTCTCCTCCGTAATATGTTATTAAAGTTTCCGCAAACGGCTGAAGGTAACGTCGATATTGGCAATGTGAGGATAAGCAATGTGTTACCACCTTCAGTTAGTTCTGATGCTGCCAGTAAAGAATACGTTGACTCGCAGTTAAATCAATTGGCGAATACTGTGAAAGTTTTAGATAAAAAGCTGACGGGAACCAATTCAAATTTTGTTCAGTTAACCCGACTTTATACTAATTTAAAAATCGATATACCCAAACAAATTGCCAGTGTGACAGACACACGGTTTGCTGAAATCGAGCGAAAAATAACTGCTGATGAAGGCATTGTGAAAGATTTGATTAAAACTCACCAAGAAACCGTCGTCGTCGTCGAGTTAATAAATAATTTGAAAAAAGAAATGACTGCTAACCAAGAAACCGTCGTCGAGTTAACAAATAATTTGAAAAAAGAATTGACTGCTAATGAAGTTATTTTGAGAGATTTATTAAAAGCTCACCACGAAACTGCCGAGTTAGCAAAGAAATTGGAAAGAGAACTAAACCGATTTCATTATACTATAACACCATCAAATATTCCTTAAATACTTCAACACACTTGCACTCGCTTTAGAGCTCTTCAAGATGTCTAAAGAAAAAATTCAAGTTGTTAATGAACTCCATGCTCCAGGAATTATCCGCGACGTAGAACAATCATTAAGGGTCTCGATGATTTATGGCAAATGGACTTGGCCGAAATGCGACCCTATGCACACCAAAATAAAGGTTACAAAATGATTATGGTTGTTATTGATTGTTTCTCAAAGTACGTGTGGACGATGCCTCTAAAGACAAAGACTGGAGTTGAAATTACCAAAGCTTTCTCCAACATATTAAAACACAGCCGACGACGTCGACATCCTAAAAATCTTCAAACCGATCAAGGTACAGAGTTTTTCAATGCAGATTTCCAAAAATTAATGACGCAATGCAACATTAATCATTACAATACGTTTAGCGTTAAAAAGGCTGCGATGGCCGAGAGATGTATTAGAACTTTAAAGACAAAACTATACAAGTACTTTAGTTTGCAAGGCACCTACCGATGGATCGACATTTTACCGAAAATTGTGGAAGAGTACAATAACACGAAACATTCAAAAATATGATGTAAGCCTTCGGAGGTCAACAAGTCAAACGAGAAGGAAATTTCTCGAAAATTTTACTCGCATTTGAAGATTGCTGGACCACGCAAACTTAACGTTGGCGACATTGTGCGCTTAAGCAAAGCCAAGCATATTTTTCAAAAGGGATACACCCCTAATTGGAGTACCGAGCTCTTTAAAATTACTAAAGTCAAAATAACCAATCCCGTGACTTATCTGCTTGAAGACATGTTGGGTACACCAATCAACGGGGCTTTCTACGAGGAGGAATTGCAAAAGACGAAAGCACCCGATGTCTACCTCGTAGAAAAGGTGCTTAGAAGAAAGGGAAAGAAGGCGTACGTGAAATGGTTGGGTCTCGATAACAAGCATAACAGTTGGATTGAAAACACCGATTTTGTATAGAATCTTATGGAAAATACGAACAAATTTAGCAATTCAAGGGGCCTTTTTTGAATAACCTTCAAACTTACCGCTTTTTTCCTCATAGTGGGGGTATATAAATACAAGTGTGTGCGAACCTACATTTTATTCAGTCGTGTGGTGCACTTGCAATTTAATCAATCGGCAGCATGAGTAGTCAAGATAGTGGTTATAGTTCTTGTGAAATTGTTTTTGAAAGTGACTCGGCATCGTCGTCGTCTTCACCGTCGCCAACACCTCCTTCACCTTATGCAGTGACGCTTAATGATTGTGTTGAGGAAATCGACCAAGCTTTAATTTCATACGAGTATGCTGCTAAATTGGAGCGATACCATCTACTGGAAACGAATTTTTCCCTAAGAAGTTATGCACTTTTGTGCGGAATAAGTCCGACCAGAACCTTTAATCCTGCAATAACGCTAACACCTTTACTTCGACCCGGAAGAATTTCGTTTGGTACATTTGAGTGGACTACTTTTATTGAATTGCTGCGCCAGAGATATGATGACTTTTTTCACGAGAATCTACCGTCACCTCCTGACGAATACGATCCTGTAGTTTTCCCTTGTGGAGACTTTTGTAAAGTCACTCAATTAGTGTACGACGATACCAAGTTCCTACTTGCAAACAAACATGGAGTCGAGTTCTACCTGGACGAGAATGATGTTTCCGACATCCTTGAAGCAAATTGCAATTTAGTGAAGAACTACATTTCGTTGCTAGAAGACTTGAACTTTAATACATTCTACTGTAATTTAATAGACTCTACACGAGCTTATTTTGCTGTTAATTTCAATAGTATTTGTGTCGACGACGATGACGCCACTAGTAGATTTAATACTTTAATTTTAATTTGTGCTGTTATGCCAAATTGTTTAGAAAAAAATGCTCTACAAGAGTACATGTATTACTATAAAGATGATGTAATTAATGATATATTAAATCATTGTTCAAATTAAAAAAATGTACCAAGTTTTTTGAAATAAAACACTTCTTTCTTATATTTTATTTTTTATTACCCAAGCAAACATATATAACTAATACATAAAAACTATAAATAATTTATTAGGTACACATAGTTCAGTCTGAAAATCGCACTCGTTTATTTTCATGTAAATCATATCGAAACCAAGCACAATATTTCTGCATATTCAATAAATATTTCAAAATTATGGCACGCTAATAATCAGTAATCACATCTTAATTTATTAAAATTTTGAAAAACTCTCACCGTTAAACTCCACGGTAGGGCAAAAAAAAGAAAAAATTAACTTTTATATCCCCACGGAAGGGTGTCATGTGACTGGGGAAGTAATTGACGCTTATCATCATAGGGGCTAAGTCCAATTTTAGTCTGACTTATGCTATATACATCATGCAAATAAGATCGAACTTCTTCTTCTTCTTCTTCTTCTTCTGTTAAGACGCCGATGACTGTTTCGCTTCAATACAAAAATTTATGTAATATTAAATCACCTGATTTCATGTTTCTTGACATCAGCGTTTAGATATATAGATGGTTTCATTTACTTTTTCAACAAAAACTTAAACGTATATTACAAATATAGTGAATATACGAAAAAAGTTGTTGAAGCTGGACAATTTAGTTGGAATCTATTTAACATACCCTGTCCCAGCGTAGGGTTAAAAGAACAATTGAAAACCTTATTGACAAAAATTATATCTTTTTATGAATAAAATGTACCTACCAAGTAAATTGAATATAATAAAAAAATAATTAAACGCTTCGTTCTTTATTATATACTCTTTCAGCACAATTTTTTTGTTTTTCTTCGAAAAATATTACACATGGTGAAATGAAATTTTTTTTGATTTTTAATAAATGATATGAAAAATTTTTGAGTTTTAATGAAACACCTTTTGCATATTTTTAGTTGTTTATTGCAACATTACATGAGGATTGAAACCTTCTTTGAATACATTTATAACGTGAGGCACGATATTGTAAATGTCTTGTTAATTTCACCATTTAATTGTCCATCCATGGCGTCACCGGCACCTGAAGAACTGTTGGTGTTGGTTGAATTCGTCTTAAGGGGTAACAGCAACATAGTACTTTTTTCGGTATTCTTGTATTGTCCAAATTTAAATCGCCCAACTGCTTTATAACGTTTTCTTTGTCTTCGTACAGTTTAATATCTTTACAAAGTTGCTTGAGTCTTTCTTCAAATTTAAGGACTTTTCCCCAAATATGTTTGTCTTGACGACGCATGTCTTAAAGCAATAATCCCTCCAAGCGTTATTAATAAATATTATATAATAACCCCCTCTAGATATAGATCACGTGACATAATTATCCAACCATGATCAAGCAATTTTTTTTCGTAAAATTAGCATCTACGTCGCTTGTGGATAATGCCTGTTTTTTCCTCAATTCAATTGGATTAATAACAACGAAGATAAACGCTTTGTGTCCTTATGGCCACGATCATTGCGCCTGTTTTTCTTTAAATTTGACATCTACGTCACTTATAGATAATACCTACCTTTTCCGTAATTAAATTGGACCAATAATAACGAAGTTAAACGCTAATGCCCTTTCGGCAACATTCATTGAGCATGATTTTCTTTAAATTTAGCGTCTATGTCCCCTTTACATGATATCTGTCTTTTTCGTCATTCAATTGGGCCAATAATAATGAAGTTAAGCGCTTTGTGCCCTTATGGCAACGTTCATTGCGCATGTTTTTTCTTTAAATTTGACATCTACGTCACTTTTACCTGATACCTGTTTTTTCCGCGATTCAATTGGACCAATAACAGCGAAGTTAAGCGCTTTGTGCCCTTTTGGCCACGTTCATTGCGCATGTTTTTTCTTTAAATTTGGCATCTACGCTACTTCTAGATCATACTGGTCTTTTTCGCTATTCAATTGGACCAATAACAGCGAAGTTAAGCGCTTTGTGCCCTTATGGCAACGTTCACTGCGCATATTTTTTCTTTAAATTTGACATCCACGTCACTCATAGATAATGCCTGTTTTTTTCCTCAATTCAATTGGACCAATAACAAGGAAGTTAAGCGCTTTGTGCCCTTATGGCCACGCTCATTGCGCATGTTTTTTCTTTAAATTTGACATCCACGCTACTTATAGATAATACCTATCTTTTTCGCTATTCAATTGGACCAATAACAGCGAAGTTAAGCGCTAATGCCCTTATGGCAACGTTCACTGCGCATGTTTTTTCTTTAAATTTAACAGCTACGTCGCTTGTAGATAATGTTTGTTTTTTCCGCGATTCAATTGGTCCTATAATTACGAAGTTAAGCGCTAATGCCTTTATGGCAACGTTCATTGCGCATGCTTTTCTTTACATTGGACATCTACGTCACATATAGATAATACCTATCTTTTTCACCATTCAATTGGACCAATAACAACGAAGTTAAGCGCTTTGTGCCCTTATGGCAACCATCATTGCGCATGTTTTTCTTTAAATTTGACATCTACGCCTCTTATAGATAATGCCTATTTTTTCCGCGATTCAATTGGACCAATAACAGCGAAGTTAAGCGCTTTGTGCCCTTATGGCAACATGTGACAGATGACAGATGACAGGTGACTTCTTTTTTTTTGGCTGAACTGCCAACACGTTCAAGACCAGTATTTCTAGTGACAGGTCACAGATGAGAGGTGACAGATGGCCGGTGACAGGTGACTTCTTCTTTTTTGGCTGAACTGCCAACACGTTCAAGACCAGTATTTCTAGTGACAGGTCACAGATGAGAGGTGACAGATGGCCGGTGACAGGTGACTTCTTCTTTTTTGGCTGAACTGCCAACACGTTCAAGACCAGTATTTCTAGTGACAGGTCACAGATGAGAGGTGACAGGTGACTTCTTCTTTTTTGGCTGAACTGCCAACACGTTCAAGACCAGTATTCTAACGCCACCTAGTGACATTTTCTGGAACTTTGGCACCATTGACGCCCTCTAGTGACAGTTTCTAGAACTTTGGCACCACTGACGCCCTCTAGTGGCAGTTTTGGGAAATTTGGCGCCATCTGGTGATAGATGCCATGTGACAGATGACATGTGACAGATGAAAGGTAACATAGCGCTTTAAATTTGACATCTACGCCACTCATAGATAATGCCTGTCTTTTCCGCGATTCAATTGGACCAATAGCAGCAAAGTTAAGCGCTTTGTGCCCTTATGACAACCATCATTGCGCATGTTTTTTCTTTAAATTTGACATCTACGCCACTCATAGATAATGCCTGTCTTTTCCGCGATTCAATTGGACCAATAGCAGCAAAGTTAAGCGCTTTGTGCCCTTATGACAACCATCATTGCGCATGTTTTTTCTTTAAATTTGACATCTACGCCACTCATAGATAATGCCTGTCTTTTCCGCGATTCAATTGGACCAATAGCAGCAAAGTTAAGCGCTTTGTTCCCTTATGGCAACCATCATTGCGCATGTTTTTTCTTTAAATTTGACATCTACGTTACTTATAGATAATGCCTGTTTTTTCCGCGATTCAATTGGACCAATAACAAGGAAGTTAGGCACTAATGCCCTTTCGGCAACGTTCATTGCGCCATCTAGTAGTGGTGGCAGTTTCTGGAACTTCAGCATAATTGGACTAAAAATGGCCGCCGCCGCTCTCCAACGCCATCTACTAACACTTTGTGGAACTTTGGCACCACCAACGCCATCTACTAACACTTTGTGGAACTTTGACATAATTGGACTAAACATGGCCGCCTGGACTAAAAATGGCCGCTCTCGAAATTTGAATTTGCCGCGCAACAGCGACACTAGCGCCACCAACGCCCCTGGTGGCAGTTTCTGGAACTTTTATTTAGAACGAACTTTGCTACACTACTTTCCTTTTTAGAAAGTTCTCACCAGCCTGGCAGCATAATATTATTTTCATTATATAGCAAGTGAAATTCCCAATTAAATTTTTTAAACGACCGTTAAAAATAAATGCTGATCTGCTCCAGATTAAGTTTATACACAATATCGTTACTTAAAATTTGAACATTTTCCAAGATATGGCAACATATATTAACAAATGACTCTGGTCCTACAAATTCCTTCCCCGCTTCTAATTTGTGGTATCCCTGCTCCTTTAAGTCACTGAGCATTTCGCGGTTTCAGATATTCTTGACGGACAGTACCTCTAGCACAGCAGAATTTAGGAACGTAGATTTAACGGAAGAGGCACATTATTGTGCTCTCTCTCCCTCTTTCTCTCTCTCTCTCTGTCTCTCTCAGTTATCTGGTTATAACTTATTGGTATTCTTTTACTCCCCAAGATTTCGATCTAATTAGTTTTAAATTCTCTCGCAATCTGTATTTATCAAGCATGGCATGACAAAAACATACACATATCGAGAGTTCATCTGCTAATTCGTGTGACAAGATCAAGTTGTGCGACTGACCTGTTTTACTTAATAGCACTTCAGTGAAATCCACATTGAGATGGCAGGGATAGAGATATGCTTTCTATAAGGGCAAATTACTTACAATGTTGCCAACATTTTTAATAGGATCTATGAAGAGTTATTTTAATAATTTAATAAAAAAAAAAGGAAAATAATACTATTCTTAATAGGAATTTTATTATTATTCCTTATAACAAATCAAATTCAAATTTGAAATTTCTTTTTTCATTATGAAAATGAAATATGCCCTCTATATCCTGTAGGTCTTTTCAGAAAATAATACTGTTACGGATTGTGTTATTATTTCGGAAGAATAAATGTATAAAAGAATCTAAATGGGTTTTTACCCATTACGTAACTTAGTTAATGGAAATTAAAGAGGCTGAGTAAAAACAATAACAATTTATTTATCTAATGAAAACAACTAAATTGTGAGGGCAACTTACACATTAAATAACTTATACAGTGCATAGCAGGGATAGGCACTATCAAGAGAACCCAAACTTGACTCCCAATCTTCTTTTATGTTACTCACCAAGAAGACCCTAATGTTTATTAATTTTGATGACTCTACTAAAAATATTTATTTAACATTCGTTGGCGGCCTTGTCCCATAACTCGCTCACGTAATGTTAAATAAATAGTAAATATTATATCATTTGGAAAATAAAAAACAAGTTTTGCATACAGGGGATATTTAGCTAAATCCCTGTACATACTATCGTAACTATCTATATTATTTTTAATGAGTTAAGTAATTACGCTTTTTAGTAGCAAGATATTTTAATACCAATGGATTAAACAAGTAAGTAGGTTTAATTGCTACTTAAAGATACGGAAAATAATCCCTTTTTAGAAAGTTCTCACCAGACTGGCAGCATAATATTATTTTCATTATATAGTAAGTGTAATTCTCAATTAAATTTTTTAAACGACAGTTAAAAATAAATGCTGATCTGCTCCAGATTAAGTTTATACACTATATCGTTACTTAAAATTTGAACATTTTCCAAGATATGGCAACATATGTAACAAATCACTCTGGTCCTACAAATTCCTTGTCCGGTTCTAATTTGTGGTATCCCTTCTCCTGCAAGTCACTACGCATTTCGCGATTTCAGATATTCTTGACGGACAGTACCTCTAGCACAGCAGAATTCAGGAGTGTAAATTTAACGGAAGAGATATATTATTGTGCTCTCTTTCTCTCTCTCTCCCTATCTCTCTCTCTCTCTCTCTCTGTCTCTCTCTCTCTTTTTTCATTTAAAAAATGAAATATGCCCTCTATATCCTGTAGGTCTTTTCAGAAAATAATACTATTACGTATTGAGTTATTATTTCGGAATAATAAATGTATAAAAGAATCTAAATGTTAACTTAAGGGGGTTTTTACCCATTACGTAACTCGATTAATGGAAATTAAAGAGGCTGAGTAAAAACAATAACAATTTATTTATCTAATGAAAACAACTAAATGATAGGCACTATCAACCCCTTGATCATCCGAGAACCCAAACTTGACTCCTGATCTTATTTTATGTTACTCACCAAGAAGACCCTAATGTTTATTATTTTTGATGACTCTTCTAAAAATATTTATTTAACATTCGTTAGCGGCATTGTCCCATAACTCTCGCTCACGTAATGTTAAATAAATAGTAAATATTATATCATTTGGAAAATAAAAAATAAGTTTTGTGTACAGGGCGATATTTAACTAAATCCGTGCACATACTATCGTAACAATACCTATATTATTTTTAATGCGTTAAATAATGACGCTTTTTAGCAGAAAATCATGTAAATACTTGTCTCATTTAATAAAATAATTCTGCAGTTGTTCGTTACCTTTTGTGTCATATCGACGTGAAAATTACCGAAACTGTAGTTAAATTTCATCACGGTAAAGTACTAAAATATGTGTGCAAGCAAATAGAGTTAAATATTTTTAACTATTTATCCAACTATAACAATCGTCAAATATATCAGAAATAATGCAATAAATTTCTGCTATGACTGGCGTCTCTGAACGAAATGTATTCCGATATCGACTTGAAAGGAATAAATAGGCTACTTTTAACTCCTATAAGAAGAAAAAGACCCCGTTATTAAAGTACCTGTGGGAAAAAATATAATAAAGATAGTTATCTTGAAAATAAGAAAAATTGTATACGATTTTTTTATAAGCAATATTCCTCCAACATGCTGTACTAGAAAAAATTAACAAAACGGAACATCATCTTAATTTTTCTGGGTTTTGTATTTCACAAGCAGGGTAGAAATTCATTATTAATAGAAAAATAAGAAATAATCACTTGGAGGCTTCGATTCCTTGGAGAAATTAAAAGATTGAGAAACGATGAAGCAAATATAATTTTCATTGACTAATCGTTGCTGAATACTGGAACTATTAACGGCAAGAAACAACAACAAAAACCCTACGACAAGCTTTTGTAAAAAAAACTTACAACAAACAGAGCGAGTAGTGGCCGGTGGGAGAAATCGTATCTGCGCGAAATCAGATTCACTGTTAGACAGAGAAATTATTCGGGAAAAAAGGAATGCAAACTGCGTACGAGCTTCGTGAGGTGATACGGACTAAGTGGTAAATTAAGAGAATCACATTTATGGTTACAATTTTTTTAACAAATTTAAATCATAATATTAAAAAAATAATTTAAATATTCGTGTATATTTTAAAATCTTAAGACTTCCTCCTAATCACAGTGAACAAAACCATATTGAAATGGTTTGGAATGAAGTGAAATGGTACGCGTTCTCTAACGACTAGTTCTAAAATTTTTAAAATTATGAAAAAATTCGAATCATTAGACATTGGAAAAGTTATATGAAGCACATTGTAGAAAATGGAGAATACTTTTTTGGAAAATATACAGTATGCATGATGATGTTGATGACATTGAACTTGTAATAAAAGTATTAAACGACGACTCGCAAGATGAAAAGATTATGAAACTGAAGAATTTACCTTTTAAGGACAGTCTTAAAATTATTTGAAAAATATCATTCTGTATTCTTGTACCACTTTTATTAAAAATTAATAAATATTCACGAAGTGTACTTATGTAATTATCAACATAGTTATATCACTTTAAAGCTGTGATTAACTAACAAATTATTTTCATTATGGAATACACTAGTTTTTCTAGTAGTAAAATAACAATATTTTTAAGAAGTTTTGTTATTGCCAACAATTAAATAAAGAACATTTTGTATATTTATTTTAATCATAATGATTGTTGACCGAAGAAAAACAATATATGTGTCTTGTTCTGGTTTTTGTGGTAATTCGTATCATATCAGCTGTGTTAGAATTTCACCGGATAGCACAACTTGTCTAAAATCACCTGGATTTTATTTGAATTGTACAAAGTGTGCGAAAATTAAAAATAAATATAACATTTATTTAAAAAATGCATTTGATGCAAAAATAGCAACTATTATGTATGGTATATATTGAAAATTCATATGATGAGTTAAAAAATGATATCCTAAAAACGGCAAAAGAAAAATTTAGAGAAATTGCCAATACCAAGAAGTCACCCGATATAGTAACTGAAAAACCAACGTACTCACAAATCACGAGTAGGAAATCAGTAGTAGTTATTAAACCTAAAAACACTGAACAGACAGTGGAAAAAACTATTTCTGATTTAAATAAAAGTGTTAACTCTACTCAATTAAAAATTCAAATATCGGATGTTAAAAATGTTAAACATAACGGTATCATCATTGGTTGTGAATATCCAGATAGTGCAAATAATTTTATTAAAATTACTAAAGAAAAATTATCAGCTGATTATCAAATTTCAAACGTTAGAAGAACAAAGTCCAAAATCAAAATTGTTGGATTCACAGAAAATTATGAGGAAGACAAACTCCTATTTTCTCATCTGCTAACCATACTAATGTTCTCAAAATTTGGTCTACTAAGAAAAACATTAATGTTTATCAAGCTTTGTTGGAAGTAGATGCAACAACATATGGTAAAATCTTAAATCAAGGTAAACTTTTTATTAACTACGATGTGTGCAGTGTATTTCATACCTATAGTTATTAAAATTTGCTATAAGTGTAGTGGGTTTCACCATGGACAATATAATTGTGTCAGTACTAATACTTCTTGTCCAAAATACGCTGGCAATCAATGTCTAATAGATTGTAATAGTAATTTCTACAAATGTTTTAATTGTTCAAGAGCTAACCAGTCAAACGTGGAACATGTAGTGTGAGATTCATTGAAATGTCCAATTTACAAAAAAAAATTAGATATTTTTAAATCGAGTACCTTCAATACTAAATAGCAATCAACGAAAGTTCATTGCGACAGTAAAATATCTACTAATAATGAAGCTAATTTTGATGAACTTAATTTTACTATGTTTTACTAAAATGTCAGAGGCTTAAGATCCAAGGTACAAGATTTTTATAATGCCACCAGTGCCACAACTTTTAACTTAATTGCTCTTACAGAAACATGGCTTCATTCTGAATCTTCGTACTCTGTACTATTTTTCAATAATTACGTTGTTTTTAGAAAGGATGGAATTTTGATCTTACAAAGAGATATCGTGGTGGTGAGGTTCTTTTAGCCTTAGAAACAAAATACTCAGCTACCACTACCTGTTTGGTGAATCCACTATCTTAGTAATTCTTGGAGATTTTAACATTCCTGAATACAAAAGGTACATGCATAACACTAAATGTTCCGCCGCTAATTAATGACATTAATAACGTCTCTATTTTTTTAGGTCTCATTCAACATAACAATATTCTAAATATTAATGAACGTCTCTTGGATGGTCACTGGTCATTCTTAGAGACCTCTACTGATGTAAATTTAGCGGATTCAGAATTTTACGATAAATTAAATAATAATTTTTGAAGTATCAGTTCCTAAAAAGCAACAAAAGAAATTGACATATCCTCCGTTGTTTAATAGCTAGATTATAAGGGACATTAACATAAAATCTAAATAATGGAATAAATATAAACGAACTGGAAATAATGACTTTTATGAACAGTTTATAGTTTTACGAAAAAAAGTAAAAACTGATATTGCGAAATCTGGGCAAACTTTTATTCACAATGCGGAAGAAGAGATTTGCAATAACCCAAATAAATTTTGGTTTTATATACACTTAGTTGCATGCCATAAAAAGGGAAACTTTTCAGTCAGCAATCTAATATAGTTAATTCCTTTGCTTCATTTTTCAAGAATCGTTTATACAATCCGAAGACTTTGATCTTTCAAACATTAATCTAACTAGTATAAAGATACCAAACCTTTCAATTCCAACTATCTAGGATCTAGTCTTGGAAGCATTAAAAAAGTGTAAGTCGAAATTAATAACAGGTCCTGATGATATCCCGTCTTTTATTTTAAAAGATTGTGCTTATATATTTGCGAAACCTTTAGCATTATTATTAATATATTAATATGGCTTTACGTAAGAAAATATATCCAGATATTAAGAAACGATCTAAAATCTTCTCAATTTTTAAGAAAGAAGATCAATCTCATATTGAAAACTATAGACCTATTACAATCCTAAGTAACTTTGGTAAGCTATTTAAGTCAATATTATTAGATTTTCTGTCTATTATCTGTTCATTCTTATATAGTATTGAATTATTGTCATATTTATCAACTGTTAAATATTCGGTAAGAGCAATTATTTGCAAAATTTTATATGTATATACTTGTATATCTTTCCACCTTGTAATTGGTCCTCGGACTGTTGAGTGCAGTAAGCAAAATAAATAAAATAAATAAATAACTTGATAGCTGTGATTAACTAACAAATTGTTTTCATTATAGTTTCATTATAATATTTCTAGTACTAAAATAATATTTTTAAGATTTAAATATATATCGGCTGTTTAAAACACAAATTATAAGGTACCGAATCAATGCTCGTTATAAGCATTATTTATTGTAATAATAGTTATTGTTAACGAAATTTTCAAGTTTTGTTATTGCTAACAATTAAATGAAGAACATTTTGAATATTTATTTTAATCATAATGATTGTTTCTACCCTCATAATGTGGAATCTATCCATTATAAATGTAAAAGATAAAATATGCTTTTTCTAAACTTCCACGATATTCCAAAAATATTCTCATGATAATTGTTTCACCTTTTGGCATCGTCAGAAAAAATTATAAGAAATTTCGCATAGAAACTTGATTTTATTAAAAATGTTTAAACTAACGATATTGTTCATTTTCTGAAACAATTGGTTATATTCAAGCCAGAAGCTAATCTAACAATGGAGAACTTTCCATATTTATTTGTCCATTTAGTAGTTACTTTTTATTGAGTATATCGTAGACGTCTCTTTATTTTAAATTCTTTAAAAAAATCAAGTTCTCCTTCTTATCGTACATATAAAGGAATTCCATTTTTGTTTCTATTGTTTAGTTAAATGTAGGTTTGTGTTTAATATGTATGAAGTGTTTTGCTTAATGTGATTTATCTGATTGTTTTATTCACTTACTAGCTTATACATTATTTTTTGTATTTTAAGTTCTATAGAATATCGTGGCATTTTTAAGAGGATATTTTTTCTTTTATATTAATAAGGTTTACTTTATTTTTAAATCTGAAGACCAACACAAATAAACAATTCTTCAGTATTAATATCAGATTTCTTCATTCATATAAATCGCAGGAATCCTTACCTCCCTCTCTCGTGAGTTGAACTATCCAGAACTATTATTTTGGGTTGTTACAGATTATTCATCAATCACTATTTTTTCATAAACCCAGACTATAGAATTATCCTATATTGTCGATAACATTATTCTATAAGTTGGCCTTTGAATAAATTATCATAACCAGTTTCGTGATAAACAAAGTATATAAATGAAGTCACCAAGATAGAATTCTTAATCGTAAATAAATTTAAAAAGTATTTTTAAACTTTAATCTTAACAAATCGGGGTTTTTTCTAAAATGAAATATATTTTATTCTTTCTATACAGTGTTCTGGTTACTCTGTGTTATGGAAATGAAGGTATAACCGTATAATTTCAATTAATTTTAATTTAGAAAATAAAGGAATATCAATACGTGAACTTTCCCATAAATTAGATAACTCACTATAAAAAAACCATTCCATAATATTATACCGTACCATACCATTCCTCACCATCCATATCATTTTTAAAATATCTCCATTATACCTAATTAAAATATTTTTAATTACATATTTCATCAATTGTACATTTATAAAATTACTAATAAATAGTTATTTATTCATTAAGTCTGTGAAGATATATTGTTACAAACAATATTCTTCTACTACCATGGCACTAATTGTCAAACTCAGTATTAATAGGACTGATATTGTGTTTATTTAAGGCACTACACTACGTATGTGTTCTTCCCATTTAAAATTTAAAATTAAAATATTATTATGATCATGTATCGGACAGATATCGAAATTCAACCGACAGTTCCTAAAAAACATAAAATGAAACAAACATATTTACTAACAATTCCAGGTTGGCTATTATATTTTTCACAGTCGATATCGAAATCTTTGGAATTAGTTATTGGCCTATTGGTATCGCACCGATTTATTAGTTATTAGTTATTAGCAACGAGTTATTCGAAATCTATACAGATCTTTAATTATTTATGACAAAATTAAATTTTATTTAAAAATCACAATATCGTTAAGATGAGCATAATTATAAATATCAGTAATTAAAATCTGAAATTGAAAGAAACGTCAAAATGATAAATAAATCTGAAATAACTTAATTAAAAGGAAAAATTGTCATTTTTAATACTATACTCAAAAGAGCTATATCCTTATATTTAACTAAGTCCCTTTCTCAATATTTTTAAAACTTTTTTTCTCTTATCTCAATAATATCAAATTTATTAAACATTGGTACACACCAAGTGGTCAAGTTAAATGTATTTTATATGTCATTTGCGAAAAGTGAATAATTTTTCTGAACAAAATTATTTTTTTTGTAAAAGACGTATACTCTTAAATGTCTTTTTCTAAACCCGAACTATAACAGGTTCCCACTTTTATTTGCCTTTGCTGCTGCTAGATCATTTTCTTCTATATTACATTTAACTTAGCCTAAACTTTTCGTAAAGCGAACATTATCATAATAACATATGACCTGTTGTCAACCTGGGTTTCTTCATATAGCATAAATAACTATTTTAGAAAGATGTGATCATGTGGGAATGCTCTTGTACGAAGATTTGGGATGTAAACCAGTGAAGAAAAATGGCGAAATCTGTCCTACTAAATACGATTGTAATTTTGAAGTAAAAGACAATGGTTGTACGTTTAGGGGCAAAACTATTCCAGTTGGAGAAAGAGTTAGTGAAAATGACACATATGCAGCGTGTAAAGTTGGATGTACTTGTCAAGATAAGTAAGTAAATTTTATTTTTTGCTTTTAAAAGATAAACCGGTTTTTTAAAAACTCAACCGATTAGAATTAATTACAATAATCATTTTACAGAAACAAATTTATTTGTGCTATACTGGATTGCCCAGAATGGTTGGGTGTACCAATACCATTTGGATGTTACAGAAAATATGAAGTTGGAAAATGCTGCTCTAGTGGTTACATATGCCGTAAGTAATATATACAATATGTATGTAAAGTATCTAATAAATTTAATTTTCAAAACAAAAATATTTTGAAAAAATTGTCAAACGGATCGAATTTTATTTTAGAACGAATATCGTATCCTGTATCACATTTATTTATTACAGCAAGCCATTTTTAGAAGAGGTTTTCCGTGTGCTTTTTAAATGGTATACCCTATATAGCTTTTACGGTTTTTCAAAAAATAAGAAATATGTAGAGTGTATGTATTATTTACAAAACATATCGAAAATATAATATCAAAATATTTTTATATTGCTTAAGAAATAAATTATTCAGTACTCTATGAACACAGTCTTCATTAAAGGTTTACATCTTTTTATTATTTTAAATTTGGCACAATATTGACAATTTTAATAACAACTCTTTAAACTTAAATGTCATTCTGTAGCTACCGAATCTAAACCAGCTGCACAATGTGATATCGGTGGAAAGAAGAAACTAGAAGGTGACAAATTTTATCCAGAAGGAACATGCCTTTCTTGTGTTTGCAAAGAAGATTATAAAGGTGAAAATGAACCTCCTTTCTGCCAAAGAGCGGTATGTGCAGCCCAAATTACCCAAAGTGAAAAAATTCATAAATATTGCGCTCCACATTATGATGGAGAAGATGAAAAGGTCCTTTGTTGTCCTGATGCATGGGTTTGTCGTAAGTACTACCAATCATAAGAACGTGATATTTTTCATTTACAAAGGTTTTAATAATTTTGCGATTTAGCTAAAATAAATTTAATAATACAAAATCGAATGGTATATTATAATCTTTTTGAACTAACAATTGAAGACTATAACTTAAATCATAAGTTCTGAAACTATGGGACGCGCCCCGGTGAATCCGAATCGCCTCTGCTTTTATAAGGGAGTAGTCATTCGGAAGTTCATTCCAGAAATTTATGGAAGATTTGTTAATAAAATATTATTTTTGACAATTTCACATTATCTTCTACAGAGAAGTATGTTCGGAAATGTTTAATTAAATTATCAAAATGACCTCTCACGGTTCTTAGCATCTCAACGTTGTTATTCTGTTACAGTAGGAAATCCTACATAAACCACAAAACGTGGGATAGATTATGAGATTGTTTTCTTTTATTTGTTATTCCATAGACGTATTTTCTTACAAACAGAACCAATATTAAAAATCAAATCAAATACATTTACATTATTTCCACATCTACACAGAATTCTAATGAGTTATTGTAATCCTCCTCGAACAAAAATATATCTCTTATCCTTTTGAGTTCGTAGATAAGCTTGATCTCCTTACCGCGTGACAACCATCTGGATGAGGAATAAAACAGCAAAGATTTATGCTCTACTCCCATATCTTCACATAGAACAGAGAACATTCTTGATTTCAGTAATCTGGTTTTGATGTAGTTAACTACTGTTAAAACCATATTTAATCCAAAATTTAGCGATTTAAATGCTAAGGCTTCCACTGTAATTCTCTCTTCAATTAATTTGCAAAACATTAAAACTTCACATATTGTAGTACCTTACAGAATCTGATGTAGTAAATCAAGTGGGAATCATAATTGGAGCCGGTTACTTCATTCAGTTGTACAGCAAACAATTTTACAGTATCGTATTTACATTTATTGTATCCTTTGACAGATGAATAGTGTCAAGTTGTACAGCAAAGTTGTTATCCAACATTGTTTCTTAAAAAAGTGTTCCTGCAAGCGAAAAGAATACATTACTCTGCAATGATGCGTGGCTTTTTACATCTAGTTATTTTATAAGAGCGTTCTCAGTTTCTGCCAGTACTTTATGAAAATTTTACTTTAATCTGAGTCACGGTTTTTATTCATATATTCTTTGTGTCGCAACTCGAGATGTCTCTTCAACTTATTTATTTCACGCTATCTGCAGCCAATAGTTTTAAACAAATAACATACTGAGGTTATTGTTCGCCAACTTACTTCAAAGCTCGTAAAGCCGAAATTTAGGTGACCATCATATTTTACATTTTGGACAATCCCCACTTGGAACTACTCATATTTTCCTTTCAAAAAGTTGTCCATAGTCACAATGTTTCTTTTCTCTAGTATGCACATTGAAATAACCAACAACAACTACAAAGGCACTTCACTTTTTAGTTGCGTCGCTTGCTTCGATACTTGACCTAGTATCTAGTCACTATTGCAATTTGAATTTTTACGTTTTGGCTCTTAACCTATATCACAGATTAAGGTACGAATTAACAGAGGGAGAGCTGTAGCGAAATAGAATAGATTGAGAAAAGCTGACTTTGATGAAGAATATTCCTTCTTTTGCTGACTAAATGACCCTAAAATACATTATCTTTTTTAGCTTCAAGTACTGTCAAAACTTTACCTCCCAATCCAAAAGCAGATAAAGCTTCAGGTACGTGTTGATACTAAAAAGTTCATACTATAATTATTTGAAAATTAAATACGTTCTATAATCATCATTTATTTTTTTACAGATTTGACTTGTAAATTTGGAGATAAAACTGTGAAACTTGGCGAAAGGTTAGAAGGTGAATACGAATGGTATGACGGCAATGCCTACAAGTCCACATGTGAATGTATTTTACCTCCTTTACTCACTTGTAGAGGTTCAAGACCAACGCCAGCACCAACTTCTTCTACTGAAGGTTTAAAAATTGTGCCAATTCCAATTAAACACAAATTGTAACATTTTATATGTATTATTGTAATAATTTTTATTGACTCTTAAAAATAAATATTAAAATTTGTCAATTTAAATTTTCATTTACCTGTAATTAACATTTTTGACAAGAATAAACAAATTATTCACAAAATATTCAAATAAAATTTAAATTCACAATACTAAAACAATATCCTTAATACTTATTCATATACTTCTTTCAGAAACAACTATTGCAATAATAACTTGTTCATATAACTTATCAAATGGAATTTTGAGACACCCTGAAGTTTTCTGTTCCGCTATATATTTAAAAACATAAAATATGATTGTTTGATTTACTTTTAAAATCCATCGTTACCTTAATACGTCACTGCACTACTATGTCTATTGTTTCAAAAAACGTAAAGAACTGATTCCAAACTTCTAAAAGGTTATAAATTTCGTGCGAATCTGGAGGGCGATACTTTTCACCGGCCATTACTCACTCTGTTTGCTTTACCATCGGTTTAAATATTCCGAACGGAAAAGGACCAAGAAATATTGTAGTCCATAGAGTAAGTATAAAAAGATGGATTCGTTAATGGTGCTAATATGACGTTTCTATCTAAAAAAAGTCCTGACAATTGCGACGAATAAAAGGATGGATTAATACTGCGTAGATCTTCACATCTTAAGACTCCCTCCTTATCAGAGTGAACAAAACCTAATAGAAATGGTTTGGTATGAAGTGTAATGGTACGTGTCCTATAAGCATTCAAGTTTCAAAATTCTAAAAATTATGAAAAAATGCGAAACACTTTACATTGGAAAAATTATATCAAGCACATTATAGAAAATAGTGAATAACTTTTGGAAAATATACAATATTCATGATGATGTTGATGACAATGAACTTGTTATAAAAGTATTATTAAACGACGACTCGCAACATGAAGCAGATTATGAAATTGAAGAATTTACCGTTTAAGGTCGGACTTGAAATTATTTGAAAAATAAGATTCTGTATTATTGTACCACTTTTATTAAAAACTAATAAATATTCACGAAGTTTATTTAACTAACAAATTGTTTTCCTTATAGTATACACTATAGTTTTTTTAGTAGTAAAATAAGAATATTTTTAAGATTTAAATATATATCTACAACATAAAACACAATTATAAAATACTGAATCAACTCTCGTTATAAGCATTATTTATTGTAATAATAGTTACTGTTAGCGAAATTTTGAAGTTTTGTTATTGCCAACAATTAAATGAAGAATATTTTGAATATTTATTTTAATCATAATGATTGTTTCTACCTTCATTTTGTGAAATCTATCCATTATAAATGTAAAAGATAAAATATGCTTTTTCTAAAATTCCACGATATTCCAAAAATATTCTCATGATAATTGTTTCACCCTTTTTCATCGACAGAAAAGATTATAAGAAATTATCAGATTTTTTGCATAGAAACTTTATTTTAAATTCTTCTAAAAAAATAAAGTTCACCTTCTTATCGTATATATGAAGGATTTCCATTTTTGTTTTTTTTGTTTTGTTAAATATAGGTTTGTGTTTAATATGAATGAGGTATTATTTTTGGTTCTATAAAATATCGTGGCATTTTTAAGATAAGCATATTTTCGCTTTTACATTTATAAGGTTTACTTAATTTATAATTCTAAAGACCAAAAGAAATAAACAATTTTTCAGTATTAAAAGCAGAATTCTTCATATATAAAGGGGGAACCAAAAAAACGGGAAATTTTTACAATCCAATAAAACTAGAAGCGATAAAGAAATAAATTTTATTCATAGTAATTGAAACCTTAAAACTTGCCATTTACAAAACATTGATGGAGTTTATCATTTTTTTAAAATTACGTCCTTTAGATGGCGTCCTCCTGTATGAATACATTGTTGAAATCTACTGTTGAGATTCCTCATTGACCGCTGCAACATCTCAGCTGGGATACTGTGAATTTCATCCCGAATTCTCTGTTTTATCTCATCCAGGATTCTTGATCGAGTCGTCTACACTTTACTGTTGAGGTAGCCCCACAAGAAAAAATCACAAACAGATAAATCTGACGATCTAGGGGGCCAGGGAATGTTACCGAATCTTGAGATCACACGGCTACCGAACACTTCTCGCACAACTTCCATTGATTTCGTGCAGTGTGTGATGTCGCTCCATCCTGTTGAAACCAAGTTTCAAAAATTCCCGTTATTCTGTGTCACCTTCTATTAATCCTAGGAATCCTTACCTCCCTCACTCTAGGATTGACCTATCTAGAACTATTATTTGGGATTGTTACAAAATTATTCATCAATCAACTACTTTTTCATAAGCCCAGACTATACCTAGATTATCCTATATTGTCGATAACATTATTCTATAAGTTAGCCTTCTAATTAATTATCAAAACCAGTTTCGTGATAAACAAAGTATATAAATGAAGTCAACAAGACAGAATCCTTAATCTTAAATAAATTTCACAGTATTTTTAAACATTAATCTTAACAAATCGGGATTTTTTCTAAAATGAAATATATTTTATTCTTTCTACTCAGTGTTCTGGTTGCTCTTTGTTATGGAAATGAAGGTATAACTGTATAATTTCAATTAATTTTAATTTAGAAAATAAAAGAATATCAATACGTGATCTTTCCCATAAATTAGATAACTCACTATAGAAAAACCTTTCCATAATATTATACCGTACGATACATACCATTCCTCACCATCCATATCATTTTTAAAATATCTCCATTATGCTTAATAAAATATTTTTAATTACATATTTCATCAATTGTACATTTAGAACATTGCTAATAAATAGTTATATATTCAATAGATCTGTAAAGATATATTGTTACATAAAATATTCTTTTACTGCCATGACAGTAATTGTCAAACTCGGTATTAATAGGACTTATATTGTGCTTATTTAACGCACTACACTACATATGTGGTGTTCCGATTTAAAATTTAAATTAAAAATATTATTATGATCATGTATCGGACAGATATCGAAATTCAACCAACAGTTCATAAAAAACATAAAATGAAACATACATGCTTACTAACAATTCCAGGTTGGCTATTATATTTTTCACAGTCGATATCGAATTCTTTGGAATTTGTTATTGGCCTATTGGTATCGCACCGATTTATTCGAAATCTATACAGATCTTTAAATATTTATGACAAAATTAAATTTTATTTAAAAATCACAATATCGTTAAGATGAGCATAATTATAAATATCAGTAATTAAGATCTGAAATTGAAAGAAATGTCAAAATGATAAATAAATTTGAAATAACTTAATTAAAACGAAAAATTGTCATTTTTTAATACTTTACTGAAAAGAGCTATATGTGTTAAAAAATTGATCTTTACACACTTTACATTTTAGATGGAGCTCTATCTGTTTTAATTTTCTTGGAATTATACTTGTCTTATTCACCTCACTCCTGTTCCTTTTAACATTTTGTGACGCGCTCTTACTAACTCGTTACTATTTATCTTCTTATATAACCTTACCAAGGCTAGTAGATAACGCTTTGATGATTGCCAAAAAGTTATCTGTGGGTGCCATATCATATTGGATAATTGGATAATTATAACACTAAGTCTCTTTCTCAATATTTTTAAAACGTTTTTTCTCTTATCTCAATAATATCAAATTTATTAAACACACCAACTGGTCAAGTTAAATGTATTTTATATGTTATTTGCGAAAAGTGAATAATTTTTCTGAACTAAGTTATTTTTTTGTATATGACGTTTACTCTTAAATGTCTTTTTCTAAACCCCAACTATAACTAGTTCCCACTTTTATTTGCCTTTCCTATTGCTAAATCATTTTCTTCTATATTACATTTAACTTAGCCTAAACTTTTCGTAAATCGAACATTATCATAATAACATATGCCCTGTTGTCAACCTGGGTTTCTTCATACAGCATAAATAACTATTTTAGAAAGATGTGATCATGTGGGAACGCTCTTGTACGAAGATTTGGGATGTAAACCAGTGAAGAAAAATGGCGAAATCTGTCCTATTAAATACGATTGTAATTTTGAAGTAAAAGACAATAGTTGTACGTTTAAAGGCAAAACTTTTCAAGTTGGAGAAAGAGTTAGTGAAGATGACATAAATCCAGCATGTAAAGCTGGGTGTTCTTGTAAAGATAAGTAAGTAAATTTTATTTTTTGCTTTTAAAAGATAAACCGGTTTTTTAAAAACTCAACGGGTTAGAATTAATTACAATACTCATTTTACAGAAACAAATTTAATTGTGCTATACTGGAGTGTCCAGAATGGATGGGTGTACCACCACCATTTGGATGTTACAGAAAATATGAAGTTGGAAAATGCTGTTCTAAGGGTTACATATGCCGTAAGTAATATATACAATATGTATGTAAAGTATCTAATAAATTTATTTTTCAAAACAAAAATATTTTAAAAAAATTCTCAGACGGATTGAATTTTATTTTAAAACGAATATCGTATCCTGTATCACATTTATTTATTACAGCAAGCCTTTTTTAGAAGAGGTTTTCCGTCTATTTTTTAAATGGTATACTCGACATAGCTTTTACAGTTTTTCAAAAAATAAGAAATATGTAGAGTGTATGTATTATTTAAAAAACATATCGAAAATATAATATCCAAATATTTTTATATTGCTTAAGAAATAAATTATTCAGTACTCTATGAACGCAGTCTTGGTTCACATATTTTTATTATTCTAAATTTGGCATATTATTTTAATAATAACTCTTTAAACGTAACTGTGATTCTGTAGCTACCAAATCTAAACCAGCTGCACAATGTGATATCGGTGGAAAGAAGAAACTAGAAGGTGACAAATTTTATCCAGAAGGAACATGCCTTTCTTGTGTTTGCAAAGAAGATTATAAAGGTGAAAATGAACCTCCTTTCTGCCAAAGAGCGGTATGTGCAGCCCAAATTACCCAAAGTGAAAAAATTCATAAATATTGCGCTCCACATTATGATGGAGAAGATGAAAAGGTCCTTTGTTGTCCTGATGCATGGGTTTGTCGTAAGTACTACCAATCATAACAACGTGATATTTTTCATTTACACATGTTTTTTAATCATTTTGCGATTTAGCTAAAAGAAATTTAATAATACAGACAGAATACAAACTCAAATAGAGTATTATAATCTCTCTGAACTAACAATTGAAGACTATAATTTAAATCATAAGTTCTCAAACTATGGGACACGCCCCGGTGAATCCGAATCGCCTGTGCTTTTATAAGGGAGTAGTCATTCGGAAGTTCTTTCCAGAAATTTATTGAAGATTTGTTAATAAAATGTTATTTTTAACAATTTGACATCATCTTCTACAGAGAAGTATGTTCGGAAATGTTTAATTAAATTATCAAAATGACCTCTCACGGTTCTTAGCATCTCAACGTTGTTATTCTCTTACAGTGGGAAATTCTACATAAACCATAAAACGTGGGATAGATTATGAGATTGTTTTCTTTTATTTTTTATTCCATAGACATATTTTCTTACATACAGAGCCAATATTAAAAATCAAATCAAATATATTTACATTATTTCCACATCTACATAGAATTCTACTGAGTGATTGTAATCCTCCTCGCACAAAAATATAGCTATTATCCTTTTTAGTTCGTAGATAAGCTTGATCCCTTACCGCGTGACAACCATCTGGATGAGGAATAAAACAGTAAAGATTTATGCTCTACATCCATATCTTCACATAGAACACAGAGAACATCCTTGATTTCAGTAATCTGGTTTTGATGAAGTTTTAAAACTACATTTAATCCAAAATTTAGCTATTAAAATGCTAACGCTTCCTAATGAATTATCCATTGTGTACAGATAATTTCTGAAGATTCCTTCTTTACTTGTAAACTGTTGTATTTACCAGGTATGGCTTGGGTTCCACTGGTTCAAATCCCATCACAATTTTTCCAATGCAATTTCGGTTTAGTAATACTATCATGTGTAATCTTGAACAATTCCGTAACTGTAATTCTCCCTTCAATTAATATGCAAAACATTAAATATTCACATATTGTAGTACATTGACAGAGTCTGATGTAGTAAATCAAGTGGGAATCATAATTGGAGCCGGTTATTTCATCCAGTTGTCCAGCAAACAATTTTACAGTAAGCCCAGATTCAAGCTGTTGCTGAATATGAGGTGGGAGAGACTGTAACCTTTGACAGAGGAATATTGTCAAATTGTACAGCAAAGATGTCACCCAACATTGTTTCTAAAATGTTCCTGCAAGCGGATAGAATACATTACTCTGCAATAGTGCGTGGCTTTTTACATCTAGCTATTTTATAAGCCACTTTGTGTGATGCCAAGACAACTCTCACTTTCTTCCAGCACTTTATGAAAATTTTACTTTAATATGAGTCACGGTGTTTATTCATATATTCTTTGTCCGCAACTCGAGATATCTCTTCAACTAATTTATTTCATACTATCTGCAGCCAATAGTTTTCAACAAATAACATACTGAGATTTTTCTTCGCCACCTTACTTTAAGGCTCGTAAAGCCGAAATTTAGGTGACCTTGATGTTTTAGATTTTGAACAAGCCCCACTTGGAACTGCCGATGTACAAACCTATTTCTCCTCATATTTTCCTTTCAAAAAGTTATCCATAGTCATAAAGTTTCTTTTCTCTAGTACGCACATTAAAATTACCAACAACAACTACAAAGGCACTTTTCTTTTTCGTTGCGTCGCGTGCTTCGATACTTGACACGAACTTTTCGACAGCATCTCCCGCGCGCCTCTCTGTGTTATCTAGTACCTAGTCACTATTGCAATTTGAATTTTTAAGTTTTGGCTCTTAACTCATATCACAAAATAAGATACGAATTAACAGAGGGAGAGGTGTAACGAAAGAGAATAGATTGAGAAAAGCTGACTTTGATGAAGAATATTCCTTCTTTTGCTGACTAAAATACCCTAAAATAGATTATCTTTTTTAGCTTCAAGTACTGTCAAAACTTTACCTCCCAATCCAAAAGCAGATACAGCTTCAGGTACGTGTTGATACTAAAAAATTTCATACTATAATTATTTGAAAATTAACTACGTTCTATAATCACTATTTATTTTTTTACAGATTTGACTTGTAAATTTGGAGATAAAACTGTGAAACTTGGCGAAAAGTTAGAAGGTGAATACGAATGGTATGACGGCAATGCCTACAAGTCCACATGTGAATGTATTTTACCTCCTTTACTCACTTGTAGAGGTTCAAGACCAACGCCAATACCACCTTCTTCTACTGAAGGTTTAAAAATTGTGCCAATTCCAATTAAACACAAATTGTAACATTTTATATGTATTATTGTTATAATTTTTATTGACTCTTAAAAATAAATATTAAAATTTGTCAATTTAAATTTTCAATTACCTGTAATTAACATTTTTGAAAACAATAAACAAAATATTCAAATAAAATTTAAATTCACAATACTAAAACAATTTCCTTAATAATTATTCGTATGCTTCTTCAGAAACAATCATTGCTATTTTTAAAACACAACACAGCAGTTACCAGTATAAGATTGATTAAGTTATTTTTTTTTTGTAAAAGTCGCTACTATACAAAAGCACTACATAACACATCGTCAGTTCGACGCTATAATACAAGATTAGTCAAGTTGTCACTAACCTGTCGTGTAACTCTAGTGGAATTGCCACTATTTAGGGCTAGTAGGGTTGCTACTACCCTTACTCACAATTCTAGTGGGGTTGCCACTATTTAGGGCTAGTGGGATTGCCACTATCCTCACTCACAACTCTAGTGGGGTTGCCACTATTTAGGACTAGTGGGATTGCCACTATCCTCACTCACAACTCTAGTGGGGTTGCCACTGTTCTGAACTTGTGGGGTTGCCACTATCATTCTTAACACATTTTTTTTTTTTTTTTTTTCACAAAGGAAAACGTTAATATTGCTAGAACGTACCTTTATGACATTGCCTCCTCTGCAGGCCAAGGCCTCAGCTGTTCGTGTGCAGCCACTGTAGTTCTTTTCCCCTTGTTTGAAAGCAAGTACCTCTCATTAGGCAGAACCTTGCGGACTGTATATGGTTCCTTGAACTTAGCTTTAAGTTTGCCACCACTATCTACTTGAGAATCTTCAACTGCCACTACATCTTTCTCTCGAAATAGTTTGGGACTGTAACGAGTAGCGTTGAAGCGCTCGGATTGCTTCTTCAAGTTATTTTCCATTCGAAGACGAGCTTCTTTAACTGCTACATCTGGGTCAATAAAATTGTCCATTGAGATGTTTTTGAAAAATTGCTGGGTAGCCTTAAGCTCTGGATTTACTCCTAGGTGCAGCACAGCTGGTATTTGGTCGGTCATCGAATGAATTGTTGAGTTAAGGTTATCCTCAACTTCATGCTTGGCTTTGAGCTACAAGTTGCTTGATGATGTCCAGCTAGACCACATTGGAAACATGCTCCTTTCACACCTTTTTCAGACCGTTTTGGCATCGACGCTTCACTTGAACTTGCATTTCGGTTTCTTTGCTGGGCCATAATATGACGACGCGCATCGTACTCGCTTAACAATTTCAAAAGGTCCCTTTCAAGCTTTGGCTGTTGCATTCTTTTAGCAGCCTGAGCTTCGTTATGTCCTAGACCATATTCTACCATGCTTATTATTGTGCTCCAAGGAAGATCACTATGAAATCTTTTAATGGCTCTCAGCTTTTTGATGCCATAATCACTGAGGGAACTGCAGTCATTGCTTCTTAATGTGGCCGCTAAATAGGCACGAGCACCCGCCGTTTCTCGATCTGGAAAGGCTACAATAAGATCCTTTTGAAACTCTTCCCACGTTCGATGAATTGGTTTCAAGTCGCAGTAATAAGCATGCGCTCGACCCTTTAATGCCTCTCCAGCTTCTGCAATCATAAGTCCATCTCCAATGTTTTCTTCTTTTTTGAGAGTATCGGCAACCTCTAACCATTCTTCGATTGCGTGTTCACTTTTGTCCGGGTCAAATTCCGATAAACGAAATGAGACGTAGGATGCTGCCGTTCGCAGAGTTTCGTTTTGTGCTGACACTGCTGACGTTGGCAAATCTGAGCTACGAGCCGCCTTTGTTACTTGCCTTGTAAGCTCACGCAATTGCTCTTGTTGTCCAGCCATAAGTAACACTAAATTTTCTTGCCAGTCCAGCCTTGAACGTTTTGGTGGACGGAAACTTTCCTCCGTCTGGTCGACGTTAATGTCCTCGTTAGAATCACTGCCTTGCTTTTCTCCTGAGCATTCCATTTTACTTTGATTCGCACAAATTTTAGTCTCTTTAAAGTACTAATTCACACATTTAGTTCACGTAAGCGATCCCACTTCTGATGTAAGCATAACTTATCACGTTGGGGTTTCTACCCTAAATAAAAGTCAGAGAAACACACTTTAATGATTTATTGACGCAATCATGTCAAAAGCTACTTATTGAATGCCCCTTCTCCCTTGCGCCATCGTGACATGCGTCATCGTCTCGTCGGTCATGCGCGAGCCTACTCGGGCCTACTCGGGCATCACGTCTTTATACGGGGTTTTACGTTATTACTCTAACATGTATATATATATATATATATATAACTTATCAAATGGAATTTTGAGACAACCTGAAGTTTTTTGTTCCGTCATATATTTAAAAACATTATCGATAATTTCACGAGTTTGACTGTTTAAAATATGATTGTTCGATTTACTTTTAAAATCCATCGTTACCTTAATACGGCACTGCACTAATATGTCTATTGTTTCAAAAAACGTATAGGACTGATTCCAGACCTCTAAAAGGTTAGGAATTTCGTGCGAATCTAGAGGCGATACTTTTCACCGGCCATTATTCGCTCTTTTTGCTTTACCATCGGTTTAAATACTCCGAGCGGAAAAGGACCAAGAAATATTGTAGTCCATAGAGGATATAAATATGGATTCGTTAATAGTGCTAACATGACGTTTCTATCTAAAATAAGTGCTGACAATTGCGACGAATAAAAGATTAATACTGCGTAGATCTCCACATCTTAAGATTCCCTCCTTATCACAGTGAACAAAACCTAATCGAAATGGTTTGGAATGAAGTGTAATAGTACGTGTCGTACAAGGATTCAAGTTTCAAAATTCTAACAATTATGAAAAAAATGTAACTTTATAGCTGTGATTAACTAACAAATTGTTTTCATTATAGTATACACTATAGTTTTTCTAGTAGTAAAATAATAATATTTTTAAGATTTAAATATATATCTACAACATAAAACACAAATTATAAGATACTGAATCAATTCTCGTTATAAGCATTATTTATTGTAAGAATAGTTACTGTTAGCGAAATTTTGAAGTTTTGTTATTGCCAACAATTAAAAGAAGATTATTTTGAATAATTATTTTAATCATAATGATTGTTTCTACCCTCATTTTGTGAAATCTATCCATTATAAATGTAAAATGTTTCAACCTTTGGTATCGTCAGAAAAGATTATAAGAAATTATCGACATTTTGCATAGAAACTTCATTTTATTAAAAATGTTTATACTAATAATAATGTTCATTTTCTGAAACAATTGGTTAATATTATATATTGAATCCAGAAGATAATCCAACAAAGCAAAACTTTCCAGATTTATTTGTTCATTTAGTAGTTAATTAGTTTTATTGAGGATATCGTAGATGTCTCTTTATTTTAAATTCTTCTAAAAAAAGCTCTCCTTCTTATCGTACATATGAAGGATTACCATTTTTGTTTCTATTGTTTTGTTATATGTAGGTTTGTGTTTAATATGAATGAGGTGTTATTTTTTGTATTTTAAGTTCTATAGAATATCGTGGCATTTATAAGATAAGCATATTTTTTCTATTACATTTATAAGGTTTACTTTATTTATAATTCTAAAGACCAAATCAAATAAACAATTATTTACTATTAAAAGCCGAATTCTTCATATATACAGAATGACCCAAAAAACGGGAACTTTTTTACAATCTAATAAAACTAGAAGTGATAAAAGAAATAAATTTTATTCATAGTAATTGAAACCTTAAAACTTGCCATTTACAAAACATTGATGGAATTTATCATTTTTAAAAAATTACATCCTTTAAATGGCGTCTTCCTGTACGAACACATTGTTGAAATCTACTCTTGAGATTCCTCATTGACCGCTGCAACATCTCAGCTGGGATACTGTAAATTTCATCCCGAATTCTCTGTTTTATCTCATCCAGGATTCTTGGTCGAGTCGTCTACACTTTACTGTTGAGGTAGCCCCACAAGAAAAAATCACAAACAGATAAATCTGACGATCTAGGGGGCCAGGGAATGTTACCGAATCTTGAGATCACACGGCTACCGAACACTTCTCGCACAACTTCCATTGATTTTCGTGCAGTGTGTGATGTCGCTCCATCCTGTTGAAACCAGGTTTCAAAAATTCCCGTTATTCTGTGTCACCTTGTATAAATCCTGGGAATCCTTACCTCCCTCACTCTTGGATTGACCTATCCAGAACTATTATTTTAGATTGTTACAGAATTATTCATCAATCACTAATTTTTCATAAACCCAGACTATATTTTATCCTATATTGTCGATAACATTATTCTATAAGTTGGCCTTCTAAGTAATTATCAAAACCAGTTTCGTGATAAACAAAGTATATAAATGAAGTCACCAAGATAGAATTCTTAATCATAAATAAAATAAGTGTTTTTAAACGTAAATCTTAACAAATCGGGGTTTTTTCTAAAATGAAATATATTTTATTCCTTCTACTCAGTGTTCTGGTTGCTCTGTGTTATGGAAATGAAGGTATAACCGTATAATTTCAATTAATTTTAATTTAAAAAATAAAGAAATATCAATACGTGATCTTTCCCATAAATTAGATAACTCACTATAAATATACCTTTTCATAATAATATACCGTACCTTACCAGTCCTCACCATCCATATCATTTTAAAAATATCTCTATTATATCTAATAAAATATATTTATTTACATATTTCATCAATTGTGCATTTAGAAAATTGCTAATAAATAGTTATTTATTCAATAGGTCTGTAAAGATACTCGTATATTGTTACATACAATATTCTTTTACTGCTATCACAGTAATTGTCAAACTCGGTATTAATAGGACTTATATTGTGTTTATTTATCGCACAACACTATGTATGTGGTGTTCCGATTTAAAATTAAATTTAAAATATGATTTGATAATGTATCGGACAGATATCGAAATTCAATCAACAATTCCTAAAAAACATCAAATGAAACATACATGCTTACTAACAATTTTAGGTTGGCTATTATATTTTTCACAGTCGAAATCGAAATCTTTGGAATTAGTTATTAGCAACGAGTTATTTGAAATCTATACAGATCTTTACTTATTGATGACAAAATTAAATTTTATTTAAAAATCGCAATATTGTCATAATGAGCATAATTATAAATATCAGTAATTAAGATCTGAGATTGAAAGAAACGTCAAAATTATAAATAAATCTGAAATAACTTAACTAATAGGAAAAATTGTCATTTTTTAATACTGTACTGAAAATGATATGTCCTAATATTTAATCTTAGGCAGTAGTATTCTAAAGTATAACTATGTGCAGTAGTGTTAAAACATTGAACTTTACGTACTTTAGCTTTTTTTTTGTTGATGAGAATGCGATATTTTTCTATTATTCTGTTATGTTTTATTTTACTGACAACAAATCTATAGACTAGTCCACAAGTAGGACTAAATGTTAATGGAGATATAAAATTCGTTGAAAAGCCACCTCTTAACAGCCTTTAAACGTGTTTTTATTAAACTATTCTCGTAGATATGTCTAGAGAAAAAATGGATTAGAAAAAATATTTATTTTACTCAAATGGCAGTGACCAAAATTTTGATTCAGCAAGCAGTTGTAGCCTTGGGCGCTTGTTGCCATTAAATTGAATCTCTGTTTTTGTAAACTGCGCATTTGAAAGATTTTTGTCAAAGTGAAATGAAAGTGTATGGTACAGATGGAGCTCTATCTGTTTTAATTTTCTTGGAATTATACTTATCTTATTCACCTCACTTGTGCTCCTTTTAACATTTGGTGACGCACTTTTACTAACTCGTTACTATTTATCTTCTTATATAACCTTACCAAGGCTAGTAGATAACGCTTCGATGGTTGCCAAAAAGTTATCTGTGGATGCCATGTCATATTGGATAATTGGATAATTATAACACTAAGTCTCTTTCTCAATATTTTTAAAACGTTTTTTCTCTTATCTCAATAAAATCAAATTTATTAAACACACCAAGTGGTCAAGTTAAATGTATTTTATATGTCATTTGCGAAAAGTGAATAATTTTTCTGAACTAAATGATTTTTTTTGTATATGACGTTTACTCTTAAATGTTTTTTCTAAACCCCAACTATAACTAGTTCCCACTTTTATTTGCCTTTCCTGCTGCTAGATTATTTTCTTCTATATTACATTTAACTTAGCCTAAACTTGTAGTAAAACGAACATTATCATAATAACATATGCCCTGTTGTCAACCTGGGTACTTCATATAGCATAAATAACTATTTTAGAAAGATGTGATCATGTGGGAACGCTCTTGTACGAAGATTTAGGATGTAAAGCAGTGAGGAAAAATGGCGAAATCTGTCCTATTAAATACGATTGTAATTTTGAAGTAAAAGATAATAGTTGTACGTTTAGGGGCAAAACTATTCCAGTTGGAGAAAAAGTTAGTGAAAATGACACATATGCAGCGTGTGAAGTTGGTTGTTATTGTGAACATAAGTAAGTGATTTTTTTGTGCTTTTAAAGGATAAACCGCTTTTTTAATAATTAATTTAAGAATTAATTATAATACTCATTTTACAGAAACAAATTTAATTGTGCTATACTGGATTGCCCAGAATGGTTGGGTGTACCAATACCATTTGGATGTTACAGAAAATATGAAGTTGGAGAATGCTGCTCTAGTGGCGAAATATGCCGTAAGTAATATATACATGTATATGTAAAGTATTTAATAACTTTATTTCCCAAAATAAAAATATTGTGAAAAAATTCTCAAACAAATAGAATTTTATTTTAGAACGAATATTGTATCCTGTATGTTTTTTAAATGGTATACCCTAGATAGCTTTTATAGTCTTTTCAAAAAATAAGAAATATGTAGGGTGTATGTAACATTTAAAAAACATACCGAAAACGTAATATCCAAATATTTTTATATTGGTTAAGAAATAAATTATTCAGTACTATATGAACGCGGTCTTCACAACTCTTTAAACTTAAATGTGATTCTGTAGCTACCGAATCTAAACCAGCTGCACATTGTAATATCGGTGGAAGCAAGATACTAGAAGGTGATAGATTTTATCCAGAAGGAACATGCCTTTCTTGTGTTTGCAAAGAAGATTATAAAGGTAAAAATGAACCTCCTTTCTGCCAAAGAACGGTATGTGCAGCCCAAGTCACCAAAAGTGAAAAAATTCATAAATATTGCGCTCCACATTATGATGGAGAAGATGAAAAGGTCCTTTGTTGTCCTGATGCATGGGTTTGTCGTAAGTACTACCAATCATAACAACGTGATATTTTTCATTTACACATGTTTTTAATCATTTTGCGATTTAGCTAAAAGAAATTTAATAATACAGACAGAATACAAAATCAAATAGAGTATTATAATCTCTCTGAACTAACAATTGAAGACTTTAACTTAAATCATAAGTTCTCAAACTATGGGATGCGCCTCCAGGGGAATCCGACTCGCCTGTGCTTTTATAAGGGAGTAGTCATTTGGAAGTTTATTCCAGATATTTATGGAAGATTTGTTAATAAAATATTATTTTTGACAATTTCACATCATCTTGTACAGATAAGTATGGTCTGAAATTTTTACCTAAGTTATCGAAATGACTTCCCACGGTTCTTAGCATCTGAACGTTGTGATTCTCTTACAATGGGAAATTCTACATAAACCACAAAACGTGAAATAGATTTTAAGATTGTTTTCTTTTATTTTTTATTCCATAGCTGTATTTTTTACAAACAGAGCCAATATCTAAAACCAAATGAAATACACTTACATTATTTCCCTGGAGTTGAAGGTCAAGTTTTTCAGAAATATCTTCTAAATAAGAAAGATTCATTAAAAATAATATACATAGAATTCTACTGAGTAATTGTAATCCACCTCGCACGAAAATTTTGTTATTTTCCTTTTTAGTTCGCAGATACGCTTGATCCCCTTATCGCGTGACAACTATCTGGATGAGGAATAAAACAACAAAGATTTGTGCTCTACTCCCATATCTTCACATAGAACAGAGAACATCCTTGATTTCAGTAGTCTGGTTTTTATGTAGTTAACTACTGTCAAAACTATATTTAATCAAAAATTTAGCGATTTAAAGGCTTCCCAATGAATTATACAATGGATCCAGATAATTTCTGAAGATTCCTTCTTTACTAGCGCTTGTAAACTGTTGTATTTACCGGGTATGACTTGGGTTCCACTGGTTCTAACCCCAATTTTTCCAAATCAATTTCGGTTCAGTAATAGTATCATGTGTAATCTGGAACAATTCGGTAACTGTAATTCTCCCTTCAATTAATTTGCAAAAAATTAAAACTTCACACATTGTAGTACCTTGACAGAATCTGATGTAGTAAATCAAGTGGGAATCATAATTGGAGCCGGTTACTTCATCCAATTGTACAGCAAACAATTTTACAGTAAGCCCAGATTCAAGCTGTTGCTGAATATGAGATGAGAGAGATTGTATCTTTTGACATAGGAATATTGTCAAGTTGTACAGCAAATTTGTCACTCAACATTGTTTCTAAAATGTTCCTGCAAGCGAAAAGAATACATTACTCTGCAATAGTGCGTGGCTTTTTACATCTAGCTATTTTATAAGCCACTTTTTGTGACGCCAGGACAGCGTTCTCACTTTCTGTCAGAACTTTATGAAAATTTGACTTTAATCTGAGTCACGGTGTTTATTCATATATTCTTTGTGCCGCAACTCGAGATGTCTCTTCAACTTATTTATTTCACGCTATCTGCAGCCAATAGTTTTAACGAAATAACATACTGAGGTTTTTCTTCGCCACCTTACTTCAAGGCTCGTAAAGCCGAAATTTAGGTGACGTTTATGTTTTAGATTTTGGACAATCCCCACATGGACCTGCCCATGTACAAACCTCTTTCTCCTTTCAAAAATATATCGATTCTCACTGTGCTTAGCGTTGGAAGACTTAAAAGTTTCTTTTCTCTAGTACGCACATTGAAATAACCAACAACAAGTACAAATGTACTTCTCTTTTTATTGTTGCTTCACGTGCTTCGATACTTACGTAACGCTAACTTTCCGACAGCATCTCTCGCACGCCTGTCTGTATTATCTAGTACATAGTCGCTATTGCAATTAGAATTTTTATGTGTTGGCTCTTAACTTATATCACAGAAAAAAGGACGAGTTAAGAGAGAGTGGGGGGTGGCTCCAAATAGGAGAGATTGAGAAACGCTGACTTTGTAGATAAATATTCCTTCTTTAACTGACTAAATATCCCTAAAATAGATTATCTGTTTTAGCTTCAAGTAATGTCAAAACTTTACCTTCTAATCCAAAAGCAGATACAGCTTCAGGTACGTGTTGATACTAAAAAAGTTCATACTATAATTATTTGAAAATTAAATACGTTCTATAATCACCATTTATTTTTTTACAGATTTGACTTGTAAATTTGGAGATAAAACTGTGAAACTTGGTGAAAGGTTAGAAGGTGAATACGAATGGTATGACGGCAATGCCTACAAGTCCACATGTGAATGTATTTTACCTCCTTTACTCACTTGTAGAGGTTCAAGACCAACGCCAGCACCAACTTCTTCTACTCTAGGTTACGAAATTGTTCCAATTCCAATTAAACACAAATTGTAACATTTTATTTATTTATTATATTTTTTTATTGACTCATAAAAATAAATATTAAAATTTGTCAATTTAAATTTTCACTTACCTGTAATTATAATTTTTGACAACAATAAACAAATTATTCACAAAATATCCAAATAAAATTTGAATTCACAATACTAAAACAATTTAGTACGGAAAAAAAATTAATTTTCAGTAAACATAAAGATACAGGATGACATATCGGACCATATTTCGTGATAAAGATTCTCATATTTCGTAAAACAATTAGTTTAAGCTAACCAAATCTTATATTGAGAGAACTCCTTAAAGTAGCTGTATCGAAATACGTAATAATATATAGGGTGTGCTATTTAAAATAAGGAAGTTAGAGTTATCTTCCGGTATAACCGGAAGTAGCAAAATGTTTTAAATAATTGGACATATCCGAAAACATCATATCTCAAGTTTTCATATTTTAATTGTATCAAGTTTCTCTAAAACATTTCATAGGAACTCGTAAAGAATTAGGCTGTATAAGACGTCATTTGCATAAATGAGATCATCTTCAAATAAGGTTATGAATTTTGAGCCATCTCGTATTATTTGTCAAATCTAACTGCAACCGCGAGTTCAACATTCGCATGAAACGCCAATAAACGATGACAGGTTATTTAAAAGACATTTAGTGAAAATTGTTTTTTGTTTTGTATTTGTGTTTTTAAGTGTTTGTTTAGACAATTTTAACGATAAGTGACGTTCCTCCTTTCCGAATATATTTAATACTTTCACTTGAATCCCATTATTTTCTTTGGGAAAATAGTGAAAATGCATATTTTTGTCATTACTTTTTTTTGAGTTACATCCATAACACAACATTTAGTGTTATTTCAAAACATAATGGAAATGGATGATGTAGCCTACATTTCCATGAACACAAGCCCTCACAGACAAATAAAGTTTATGACATATGTACACAAAAAAACATCTTCAAAGCAACCAAATACGTAAATAAAAAGAATCTAAAAGACCTAAAATTGCACTACCGAAAAGCAACGAGTACTAGTCAAACTAGGTTTAAAAATCTTGCGGTAAAGCGCATTTTCATTTTTGGAGTCGCTAATTCACTTCGTAACCTCTTGGGATCAAAGTGTAGAAAAGCATTATGGTGTTACCAAATTGACAAAAAACAAATAGGTGAAAAATAAAACTTTAGGTTCATAAATGCGAAAAATTATATATTCCACTTAAAAATTTACCCAGAAGGTGGTAGAAAATGGAATGTTGATTAAAGATAAGTAATATTGCAATACAAACAAAGACATGAAATTAATAGTTTTTTAATTGGTAATATATTTTTCTCTAAAATAACCCCTATTACTTACTTCTTGCTTTGTTATTTGTGATTTATTAGACAGTGTCATACAATTTACTTTAGAAAGAGAAGAAGATCAACATTCTGTACCCTTTTTACGAAAAACTGATAATACACTATTAAAGGATTGGTACAGAAAACCAATGAGTTCCGGTAGATACATAAACTATAGGTCTTATCATAAACCATAAAAGTAAACTTCATTCAACAACGGAAAAACAGAATTTTAATTATTTCTACTTTGTCCTAACATATTAATTTCCACTAGTAATATATTAACAATTAATTTAATCTTTAGTAAATTTAAAGCTATAACATCAATCCTATCTCAATCTAATCCATAAGATTTTTTATATTGTAATAAAAAGTAAATTGGTCGAGCTTCACATAGTTTATCACTTCGTATTAACTTTCATAAAAGTGAGTCTAAACTCTATCCAAAAAAGATATACTTTAAATCATTGCTCTTGGACACGTCTCTTTCTTTAATATTGGATGCCAGACTTGTGTGGCAATTAACTGGCAGGCATTTGCCACTCTGAGGCTCCTTTTTCCAGATTCGTTTCACCTTCTTAGATGGGAATTTGTTATGCTCATACAGGTCTCATCCTTTGTTATTGGGTGTTAGGCTTGTGATAACCCAATTGATTTGCTTTCAACCCTGTTTTGGGTATCCTTCTTATTAAATTTACCTAAGCCAGGTTTATATTTGAATCTATGGCCCGTTATTTCTCTTCCCCTAGAGTTAATTTTACTTTTTACAACAATTTTTCGGTGGTTTCTAAGAGGCACACGTGCACTAAAAGTTTTGACCCACTTTTTGCTCTTTTTAATTGAATTGTATGCATTAACTATTAAAATATTAATTGTTTAAATTTGTTGTTAAGTTTACCACATACTTTTGTTAAATTTTACTTAATTGTCACATTTTACTTTTTAATATCACATCAACTTTAACTTTCATTATTTAATTTTTGCTGTTTTTTGATTGTAACATAAGTAAGTTTATTGATGTATGGTATATTGTAATACTGTTATTGTAGACCTGATGATGACTTGCCATAGTCGAAACTAGTCGTCATTCTCTTTTTATACATTAAATTATTATGTGGTAATTATTTAGAGTTTTTGGTTTATAAAGAATCTGTACATATTAATAAATTATCTAATATTAGACACTTCAATGAAATTTATACTTATTTAATACTATCCAGTTTCAAAATAATAACAATCTTGATAATCTTAATTTTTAATTATCTATTTAACCTGTTTAAAAAAAATAAACGAAAAAAAAATGATCACTTTTTTAAAAATAGGAACAATCAATTATCATTATTTAAATTTAAACCTGTTACTATGATGTATTTAATCACTATCATGTTTACTTTTTAGTTTATATTAATTTAAAAAAAAATACTGTCCGCATTTTTATATATATTTGTTTGACAAAGTTGATGTTATTTATTTGTTTGCAGTGTTTTAACAGCTTCCTGTTTTTAATCTCATATTGTAAGTACAAATTTTATTTTACTGATTCATACTTTTGCATATTTTTCTTAATTATACCATATACTTTATTAAATACAGTTTTGTATGAATGCTTGGAATAAATAGAAAGAGTACACTTATTTTATTAATGTTACCTTATTTAACTGTAATAATTGTTTTATATATACAGATTTAGCCTAAATTTATAAGAACATAAACGAATCCATACGAGTGATTATAAACGCGTTATGAAACAGAGAGAACATAATACTAATATCTGGAAGTAGGGATATATAGAGGTGGGAACATTGTTCCAGTTTCTTCGATAGTAGCGTACCGGCTGTTATGTTCGTTCCTCTAGTTCGGTCGAGACGGAACAAATGATTGTGCTTTCTCTCGGTTATTTGGTTATATATATATATATATACATATATATATATATTTATATATCGTATTCTTTTAATCCTTAAGATTTCACCTATATCTTTTTAAACCTGTATATATATATATATATATATATATATATATATTCATGTCTGCTCTCTGATAAAAGAAACAACTAAGTATTGGGTTATAAATCAATTGTTTTATATTTCAAAATTATATCTTTTTGTAATATACAACAATTATTTTTTTAAACGTCTTATTTTTTCCCTTTTCAAAAATTTAAATGAGTTAATTACTAAAATAATAATATTTTAACACTCTATATATTTATTAACTTTTTGTTATTTAGATAAAAACCGTCCGAATTTAAAAAAACTTTTCAACAAATTTATAATTAATATAAAATGATACACCCCTTGCATTAATATTTCTTACTTACGTTTAAATAAAACATATTCTAACTCACTTACAAGTATGTTTTTCTATGCATATTAGAGTAATATTTATAAAAATGTTCATATTATTAGAAAAGATAAAGAAAAAAATCCGACAGGTCGGTGTAGCAAAAAAGATTTTAGTTTCTTCGTCAAATTAATTGGACGTCAACTCCAGTCCAATTTTTTTTTATCGTCAACGATAAACTTTTTATTCTATACTTATATTTAGTATAGGTTCCCGAGGGTGATATATGTTACTTCTGGTTTGCGGGTTTACTTCCGTGTATCTACCACTTTTTAGTCTTGTAAAAGACCGAGATTGATGCTTTAACGACGTTTCGGCAAGATCACACTTACCATTTTCAGATCATCGATAATTGTCTGCTTCTGCTTCTTACGATATGAGAATTGATGTTATTAACTGGTTAACCACTACAGGAAGAAGACGTCACAATAAAATCAAACAAGAACATTAGAAGGCTTGTGATCATCTAAGTACGGCGAAGTAAGACATCATAAAAACATCTCTCAGAAGCCAATAATGTCAGTTCTTGCATCGTAAGAAACACTCCCAGACAGGTATGGATGACCTGAAGATGTAAATGTGATATGTGACCTTGCCGAAACGTCGTCAAACCACGAATCACCGTTTGTTGCAAGACTAAAAATTGAAAACGCGGAGGAAAACACGGAAACCAATTACATGTGTGTAGTAAATTAGTTAGTTTATTGCTGATTTCTTTTGATTTCTTCTGTCAATATGATGTAGGCCACGACATCCACGAGTTATCTCTAATTTCTTACTATATTCTTATTTGTTGTACAAAAAAAAACCTCCTAATTTTCAGGGCTGTATCTAAAAAAATTGCTAATATATTAACAAAAATATCATTTATTTTTTCAAATCCAACACTCTTAAACTCGCACGGGAGCGATCTTATTATTTAGTAAAATATTACTTTTGCCATCTGAACAATTACAATTTGGCCGATTACTTATGATTCACCCTGTATAAAAAAGACCTACAGTTAATATTACTCGTAGTATTGCAGAAAAAAAATATTAAGTATCTCTCTATTGCACATCATAATTATTGATTGCCTATCTGAAATATGTCTGTAAAAAAAATGTAAAGATCATTTTAAAGTGAACAGTATGATGTTACTCCAAATAAACTTGAATTAATGACTAAGTCTATCATGTTACGACCTAATTCGGCGCATTTACTCAAATTTATGCTTCTTTAACAAAAACAGAAACATGAGTATGTTAAATACCACATCATTTGATTATTTTTCATTTTAGAAGTTTGCTACAGAGTCAAGGAAAATATATCATTTCGGTTTTGTTTCAATAATTCAAGCCATTGGTGGCTCATTCTTAAGTTTCTGCAAACCTGTTGCTCCATCAAAAATCATTTGATTAATAAATATGAAAAGATAAATTATACTTATCTGAAATTCCACAGCTTTGCAAGACTTTTTAAAATATATTCAAATCGACCTATGTTTCGGTATCGGACAGATCTTTTAAACGTAAATAATTTCATGTTATAAACATCACAATCAATCATTATTAAGCAATATTCTTCTATTTCTAAAAATATGTTTGGCTAGTATTATATGGGTATTTACTTCAAAAGATAATTGAACTTCCCAGGTTTAGTTTTTCATTCAATACTATATATTGAGGATAATTTAGGTATTTTTTTATTTCGTATTCCTCTAATAAATCAATTTCTTCTTTTTTTATCATTTATATAAAGTACTTCAACTGTTGTTTCCTTTGTGTTTTAAGTGTAGATTTGTGTTTAAAGCCAATGAGGTATTTTGCGTAATGTAACTTATATGGTTGTTTTAATGTATAAGCTCGTAAGTGTTCACAGTAGCGTATGTTAAAATTTCTTGGAGTCTGGCGAAGATAGATGGCGTCACAATCCGAACAATTTAGTTTGTAAATACCAGATGTTTAAAATTTATTAATTTTAGGTTTTACATTTAATAAAAATGAGCTTACATTATTTCTTACTTTAAAATATATTGTACGAGATATAATTTTGATCAAAACCAGTGATCAAAGATTTGAAATTCCATCTGATTTTTAATCATGGAACTTGAAAAGTTAGGAAATTTTTGTCTGGCACTGCGTTTCTGAACACACTGTCTATTTGGGACTAATTTTAAAAATCTCAAAAACTGCCTACTCTTCTTGTAAAAACTTTTTTTTCGTAACTTCAATAATGGCCAACTAACCGTACTTCGACGCACTAATGCCGCACCCTGTATATTTTCGTTGGTATTTCATTAATTCAACGCCAGAGATAGATCTATCGATTTATCAAAAATAATATAATTCAATTAATTACCAAAAATACTCACTCAGTTTTTACTTTACCTACTAGTTTGGTGTTACCGTTTCCATTCATTGAAAGTAAATGTTATATTCGTCTTATTTCAGCAGCATATCAGTAGGTAAAGATTACCTAAAATAGAAATACAATTAGATTTTCTGAGACCATCAATTATTTTTTTCTAGTTTGTCCTTTCTGTATATTTTTATGAAAATGAATTTTTATATTTAACATTTTTTCTCATGAAGAATAACTTAAATTATTTAAGTTATGCCGCCACTGTTCCATTCTTCTTTTAAGCTAGCCATAAAATAATTGACAATAACATTGTTTTAAATAATTTGATATGATGCGGATATGTTTTAACCATTAATTTTTACAGTTTTAAATCGTATTCTTTGTACATCCGCAAAGTGCTTTAACAAAACCGTAAAATGAATCTATACCTTTAATTATTGATCTTATTTTATACATAGGTTTGCATTAGCGAACTAACTGTAATATCACTATGACAACTTCAATACAAACAAACGTTGTTGACGTCTTTGAGATTTTCAGTCAATATTTACAGAATTTAAATCTATTTAGATAAATGAATGTGTTATATAAATAAATAAATTAAAGATGAGATTCAAAATTACCCTAGCTGAAAAACCGTCTCACAAAGCTCCGGTAACATGCGTTGGGTGGAGCAGCGCTGAAGAAGTTTATTCCGCCGGGTAAGTAGCAAATACAAATGAAACTCGTATCATAAACTTTAAGCTGTTTTTAATTATTAAGGATTTATAGAGTAACCGAAGTGTCGTTAGAAACTTTAAATAAATATTTTAAGCAATATGATGTACCTAGTTAACAGTAACAAATTGTCCAAGCGGAAGACGACTTAACTATAGTTTACCAAATAACGTGTCTCATAAATAATAATAATAATAATAATAATAAAAATAATAATATATCTTTATTTAGCAAGTATGCTCTTACAACACTTGCACCGGGAAGGCGAAGATTAGCTTACAGCTACTCTTTAACTCTTAAATTTATATATAATAAAAAATGTAATACAAAATATTTCTGATATACATGTACAAACGTAGTAAGATATACTTATATATCATTTCTTGGCTAACAATATGTCCTTAAGAGTACACCGATTTTTAAATAGAGATGAAATGGACATAGTGAAAATGAAGGAATTGTTATATTTTACTAAATTATATGTAAAGCAACGCTCAAGCAAAGCCGAGGAGTATTGTGGCATAGTAATAGTGATATGTCTGATATTAATGATGTGGATAGATTTTCTAAAAATAATTTTTTCATATAAGTAAGAGGGAGTTTTAGATTTAAGTAACCGATATATAAAAACAACGAAATTTAATTCAAAAACATGATTAATTTTTAACCATCTAATTTGAGCAAAATAAGGTGCAATATGTTCATAAGTCCTTCGATTAAAAATAAATCTGCAACATGTATTTTGAATACGTTGCAATTGATTTGGATTCCTGGTCTAGGCAAGGCTAGTAAACAATATTGCAATAATTTAAAACTGAAAGACCTAAAGTTTCGATTAGTTTTTTTACGCATTTTAAAATTTATTATATGTTTATTGACATAAAGCATACGCATTCTCATATAACACTTTTGAACAAGTATATTTATATGACCTTTAAATCTTAATGACTGATCTATAATCAGACCTAAATTTTTTGCTTATTCCGACAAATTTATTGCATCATCTAATTCGAGTTGTATCGAATTCTGAATATTTAATCTTTTATATTTACTACAAAATAGAACAGCGGTTGTCTTTGATGGATTTATGGTTAAATTGTGTGTTTTAGAGAACTGAGATATCAAAGTTAGATCACTATTTCTAGATTCATTAGCAGCTGGGATATTCGATGGGTCAAAACAATGAATCAATTTTGTGTCATCTGCACTGCGCACTTATTTACTACATTTGGTAGATCTGAGGTATAGAGTAAAAACAGTAAAGGGCCTAAAATGGAACCTTGTGGTACACCCAACACTATAAATTTAGGTAATGACAAGATGTTATTAACACGAATACGCTGGCTACGTTTCCATAAATAAGATTTAAAAAAGATAGAACACTAACATCGGAACCATAGTATTTCTTATCAATAGCTCTAACAATATTATCAATTATATTTAATAAGGCAGTGGTTGTACTGTAACCTGTGCGGAAACCAGATTGTTGAGAAGGTAGAGTATTTTTGTTTATAAGGTATTCATATAACTGAATGTAAACAACACGTTCCAGAATTTTGGATAATACTGGTAGAAGACTTATTGGTCTCAAGTCCTGCAACGTTTTAGGATTTGTTACTTTAGGAATAGGACAAACTATCGTCTCCCACCAGATCTTAGGAAAATACCCACACTGTAAGCAACAATTAACTATATGAGTTATATGGTCAAGAATATAAGGCAAACATAGTTTTAGCATATAGAGAGAAATTTCGTCAGCACCAACGGCATTCGACTTGATAAAATGAAACACGTCCAGTATGATATTTTGATCAATTAAAGTAAAATTGAAAATATTGTTATCATAAAACTGTATTTTTCCTGAACATAATGTCAGATTTTTCAAAAATACTAATAAAATAATCATTAATGACATTGGGATCACATAAATTAATTTTCATTTTACTCAGGTGTTGCTATAATACTTTTTCGTTTTTATCTGGTAGGAGTTTATTCAAAAATGCTACTTTTTCTCTACGAATTGAAGCTGATGGAAAATTACTACACTACTTATAATGATACCACTTATCAATACTCTTCATAATTCTAAATTTAGTCAAAGCTTTATCGCGTTCTTTAAGTATTAGTATCAAATTATTTGTTAACCAAGATGATGAAGGATTGCTGACTCTTATTATCCTTAATGGACATGTATATTAAAGAGTAAATTTATATTGTCGGTTAAAAATGTAATTTTTTCATTTATGTTTTCAATGTAATCAATATCATTCCAAGGTATTGTTGACAAATCATTTTTGAATTTGGTTATATCTAATTTTTTTAAATTTCGGGTATTAATAAAGTTCTGTTTAGGTTTGTTAATTGTGATATCTAGAATACAAAACGGTATTATGTTATGATCGCTTAAATGTGACATCAATGTACCACTTTCACGAACTATATTTCCAGAATTGCCATTGATAAAAATAGGATCAAGTAAAGTATTTGAGGTAGCTGTAATACGCGTCGGCTCTATAACATAATTAATATATCCATATGTTTCAAACAAGTCTAGTAAATAGTTGGGGACTAGCATATCAACATTTAGATGACCAGTTACAATAGAGTAATCATATTCAGTAAGCATTAGTGCTAGGATATCATTAATAAAATTAGAGAATTGAACAAGACTGGAATTGGGCGGACGATATAACACCGCTAGTGCAATATTTAAAGTTTTAATTTTAAATTTCACTAGAAGAAATTCATGAGTTATGTTATTAGGATAGTAATCAATTATTTCGCAATTTAAGAAGGTCCTCACATAACAACCAACACCACGTCCTACTCTGTCACTTCTAAAAAGTGTATAGCCTGGTCACTTTTCGGTTAAGTAATTACGAGTATATCAAAAGTATTAGAAACTAATTGTGAAAACTCCAGAAAACTGGGTATTAAGGATCTAACATTTATATTTACTATATTTAAAAATGATTTTTTTTGCCCCCCTATGTACAAGTTGAAAAATGTCCTAATATGGGTTATCGAAAAGATGAAAAGAGAGAGTGGTTAGGAACACGAAATATACCATTTACAGATGACATGTTAAAAATAGACTTGTACAGTGTAATAAAAGTTCATAAACCACAGTAAAAAATATATGTGATCGACAGAATAATGGCTGCTCAGGGACATACAGTTCTAAGGCTCCCCCGATATCATCTCGACTTGAACCCCACTGAATTAGTGTGGGCATCCTTAAAACAATATGTTGCTCAAAAAAGGTAGATTTTAAATTAAAAACTGTTGAACAGTTGTGTGACGAGTTTTTCAACACATTTTCTGAAGCAGAGTGGAATAAACGATGTGAAGACGCTAAAGACTTTGAAAGGTTTGGTTTGGTTGAAACCAGCTTTATATTTAGTAATAGACGAGTTAATAATAAATTTACAAGAAGAGAGAGAATGAAAGTGATTTTGAAGCATATGTTTCGGATTCTGATACTGACCTTTCAGGTATTGAACCTCTTTAAAGACGTTTTATATTGTTATATTATTTTATTATAATATGCCCGAACTCAACAAATTCACGTTAATTCTCTCATTAAGGAGCCATTATATTCTGCTGTTATTATCTCAATTATATTGTAATTACATATATAAGCCATTAAAATCTTACCTGTATATTTATTTAATCACCCTCTTCATATTTCAAATGTTTTAAGTAGAAATTTTAATTAATCGACATCCAGTAATAGCATTTCGTAGGGGGTAAATTCGAACAAAAACAGTAAATATAAATATTTTAAAAGTGCACGGGGAATCTTAATTATAACTTAATAAAATTAATAAAAACCTATATTATTCCACTGTACACCCCGAAAATAGTCAAAAATAAGAATTGGAACTCAAAATTTGAGTAATAAAATCGCTTATCTCAAAATAATAACCAGCATTACATTGTTTGGACTATTTTCAAATAATTCCGTTCTTTTTAAATTATGTATATTCAACAATATATGGATGACATGTGTTTTAAACATTAAATAATATTCAGGGTGGGTTGAAAGTTACGTGCCACTATATACCGATTCGGCTTAAGTTTTTTTGGGGATTGCCGATTAACAGGAGGAAATGCGACAACATTATAAAAAGAGAGCGAGCGTTAAAACCCGATTGTTAAGTGGGGGAGTCGCGTCCGAATTCGTTACGTTTTGCGTGTTGGAGTCGGATGAGATCGATCGGCGTCGCCAAGAATCGTTTGATTGCCGACGCCTTCATTCTTGTGGAATCTACTTTCTCTCTCTTACTCTCGCTTCAAATGAATATTCTTCTTTCTGTTGCTCTTTATAGTTTTGCCCTATCCCCAAAAAAACTTAAGCCGAATCGGTATATTGCCATATTTAATAAAACACTCAGAATCTCGGTTATAATGAAAGAATAAAAATCGATTACATACTAGTTTATAGAATCACCAGTCACTCCTTACACAGTTAATGAATATCCGTTTCTCAATGAATAAATAAATAAAAATGTATTTTTTTATATTTGCTTGGTTTACTTGTTTTATTACTACATCAACACTTTTAATCGCGGCTTAATTACTCCTACTTTGTTATTTGAACGGGGGGGGGGGGGTGTTTAGTAAGATTTTATTTTTATTAACTTATAAATATAATAATACCATCATTTAATTTTTATTTTCCAATTTTAATTAAAAATTAAAATAAAAAAAATCATAATATAATTTTAGTATAAAAATAAATAGAATTACAATATGCACAATTATTAATAATAATACGCATTAATACTATCAAATAATTTAAAAGAAATCTTCTTACAGCTATTTTAATCAACCGTAATAATAAAGACGTAAAGAGTAAGTAGGTATTACATTTAATTGTATCATACCATTAAATTTAATCAAGCTGTAGGATTACGGTTTTCAATCTTATATCTAAAAGATTAATAAAACTTAATCGTTAACAATAAATATTAGTAGTTATAACTCTAGTTAAAATAATAAGAAAATACTTGAATTATTATCTTCATTACATTCACAATATTCACTATTTAATTGCCACTTTTTCTCAAAAATATAGTTCTTGGCATTTGCTACAGAATTACAATTACACTTTTAGCCGTTATTGTCTTTCTGGAGGTTTATTGTTGGGAAAATAAAGTACTGTACGTCTACTATAATAGAAAAATTCCCTACAATAAGCTACTAATGTAAACTCTTGATGCTTAATACCCATGCAAGAAAGCTGAGCTTCTTCGAGATTCAGTTTGTGGCATGGTGTCGTTTCAGTCTCATTTTTGTTAAAATCCTTCTTGATGTCTTCTTGTTGTGATACACAGTTGTATGGAATAGCGTCGATGCAATGTTTTTCTGCGTTTGTTTCGGTAAGAACGTCAACACAAACTTCTATGTCTGTAGTTTTTTTAAAAATTATTGTGTGGTTACGGTCTGTTATAAAACCCATTGTGCCTTTGTCATCCAATTCGATTAAGCAGTAGATATGATAGACATGATCCTCAGCGTAAAATATTTTTACACAAGTATCATAATCGAACACTACAAGATCTAAAACAAAGAAAAAAATATATTGGTAGAAAGTTTGGACTGTATATCTATTTTGCAGTGATATATATGTATATATTGAATGAATTGGCAAGTTAACTTTTATAAAACATCAATTTATAAAATCAATATATCAAGGATTCAAATCTCTAATAGGAAACTCTTTATATTGGTTTCCCATTAATTCCTTTTTAGTGGGGTTACCTCAAAAAAAGTATCATGGACACAATCTATTTCTTCATTGACCCGTTCTCATTTCTAATTTAGCATTATCAACAACTTCTTCAATACTCGTCTACCTTGAAATAACTTTTATATTGATCCCATTATTTTACAGTATTCGCTCCACCTATATGGTACAACTCGCTTGGCCTTTAATCTTTTCGTTGCATTTACTAGATGCCGATTCCGGGTAAACCTCAAGCCGTAAGTTACCCCGAGATATTTACTCTCACTATCTGCGTTTAGAAAACTTAAATTGGTATTGGTAACCGCAAAATTTTCATTTGAGACGTGAGATACATATTCCCTTTCATCAAAAAGTGACCATTTAGGTAGGTATGATAGGTAACCATGATATTGATCCAATTTTTATTGAAGGAAAATTGACAGCCGAAAACTATTTAAGTACGATTAGAACTGAAGTTTTTCCTGTTTTGACAAATGTATATCCAAATGCACAGCCTCCACAAACAAAAAGTTTTGTTTCAACTGTACGTGGGTAGCAACATTCCATTATGTAAAATCGAAGAAAACTCAAAATATTTACCACATAAAATTTGATAACATTGACTAAACTTGACAACTAGTTTCGATTTAAAAAATCATCATTAGCTCTAAAAGTGTAGAATATAAAATTAACACATAAAGCAAAAGGCAAAACTTTATAAGACTTACCACAAAATAATTTAAAACCGCAAAATTTCAAATTCAAATTAACTTCTGAGAAAGCAGTGTGTTATAATATTACAAGTGATTTATTTCTTATTACGCTGTTTTACCTGTTTGGCTCAAATCCCTTCTTCGGATTATATGTTTTCGAGTATAGGCTTCCTTTTTCCACCCTTTTGGAATGTGTTTATCCTTAGTTCCTCATGGTTTTAAGACTTGAATTCACTGGATAGTCTTGCCTCTCCCTTCACACACGTATTTTCCATTATTATTGGAAGTCAGACGTGGCTGAGTGGTTGGCTGTCGTCCTATCCGTTTTATGTTATGTTCCTTTGACCCTGTTTACGTCCCCCCCTTGTTGATAGAGGTGATCTTCACACAGGTCTCTACCTTTAATATTTGTTGTATGACTTGTGTAACCATCCACCCTTATTGTTTTTCCAACTAATTTTGGGGTTCCTTTAGGTTCCAGTTCACGAACGCTAGTTTCATTTCCTTTTATTATTTTTTAATTCCCTTTCCATATCATGATGATTCTGGGTTGATCATCGAACGTTATTTTGTAAGCCCACTGGTTTGTTGGCTTAGGTTAAAACCAGCACTAATAGAGTGGTCTCATTTTAGTTCTTTTTGGAGTAAGTTTTTGTTTTTTGACTTTATATTTTTTAATGGCCGGTTGTTAAGTTTACTAATTGTTTCTTATTACTGTTAATACAATTTTGTTTTAATTTCACTTGTAATATAACATACTGCATTCTCAGATGTTAATTTGAATTTGAAATTTTACGGTTTTAAATTATTTTGTCTTATATATTTTTGCCTTTTGCTTTATATGTTAATTTTATATTCTACAATTTTAGACCTGATGATGACTTTTGAAGTCGGAACTCGTTGTCAAGTTTAGTCAATGTTATTAAATTTTATGTGGTAAATATTTTGAGTTTTCTTCGATTTTATCCTACGTACCACTTTGGAGTTTCATCGATAACCTTCCCTATCATCCCATTATGTTGTTAATTATAAGAGATTAAACGAATTTTTTCCAAATAAATGAATTGAACAACGAGGTACCGTTAAATGGTCAGCGTACCATGACTTTACGATGTTGGACTATTTTTTTAGGGCTATGTAAAGACAAAAATGTATGCAATAGAACATTGAAAGTCCCAAAGAAAATATAATAATAGAAATAAAGAATTTTTCTCCTCAAATATAAATAAAATTAGGAAATAGATTTATAACAGTCTAATTTATTGCAAACAATTACATGGAGAACATTTTCAACATTTATTTTAGTATAATAGTTAACTAAATCCAGTCTTTTATGGATTTATTTTCTTAAACGAACCTACTAATTTATTTAAATTATAAGTATTATAGATCATTGAAATCAATTCATTGAGAAGTTTTCAAAAATAAAAAATAATACAAGGGTAGCAGTGGAGCTAGACTTACATAAAGCACCCTATATATTTCGATTTTCTTCCGGAAAACGTACAATTGAGTTCAAAAATTGAAATGCCACAGTGTTTTCATAGATTTCTAAAATAACCACAAAAATAATTTCATTTCATAAGTGCATGGTTTCCAGACTATGTAGATAAAAAGTAAATCAAATACACGAAGGCATAATAAAAGGACAAAAAGAATGTGTGTTTTGTTTGAGGAAACCTAAAGTGGGTCAAAATAAAAAATACCAAATGTTCAAAGGTTGGCAAATTTAATAAAACTATATTTTCATATTTAAATTGAATTTCATTTCTTTGTTTATATCCATTTTTCTCTATAGGTGATGAAACCTTGTTAACATACATTTAGTCGATATGTAAAAAAAATGTCAGCTCGAAAACGTAAATTTTCATAAATCATTTTTAATATTTCGAAAATTAACATTAACATTTCTGTCATGGAAAATATTTATAGTATTTTACCATTCCTAAATTGTTCTATACTTAAAACCAAAACAAACAAAATTTAAACATTTCACTGAAATAAATAGACTATGTTTTTTGTTTAATGACAGTAAAAAAGTTTACTCAGTCACTAACCAGGCACTATTTCACAATTTAACATTTATTTTTGTTAGAAATTTAAACATAGTGTTCTAAAATAATTAGAGTAATTTTTTTAATAAACTATTAACAAAATTGCTATTAAATGTAGATTTTAAAATGTTGAGTTATGCACAAAATATATATCTTTTGATACACCATGTAACATCATTATTATGTACTCATATTAAGGCACTCTGTATATATTTATACATATATATATATATGTATCTGCTCGGGTTTACAAAAAGTCAGCATCATTGTTAAGCGTCTAAAGATGTTAATATTTGAATGCATAAGTAACATTTACAAAATATTTAGTCAAATTGAGGTTATGTTTGCATTTTTTTGGTACTAATAATTAAGTTATTTTTTTGGTACTAATAATTTAGTTTTGAGTCTAGAGTTCAATTTAAAGAAGCATTATTTAATCTCGATATATCAAATAGAATAAGGTTGTTAATTTCATATTTTGAAGTTTGTAAAATTTAAATAAATTTTTTTTTTATTCAAAATTTATTTCTTTGTTATGTATATTTTATGCGATATTTATACTAAATCCGCGTAACTAAAATTTTTATTAGATCCATCTTTTCAAAAAAGTTTTATAGTCCCAAATTGCAAGTTTTATGAATGGCCTGTTTTGGTTAAACTATTATTAAAATCTCGTAAAAAGTCCAACTAACATTAAAATGAAATTAATTTCTTTGTTATTACTTGCAACATGTTATTGATACAGTTTTAATAAAAGTTAAATTGTGTTAATAAAATTTTATTTTTGTATATGAAAGTGTGTAGCAATATTATTAGAAAGTTTTAATTTCTTACCTCGATCAGCTTTAGTAAATAGCAAAATCCCCATGAAATAAATGAAAACCGTGAACATTATTCCTCTAGCCTTTCTCTGATATCACTTGCCGCTAATACGCATTACTTGATCACTAAGAAATAATCAGCCATCATTTTATGCACATATTCTATAAATAAAAAATCTTGACTGATGAAATCTTGTCATACTATTCATGGAAATCAAGTTTAGCGATAAGAATGAAATTAATTATGGTCAAAATAATCTAATACAGCTGTACCGATCACGAACAAGAAGACGATTTTAATTTTAAATTTACTGAACGAGTTCAGTAGGTTATCTCGTCTTTTTATTAGAAAAAAACAGACCTATTTGTTATTTTCATTATTATCAACGTACCATTTATAGATTACCGAAATTAATAGAAATAAAAATATTTTTACTAAATTTCAAAGAAAAACGATTGTTTACATAAATATTAATGGAATGTTTTTAATGTATTATTTTTAATTTTTAAAATAAATATTACATATATTGTTAATTTTTCATAATTCAATAATAACTTTCTCAGACTTTAAACGAATTGTTAAGATAGATTTTAATATATTAGATATTTCAATAAATATTGACATTGTTCAAGTGAATAATGATGAATCATTTCAAACATCAAATTATTTACAATAAAAAATTAATTGAAAACAACTGAGAACAGCGGCAAGCATTTTTGTATACCTAATCATTATTATGTACATATTATGTATACAATACTTACAATATTGGAATATAGTTTAAAAAGAAAAAGCAACTATTTATTCATAGAATTCTTCAAAGACACTTTCTCACTAATTTGTTTAATAATTAATTCCAGATATTTTTAATATGTTGATCTGTTGTTGCTAATAGAAGTTACTGATCATTATTTAAAATTAAACATTAAAATTTATCGGTAACATAAAAAGAAAATTAGGTAGAAAGATTTTCATAAATAGTGATTTTCTTTACGTATATAATTAATTGTATATCTAATAATTTTAAACAGCTGATATTTTAATAAATCTCGTAAGATATATGGCGCATGGGCAGGTAATAAGTCGAAAATGTAAAGTATTGAGAAATTCGACTTTAAAGTTCAGTCGTGTAGCACAAATAGGGAAATCATTGACTAAAATGAAAAAGGTCATTTCATGATAGTTTAAATACATACAAAAAATAAGTGTTAATCCGTTTAGCTCAAATTTTTTATTTAACTGAAAAAACATACAACTTATATCCTTTGTCACAAATAAATACCGCAATCTTTTGAATACCGTAGCCACTTGATAATATCCAGATTATTTGCAAATAACATCACAAGTGTGAACATCAAACACATATGGCTGTTTTTATTTTTCCCGGCGCAAGTATCGAAATATAAGGTAATACGTTTAACGTGGTCAGGAGAATTTAAAAACATTTTAAACAAACATGACGTATGTAACGTAAGATTGTATGTCCGCAGCTGTCGTTTGTAAAAAGCAACAGACATTTTTATGACGGATGTGGGCAAACTGGAGATCAAAAGTATAAACTTCTTTGGAGATATTATTTTTGGCTTCTTCTTTGTCTTGTCTTTTCATTTCATAAGCATATTCCGCTTCGCTTGATCTAATTTCAGTTCGCTTTTTAGGTTTTCTTTCTCAGAGATGTTAATTGAACTTTTTATTAGCATATTGTATTTATCGCACTTTTGACAACTGTCTTTATTTGGGCTCTTCATTCCAATGTTCAAAGAATGTTTTCGACCAACAGGTTTTGTTACCGATTCCCACTTTCTGTACTCTGTACTTTCTGTGTATTGGGATCGTAGATATTTTTTATTTGATTTCTTTCTCGAATAATGACTTTCATAAAGTGGTACGGTTAATATGTGTTTTTTCACTAATTCAATGTCTTCTAAAGCGGTTTTGTTTTTATGTTCATGTTTACCTCTTATCATTTTGCGTGATACCACTAGGTGACGCGTTTTTCTTATGTAACACATTTGTTAAAAAACTTTGGAATTTCATCGAATGTTTTTAGGAAACACTTTACACATACTTAAGAATTTGCCGCTTGACTGAATATGATACTTGTATGTTAAAAATCTATTTTTCTATTTACTTACATCGTTTACTTTAATTTTTGTGTTTTTTTTTAGGTTCACTTTGTAACGAGCTAGCGATGTAAGCAACTCGTTTATCAACATTACCCAAAGACTAGTAGTCTTTGAATACAAGTTGTCTAGTTTCATTATCTATTCTTTCAGAACATTTTATCCGACATGCAGTGAGTTCTTTACACACTATTTCTCGAATAACTTTTCCCTTCGATGTTATATATTCTTTACCTTGATTTCTATTAATTTTTCTAAGATACCTCGTTTCTCTGGTTTCTCTTTTGCCTCTTCTATTTTTCGTTGATGTTCCTTCTGTTGTAACATTATAATTTTTATGTCTTTTAATTTGTTTCCTCGGAATTTCACAGATGTCGATATCACTTTCAGAAGTTTCGGGCTTGTCCACATAGTCTGGATCATCGTCATAGTCATCATAATGTTACTCATCTGATTCATTCTGAGTACCTTCAGTCTCATTTTTTTTGCCCACATTCAAGATTGTGAATGTTATTATTTAAATCTTTACGATTGTCTTGTAAACTAACAACGAGTTTATTTTCTATAGATAAAGAATTATGATTTCTACTAAATCTCCGAATTGCAACAATCAGAATTTGTCTCCATTAATAAGCTTTCATTTGTAATATCAGAAACTTTATTGTCGTTGGTACTATTATCACTACATGTAATATCATTTAGTAATTCGTGAATTTCTGGATCTAGAGACGGGGCAGGATTATTTTCTGGAGCAACAAAAAATATAATTATTAAAACTATTTTTTTCCTAGTTTTATTTATTTACCTGTACTATTCGAGGAAACCGTTTCACTACTTGCTTTACAGAGACTCAATATTTTTGCAGCTCGAGATAAGGCCATTGCTCAAAACTGAGTAAATAAACGGAAAACGGAAAGTTATTTTATGGTTATGTTTGGTCATATTACTGTGCGTAAAGGAAGATAAGTAAGTGGTTGCTAACAAGGCTGTGTAAAGGGATGTAAGTAAACTTGTATATGTTTACACGTTTACGTTTTTTCAGTTACTATTACTGATTAATACATAAGTAAAGTTAAGCCTCTTTGCACAATTTCATATTATATTTGGCTATTTATATCCACTTTACACAAGACGAGCATGCCCAGTAGAGACTTAGCTGACATATACCCTTTTGCACAACCAAAGAAATTGCTTTACTAGAACCACGAGTGTACTTATCTCTATTTTCACCAAAAATCGACTTATACTCCTTTACCCGCCCATGCGCCATATAATTTATGCACATAGTACAACAGATAGTACAGAAAAAATATAGCGGATAACAGCACTAAGTAACAACGAAATTTTATGTTTTTCCGGCAACTGTCAGAAAATTTCTATTCGAAGATTTTGCCTATGAGGGTTCTCTTTACTGATGAGTTTACAGTCATGGGCAAATGTGTGGAACTAAGCAAATATCTCGAGAGTTTCTGTAGGGACCGACATTAAATGTTGTAAATCAATAATTCATTATATTGTTCGTTTAATTTGTTCATTAATAAAAATGGATTAATATTGGCTATAAAGAAATAAATATTTTGCGATAAAAACTAATTTTGTAACTCAGGCATAGCGCATACATGCCTTAACAAATGATATAGATGACAATTTTTATTATTTTTATAGTTTTGCCCATATCACTACCGCATTAGGTAGAAGAAGAACTTAAAATATATTTTATTGTATTTTCTCGTTAAATAATGACTGAAACTTAAACCACCTCAGCCTATTACAAGCATTTCATGAATTTCATGTTATGTAATTATTTTCTTATTCAAAAATGAAGTATTATAGTAACAAGTTACAAAAATTATTTAATGTACCCAACTTATCTAAAATTGTTATCATTATTGTTAAGGTTTAATGTATTACTAAGAAGAATTTCACAAATATAATTACAGTAATAACAATTTTAATTTTATAAATATTTTGTAAAATTAATTTATTATTGACATACCACGGAAAACTTTAAGATTTTCTTATATTCATTTGAGAGTTTCTTCCCTTATGTACAGGGGCCCGATTATTACGTGCTTATTCCCTTTTTTAAGAATAGAAAAAGAGTAGGGGCCCTTAATTTAGCTGGGACCCTAAGCAGTTGGTTAGTTTACTTATGCGTTTATCCAGTGCTGATTGTATGCACCTTCCCTTGTAAATAAAACTAATTCTATTTATTAATACATTAAATAGTAACATTAACACAATAGAAATTTCAAAATCTTTACATAAAGGGGGGATTTGAAAATAAGTTTAAGCACGAACCTGTAAATTCACACTAGATTCATTGGAATAATATAAAAGTATGCAAATAGGAACATAGCCAAGCAATAATTATTTAGTAAAGTTAGAATGAGTTTACCATAAATAATTTCCAATACTTTTATTTAAAATCCTTATTTCATTGTTTACACTTAAAATGTACTAAACTTTAGTACCAGTTCAAAATCAGTAGTACTATTCAATGCAGAAAAAGAACACTTTATTTAATTTTTTTGTTTTTTTAAACATGAGAATGATTTTTTAAGATTTTGATATTGAGGAGGTAAAAACATTTAATCCGGTCCTGGATTTTACTACTTACTAATATATTAGTTATTTGGACAATATATGTAATATACACAAAATTATCGAATATTTTTTATAATCAATTTTATTTGAAAATACTTTTGAATTATCTCCGTAAACTTTTATGTGGTAATTGTTATGCATCTAGTAGGCGAATATAATCATGTGTCATAAATATTTTGACGTTTATTTAATAATAATGGCGTTTTTTGTTTCTCGTGTCTTCTGTCATAAAGATTGTGTTACATTATTTAAGTACCTATAGCTAATTAAGTTATTTGTGGAGAAGTAAATAAGTGATACCTAGTGACTGACTGACTCTCTTTTGCATTTTTCTCTATTTAAAACAACAGTATGCCACCAATTAGACACTGCAATGAAGTTGAAGCGGTACAAATTGTAACTCTACATAACGAAGGATTGAAACAAAACATTATCGCACAACGTCTCGGAAGAAGTCAATCTACTGTATCGAAAATTTTACAAAGGTTTCAACAGACTGGAAATTATGCCCGAAGGGCGTAAAAGGTCTACAACAGCAAGGGATGACCGCTTTTTGGTTCTTTGTTCCACACGAAATCGCACATTGACATCTACGAATCTCAGAAATGAGCTACTAAATGTAAGGCAAGTTAATGTTAGTTCGAAAACAGTTAGACGAAGGTTAAAAGAAGCAGGTTTAAAGCCAAGACGGCCTGCCAAAGTTCCACGTCTTTTTAATATTCACAAAATTCGTCGACTAGCATTTGCAAGAATTCATGTTCAGTGGAATATCGAGCAATGGAAAACTATTCTCTTTACGGATGAGACCAGAATTCAATTATGGAAGCCAGATGGACGAAACCACGTCTACAGAAGAGTTGGCGAACGGTACGCCAGCTGCAGTCTTATAGAGAGTGTTAGTTTTGGAGGTGGCGGTATAATGCTTTGGGGAGGTATCAGTTGGGAAGGACGTACCGAACTTGTGGAGGTAATTGGACGAATGACTAGTGATTTGTATGTTGAAAATATCCTGCAAGAGCATGTTGTGCCGTATGTTGGCCATATTGGATACGAGAGATTTGTACTAATGCACGATAATGCTCGACCACATGCAGCTAACATAGTGACCAATTTCCTAAATGAAGTCCAGATTGAAACATTAGATTGGCCACCATATAGCCCAGACTTGAAACCGATCGAACACATATGGGATCATCTAAAATGCCGCGTACGACGAAGAAGTCCCGCTCCAAATACGAAAGAAGAGCTTCGAATAGCAACACATGAGGAATGGAATGCAATTCCTCAAGAATTCATTCAAACTCTACTTTTAAGTATGCCAAGAAGGATGCAAGCAGTAATAAGAGCTCGAGGAGGAAATACTCGTTATTAAATATGCCTTTATTTTAATCAAAAGCATAGTATTTGTCCTCCTAATGACATTAAAGTTGAAATTACATATTCTTAATTTTGATAACATTTAGCAATAATTTTTTTTCACAATTTTCTATTCATAAAAACTAAATATTGTTCAATTAAAATTTATAAAACAAACTGCTCTTCCTCGTTTGATGACTTGATTTTTCAGAATTTGTATTTTCCAAAAAATATATGACAATTTTGAAATATTCGATAATTTTGACCATGAGTGTATATATACCAAAAATCATAGAAATATAATAGGTGGTCGTTTTTTGAAATATACCCAATTAAGAAATGAGCTAAGTGTATTTATTTCACTGTTAGAGAATTCCTGTTTATCAGTAAAACACCCTGCTTAAAGAAACTTGTTTTATTTTGTCATTATTACATACGGTGGCTGAAAAAATACGCTTGGAAACTCTTTTCCTAGGCAAATTACTATATTATGCTTGTATCATTTTATAAATTACGGTGTCAATGGAAGTTACAAGTAAATACCATTTTTTAATTGTGACTTCATATGTGTTATTATATTTTTGGTATGGAACTACAGTGTAATATTAACAACCGTGGTTAAAATTCCTAAGAAAAATATTTCTCTTTGTAATAAAACAAACAAAACTTTTTTTCTGAACACATTTTTAGATTAATATGTTAAATGCTGTTAACATTTTACATAAAATATATATCTTTTTTGTAACAAAAATAATGAAATTTTATTAAAAAAAATGGTCATCCAGTGGCAGTAAATTCGGGGTAAAATATACTTGCAGTAACTCCCTGCTTAAAGTTACCAAAATATAATTCTTATTATAATTTTATACTAATTGCTTTAAAATGACAATGAAAAATTTCTTGATGAATCATTAAGCCACTTTGAAGTTATACAAAAAATGCAATTAGTTTAATTTACACCCTATTACATCATTAATCTCCGATCATCAGAAGTGTCTTGAACTTAAATAAATAGTTGCTTACAAAGCTTGTCCCCAGTATTCTAGGACACCCTGCATAAATATTTATTGCTGTAAGAGCTACTTTACTACTTTCCAGTGACGACAATCAAGTACTATCGTGGTCAGTGTCAACCAACCAATCGACAAAGATCACCAAATTCACCGACGAAATTTATCCCACAGACCTTCAGTTTTTGCCTAGAAGTAGTAGCAGCTCATTGAGTAAACATGGGGATCTAATCCTGATTACAGCAGCAGATGGTAAATTTCATATTATGAATAAAGCAGGAAGGATTGAGCGATCTGTTGAAGCCCACAATGGGGCCATCCTAGTCGGACAATGGGGCAACGATGGTACCGGCCTTTTGACAGGTGAGTATTTGGTTTTATTTAAATAATTGCTTATGTTGAATGCTGTAACCTTATTTGGAGAAAATATGAAGTTTTTTACTTAGCCGATTGTAATCGCTCCGAAAAACCAGAGCGATCCCATAGTATGATTAGGTAAGATGCATCACATACATGTTTTACGAATAAGCGTTTAATGAGGCAACGGAATGAAGCGTAGGATGTAGGCAAGCTAAGAAAGTAAATGTTAATCCTGATCCAACTAAATCCAGGTGCCTACGGCACAAATTCCGACAGCTTTTAGATTACTGTAGACTCTGACGGCACCTCCCCATATTCGGGGCAGTGGAGGAGAATCCATCATACTATCAAATGTGTGGAGGATGGAAGAAACATCCTACCACTATTAGGACAATTGCAAAAATTAAGAAGATAAATCTTTGATCTCGTACAGATTTAGGGTAACAACATCTTGGGCTTCTTAAGGAGGGATCAAACGATTGTGAGGAAGGGAAGATAAAGACTGGGGGTGAAAATAAAGCTTAACTGTCCATTACCGTGATATAGCAAAATGTATAAACTGTTTATGAAGATAACAACTATCAGCCAGTACAAATCCAATGATTGTACTTTTGTTCAATGCTACCAACACCTTTAAACTTCAATAAATTAATAAAAGTGGTATATAATATATTAGACGTATTTTTATGAAACAGAAAATGGAAATCTTGTGAAATCAATTACTTTATATGAAACAATTATATTTACAATTTTTTAAATATGACGTTATTGGAAAACAAATATTAGGAAAATATTTGCACAATTTATTTTTATTGTGTTTAGTAATCAAGAGCCAGTTTAAAAATATTTTGATATTATTCTATTAGGTACAATAGAAAAAAAACAGAGTTAACATGAGAATGACACGTGTCGTAATATTTAACAGTTGAATTGGTGCCAAAACATTGATGAAAGTGGGTATTAATCGCAATTAAAATGAATCAGTTTGCAGTAACATTTCGAAAACCGTCATTAAATTGATTTTAATCTTATTTTATAAATACATATATCAAAGAGTATCATTTCATAATCTGTACATGTATAAATAATGTGGCGTCTTCCAATAATCGCTGGAAGCTGCCCGTCTGATTAGTCTATTTATAGTCTATTCCGAGAAGAATAAGAAATTACTGGAAAAAAATACGTTGTAAAAGCTTATATAATTTTTTTTAAATTCGGCTCAACAGGTATAGTTTTATCAAAAGATATTAATTGTCTTTATAATGTCAATTATAAAAATAATAATATTTATTCAGTAATAGTAACAGTCAAATTTATAATGTACTCCTTAACAGTATGTACTTTGATGCCCAATTATGACCAAGTGGCTGCGCATGGGCTGCCGAATTACAAAAATTAATAAGTGCGTAAATAAATATGTACATGTGTTTGAGAATATATGAGTATTTTTATGTGGATGTGGCAATAGTGTTAATTTTGTAATAGCTGATGAAGCAATTAAATCCATTTAAGCGTATAATAATTGTTATACTTCTACTACTACTACTACTACTACTACTACTACTACTACTATACAACAATACTTTATTAAATATACAAATCTTGATTATGGATTTAAATTAAGTTAATCGAATTTATTGTTTATATTCTGTATAACTAGAATTATTAGAATTAGAATTTATTTATTTAAATATTTCTAATTTACATTTCAGATATATATAAAATATACACAAATATGATAGTAAAATTAATTAATTAAAAAAAAACTGAATTAAAATACAACTCAGATTAAGAGTAATACAAAAACAACACCAGCTGAATCATGCTCACATCGAAGCCAGATAATTTCGTAATTTACGCTTAAAAGTAAATAGACTTTTAATATTTTTTACATCAATTGGCAGCTTATTGAAATCTTGAATTCCCTGCACAAACAATGTTTTTGTTGACTTTTTATACACTGCTGTTGAAAATAAATAATATGATCATGTACAGTAATCGTGTATTTACAGAATACCAGTTAAGTTTTTGCAGCATACTTTGTATTGGTGTATATCTACTAGAATGAAGAATTTTGTAATTTCTGTAACATTCGCCTATGGATTAAGTCGACCAAATATAACAAACTGGCAAAATAGTCAAAGTGAGACTGAATAATTGACTGACATACAGTTATCCGACTGAAAAATGATAATAATGCCAATATTCTAGAAAAAAATAATTTCTTTAAAATTTTCTTAGATATATACATAATTACAGTGTACATTAATGTCGACGTGTTCATTCATAATAAAACCTAAATATTTAAATTCCTTCACCAACTGAACAGCTCTGTATTACATAAATACCATCTACAAGTTAGTATATTGGTATCGAAATCACAGAAATTGTTACCAATTCAACAACTTGAAGTAGGCTCCATTTATGTTCTTCAGTTCGATACCTTCGTCAGACCATACCAAAGTTATATTTTTTAAATGAAACTCTTTGTACATTATTTATTATATTTCGAATTACGCTCACTTTTACTATTCCAGCAATATAACGTTGTACAAGAATAAAGGGTGTTTTCAAAAATAACGTCACTTTTATGTGAAAATGCGAAATAGTCACCTTGTATTGTTAAAAATAAATAATACATTTTTCATTGACGAAGTATATGATTTTGTAAATGGAACACCCTATAGTTTATGTCGTCGAATCAAGCCTTATACTTAAATATTTACAGTTATTAAGCTATTTAAAATTTTAAAACTAAAAACTAACAAACTAACAAACTAAAAACTAAAAACACAAACAACATATCAAAAACACAAATAATACAACACCAGCCATGTATTCCCCTGATAGTCCTGATACATGGACTTAACTCGACACCTGTTCACTAATAATAATTATTATTTTTGTTAAGTTTACAAAGAAATGATCAGTTGACCTTAGTCGAAAAAATAATACCAAATAATGAGAGAAGTTGAGGGTTCGAGTTTTATTAGAGAAACAAAATACTTTGCAATATTTCATAATTAGAAATTAATTTTCATATCCTGATTGTGATCCTTCATTCACTGTTGTATTCTAATAATTGACAGTGCTGTTTCTATAGTGGCTTTAGGAAAACAAGCCTACACAGAACACCAAACAAACCATAGCAACAATACCTATGACACCAAGTAAAATAAAAATACAAAGAAAGTAACCAAATGGTTTTAAAAAATTTACAAATAAAAAGAAATTAATGTATAGTACATATAAGTACAAAACCGATACATGACCTTTTTAGCAAACGAAAGAAATAAATGAGGAGGTACTAATATCAAAGACTCGAACTACTCATTTTCAAGTAAAAGTCTCTTAAGCTTTTAAAAATTTCTTTATCGTGAGCAGGTGCGTGATTATAAACACAAAAATCGGTCACTAAATTAAAACCACAGTAAAAATACGATGAACCTTATCAGTTCTGAATGAGTAGTGAGTACGTTAACATGCCTACAACAATAATTTCTTCATGCTGAGGGGTGCAAAGCTGCTTAAATTCATCGATGAATGAGTAGTGTATATGACGAAACTGTCATGAGCGAGAGCAAAATTCGGTAATGCAGGAACTTTAAAGCAGGACGTACAGATGTTCGCGATGCAGGCAATATGGTACAATGAAACTTATGCGTTAGTTACTTGATAACTAATGAATTAGCGGTTTACCTATAACATTTGAATAAAATTAATACTAATAATAACTCGAAAAGACAGATTAAGTGTTTATTTACTTTTTGATAGTCAACTATATACATAAAGTATGGAACCAAGTAAATATCTTTAAAACGAATCGAACGATATTTATGAAATTTTACAAGTAAGTGCAATGGATCAAAATGCAGCTGTGTAAATTTTTTGTTAATAATATACTTCCGGTTTAACTGGAAGTACCCTCAACTATTTTAATTTAAATGGGACAACCTGTACATTTTTGCAATTTTTGTAAAAATCTTGTTATTTAGAATTCGAACATAGTGGGTTTAGTGTAAAAAATCTGTAAAAACGAGGAATACAGCACTTTAATAAAGCACTTTTAAGTTTTTATACATTAATTTAAAATACCATTTAGATAATTAAATTTATAATGTTTATATTAATAATAAGAAATAAACGAGTACTATCTACTAGGTAACTCTTGCCAAATTGTCAAATTGTAATTTACGGAAATAAATTGTTCGATTAAGAATGTTTCATTTAAGTAAAAAAGATCGTATTGAAATATTAATGATAATCGGTTTTGGTGACCGATTCATAGAGTGGTCTCCTCGTTCTCCGGATCTAAGCCCATTAGATTTTTTCTTTGGGGTTATCTAAAATCACGTGTTTACGTTAAACGACCAAAATGCTTGCAGGAATTGAGACAAAGAATTATTGAAGAATGTGAACTAATACGTGGAGAAGTCTTGGAAAGAGTGACTCAAGAATTTGTTAATAGGCTGGCATATTGTCAGGAGGTGAACGGAGAGCATTTTGTACATTTGAATGAATTTTGTTTAAATTATTATTCTCATTAGTCTAAAGTAAATAAAATTACTTAGTGTACAACTAAAAGTGAGTTATTTCTCATTTTACAAATTATTTCCACTAAACCCAGTCTGTACAAATTAGAAAAATAACAAGCTCTTTCAAAATCTGCAAAAATATACAGAGGGTCCCATTTAAATAAAAAAAGTTGAGGGTATTTCCGGTCAAACCGGAAGTATATTATTAACAAAAAAATGTACATTAGATACATTTTACCCCATTGCACTTACTTGCAAAATTTCATAAATATCGTGAGTTTCATTTTAAAGATATTTACTTGCTTCTATACTTTATCCTAACCCCGTATATAATGGTAATGAAAGATTAACCCTCGGTGCTTTGTTTTTACCAATAACATGGAGTACGCTTAAAAAACACAGAGTGTTATTCAAAAACATTTTAAAATGTGAATCTTGACCGACTATGGTTTTTATATAAAATTTTTAATATTTCTCGGGACATCGAACTTTATTATAATAAGCTGATCCACCTGTATAACAAACGGTCGTCTCTCATCTTAATTAATTCTGTTTTATTGTTATAATATTGTTCATAACAATAATTTTTTTCAGCTGGTGAGGACGGATTAATAAAGATTTGGAGTCGAAGTGGAATGCTACGTAGTACGGTAGTGTCGAGCGAATTTTCCGTTTACGGAGCCTCCTGGTCGCCAGACAGTCAAGCCATCGCTTATACCCAAGGGAAATGTCTTGTAGTAAAGCAGCTGGCGCCCAATACCAAACCTCTAAAGGTAAGACTTTCCGTTTCCTTTGTGCAAGGCTTTGAAGTATTAGGATTCAGTCGGGGGACAGTTAAGTCATTTTCTATTATTTAATAAAGCCGCAGGGGTGGAATTTGCAGTTGCTAGGGTGCCACAGAAAAATTTTTTTAGAAATTTTCTCTTTAAAACTCACTAAATATATATATATATATATATATATATATCTATTCAAAATAGAAATATTAGTAAAAAATAAAATAATCTGAAGTTTTAATTTAAATGGATGTACTTGCATATTTAAACGTAATTTTTAATTTTGATCAACTTTGTTTAGTAACATTTTTCGATATTGTCAAATTTAAAGGTACTTTACTCTTGAGTAAAACTCATATTTTTTGAAAAACCTCGTATACCACTGAAAAAATTTGATATTTGATGACTGTATTCTAGGTTTTAGATAATGCAGAACTTTTTATGAAGAATAACTTTTTTTCCTAAAATTAATAATAAAAAAGTTTTCCATATGATTCCAACTTATGGGGACATATTGTATATATTGGTGCTAGGTATTTATCGATGATATTATTAATGACACGTGTTTATAAAATTTAAGATCAATTAAACAAACTGCGTATATTTTATATTAGATTAGATCATAGTAATTAGAAGTCGACCAAAATATATGAATAAATGTTGTCTTTACTGTGATATAAAATTATTTCATTGTAATTATCAATGTTAATGAACAGAAAGTTAATAAGGGTATTTTTGTAGTGCACCTACAATTTTGCTGCTCTAATTTTGAATTTGAATTGAAATTTTACTAACTTTAGACAACTGAAAATGGAATGTTAAGGGTTTTTAATATCAAATTATGAAAATTTTTTCCATTCTAAACATATTAAATGATTATTAATTGCACATGTTTCATCTGTATACCTACGAGGGCCAGTAGGATAAATTCGGAAAGCTATGAATAAAAATTTTGGGTTTTATTTCAAATAAAACAGTTCTTTTTCTATTAAAGCTTTGTGTTGTATGTCTTTCAATATTGAAATAATTAAAGTTTGTAAAAGAAAACACCTTAAAGTTACACATATATAATGTCATCTATCAAAATACCTGTGTTAAAAGTTATGTGATAGTATCAAGATTTCATGATCTCATTTGATAAATACTGAAAAACCTTGTTAGAATAGATGTTTCGTTTTCATCTTCAACATCCATCGTACGATATATTTTATCTAATAATGAAACAAAATTACGATTTGTGATTTTTTTAAGTTATCGTATTTTATACGCGTATTTAAAATAAAATTGTTTTAAATAGAATGAAGTGGTTTAATTTTTGGAATTATTTTTAATTTTACATTAAATAAGTAATAATAAAACAGTACCTATCAATTTTAAAATAAGTGCAAAAAGTGTACAAAATATGTTTAAAAATTACCTACTAGTAGTACCTAGAAATTAAATAATTGTTCGATTTTTTTAAATAAGTTAACAAATTTTAAAAATTTTGATATACAAGTTGTTGTTTTGTGGACATTCAAACTTATTCATTAATTCCTTGTAGTCAAATGCACATGAATTTCAGCTACAAGAATATTAGGCACCAAAGCTACTATTACTCTGAAAATAAACTGTCCATTCAAGGTAGCTATTCTTGATAATGAGAAAATATATAGAGTTCAAGAAAACGAAAGAAATAAACATATTTTCTATCAAGTATAAAGTTAGTAAATTTATTTTCTACCTCCTGTAGTCACGCAGATGTAAGTAATCTTTAATAATTTTGCTAAAACCGCCATATATATTTCTAGAAATGATAGATTGTTATTGTTTGTAGTCGGTTGTTAGTCAGTGTTGTCAAGTCTTGACATATATACGACTGTATTTCTTTATAAAAAGTGTTTTCTCAAGACGTTTCATTATTTCAAAATAAATAATTTGTAGGAGATACTTCGAATAATCGGTAAATTTTTGACTAGACAGTTTGCAGCTAATAAAATCCATTGTAGTGGATTTTATAGAGATTATTGTTATTTTCATTTTACTTAGAAAAGTAAGTCAAAAAGAACATTTTTAAAGAGCTATTGGCTTTTTTGGAAAGTAGTATTTCTGGCATAAAAATATTATTTGATGACGGATACTTGGATACAAATTAAACATACAACCAAATTTATATGGAATCATCCCTTACTTGTAAGACCGAAATGTTTTTGCAAAAAAAAAATTTTAATAAAAGACTCATATTTCTACAAAAAACATATTATCAAAATAAAAATGATAATAAGACAGGCACATTTTTTCGTGTTTTCATTCAGTTGTTACTCTACAATTAATTACACCCAAAATATTTTGTAGTATTAAGAACTACCATGCCTTACGTTGAAATCTCGGATATGCAGAATTGTTCCTTGTGAAACAAAAGATGCCTAGGATGTCTCAGAGAGCGGAAGTAGAAACCGAAGGCGCCTCTAGTGTTTGTTACAAAAACTTGGAGAAGATTTCAAAAAATGAGCACACTTAAAAATCGTCTAACACGCAGCAATCGAAAGCTGTGTACTGTTGAACAGAATCGTTATTTAGTTCAATTATTCAAAGAAATCCATCTTCTTTGCATCCAAAGCAATTTTTAGAAGCAACAGGAGTTGGTGTTTTAGTTAAAACATACGCGAGCAAACATTTGTTTAGCAGAAGAGTTCCCAGATGTCCCTAAAACTGGCAAAATGTGATGTTTCAATTGAAACTATAATCAGTCTAAAATCCGACTATCGGCGAATTAGAGATCAAGAGAGAGAGCAGCTCGACTACAGACAGCGAAATTTATCCTTTTTTAATGTGCCATGACACCCTTAATTGCTATTCGTCAAATTTAACTGGACAAATATTTCAAAATCTGTTGTTGGAACTTACTAAAAGAATATGTAGAAGTACCGTAGAAGATTTATGCATTATAATCCGGCAAGAGGAGCCACAGAATTCCTTGAAACAAAAGGTATTCATGTAATTCTTTGGACATCAACCCAGAAGAACCCTGTGGGACAACTTAAAAAAAAGAATTAGAAATCATCATGGTAATGCAAATGCCTATGGGAAAGATTCATAATTTAATGATAAGTATATGCAGATGTATTGACGCTTGTATACTTTTATTCATTTGTTTTTTTCAAGTTTGACATTTCATTAAAAAATTACACCACATTTTTTAGTTAGTTTTGATCAATTTTATAGATACATAGTAGTTTTATTTTATAATAATATATCTAACAAAATTTGGGGGATTCTACAGAAATTTGATTACATCTATTTTATATATTTTTTTAATGATATCTTACAATAGGAAGAATTGGAAGTAAGTGACAGAGCATCGTGAACATATTGCCGAAAAATGACAAGGTGCTGAAAAAATCTAACCAAAATGTGGTTTGATAGAAAGATAAAAAAAACTAAAAGGAATAGATAAAAGATGCCACTTATGAAAATATCAAACTTTCAAGTTTATTTAATTTTGAATTCACAGTCATTTTTCTACTTCTATGAATAAGGTTTAAGTTTAAAAACAATCATAATGAAAACTTTTTGATTATGGGAATGTTTAAAATACTAAAAAATGTATCGATAAAGATTTGTCCTATTACTATTTATGGTTTTGGAATTAGGTTAACATGGACTCGAGGTATGATTTTTCTTCTGGCTATTACATTGGTTGTTTGGAAAACGAAAGGAAAACATGATCACCAAATAAACAGAATCCTTAAAACACTCTATATCTCTGTTAGAAATACCATGAAACTCAGTATACCCAATTTTTTTTTGAAACCATCTCAGTGACCCCCTACTCACAGCACTAAACACCTTAAGTACCTTTAAACGGTGTTATATTATTTTCAAAAATAAAACAAAAGTAATTTCTTTCTAAACCCTATTTGGATGATGCAATTTTAAAATTTAATACACATTTCAGTTATTTATTTTGTTACAGCATGTGCCTAATTTTCATTACTAATTTGCGCAAATACAATTATCCAGTGTCAAAGATTATCTTGTTCTTTGTCTGAATATTTTTTGTTTTTGTTGAATACTTTTGTTTAATTTTCTGACCAATTTCTCTAATATCACATAGAAAATAAATTTGATCAAAGGTTAAAATATTGACTATATACATACAGTCGCCCCTGTTGATAAGAGTTTTTAGTCGATAATAGAATGCAACTTTTATACAATGTTCCTTTTAATTTTGCATCATCTTATAAATATTTAATCTTCCAAAAAAAAACAAGGAAGTGTTTAGTATGTAGAAATAACTTGCCGCAATACAAAATAACCTCAAAATGTTAGCTATAAAAATTAAAAATTCCATCATTTTTCAAAGTACAAGTTGTTTTTTGCCAAAAACAGAAACGGTAACTGTGGGTAGGACTCACCGAAGGTGATTCTAAAGAACATACCGTTAATTTTTAAAATCACTACATAATAATATTATAATGATGGCAAGGAAAAATTAGGAAAATAAGTCCTGATTTATGACAGTCTAAGCTTTATTGTGAAACATAAGGACTTATTTTCCCAATTTTCCCTTTTCATTAATGTATACTCACATATGGCAATAACAACCTACTTAATATTATGATTTATTTTTTAAATTTGAAATTTATTTCTAGACTGTTAGGGGATAGCCATTTCTTTTAGTCTTCGTATCAAGAAAAGTGTTGCTACGAAACTAGCGTATTCCTAGAAACATGTTTGAACAAATGTAATTCTAAAAATTATATTATTTAAATATTAAGATAAAATACAAAACTACGGCTACATAGCATTGAATTACCCTCACTCTTAAATTTCATAAAATAATTAAGAAAAAAGATAGAATTAACTTATTATATTTTTACAGTGGAAGGCTCATGATGCTATTGTACTTTGCCTGGCATGGAGTCCAGTATCGGAACTAATTGTCTCGGGAGGAGAAGATTGCAAGTATCGCGTTTGGGATAGCCAGGGGCGCCTGATGTTTTCCAGTGGATTTCACGGGAATCACATACAATCAGTTGCTTGGTCTCCTACTGGAGATCTCTTCGCCATAGCTACGTACAACACTTTGAGGCTTTGCGACTATTTAGGAGTAGGTCCCATTTATTTCCAATTGTCTTCTGCTCTAGTAGTGTGATATTAGTTATTCATAAAATATATAACAAACGTTTTCAAAAAATATCATCCATACTATATAATGAAGAAATCTATTTAGACTCAATCATTTAATCTATCAACGTTTATTTTCTAGTGGTCTAGATCTTTAGACAAACCCAACACAGGATGTATTTACAAAATGGCTTGGTCTGCCGATGGTACACAACTAGCAGGAGCTTGTGCCAATGGGCAAGTCCTACTTGCGCATGTTGTAGAAAGAGAAGCGCATTATCAGAATTTCACAGCGGTGGTTAGTGAGAAAAAACTTGTCAATGTCAAAAACATTCTAGACGAAACAACCGAACAGTTGGAATTACCAGAAAGAGTTATCCAGCTGGCAATGAGATTCGACCATTTGGTACTCACCACTCCTTCCCAGTGTTATATATACAATAGTAATAACTGGAATACTCCTGCTATATTTGATCTGAAGGATGGATCAGTTATTTTATTGTTGCTTGCTGAGAAGTAAGGATTCAATCATGGATTTAATTTATAAATAAATAAGAATTATTTTCTGAACAGGCATATGTTATTGGTAGAAAAAAGTACAGTTGGGATATATAATTATCAAGGAAGGCTTATTGCTTCTCCCAGATGGCCAAATATGAGATTAGATCATATAAAGGTTTCTTTAATAGCATTATCATCTGACACTTTAGCAGTAAGAGACTCAAGTGATCCAAAAGGTGAATATCATTACTCTATGAAAAATGTTTGCATATTTGAAATATATTCGTTTTTACAGTTTATACCTACTCTGTTTTTTCCTTATGTATTTCAGTTATTCACATTATGGACTTATCAAATAATAGAACTTCAAGTGAACCTACTCAAGTTCAACACACTACAGCTCTTATTCAAATTTCTTTAGACCAGTGGGGAGAACCGTCTTGCAGAAACTTGGCATTTTTGGATAAAACAAGGGATCTATTTTTAGTCAATATTAGATCTCCAAATAAGAGTTTTAGCAAACTAGGTATTATAAAAAAAAATCATGTATTACACGAAATTTTCCTTTTATTCATTTATTTCATAGGAAGGAAGATTGAATCTTTCCAATGGAACGCTACCGATAACATAATGGCTGCAATACAGGATACAAAACTAGTTGTCTGGTATTGTCCCACTGCATGTTTTAATCCAAAATTATTAAGGCTCTGCTCTTTTTATCATGATTCCACTGAACTCGGAAGCAGTCCTAGAATCAATGATTTTGTAGAAAACTCTGTATCTGTTAGACGTGCAGATGGATCACTCCTTAATATACAAATATCTCCTTTTCCCAATTTACTCCACAGGTAAACCTAAATTATCCAAATTGTAAAATGACGTGAGAAAGTATTTTTTCCATTTATAGATCGATATTGGAAAACAGATGGACAGACGCTGTAAATTTGTGCCGGTCCACAAATAATGAGACCATATGGGCGTGTCTCGCAGTTCTTGCAACCCAATCAAATTCTTTTACCATGGATATTGCAGAAGAGGCTTTCGCAAATATCAACCAATATGATAAAGTGTTCTTTTTACAACACATTAAGGTAAAATATATTATGTAAATGTAGATTTATCCAAATTGTTTCAAAAATAATTGTTTTAGAGTTTACCATCTAAAGCTGAACAAAAAGCTCAAATGGCTTTATTAGGAGGAAAAAATCTTGAGGCAGAATCCACACTTCTACATAACGGAATGGTATTTCAAGCTATCTATATGAATATAAATTTATATGAATGGAACAGGTAATTCATACAAGAAATTCCGACTACCAATTGCCTACAGAAGAATCATACTGTCAAATAATGAGCTTATAGTTACACATTTACTTTCGTCTCTTATTAAAATAGTTGTACATAGATGAAATTATTTTCACTGGTAAAAAACCGTATTTCTTTCAAAACTTCATACTCTGATGGAAAAGGTACAAAGGCTATTTTCCAGTGGCGTACTTCAAGGTGCCATATTTTTGACGTCATGGGAGTTACTATTATTCCGTGATAATAGAAGAAATGACAAAAGTAACTCCCTTTTTATTAAATTTTGATTTATTGACAAGTGAAAATCATCTAACTTTTAACAAAGAAAATAGGTTTTATTTTATTTTGGTTGTGACTTAAGAAATAGATACATAAATTGACAGTAAAAAGCTGTTTGTAGGTAATTTGTATTCAAATTTAAAAACATATACATATATGAGGTTTCGAAAAGAGCGGTCAGATCATCTGAAAGTTGTCTATGTTAGCATGCAATAATTTTGTGCAATCAAATTTTAAATTGTATGGATGTAACAGAAATACTTAAACGAAACAAAAAGATATCACTATATTTTTCCCAGTCTAGACCATTCATTATAAAAAATGTTAGCTAAGGTTTTTTCAAGTATCTGTTCTTGTTAAATCTCGTCATAATGATTAAAAGAGTATCACCATTAACCTAATTTTTTTAAATAAGTACAAAAATTTTATTCGATTGGTATATTGTTATAAATACAACTGAATATTATCATCAGTAAACGTTTTCACATTATCTTGACCATGTTTAACAAAGTTGGAAATGGGACCTTCTCAAATTCACCATTTTTTTAAATACATATTTTGGGATTTTTTTAATTATTTTTTTATTATCTTACAAATTACAATGGTGCTAAAACAAATATGAAACAGGAAAGTAAGTTACTAGCGGTCAAATTAATGTCAAAATATTTTAAAACATTAATTTGTTAGTTATATTTAAAAAATACTTCTTTCATAAAAATAAAAATAAAAATCCAACTAGTGACCAGAAAAAAGTCAAATGTGATTTGTATTAACTAAAAAAATTAGTGGAGAATCAGTAATAAATAAAAAACTTAATTGATTTCATTATCATTGATAATTAAAGCTCTAAAGAAATAACACTTTTTTTATGTCCGTTACGCTCCTAGAGATTCAAAATTGGACTGCACCAAACTGTTGATCCTAAAACAATTTTTGTTTAATTTAACTAACCTTGTAAATTTTACTGTTTACAAAGTGACAACGTTAATATCTATGATAGTAATTTGTCCATGTAATTAGGATGAATACCTCTTTTGCAGGGCTTTAGATTTAGCAATTAAACATAAAATACACATTGATACAGTTCTTTATTTACGAGATAAATATTTAACGGGTCTAGGAAAATCTGAGAATAACAACAAGTTTATTACTCTGAATGAAACAGTGAGTATATTAACAATTTACTATTTTTAGTTTATTTGGTATGTTACTGCATTAAAAATATTGTGTGTTACTTCTACTTAATCTTATTACATTTGATGACATTTTAGGTTACAATTGATAAAGAGAAGATAGAAGAAAAACTTAGAATAGAATTTCAAAAAAGAAAGCAAAGCACTTAACTTTAATATCACATATATGTTCTTAAGATATTAATTATTATGCACTATATATATAATAAAACTATTTTGATTAATATTTTAATTTTATTTATCAAGACATCTAAAAAATAATCACTGATGTAAACCTATATAAAACAAATTGTCAGATCTCATTTATGAACATGGAAACATTCCTATTGTTTTTCAATGTTGAAAAATGTACAATTTTTTTCTATTCACTAGATTTTAAAATATCTTAACACAAACTATCTTAATTTTCAAGAAATGATACAAAATCAGTCAATTTAGAAAGTTGATCCTCGCTACTCGTTTGGCCTAGATGTTCAACAACTTGTCTTACAGGATGTACCATTTTTGTATCTGCGTCGAATTTCCAGCCCCTCTCAGCACAAGCAGGTATACATATATCTGGTGATAAACCTGTCATTGCTGAAACTGTGTCCAAACTAATGGATGAATATGCCTGAGATATTAGGTCGACAGCTCTAGTTCGTACAACTTCTATATTAACAAATACAGAAAAAATAGTTATTTTTACAAGATTTTAATATTATTTAAATATACCTTGAACCTGTTTCATTATCTCAGCAACAGTATACGACCAGGTTACAGCATTCAGTGCTTTATAAATAGAAGGAAAATCTCTGGTCCACATACTTTGCCCCACTGACCAAATATTGACAAGTTCTGGTGTTGATGCTTTCACAGATGGAGGAATACGTTTCCATAAATATTTTGCATTACATCTTAAAAATAACAAAGCTTCTGAATTTTTTAAAAGTGTATCATTAAATAATAAATTCAAGTGTATTATAATAAACTTATTTAAATATTCATAAATTATCTAGAATAAAAAATAACACTATGTAAAATACTGAACTGAATAAGAATACTTACAAATCATTCTGATATAAGTAAATAGCTAAAAGCTGTTGATACACTTGTGGTGGAGGAATCCCATTAGGAGCCTAAAATTATAAATAACCAAAAATACAATCAGATAACTTATAATAAAAAAATGTTATTTTACTTCAAGTTCTTGTCGCTCTAAATCCTCTGCTAATTTACTATTTGTATTAATGACCATAATTATTAAAAACACGATGACAAATTAATAAACAAAACGTTCAAAAATTTGCAAAAATAAATGTGACTGATGGATGACAATTAGTTGACATTGAAATGACAGTCTAGCCATTTTCTAACGATGCTCTTGTACGGTAATGTTGAATTAATAGAAAAAATCTATAACCAAGCAATTTAAATTCTTAGAATCAAAAAATAAAAGTAATGGATGTAAAATGGTAGAATATACATTTATTCTCCATAGCTCTGAAATATATTTAAATCTTTAAAAATGCCTAAGAGCAAAGATACTAAAGTGTCATAATTGTCAACTACTTCAATCACCGTCACAGTCAGATGGTAAGATACTGGAAATGCAAGTAATGAGGTGCTAGTAGTAAATTCAATTAAATTATTTAATATATTCTGACCATCCCCTTTTTTAGATATTTTTAATAAATAATGGACTGTGTAGGTTAGTTATGTTGAGTTTGTTAAAATAAAATATCTTTAATAAAAAATCATTCATTTTTCAGACAATGATTCCATTAATTCTTTAATCTATTAGTAATTGATGTATTTAATTTTTCTTGTAGATTCTGAGAGTAATGGTGAAGGTAAACACCTCAACAACATCGAGGAAAAGTTTACCAAAGACGATGAATCTCAAGATAATGCCGGAAAAAGTGAAAAGGATGATGATAGATTAAGTGAACCATCTGTCTCAAAAATTCCCAAAACAGATTTGGCCGAAAATAACAGAGACTGCAGTGAAGAAAACCCTATTGAAATAAAAGTTATTTATAACAAAAAGAAGTATGATGTGACAACTACTTCTAACACAACAATTTTAGAATTAAAAAAGCAATTACAGAATTTACTAGGTAAAATTAAAAAAGAAAATGGACAATTTGATTCGAAATTATTAAAAATAATCAATAAAAGTAAATTATGTAATTTTGTATTTTCTAGGTGTTCCAGATTCAATGCAGAAACTTATGTTCAAAGGACTTCTGCAGGATAGTCAGACAATTTCTAGTTCAGGAATTACAAAAGGCTCAAAAGTTATGTTGGTAGGGTCAACCTTAAATGATGTTCTTGCTGTTTCTTCAGTTAGTAAACAGGTATAATAATATATGTCCAATCAAAGGCAAAATATTTTGTTGAATAATGTTATCCTAGGTAGATTTTTTATATACTTTAATAATTTTACAGGATATAGTTGAAACAGATAAAGCTACAACATCTAAAGAACCACTCTGCAAACAAAAAATACATAGAAAAGTTCTAGATAAAGGATTACCAGAAGACGTTTTGCCAGGAATAAAAAATATCAAGGTTTATTGGAGGTGAAGGTAGCCAAGGAATTAAGCTTCTTTACATAAGCTGTTTTTTAGGAGGGGTTGCCGTCGGTACCATTATCAGGGATGTTAAACAAACACGGTGGAAAAGTGAGATTAACTTTCAAGCTGGAGAGTGATCAATTGTGGTTGAGTACTAAAGAAAGAACTGAGAAGCTACCTATGGGGTCCATTAAAAGTGTGATATCAGAACCCATTGAGGATCATGAAGAATACCATATAATGGTAAATTTTTAGTTTTCTACTACATACAGATTGACTGGAAATATTAGATCCTATACATGAATCCATCGGAGTGTAAGGGAATAGGATATAAGGAATGAGAACATGTTACTAATATCTTAAAGTAGGGGTGTCGGAGGTGGAAGCAACGTTCCAATCAATTCGATAGTAACATACCGGCAGTCATGATCGCACCTCTAGTAGAGCAGAATTCGGCAGAGGGACATTGTTGCTCTCATTCTCAATTACTGGTCATATATTGTAACTCTTTATTCCGTAAGGTTTCGATTATTGGATATTAAATTCTTGTTGAACTTGCATATTAAGACCAAGTCCAATAATTCCTTTCTAATTAATGATGTCAAAAAATTTGCAAATTCAAGTAAGGAGAACTTAAAATGCACAATTTAAAATGATTTTACTATACAAGATGTTCCTTCTTGTGATACGAATTAAACATGTTTTTTCAAAGAGGGAATTCAAATATCTCCATAATTTCATAATTTAGGTATTGGTAATTGGCAGACATAAAAGTAGCTTAAAGAAGATTTAATTTGTGATATAAATTTTTAATAAGAAAGATAATAAAACGTCCGAGGTTTGACTTACCCAGTATGCAAACCACAGGATATTAAATCAATAACGAAAAAAAAATTGTAGTAAATAAAATTTTAAAACTCAAGCAGCCAATATTTTTTTTTCTTCCTTGGGTGTATTTACCTAGAGAGCGTTGATGTATGTAGATTTCAATAAAAAAAGAATCCATTTCTTGAAATACCCTCTATAATGTAATCAAATCTTAAATCATATTAATCAGGAAAATGAGTTTATCTGAATTTAAGAAAACATGTTTGATTTGTACTAGAATTAGAAAACACCCTGTATAATTAAAAATAATTTAAAATTATATATCACATCCTAACCAACCAATATTGCGACTCTTTTATAATTTTCACATACTATTTTTTTTCTTATTTATAAATTGAATAGAAAGTAATACTTTTTCCAACTTTGCTGGAATTTTCTTTTGCCTTCATCATTCAACTTTTAGTTCTTTCTTTCTTTAATCAAACTTATCTCAAGAACAACCTGAAGTGCGACTTACTCATTGAACCCAATTTTTTTTGTTTCGCTATGAAGCTTGCCCTGTCTTCCATGCCATCCAAGTTTATTTACCAATCAATTTTTTTTGTTTTTGCTAATACAGCCAACAATAATTTTTTCTAAAAGATATAAACGGGACTCAGAAGAATTCTAAATATTGGTAAATGAGACTTTGTATAGCTGAAATCGAATCTAGTGGCGGAGAATTCCTAGAATTGTTGATAGGAATAATGATAATAACAACAACAGCAATTTATTTGTCACAATAACAAAAATAACTACAACCGAAAGGGCATCGACCAAGATCCCGCCGCCTATAGTATTAATTAACTAAATATATATTTACACTTTAACAATGGAACCCCATATGTAGTTGATTTTTTTATTATATTTTTAGAAGTGAACATAAAATTGATATCCTAATTTAAAATGGCTGCGCCATGTAGGTTTATAATTTATGACAATAAAAGATACAGGTGCTTTTATAGGTTACTTTTTCATTTAATGCCGCATCCAGACAAAACAGAAACTTTGATTTTTTAACAGCTGAAGCATTTCAGCAATTTTTTTTTCTCTGTTTTGTAACCGGATTTTGCAACAATCACGACTCCCATCTCTTATCTGTAAATATCAAAGTGTTTCTTTCTTTTTTGTAGCTTTGAAAGTTTCTAAAAAGTTGTATTTTTGTCTTGTTTTCTATTTTGTCATTTTGGTCCGGAAGTAACATTAGATTGAATTTGTAGTTCTGAAATATTATACAAGCTCGTCCATTTTGTCTTTTATTTTTGTTAAGAAATTGATCTTCCTGAACTTAGAGGCCACACAGCTTGATGTTAACGGAATGTTAATGCTTTTACTTAGAGAGAACTGTAATATTTTTCAAAATCCTTTGTTTTGATTTAGTTCCAACATCCAAAAGTTATAGACTAGCTAGTTCAACTTACAGTAATAAACAAACACTAACCTGTAGGAATATAATTATCTTCAAGACTTTCCTGTTTTTAAGTTTATGGGCTAAACTTCCACTTTTATCTTTAAGAATGACAAGGTTCCTTCTCATAGGAAGAAATTAGTAAAATGTAATGGTAGAGTTAGTCTTTTTCCACAAATTATACCTCAGCACATAATATATTAAAAATTACTTTTCGCGATCAGACCAAGAAAATACAATAAAAAAATGTAAGATAAACACAGTAAGTAATAGGAATGTTCCGTATTTACTATTATATTTTTTTCATTTACCAATAAATGGTTTTTTTGCGGGAGCGATTTTGGAATTGGTTCATTCCTTTTCTGGTCTATTTTAAAGGACAAAATATAAAAAAATTATAATAATATAAAGATACAGGAAGAAATTACTACACCAAGGATCCGCCGCTGCTAGAAAAATACGAATCATCCTGAATTTTAGTGAAATTTCATAAAGCACTGTGATTACGTTGAAAGATTACCACCGTGATTACGTCGAAAGATTACTTTGTCTGTTTATAATATGTACCTCATTTTTCAAGATAAAAGTAGGTGGATTTTAATCTACCTTTTATCAATCCGGGCGCTATCTTCTAATTTTCTAATTACTGTTTAAATAAATATTCAAAAAGATGTATTAACTAGCTTTTTGGTATAAACAACTCAAAATACCAATCTATTCCAGGCTATGTGCACTCAAATATTAATCAGTTGAACGATCTAGTTTTACACTGTTAATATAAGAGTATGTTAACTAATAACAATTTTAACGTCGTTCAGCTGAACTTAATTGTACAACTGAAAATTGGTGTACAACAACTTAAGGAATTGTTCCTTCTTTGCTTTCAACAAATTTCTATATTTATTTTTACTTTTTTTTTTAGGGATTGCAGTTAGGCCCAACAGAAGCATCACGGTATTGGATTTATTGGGTTCCAGCTCAATACATAGACGCCATTAAAGATGCAGTTTTAGGAAAATGGCAGTATTTTTGATTTGACAATGGTTCAATTGTGTATGAAGTATGAAATCTTATTGAGCATATTGCATTTTAATAAATTGCAATATGACTGTCAGTTTGGGGTGTTTACGAAAAAATAAAATACAATTTGTTTTACCACAAATTATTGTAATTAGATTTTATAATTTTATACATTTATACTTTTTTGCTGAAAGGCAAAATTGTGTTTGGTTTACCCCAAAAGCTGTTTGTCTATCAATACAAATACTATTTTCACTAAAATTCTTCTGTATTTATCTGTGTTGACTTTTGTTAAGCCTCTATTTTAATAAATTCTTTTAAAGTCGAACCACAATGTGTGATTGACTTAAATTTAATAACTAGCATTTGTGTTTTAAGAAAATGCAACAATCTTAGAAAATATTTACTTTGAAACTAGTTTTCAAATAGAACTTCCTTTCATGAATTAAAATTGTAAAAATACTTAATGTGTTCATTTTATGGGTTAAAGAACACTAGAAAAAACTTTAATAACGATAAAAACTATGAACACTTCAAATATAATAACATTTATGATTCTAATGTCCGGCAAAATGTATTGCATTTAAAAAATAACTTTAAGGGGTTATCAGAATTTTCATTATTGTGTTTTAATTAATTTGAAAACTTCTTTATGAATGGAGAGTTAACTATGACTGACTACTAGATAAATTAGCAAAGCAGGTTTGTAATAAATTGTCTCCTTTCGTTCGTTTTTGATTTAAAACTTGGAGATGTTTTTCTTTCTATTTTGGACACAGTCTACATTGACTCTTTGTTCCATTACTGTCTCTTCCCCATATTCTCTTTGAAATTCCATCATAATCATGTGTTAGAAGTTCTTTTTCTCATTATTATTTCTAATATTTGTAGAACAAACTTTCTTATTCAATATAAACTTATGTTTATTTTAAAATATGTACATAAACATAATCCATAAATATACTGTATACAGTGATAGAAAGGAAATTATTTTAAATTGCATACAAAGATGTGTTTTGGTCAACACCGGTATTACATCATATGATACATTTTTGAGAAGTAAATTTATCTAAGGTATTTGGTATTTATATTGACTATTAAATCGTGCAAGTTGCTTCCTCCCATACTTAAATATACCAACTGCTTAATCAGGTATTTAGCTTTCATTATTAAAGATTTTTCATTATTTTCTTGTTGAACTTATTTGTTTTCTTTTTTATAAACTGAATTCTATGTAATCTCATTTCTTTTGTTAGACCTTATTTTTTTCATTTCTCATAATACTGTTTTGTTCTTTTGTCTTTAATCTGTATGAGACTATTTATTCTGCTTCTTGTTTAATTAATCATTAGCTTTTTCAGCTCTGCTTGTATCTATCTTTTTATATCCAACCACTTCGATAAGTAAATATTTAAAACCATATTTACAATAAATAAAAAATTTTACTTAATATAAATGCTACTAACAAAATATATTAGTTACATCTATTACTGATGCTTCCTTCTTTACTAACTTCACTTTCTTCATCATCCATCGCTTCAAAGCGAATTTTTACTGCAGTTGGCTCACAAACCTGCAAGAAACATTTATTCTGTACTTCTTAAAATTATTTATGATATTGATATACACATTCTAAAAATTACCTTAGAATTAAAGTTATTTTCATAAGACGTTATCATGTTACTTCTTCCAAGTTGTGGTTCGCCTCCTGCATTACACAAAATACAGTCTTTTGAAGCCTTCATCGACGTATAAAGGGCCAATCTTTCTTTGGACAGCAACGTTTTCTCTTCCGATAACTTTTTTTCTCTATTTGAAAGTATCGCAAATTGACTCTGCAATTCTTTTATCTTCTCCTTGTACATGTTTTCCATCCTTTTGGCTTCTGCTAGAATCTGCTTGTCCTCCTTTAGTTTCCGCTGAGCATCTTGCATCAAAAAATCTAATTCGGCTTCTTTGTCTTCCAGTTCTCTCTCCCGTTCATTAAGGTTGTGCTTCAGAGTTTGAAGCTCATTTTTCTGACGTTGAAGATGAGATCGTTCTTGATTTAATCTTTCAGTCAGTTGCTTTGCTTCTTCTATAGCTGTCTCTGCTTCTGTTTTAGCTCGCTCTACTTCAAAATTATTTATAAGTTTTTTGGAAGTGTCAAATTTGGCTTTTTCGGACGCAAAGAGTAGCTTTTCTTCTGTTAATTGCATTATTACGTTTTCTTGTTCAGCGAGCAAAGAATCTTTTAATGTCTGAAAAAAATTATATAAAAACATTTATTTCCATTATTTTGTAGTTACCTTTAATTGCTCTTTTTCTCTTTCAATGATATTCCTACTGTATTCCGCTTCTCTTTCAATTGCTTTAGATCTGGCCGCTAGCGTGGCTGATGCTTGCTGCAATACCCACCTATCCTCTTGTGCATTTGTATTTTGCTCTGCTAATTTTAGTTCCAAATTTCTAATCAATGATAAGAGCTGTGCTCTTTCGTTTTCCGCGGATTCCCTGCATTTCTCTAAGGCTTTTTTCATTACTAAAATTAAGAAAGAGAAGAAAATAGGTTTGATAAATAGAGAAACAGATAAGATAATAAAAGAAAGGCAATTAATTAGAAGACATTATTGGAAAAGGCGTCGGGTTATTTATTAAGAATATAAATAATGTGAAACCTAAAAGACAGTAGGAAATAGACAAGACACTACAATGAAAGCGAAATCATCAAAAGAGAAATTAACATATAGTAGTTGCAATAAGCACAGGAAGAAATATAAATAAACTAGGAATTAAATCTGGAATGAAAGATAAGCTAAAGATTTAATCAAGAATTGAAGTTAACAACGAACATAGAACTAAAACAATTATATCTATTGTTGTAGAGAATTTCAATATACTAGAATTACAACTTTGTAATAATTTATTTTATATTTACCACGTTTTCTTTATTTTTAATTTATATGTTATTATTATAGGGAGTAGATGTAAGCGTACCCTTGGCTAAATCTCGGCCGAAAAATATGTACATTTTATTAGTACAAATAAAGGCCTTTATAATAAAAAGGATTTATAGTAAAAGCGAAGTGGAAGGAATTTAAACAGAAAAATATAGGAGGTGAGTAAAACGACGGAAGAAATGAAAGTGGCAAGGCGATCAGAGTGGAAGAAATAGGTAAAAATATCCTCAAAGCTAATTTTCTGACATACATGTGATTTCTTTTTCCTTTGATTTTAAGCTGTGTTCCCTAGCTACTGCTAAAATGTCATAATTTTGGCTAACTTTATCCTCAAGATCTTGAATAGTTTTTACATTATGAGTCAGCATTTCAATTCCAACGTCAATTTTTCCTGACAAGGAATGACCTTCTTTCAATAAATTATTTTGTTTTTGATTCATTTCCTTTATGTATTCAATTTGCGTTGCGTGTTCAGATTTCAATTCCTCCATCTTTTGATAATGAATTTCTTTGAGCAATTTTATTTCATTAGACTGTTGTTCTTCCATTGATTTTATTTTTTGTTTATAATATGAACATTCTTCTTTATGATCTGTTCTCAGATTTTTTATCTTATCTTCAAATATGGACGATACATTTTGTATTTCGTTTCGTAAATTTTCTTCCATATGTATTGCAGATTTTTCAATTAAATCCATTTGTTTTCTAAAGCATACAAAATAAAATAATTACCTTAATTATTTTGTTTACATTCTCACTTATAAGACTCTTCCATCAAAAAAAGTTCTTCCTCATGCCTCAATTTAATTTTTCGTATAAACGCTTCACGTAATTGTTCTTCCTCATTTAAACCTTCTCTATCATCTTCGTTTGTTTTTGAACTTCGGTGTGTTGTTTTACTGGTAGCATCCGTAATCAACATTTGAATTTGTTGATTGATACGTTCTTGCTGCTGCCTAATATTGTTTTCAACTACCTGTTGCTTTATAATGTATTCATCAATGAACTTTTCAAAATTGTTTTCTTGTTTACCTAAAAAAAATTTTAGTACAAATGCAACATAAATACATCACTTTATTTACCGAATATTTCTTGTTGATTGTCTTGTATCTCTTTTAACATTTCTTCGTATCTCTTAAACTGCAAAGAAACCAACAATAGCGATTCTTGTTGGTGTAAAGTGGAATATGTGTTTTGGATATTCGTGTTTATATTTTGAGGGGTTAGTTTCGACGGCAATTCATTTGTAGTTTCTTGTACTATTTGCTTGGGAACATTAATTTCTAGTTGCTCTTGAGGTGTTACTACAGGTTCCACTTTTTGAGCATTTATTTGGCTAGACGGTTTTTCAGTCTTCATAACAGATGAAGATTCTGCTGTTTTACTAGTGGCTGGTCCTATGCCCAACCAGTCAGGAACACCTTTAATGAAATATATATAAACCTGCCAGTGTCGTGATAATCAAATTAAATTAGGTTTAGGCATCTGATCATTTCTTGGAGTTATACAAGAAAAATAATTAGGATCACTAAATTTTCAATATATTCATTTTTTTTTTTGAGAAAATGATTACAATAAAAGAGTTTTTAGGGGGAAATATTAGGTATTAAAACATATTAGTGTAATTTTTAAATTTTAGGTTAACGTAAAGTTATAATGCCTCCTTTATTTTATACTAAATTCTTAATAAACCTCTCTAATTTTTTAATTCCAGATTTACATACAATACGTAAGCTATACCGTTATCGTATGTTTTTATGATAAAAATTAGTTTAGTCATATCCCCTAAGGTGGTAAGAAATTAGGAAAGTATTCATTATCTAATTTAATAGGCATATATTTTCCAATTAGTTTTGAAAATTACATAATAAAAATAATTCACATGGAGGTACCTAGTATGTAGTACTTTTTTAAACTTGAGCAAATTAAAGTTTTAAAAACTAAAGTTATCCTATCACTACCCTGACTATATATCTCGAAAACCTGCAGAGTATTGTTGAACTCGAGAAAATGTGGACATTATTTCATTTTTTAATATAATTTGCAACTGTTATATATACATAAATATGTGTTATTTATATTATTTTGTTTTTTATAAATTAAAAATCGACTGGATAGAGGTTCTTTCTAAACATATAGTAATTCAGTAGATAATTAAGGGGTATCCATTCTTCATAATCGCACTGGATACATTGCTTAAAAAACAAAAATCGATGTTGGAAGATTAAATTATTTATGTGACTATATATCCTTTTCAGTATTACGTATATATAAATAATATGTTTTACCTCCAGCAGTCGTTTTCGACAAAGTTTCATTAGATTTTGGAAGTGCTTCCTTTTTATCTTTACCATAAAAATCACCAAATTGATATTCATCGTTGAATAATCCTAATCCTAAGTTGTCTTCTACTCCTGAGCCTCTTCTTCCTCTCCGTCTTTCTGGTAACGCTGTAAAACTGAAACCAAATAAGAAAATATTAACATTAAAAGGGGTTCATTTTAAAAAATATTTGTGCGGTATGATCTTTTTTACCTAAAATCAGACTGCGCTTCTGTTGCATTAATGTCCCTTAAAGAGGACGTTTTTGTACCAGTATTGGCTTTACTTTCTTTTAAAATATCTTCTAAAGAGGTTCCCTTCTTCTCTTGTTTAGGTTTAGGCTTAACCGACAATATATCATCCAGGAAGTCACTCTTTTTCGGTTTGTTTTGTTTAGGTGCATCCGACAGCCAGTCGTCCATTGGTTTTCTAACGTTACCTTCTTGCTTTGGCTCTTCAAAAGTAACGATCGATTTTGGTTTAATAATTGTTTCTTCCCTATCTATTTTGGAAATGTTTTCAGTATTTTTTGTAGAAAAGTTTAGTAAACTATCAAGAGTTTTCTTTTCTGGACTCTTGGTGAGACTCGCTCGTTTTGATAAAACTTTGGGCTCTTCGAAAAAACTGTCATCGCTTCCAAGAGGATCATCGAGGTCGAAATCCATCTTTAATTATTAATGATTATAATCACACCTGCTTATTAAAGAACCCGCTTTGTAGTTTTTTCACTGGGCGCATTTCATGCATTTTTTTGTTTGTATCAAAAAACCGTTACCTAGTAGCGACGTTGCTAAGAGACAGAACATTACGGTGTACAATGACATTTCTTTTTTGGAATACAAAAAATAATATAGTGTCAGGCTAGACTAGATTCGCCATTCCCGTGAATTTGCTGTAGTATACAGGTTTAGAATGTATTTAATAAGACATAGGCGAAATCTTAAGGAGCGGGCAACGATGTGTCGCCTCTTAACCGAACTAGAGGTACGTCCACGACTGCCGGTACACGTTACGATCATACTCTGTGACGTAGCTATCGAATTGACTGGAACGATGTATCCCTACTTCAAAATATTAGTAATGGGTTCTCTCTCTTTCATAAAGCGAACTTTATCACGCTCATGGATTCCTCTGTGTCCTAATTTATTTAGGCTAAATCTGTATATGAAAATCCAGACTATTGGAGTGTTAATACAGTGCATATACCGGGAAGCTTTATTTATTGACCAACCAATAGCTCGTCTAAAATAAAAAATAAAGTTTTACACCTGATGACTCTCTTAAATGATGAATAAAATCAACTCTTTGGATTTTGAAATGGCATCCTCTATACGTTTTACTTTTAAAAAAAAACTTTTGTTGAATTTAGCGATATATTCACAATATTTTGACAGATATTTAAACCCAATAAACTCAAAAAGAGGAAAAAGAAAACATTACAGATCCGTTGACAATTAATATTGTATACTAAAAAAAATCTGTATGTCTTCTCAGTGTGCCTGCAGAGAAACAACTGCGACAATTGTTATTTTAGGCAATTTTTTAAATAATTGGTATCTTAATGTCAGCATTTTTTTTTGAGTTTGAAGAGTTTAAATATTTGTTATAATATAAAGTGTTAAATGGAGCAATCAATTTTAATTTACCTTAAAGTAGCGTAAACTAAAACAAAAATATATTTCAATCATCGTGCATATTTATAAAAAATTCCGAAACTCGTCAGAAGAACGTATATTTATGAAAAAATGATGAAAATGTTAAATAAAAATGTGTAAATTTGAACATGTTCTGTTTTCTGATGATAATAGCACTTTTACACTTCACGATCATACTAGTCATCAAAATTGCAAAAAATTCTCCCTGGACGAGAGAAGAATATTCGCATTACTCTGAAAAGGTTAACATTTGGATAGAGATAGTTGGAAATCATGTCATTGTCTCTATCTGTGGATAGGGAAAAGAGGATCAATAGAATGGCCAGCACAATTATCTGATCTTATGCTATTATACTTTTTCCTATGGGAATATAGGAAACGTATGGTATACATAACTAAACCACTCGATTTAGGTAACTTAAGAAGAAGAATGACGCTTGCAAATAGGTTGGTCGCGCCTCAGATGTTGACTAAGCTTAGAAGATATTTTAATTTAAGATTATTAAGATTAGGGCATTGCTAAGACGTGAAAGGCGAATGATTTGAACATCTACATTAACATTCATGTTTTTTGTTTTTTACGTTATTAAAGACTGAACGGTATTATTAAGCTTTTAGAGTGTTGTAGCGAATTTCGACAACCAGATCTTTCAAATGATTTATCACAAGTCCCTACTTCACTTTTAAAAATTTGGGGGTTACAACAGTCCCTGGAAGGGGGATCAATATGGGGATTAACGTTTTCGTTAAAGAATGTAATTTCATAATTTAAAACTGACGTGTTTCCAGTTTTTTATAAAGATCCACAATAATTGAAATAATGAATTTATTCTATTTGGCATTTCCACACTGTAAAAGTAATTATAATTTAAGATCAACAATGTAGGATAAGAGGATGAAAAATAATATTTCATTGTCGGCGCCAAACTAGTTTTATCCAAACTGTATTAGCAAAATACCTAACTAAAAAACTGCATAACATTTCCTAATGTTTTTAACCTAAATCGATTGTTAACTAAGATCGGGAAAACAAAACTTGATATCAAAAGCTTATTTACTAAACTTTTTTTATACTGTAAAATTCGACCCAACCGATAAAGCTTTACCGATGAGCTCCTCAATTAAAATAGTGTCCTGGTAATTTATTTACCCGTATTATTAAAGCTGAATTTATATTAATTTTCTTCGTTGCTTTTCTACAAATTTGTTCGCATAATAATTTCACATTTTAATTGATGTTTGAAATGTGCCACGAAAGAATGCATCCTTTAGCTAATGTTCCTGCGACAGCCAAAGATGAAAATGATCTTTATGACGTGCAATTTAAGTCTATCGATACACATTTACAAATTATTTGATAGCGGTTGGTAATTCAGTATATATGTCAAAATTATCAAACAAAGATTTGACAATTGACAGAACAACGAACGCTAGTTGGCGAGGCGTTTAATCTAAATAAACGGTTTGGTTTCGCGGTTATAAACAAAATATTGAAATAAAATGCCACCAAGAAAGAGAGAGAAGGATCCTGATACAGTAAAAACACCTAGAATCGATCATATTCAAGCTGATCATGAGTTATTCTTACAAGCTTTTGAAAGTAAGTTAATTAAAAGAATTAATTCTATTTGAGTGATTGTTCAATGTTTCCTTTTAGAACCCACCCAAATATACAGATATTTGCGAACGAGAAATATGTGTTCGGTAAGATGCAATGCAGTGTGTTATTTTGTCGTTTCATTTTTATTATTTTTAGCCAATATTTCTCAACAGAACCTTAACCTACATGAAGCACAGGATGTCCAGAAATCATAAAAGCAGGCAAAATTTTAAAGTGGATACGTTATTAGATAAAGTACTGTCAAAAAGAGATTCCTTGACGATTCAACCTGGTTTTATAAATTTAACATTTCTCGGTTTTAACAATAAATCTCTAGACTACGATGCTCAAATAGCTCAAGTAGAAACAGTGTTATTAAAAATGACTCATAAAAAACGTAAAGATAGTTCGGCCCCTAGTATGCAAGTTACGCTGGGCACTGCAGATGTGCCTATTAATCCAGATGAACATCATTTGCCTTTAACTGCACCTACAATTAGTATTCCGACTGAATCTTTTAATCCCTCCAGTGGTCCATTAGTCAAATCGTATATATTGTTATTCAGGGTTAAAATTACACCAGAAAGGGATGTAGATGACGAACCTCTTGCAAAGAAACGTAAAACCAATGGTGTAACTGATAATTCAAAGTTATATGGTGCTGAACTTACTGTTTATGATAAACATAACAGATGTTACCTAAGTGATGGGGATTATGATATAATTGTTCAAGATTTTTCGCTGAATTCCAAAAATACCCTCAAAAAACATTCAAGTTGGGAAAATGTCAATGATTTAGTAGATGCTTGTGGAAATCTTGATTCTTTTATGAAAGGATCAGTTCTTAAATTTAAACTTAATTGGTCTGCTGATGCATCCGCAAAAGTTGTAGACAGACCTCAGCCTTATCCACTAAATGATAACAAAGAAAACCTACCTCTAGTATTGAATGGCAATAATGTAGAAAAGCTTCAGATAGTTTATCAGTTTGTTTACAATAACAATTCACGTCAACAAACTGAAGCATGTGAGGACCTCCATTGTCCTTGGTGCAGTTTAAATTGCAATCAATTATACACATTACTTAAACATTTAAAACTGTGTCATTCTAGATTTACATTTACCTATGTTCCTATATCTGTTGGAGCTAGAATTGATGTAGCCATAAATGAAATGTATGATGGTTCTTATACAGGTTCTCCTCATGATTTGATTTCCCAACCTTCTGTGTGTGCATTTTCTAGAAATGGTCCTGTTCGGCGTGCATCTGTTACTCATATCCTAGTGTGTCATCCTAAAAGACCAAAACCAAGCTTGTCTGAATTCCTTGAACTGGATGACTGTGAATATGATGGTCAAAGGCCTTTCATTACAGGTTAGTATTGTTCAAATTTTAATTAAAAAAAATTAATTTAAAAAATTATTAATTAAGGACACAACAGACTTTATCATCACACAACGACTTGTCTACCAATTTATCCCAAGGAAATGGATGTAGACTCAGAAGGAGAAAATGATCCAGAATGGTTGCAGAATAAAACTATGATGATGATTGATGAATTCACAGACGTCAATGAGGGGGAAAAAGAGCTAATGAAGATGTGGAACCTTCATGTCATGAAATATGGATTTGTAGGTGACTGTCAAATTCCTTTAGCTTGCCAAATGTTTGTACAACACAAAGGTAGAGAACTGTTATTAAAAAATTTGTATAGAAATTTTGTGGTCCATATGACAAGTCTTTTTGATTTTGGACTTGTTAGTGCAGTTTGTTTATATACTACCTTACAAAAACTTCAAGAATTAGTAGGAGATACTGGTCCAATACGTAATATTCTTAAAGAATCTAGGGAAGCCCAAATCGACAATTGGTCTCGCACTGGAAATGTACTTCCAAATATAGATAAAAGTAATTCCTCAAAAACTTCAAATACAGGTCGAAAGGCTGGCGTTATAAGTATGCAAAGAAGAAAAGGTACACCTACTCCATGTGATAGCACTACAAGAAGAAAGTCTATTTGTGGAGAATCATCAAGAAAGAGACTTAGTCTTAGTATAAATAAAAGTGACCAAAAATCTAGTTAGTAACATATCCTTCGCATTGAACAGGCGACAATACATTATTTTTATACTGTTTCTAACTATTTGGATAAGTGGCTAATGTTTTATATATATTTTTTAGTTTATTGACGTTAGTACTGTCTAGTTTTTACTGCCAAAGTAGCTATATCTTATTTATATTTATGAATAAAGTATCACTTATTTTAAAAGTGTTAAAAAGTTGGTTTTACGAAAATTTTTATCCATGTGGTTTTACGTGAATGAAAAATGAAGCTTTTACTTATTAATTTAAAATTTTGTGAATTGTTAATAAAAATTAGGAAATTTTTTGATATTGTTTGTTTAAAAGTATTTTATAATAACATTAATGGAGGACATTTTATTTTAAAGTAACTTGTCTAAATTGACAAAGGATGGTAGTCTTAATACAATGTTTCACATATAGTATAGAGTATAGAAATTTTCTAACCCTTTTATAAAAAAAATTAGTAAACATATCTCAAATATACCACAAAAACCTCTTGGAATAAAAAATTTTGGATCTAGCATTTTTATTGAGGTAAATAAGAATTTTAACTGATTTCTTTGTTTAGTTTTAATATTAAATATGAACCTAGAATTCTTTTATTTTGTACTACGTTTCTATTTGGATACAACCATATATCCATATAACCATATATATATATATAAATAATAATTATATAAACGTTTCTGGCAACTTACATAATCAATTATACATATTAAGATATACATTCCAAATAGCTATTTAGTTCCTTTTTCTATGGTGAGCTTACCTTTCTGGGATTTTCTTCTGCTGACAAGTATTTATCATTTACATAATTTTTATGTAATCTCAAATTTTGTTAGACATTTCTGAATTTTGTAAGCAATCTTTGAGCTTCTATAGTCTGACTATGAATTCTTTTAATATATATGATATTTCGTGGTTCATTAATTTTTGTTGATAGTAAGAGTGATTCTCAGTAGTAACATATGACTGATATAATTACCGTTTAGTTTTTTGCTTGTAAATGCTTCATCATAGCTACAGTTTCTGAATTATTTCCATTTTTTTTTGTTATTAATAATGGTCAATTGTTTTCTTTTATGCATAGGCTACCACTTGGATGGACTGGATGAATATGCAAAATACTCAAACCCACCATCTCTTACAACACACTAATTTTAATTATTTACATACAATATTTTCTGAAATCCTAAAATTTCCTTCACAGTTGAAAATTCTGTGAATATATTCAGGAAGAAAAGTGGTGTAATAAATAAAATAATTCCAGATTAGTATTTAATATAATAAATTCCACCGATTAGTTAATTACACAAAACGTAACTTATTACCAACTGTTGTATTTTGCCACTACCAATCAAGACAAACAAAAATCGTTGGATATATCGGTGAAATAAAACGCTAGAGCTAAGAAGCGTATTTCAGTTTTTGTAATAAATGAAAACGTTCCTGGATATTGGCTTAATGTATAGCTTTTTAAAAAATTTAACAAAATAAAATGATCAATATGATTTTATTTCTTTAGTGAAATTGTGTGAAACAGAAAGTTAATAATGATTAAGATTGTATTTTAAAATTAAAAAAATGTACTCTTGCAAAATGAATATTTATGAAAAGCACGTTCTTTTAAAAAAATAATAAATTTACAATTTTCTAAAATCTTACAAATATTGATAATTTTTAGATTGTTTTCTAGTCTCAAATTCTGGATGTGGAAATTTTAACTGACTTAATTTAGACGAGATTGTCAATTTATTTAATGTATATTTTTTACAATTCTGTTTGATGATCTACTTATCTCTAAAACTTAAATACATTTTTTGCAACAAAAGATCCTTTTTCGACTAATTGTTCATTCAATAAT